>JBBCBC010000012.1:8407828-9133992 GCA_037126765.1 Stenogyne calaminthoides | reverse complement strand
CAATTTATTTCATTAAATAAAGTGCGGAAATTAGGTTTGGGTATACCAAAGTAAAATGCATACTTTTAGGTAGTACTTGAGCAATAGCTTCTCATTTACATAATGAACTCTCAAGCACAAAGAGGGTACGTGCTTGGACCCATCCTCGAAGATTTATCGGCCTTGAAGATATTCTTAGGAAGAAGGTCAGGAGATGAAATGATGAAAACTCGTTGGGATCAAAACTCCTCCTCTCCATTCTCCCGAAGCACATCTTATAATAGGAGACCAAAAGTTAGCTTAATTTCTTCTCGTACATCATTAATTTGGAGTGGCATCCATTTAATAAACATCATTACGTATTTGTTCTTTCTTTAACTGAACTTTTTAAACCCTTTCTCTCTTCTTCCTTCTTTCGATCTTCAGTGCACGAAGCGAAGCAGAAGATCATTTCTAATTTTTTGGAGGCATTGAAGACAATAAACACTGAGGAGCCCTCAGTTTCTCTGACCCACTTCTTGCATTATTTCTCAGAGTGTGGAATTGGCTCTCCATATGCTTGAAATTTAGCTTCTCGATGGCCTCTATCTCATTAGCAACTTTAAAGCAGTATTGATCTTCTTTTCAGCATCATAACAACATGCCTTCCAGGTATATTGATAAATTCACAGAATCGGCTCAGTCTCCCCGCCTTGGAATATACTGGCGAAGCTTCAGAGAGTGTTATTGTCCGTATGGTATTATTCTTTCTTGGCATCATATATCTGATCTTGCTCCTCCTCCCGAGCCTTGAGGTGGTTCTTCCATCTGAGAAGAATTCTTAGACAGATGAAACAAATTAAATTTTAGAAAACTTCCTTGAACACTTCTCATCATCTTGGTCATGAGCATTGACTCATTTCCTCAACAGCGTTCTTATGACGTCCACATTCTTCCTCTAGCTTTGCTTCTAGAATTTGGAAGTCTGCTCTGGTGTCCTTCTGCTTATTTCTGCATTAACTCGGCATGACCCTCCATCTTCTCTTCTAACTTTCCTTCCATCGAGGTTCCCTGATGCATCAGGTATCTGAAAGTAACTTTTGGTTTGAAAGAAGAACTCAGTACATCAATCTTCAAGTTTGGTTGGCGAAAACCTCATCCATCTGAGCAATTTTGTTCGGGATTGGCTCAACCTTGTCGACCTTCTCCACCGAGGGGTGGTCCAATCTCGGGGAGCATATCGTCTGCTGTGCCTCTGAGTTGGTTGTTCATCTGAGTCTCACGGTCTGAACACGAGCTTGATTTGAGCTGGGGCCGGACTAGTCTAAGTCACAGGATTCACCACGAGCTTGGGTGTCCACGAGCCTCGGTCGCATATCATACATTGATTTAAAGAATGGAACTTGATAATCTGGCATAATTATTAATAGTGCAAAAAAGTTACACGAAGGCTAACTTCGATCTGAGGATGTTGACCGGCTTTGACGTCGGACATCGATTGAAGAGTCTTTCTCATGCGAGATTGACTCACCATTATCCTTGTTAGTCCCCGTCCACAGTTTTGGCAATCCTCTCGACCTTCTTTTTCACAAGCTCATCAAAAGTCACGAGATTTTCATCCTGACTTGGTTTTTACGAATCTGAGAATCGGTGAAAAATTGTCTCCTCGTTCACAGTCTTCGTATACGAATGAAACGATATTGAGCATCTCGGGAAGAGTCTGGTTGAGGATGTAGGCCGAATTGACCTCAATACGAAGAAGATGTCTTGCGAATTGAGGAATGAACTAAGCTGAGGGTAGCGGTCAATGATGAACCGTTCCCCTTTGTTTTGCCGTTCGGTCTCTTCTATTTACCTTTCTTGAGCATCGGACTCTCAAAGATTCGAGTTGGAAGAAATGCCTTGAAAGGTCGCCCTATGACTTCGTTCGGGCTCATCCAAAAATTCATCGGCTCACGAGTACCAATAAACTCTAGAAGTTTGGGCGGCTAGCTCTCGGTCTGAATCGACTTGGTTTAGAAGTGTTGTTGGCGCCTCCTGGATCAGAATTCCAGGTTGCTTCGAGACTTTAGTGAGCACTTCTCGAGAAGGAATCGACATTTTAGAGTGCGGCGGATGCTTCCTCAGCGGAATACGTACTTTTCACGGTCACGAATCCTTGAAAATTTCTTGAGAGACCTTATCCAGAACCGGCGTCTCAAGGGAACCTCATAAGGGCTTACTCGGTTTGATCTGTGCCTTTGAGATACTTTGGTAATACAAGTAAAAGGCGATTTACGGCGATTTGGCTCTCGCTGAATCTCCTCGGTCTCACTTTCTTCATCCTCATCGGTGAGAACCACCATTCTTTTGCGCTTTGGGCAAGGTCTTTTCTTCTTCAATTTCTCACCTGCTCCTTCTTGGCATCGACAAAAAACCTTCACTGGTTTGTTGGCTTTCTTGGCAACGGCCTTAGCGGGTGATTCCACCTTTTTTCTCTTTCTTTCCTTGATAGTCCCTTTGCGGCAATGGGCGAACATTACTTTGGATTTGGGGAATGGGTAAGTTTAGAATATCCTCCCCTCTTGGCATTCCAAATAATCTTTATTTTGGTGGCATGGAGGATCATCTGATCGATCACGCCATCCTCCTTTTATGACCTTGGCTTGCTCACTCACCACCTTGATCGGATACTTCAGCCGGTTGAAATCTTGGTGGGTGAGTCTCAATCCGCCATCATCGGGTTTGAGATGCTGATTGCTCAAAAACCGGATCGACTCATGATGCAACTTTTCAATGATATCCGCTCAACACTCTGTACTTTGGCTTTAAATAAAGCTTATGTAAGTTGCTTCAAACAATAAGATTCTCGTTAATCCCATCAAGATCTTTCTTCTCCCATCCCAACATATACAATGAGGGTCATCTCCCTATCGCACAACTCAAACGTCGTTTAAATGTTTAGGGAGGACAATATAAAGCTCTAAAGACAAAATCCACATACTTCATTGATTGTTCAAAGATCGCAGAAAGCAATCTTGGACTCAATACACTCATCCTCATCTATTTCCAAATTGGCGACAAACTCTATTACCTGAGTATACTCTTCTTCTCACGGTCGGGATTCGCTCCCCGAGGTTCGTCAATTTTTGCGGCGAATCAGTGGGTATTATCTTCCGTGCTTGGCATTGGAAGTACTCTCTGGGAGACACCGTACTCATACCATGGCTTTATTTGTTTTGACGATCTTCCGAATATGGTAGAGCCATTTTGATATTTTGAAGATTTAGGGTTTGGGCGATGAAGCTTTTTGGGTAAAAGGGATTTTATTGCGGATTTTGGGAATGAAGGGTTTAATAAAATTGGCTTGAAAAGGCTTCTCAAAAGAATATATATCGTGAAATTGTAGGGAATCGTGCGGTTAGGTGAAAAACAACGGTTGAGATTAATCGGATATCGCGAAAAAGTCGATCACTAAAAAAGTAAAGCCATTTAACCTCGTGGATTTGACAAATGTAACAGAGCATTTAACTTATTTGTTGACCTTAGGAATTTCAAGATCCGTAGCGTTCTTGGTGTTTTGTATTTATTTGAAATGATTCTTGAGTTTACTTAAGCAATAAATAGTGTATGAGTTATTACTTCTTGGAACTAATTTCCCTCTATCATTCTTCTTGAGTGATGATCTTGATAAAATGTCGGTGTAATCTTTTGATCTTGAATAGGGTTAATAATACTCTAGATCTTGACCTTGATGTCTCGAGTTTCTGAGACTCGATTCGATACTCTCAATTTTATCTGAGTTTTTCGGTAGAATCTGAGAAAAACTTCATGCATCGAAAACCTTCAATTTTAGATTTTACTCTCTATACACTGGATCAACATCCTAATTCAGCGATAGTTCTGAAATCTTGATTGATCCAAAGGTTTTAATCGAAGGAATCTCGACTCTACGCTATCGTTATGAATTTTTCTCCATCTGATATCCTTTTTCTCGACATGATCTCGATGAAGTGATGTGATATCTACGCTTCTTGCATGAATTGTGCAATACGAATTTTTGTGAAATAGCAATGACCTTTATTATTGTCACAAAAATATTGGTACTTCATTAGCTACAACTTTATAATCCACTAGGTATTGTTATGCAGGCGAAGAATGCGAGCCGCGGCCCGACTTCCTGACCATGTATTGACGATAATCTTGGTTGCTCTTGCAGGTCTTTAACTTGAAACCAAGATGTCGACTTACTTCCAAGAAATTGACAAGTTCTGTAGTGGACTTCTGTCAATTCTACAACCTCCATGTCAGCATCTAAGTAACCCAAGTTAATTCAAAGGTTATCATCAATTTGGATACAGCCAATCCTCATTATTTGTACTTAGCAGATCCCTTCGGTATCTTTTGGCGACCTCCATTTTGACTAGCCTTGGATTAGCTTGGTATCTTGTACATATCAACGACCAAATGTTATATAAGGCCCCTACTTCTTTGTGAGATAAGCAATGATCGATGATTCCTCTATATCGATATGACTTCTTGGTTTGCGCCCGAAATCGGGGATCCATCTGTGGTTAAGTATTCACTTAGGATTCCTTTGCATTACATCTATGCACCATATTTTGCAATCGGATCTACGGTGTACTTTGCACAGTTGATGAAGATTCCTTCCTTTGATTGTTCCTTGAAGACCTGAAAAAAATTCATCTCTCCCATCGTGACATCTCAAACTTGCCTTTAATCGAGTGTTGAAAACTTTTCCTGGTGATGGTTTGGGGAATCCAAAATGATGTCATCAACATATATCGAACCCGATGAATATCTTCCCCATCTTCTATCACGAAACGAGTTTATCACTTGATTCCTTTAAACCATAGTCCGATGAAAGCGAGAAAGAGTATCATACCATCTTTCACAGGTGCTTGCTTAAGACCATACAAGGCTTTTACGAGCACGTAAACTTGGTCATTACATGCGAAACCGGAGGTTGTTCTAAATAAACCTCTTCCTTAAGCACACCATTTAAAATGCACTTTTCACATCCATTTGATAGGTAGCCAACTTCATGTGGGCAGCATATCACGAAAACAATCCCGATGAGCTTCCTAAGTGTACAGCAGGTGCAAAGGTTTCGTCCATAAATCCAAAGCCTTCTTCTTGGGAATAACCTTGTCGCAACTAGCCTTGCCTTGTTACAACAATGTTGTTTTCATCTTTTATTCTTGAATACCCACTTGGTTCAATAATATTAATGCACCGGGTCTGTCTCTAAGCTCATCTTCATTCGTGAAATTGATTATTTCGTCTTACGATAATCCGAAAGAATCTTGTGAGCTTCATCAATCTCGATGAAACTCTTTACGATAGGAAGCGTGAGAATAGTGCACTTTCCTTGGAACCTTCTTGTTTTTGACACCTTGGATTAGATCACCCTCAATCATTTGAAATGTTCCCAACCATCTTCCTAGATGTTACCTTGTTCAATAACATTTCGAAATGTTGGGTTGAATAACGAAGAGAAAAGGAAAAGGAAGGGAATCATCTTCCTCGGAAATTCTATTCAGAACATTGTAGGAGACATTTGTTCCGCTTTAGTTGATAGATTAAATTTGCCTCGTTGTGACATCTTCTTTTATCACATCGCACGATGCAGGCTGGTGTGCATTCAGTTAGTCGACTTCCATGTGTGTTGTTTTTCTTAAATTGAAGACTTTCCATCCAGAATCTCGCCCATCACGAGTTCCATTAGACTTCTTTGTCTGAGTCACGAGTCACTCCAATCATAGATGGTGGTGACTTCTTTTTCGGGGGTTGATGGATGTTTTGTCGTTTCTTTTTAGGCTTAATCTGGTGATTCTCTTGGTGGTTCTTGCATCATGTTCTGTTTCTTGAACACGAAGGTAGATTCATCAAAAACAACATGAGGTGTTTCCTCCACCAATAAAGTCCTCGTTTAAACTCAGAAAGCTTCTTGACTTGAGAATATCCTAGAATATTCCTTCGCCGACTTCTTATCAAATGTTTTTCAGCGATCTTACCATTATTGTGTATGAAACTTTTGCAACCAAACACCAAGAAAAAGCAAAGAGGCTTTTCCATTTCCAAAGCTCATAGGGTGTTTTGCCTTGACTCTTGAGTGCGACATGGATGCGATACGTGAATAGCATGCGGTGTCGGCGGCTTGATCCAAAATCTTTTAGGAATATCGACTTATTTATCATTGTCCTTGCGGCTTAACAGTCTGTTCCTTCTTCGGGGTCCTTGCGGTGATGTTTCATGAAGTAATTCCATTCTTTTACAAATGTCGGATATAATATGGTTTTAAATTGGATTTCCTTTGCTCCGGATGCGATTTTTGACCACACTCGAAATTTTCTCAATCTAAGGCAGCACCGATAATGGGGCTGACTTTACTCTGAGTCTCTTTCTTCTTGAGTAGAATATGACCCAAATATATCTTGAGTAGCCATCAACTACTACAGTGTATATTTTCACATGCATTAGTGCTCACTTTGGTGTTATTGGACCAAAAGAATCTATATACCGTCATTTGAATATTCTCTCGGTAGAAACATCTACTTACTGCTTTTTAAATGATGTTTTAACTTGTTTTTCTTTTACGCATCACAAACATGTTCTTCTTGTGAACCTTCATTAGGAAACCCTCTCACAGAGCTAATCTTGCAAGTTTATTAGGGGTTTTGAAATTCAATTGATTCATTCTTTTATGTCATAACCAAATTGTGGTATATGGAACTTTTGCAACCAAACATGTATCTTTAGGAGTTTGAACTCAATCGACCAAAGATACACATTTCAGCACCTAATACCCGGTCGATAATATTTTTTGTGAGATATCTTTCACATAACATAAGTTCTTAGAAACTCAACATTAAACCCTTATCAAGAATTGACTTATTGAAAGCAAGTTATGCTTCAATCGAGATACATATGAAACACCATGGATATGAAGCGATTTCCAAAAGTTCCATTTCCTTGATGCATCCGCGGGTTATCTCCAAAAGTGATCACGAGGGAGCCTCTTTGTTCAACATAGTCCTTTGGTATCCTCTTGAATCATCTGTCATCTTCTTGGCATCCCTTTGTCAGATACCACCATCTGACGGGGGCTTTTCATCTCTTCATCGGTCTTATGTGATCCACAATTAGCTTCAGTGCCCATGTTTTTCCTCAACAGCAGATCAATTCTTAGGTACCCAATTTGTGTAGGGTCCTACAAGGATTATTTGTACCTTTCAGGAATCAAAATACACGACCCAACTCTAATCACTTTAAATTTGGTTGATCTGTCTTCCATAAAACATCTACATACACATTTACTACTCTGGGTGTCTTAAGGTTTCATGTGTATGGTACTTGCCTTAGCATGAACATGGAGTCTTAGAGTTTTTTTCTTTAGATACGGGCCTTTTTGTTTAGTTCTTTGGCTTGTCGTGGCCGGTCGAGATCTTTGTTGACTTGGGTTTGAGTAACCTTTACCCTTAGGCAAGTGGGGGTTGGATTGCATATCTTGAAATTTAGATCTTTCGATTATCTTGGGGACTTGGTCTCTTTAGTTGAGAATGTCTGCAGTGTTTCTCTTACGAAGATTCCTCACGATAGTTGATCTGAGATCCTTTCGGGTTGCATTCTTAACTGAGGCTTTGAAGTACTTGCACGAAATTTTGGCCCTAGTGCTCGGGTTTTCTAGCCTTCACGAGTTTGGGCTTTCTTACGATCATTTAGTTTCTGCCCCGGAAGTCCTTTTCCCTTGTCTTCCAACCTTAGGCGTTCTTGAGTTTGAAGTGTAGGTGCATTGGTTTTACAAAGATTGTCTTCTAGCTACTTGATAAACATTAGGATGACCTTGTGAGGTTCCCCAGGAGATATATCCCAATCAGATTTTATAGTGGCGAGATCTCTGGTAACTCGAATTTCATCTATTACTTTGAATCGTTATTCAATAAGTTAGCCTGCTTGCTATCCTCACATTCTGTAGAGTTCATGCTTCTCGAGAGGTCATTGAACTTGGTTACGATCGTTGAATCTCTTCGTTAGTTTTCTCAGCTTTTCATTGGTCACTATCAACTTCTCTTTTTTAGGAGTTGTACTTTGAACATCAAGTTCATCGGTAGCTCCCATTAATTGAGAAGTGATTTGAGTATTACTTCAAAGTCTTTTCCATTTAAGATTTTCGACCTTCCTTCATGATACGCTCTTGAGTTTCATTTTAAGCGTTCTTGTAGAAGCGACATAGTCCTTCATCGAATTCTCAAAAGAATCCATCGGGTCAAAATAACATTTACGGTTGAACTTGACAACTTCTTGTCTTTAGTGTAGGAGGCGACAACCCGAGAAAGAAAGAGTTTACCTATCACGACCATTAACAAGCGAGATCATCACTTTGCTTTGTCGAGAATATTTCATCACGAAGAGCTAGATCCTTCCTCGAATGTTCTTCTTACGCAACCATGGCCTTTTTTGCTAGAGAACTTCTTGTCTCTTTTAAGCTTGTCTTTCTCTTCTCTCCTGCTTTTCAGTCGGGACAATCATCTTTGGAATGACCTTTTTTTGGCGATTTGTAGCATCTGTTGGCGTCCATCATCTAATCACTTTCTTCTTTGGACTTGGAGTCCTTCTTTACGGATGAAGACCCTTGACTTTTCGGTTCCTTTCTCTTCTCGGTTGGTTTGTCCTCGGGTTTATGCATTTTGTGATTCTGTAATAGTTTTTGTATTTTCCATATCGATTATTAAGTCTTTCAAACCTCCTTTGCCATCAGGTCTTTAGCTTATCCATAGCTCATCGATTCTTAGCAAGGGAGTTCTCAAAACTCTCTAGTTTTGAGGTTTTTATCTTTGGCTTTGAAGACCACATTTTACCGGATGATGAATCATCTTTCTTTGTCGGCCTTTTAGTTTTTTATCAATTCTGAACTCCATGGGCCCCATTTCGAGAGAAACTTGTTGATATGGCATTGAATTAATGTTTTGGTGTTTTCAATCACGGCATGTATATCCATTTCTTGAAAAAGACCTCTAAAATTTCAATGCAACTTCTCTCTGTAGATATTTCTTTCCAAGTGTATTTAGATCATTCATATCTTTGGTAATGAATCGACTTTAATTTGTACATGGATTCACCTTCATCATTCAAAACTATCAAACTTTTCATTTGCAATTGAAAAGTTTGTTTTCTTTGATATGATACGTGCCTTTGCACATTCATTAGTGTATCCCAAATTTCTTTTTGCAATATTGCATTGAAGATCATTCCATCACCATCATCAATTATCTTTGTATAGTGTGTCTTTAGCAATATAGTCTAGTTATTCTTAACCATATACATAAAAGTCGGTTTGGTCATCAGACTTCAAAAACCATTACAGGATCGTTTCTCTCGGTTTACGTTTCCTCTGGATTCGCCCGCGATGCGTGGAATGGCCCTTGAAGAGACCACTCTCCACATCGTTCATGTTTAGAATCTGAGATGAGCACGTTCTCGATCTCCATAAATCATAGTTCTCTCTTGAGAACATGGGAAGTTTCTTAGAGACATTTTATAAAGTCTTTTTAAGGTTGACCAAATAAGATCGGTTCGGATAGACCACAAGTATTTTAGCAAATAAAACTTTGGTCAATAAGCCAGTGGTCAAGTTTGAACTGGCTACGTACCACTTGTTGTTGGACCGGTGCAAAAAGAATCTTACTGCGTGTATGGGGAATACCGTGTTCGATGATAAAAACTTTTTTCTTTTTGAGAATTCGAAACTTGGGTGGGGTTGTCGATGATTTGGTCTGGCACAAATCGCTCAAAGTCAAAGTCTACTAGTGATCTGGCGCTTTTCGAATACCTCGAGATAATCGGCTGAGTCCGAGTTTTTGGAGATCTGAGTTGCTTGGATCGGATAACTAACTTCTTGAACCCTCGAGAAGAGTAGGATTAGGTTTGGTAACTTCTCTGTTCTAGCTACTCCGATGTCTGGAATAGTTGGCCCTTAGTTTATACTCTATTTTAAGCTTTTCTTGAAAACCTTGGCTAATGGAATAGTGATTAAGGCGTGATTGATTATATGCAACTTTTACGATTGGATTGATTCCAGTGAAATATCGGTGAAAAATATCTTTAGAAAGCGATGTCTGATAGATAAATCAATCAAAAGCAGAAAGCAAAGAACCGACAAATTATAGTGGTTCGGAGACTCCAGCTCCTCGTCCGCTCTGCCGATCTCTTGAGAGAAATTCTAATCCTTATAAAGGCTTTTCGACTACCTCTGTAGTTTACTAACCTTTCTAATTTTGAGCTTTCCGACTACCTCTGTAGTTTACTAACTCAAAACTCACACCAAAGCTACATACATCAAGATAAATTACTCACTTTTCTCTAGAGCTTTACACTACCTCAATGTAGTTTACTAACTTTCTTTACAACTCAATCTACCAACAATCACCCTCAAACTACCTTACAAGGGTTTGGTTTCTTAGTTGGTTTCCAACTAGAATGAGATATCCTTTACAATAAAAACCAGCAAGAAGGCTGGAATATCTAATTTAAGCTTTGGATATATCTTATCAAGCTAGGCTTAGTGGAATGAGCTCTCTTCGATTTAAAAAAACACTTGGGAAATTCTTGGGTTTTCGAGTGCTTCAACTTGCAATAATAAGTTTGAGCTCTTGAGTTGCTTACAAATTTCGTAACCTTACAATGTAGGGTCACAAGTATTTATAGGCATACACCAAGGTTACTCTTGAAAAACTATCCGTTGGAAGAGATAACCGTGAGTTTCTTCTTATGGTGTGTGAAAGAAGCAATTTATATTTAGGGTTTGAGACTCCTAACACGTTTTAGGCAATAGCCTTTCATGTAGCGGTCTTCACCTTTTGCGGTCTGAAACTTAGTACTTGACATCTTTTGATGACTTTATCATTTGTCGATTATCGATATGAATGCGATCTTTGTCTTATCTTTTGACTTTGTCTCTCCGGTTAAAGGTAAACAACTCAGCGACTCTTTTTGTTTACAATCTCTGGAGTGATATAACCTTAACAACACTTTTGTCTTAGTTCCTTTTATGCATTTTGAATGTCTTGGGCAATATCTATTTTCTAAGGAATCGCGATCTTACCGATGTTGCATTAGCCGGATAGATATACCGGTGCCTCTCCGGAACATTAGGAGGTTTATCTTGAGCATTCGGTCATTCTTGATCTTCGATAATCCCATGCCTTGATATTCTTGATCTTGATCTTGTCTTGAGTCTTAGTCTTGAGTCTCTTGAGTCTTGAGGGTCTTCGAGTCTTCTGAGATATCTTGGCGATATCTTGATCTTCATCTTTAGTCTTGATTCCTCGATTTCTGGCGAGTCTTGATATCTCAGTTTCTGCTTGAGTCTTGATATCTCGATTTCTCCTTTGAGTCTTTAGTTTTTCTCGGTTTCATCTTTGAAACCGAAACTTCAGTTTCATCTTGAAACGGTTTTCTTGAGCTGCGAGATCTTGAGAATCTTCGGATCTAACACGATCTATATCTGGCGGTATACATTTTGCGGATAACATCATGAATACTCTGGCTGAATCGACTCAACTATCAAGATTATCTGAACATAATCATACTCGGGGTTTTTGGGATCTAATCAAAATCATATCTTTTATTAAATTCATCTCCCCAACAACCTATGATTATTTTCAAATGTAGATCGCTCTACGTTCGTAAAAAAGAGCACTCTTATAGGATTGCAAACATATTACAATTTTGTAGCGGTAAAATAATTAATACTCTCTGTGTTTTGGGATTTATTTTTGAGATGACACTTACGATCCACAACCTATTAAAGAACACTAGTAAAATTCAAATGCATACTATATGAAACTTTCATTTTGGCATTAGTGCAAATTCATCACCAACATCTAATTTCATAATCGGTACCATCAAACTCATAAATAACAATAATGCATCAATGGGTTTACAATTTATAATTAAGAATCAAGAGTTACATTTACAATTAAGAATCAGAGTTACATTTACAATTAAGAATCAAGAGAAGAAAAAAGCGAGCAAAGACCAAATTTGGAGATCAATCACCGTTCGTTTTGAGAAAAATCAAAAAAAAAAAAAGTTCTCTATCTATTTCCATGACTCGTTGATCTACACATCTAGAGATGCGCGTGTTGAAAAAAGATTGGCAAAAGCAGGCCTAAGATTGATGAAAAAATTGAGCATTAATTGCGGATAATCAAAGCTTAAAAACCAATGATGAAATGTGAGTTCCGTATAAAATGTGTAGAAATTCATAAACTTGGTATGCCTTTGAACATCTTCATTCTAGATAATGAACATTAACCAATCAACTCAAATTTCTCAAAATAACTCAATGTTGGATAAAAATGGGCAATCATTCTAAAGAACTACATATCTTAGAGCTAATATCCTAGAACATTCTCGTAAAACAACTTACATACACATTCTTGAAGAACATATTATTTAATGTCCATGCAACAATTGCTTCAAATATTTCAAAACAGAGTCAACAAAAACCAGAACATCGATAAAACTAATTTAGTAACCAAAATCTTGAAGAATCGGTCGTGACATACACAATTCTCGAATCGACCATTAACATCGAGAAACAACTCAAATGGTTTCCTTTCTCCAAAAATCGCTACAATCACTACCGTATGAATCTACTTCGCCGTGCACCATAAATATAATCTGTAATACCCGTCTCGGTTTAATAAGAATAATAAAAGAAATGAGTTTAATAAAATGAATATTTGATTTAAAAATTTTCTAATGATTTTAAACATATATGTTTACCAAAAGGTTTTGATTTTTAGGGGAGCAGACGAGCACTTGAGCAGGAGCACTCTATAACAAAATACTTAATGAAGGTTTGGTCATAAAATATTTAATAATAATATTTAATTTCAATTTAAGAAAAGAAAAAATAATATTTCAAAGGAATTAGGATTTTTCGATATAAAAATCGGAATCTAACAAATAATAAATCTGACGATGGAAAATCTACGCCCGTCTAACTAAATTAAAATTATTAGAAATTTAAGAAAAATGGATTTTAATTAAATAATTAAATAAATAATTTTTAGATCTCAAAAGCGTGACTGATTTAATAAGCTAAAAGTTCTAAACAATTATTTCTACGAAAGTGATTTTTAATTAGCAGGAAATTGACTCTAGAATACGGATAATACTAATTGTAACAAAATATGGTGATTGAATAAATATCTATGGCATTCGTTTTACGGCCCGAGTCGACACTTGGTCGTACTCATACCACCAGTTCTTATTCATCAAAATGAAATTTACACCCAAAAAACACTTTCATTTCATCATCATTTTCATTAATTGCCTCTCCTCTCATTCCTCTATAAATAAGCACCTCCTCCTTCATAATTTACACAACAACGATCAAAACGAAGCCTGCAAAATCGAAACCAAACTCTCCCAAAATTCACTCTCTTCTCCAAATCCATCCGCCACCACATCATCTTCGAGCAAGTAAGGAAATTTCCCTCCAACCATTCATTTTGATCGAGCAATTTTATTGATTCCGGCAGCAGGAGGGCTTCATCCATCATCGATAACATCTATTAAGGTAATCAATCCATACAATTCTTATAATCCGTGAAAAAAAGATAAAAAAATCACTTTCTTCACTCCATGAAGCTCGACTTCATCCTCTCTTTCTCACTCTTCAATTTTCTTGAATACAAGCATGAAGCCATCATCTAATATGTATCCAAGGGCTTCAAAGCTACTAAGCGGCTGGTTGGTTCCTTGAAGATCTGAAACCGAGAGGAGGAAAAGCGACAAGGTAACCTAGAACAAAATTGAAACTTTGTGTTAAGTATGATTTTCGATTGAGATTGTTGAGTGCTTAAGCGATATTTGGAAATTGTTAGTTTAGAACTCCTACGTGTTGTTTGAAGTACATAATTCATGCTTTCGTATTTTTGGTTTTCAAAAATTGTACCGTTATCTTTCTGCGAAATTTACACTCCAATATATCAAGTTGAAGCGTCAAAAGCTATTTTCAAGCTGATTTTTTAACTCTTGTGGTAGTCAGTACTGTTGTACTAGAAATTTGTGTTTTTTAAAACACCTTTGTGCTCCTTATATATTTTAATATGTGATCGTAGTTTAGGTACTCAATTTTTGGTGTCCCATTTTGCTTTCGTTTTTACGATTAAACATTGTCGCTCAAAACTAAAAAATTTCGAGAAAAAGCGCTTTACTTTCAATTTCCTAAATAATACATTTAAAAATTCATATCTCGAGTTCTAGAAATCATTTTGAGATGAAACTAACGACAAGTTAAAATTCATCGAGTCTCTTGTATTAAATATAAAATCTAAGTAATTTTCATCGAGGTAGATTCGAGTGTTGGTCGGTCTGAAAGCGAGTCTTTGCGTGTATGGGGGGAATACGTGTTGATGTTTTTAAAACTTTTTTTTTCTTGAGGTTGACTTGGTCGGATAATCCGAATATTAGGTTACGAGAAGCACGGATCGCTACGAGTCAAAGTCTCTGAGACGGTGATCTGGCTTCCGAAACCTCGGATAATCTATTTGAGTCACGAGTGCCGAGATCACGAGTTGCTTGGATCGGATAACTAACTTCTTGAACCCCCAGAAGAATGCGTTCGGTTTGGTAACTATCTGTTCTTGCTACTCGATTTCGGTTATTGAATAGTTGGCCTTAGTTTATACTTTCGTTTTAAGCTTTCTTTGAAAAAACCTTCCCTTTATGAAATAGTGATTGAGGTGTGATTCACTTATGCAACCCGTGGATTGATTCCAAGCGAATGTCGATTGAAAAGTATGCTTTCAAAATCAAGACAATGCTGACGAGATAAGCCGCAGATAAGGAAAGCGATAAAGAACACGGCAATTATAGTGGTTGAGAGACTTGGCTCCTACGTCCACTCTGCGACTCTTGGAGAATTCCTATCAACCGAGCTTTACGACTACCTCGTGGTTTCTTACTCCTTTCGGCCTGAGTTTTCGACTACTCCCGTGGTTTACTTACTCAACCCGACCTTGAGCTTTTCGACTACCTCCGTAGTTTACTTACTCAATCACACACAAGCTTTGAGGACTACCCTGTAGCTTACTAACTTCTCCTCTAGAGTTTTTCGACTACTCGGCGTGGTTTACTAACTCTTTACAACTTTTTCTTACCAACAAACACACTCAACTACCTTCTCGAGGGTTTGGGGTTTCTTAGTTAGTTTCAACTAGGATGAGATATCCTTTACAATAAAGCGCCAATGCTGAGGGTTAGGATATCTCGACTAAGCTTTGGATAATTCTTATCAAGCTAGGCTTAGTATAGTGAGCTCTCTTCAATATCGAAGCACTTGGGAAATTCTAAGTTTTTTTGAGTGCTTTTAACTTTTAAAAGAATAAGTTTGAGCTCTTAAGTTGCGTATAAATTTTCGTAACCTTACAATGTAGAGGTCACCCGGTGTTTATAGGCGTACACCAAGGTCGCTCTTGAAAACTATCCGTTGGAGGCGACCGTGAGAGTTCCTCTTGTGGTGTGTGAAAGCGGCTATATTTAGGGTTTGAAACTCCAACAACACTTTCTAGGCAATAACTTTCATGCTGTCGGTCTTACTTTTTGCGATCTGGAACTTTTGTACATTTGACATCCTTTTTCGGAGACACATCCTTTATCGATGTCGATATAATGCAGATGTTGTCTTTCTCTTTTTGACTTTTTTGTCTCGAGTTAAAGGTAGACACCTTCAGCGGCTCTTTTTGGTTACAAACTCGAGTTTGATATAACCTTAACAACACTTGACTTAGTTCCTTTTATGCGCATTTGAATGTCTTGGCAAATATCTATTTTCTAAGGAATCGCGATCTTTCGATATTGCATCGCCGGATAGATATATTGATTACCTCGGAACATTCGGGTTCATCTTGAGCATTAGTATATTCTTGCGAGTCTTGATAATAGTGCGTGCCTCGGTATTCTTGATCTTGATTTCTCGATCTTGATCTTTGTGTCTTGAGTCTTGAGTCTTGAGGTCTACGAGTCTTGAGGGTCTTACGAATCTTTGTAGTTTATCTTGGTGATGTGCTTTGTCTTCTCGTGAGTCTTTATTCGATATCTCTTGAGTCTTGATAACTATCTGAACTATGTCTGCTTGTTATACATTCTGCGGATAACATCTGATAATTCTAAAAGCGAATCGACTCGACTATCAAGATCATTACGAACATGTCATATTCGGGGTTTTTGGGATCTAATCAAAATCATAAACCTTTATTAAAATTCATCTCCCAACAATTTCCTTTTTTGATGATGCAAAACCTATCTTGTTACAAACAAATAACTTTATACTCGAGGTTTGATTTATCTATTACAAGATTGGTTGTCTCCAACAATTTCTTAAATGAAAAACTCTCAACAATTTTGAGTTTCTCAGCAGTTTAATCATTGACCAATTTCTTGATAATGAATCTCTTTAACTAGTTCATTACCAAATACTTAAACAATTTCTCCACTTATCAACATCTGATCGGTTCGGAGACATTCATTCGGGCATATCAAAATAAAAGACATGTAAATAAGATAATGAGATATTATCTTTTGAGCATAATAATAAATCTTCATTGATGATTGGTATCCGTTACATATTACAATAGTTTATCAACAAAATCAAAAAAGACAAAATTTAAAGATTACAAAAATCTTACGAGTCTTGATCTTGATCTTGATTTTGGCTCTTGGTCTTACGCTCTTGATTTGCTTCATTCTCAACTTCATGTTGGGCACCTCGGTCAAACATTAGAAAAATCTCTTCTTGACTCATTTCTTTCTTTGATGATGTCGGGATTGTTTCTGTTAGACCAATGACCCGGCATCTTGAGCAATCTCTTGAGTAATGGCTTACCGTTCACCAAGCCATTATCAAGTTTTGGAGGTGGATAGGAATATGGACGGGGCTACTATCTGTACCTCTCCTTCATCATCAAAAGTTAATCATTTCTGTAGATACTTTGGATGAAGATAAGAAGGTATTCAATGAAACTTCATTAGATTTGAGCTTTCCCCTCTCCATTCCCTGAGAACATCATAATTGAACCAGAAGGTTCTCTTGACTTCTTCCACATATCGTTGAGTTTGATAGGCATCCATTTATCAGCGATGGGGCCACTTTAGTGCTTTGATGTTCCTTTCCTCTTGCTTTCGCAAACTTTGAAATCACTCGCCCGGCCACGCTCTTCGTCTATCTTCTTTACGATCCGCGGGCGTTCGCGAGACGAAGCGGCGGCTTTCTTAGCTTGTTAACTGCTTGGAGTGTCTTGAGCATTTCTCGTGTTGAAGACTTTTTACGAGGTTGAGACTTCGATTCCCACTTTAGTTGTTACATTTTCATCATCGAGTCGGTTTTCTCTGGATTGGCTTAAAGCCTTCATGCGCTTGCTTTTCAGTTTGAACAACGCCCCAAGGCTTTCCTCTTCGTAAGCGATTCGGCTGGCGGCACAGCTTGTTCAACCTTTGCTTTCTTTTCAGTTTCTCTCTTGCAACATCAAGCATAGTTATTTTAAAAACTCGAGTGTAGATAGAACTACTGCGAACTTCAAACTTCTCATTAACCGACTTCTTTAAGGTTTTGCTAGATTATACATTTTAGCATCTTCGAGAGCCTTCTTCTCAAAGTCGTGCCATGAACTTACGAGATCTTGAAACCATTTTCCCTTGCTTGGCAAGTAATTTGGAAAAAATCTGGAAAATGTTGTGTCGTGTGATATTACTCTTTGCTCCTTTGGCCGAACTTCTCACCTTATCTGATCTTGTTCGTCTTCCGGCCTCCTTAGATGGTTCTTAGCGTGGAAAATTCTTGAGATAAGTAAATGGCCTTGGCGAAGAGCCTTCTTTGAACATCTCTGTCATCTTAGTCATGAGCATTGAGCTTCATTTCTCAACAGCCAGCGACTTGATTAGCACCTCATTCTTTTACGCGGTTTCACCTCTAAAATCGAGAACTCTCTGGTGTTTTTTACCTTGATTCATCCTTAACTGCGCCTTGACTCCCTCGAACTTCTCATTAGCTTTCCTTCCATGGAGGTCGTCTGGGTGGTTAGAGTGTTTTGAATTTACACCCGATTTCGAAGAGTGACTCCAACATCCATCTTTTGAGCTTGATTGGCCGCGTCTCTTCCATCGAGCAATCTTGATCATCATTGGCTCAACCTTCTCAAGTTTCTCTATCAGGGGGTGAGATCAATCGGGAATCTTCTGCCTCTCTGTCTTTGTCGATCATCTTGAGCTTGACTTCATTACGAGCTCGATCTCCATTTGAGCCTCGATCGAAAAAATCTTATCATCGATCGATGTTGACTAATTCGAGTTGATCGCAACAAAAGTCTCCTTTTCAATCTGAGATTAACCTTCTCAACATCTCGCATTGGTCCCCATCTCCGTCTTAAGATTTGTCTCCATTGTTTGGGGCACCAACGGTTGCTCTCTCTCGGCCAACTTCCTTTGAAGACGACTCATCAAAATCGGTGTTTTTCATCACAGGCTTTGTCCTTCCTAAACTCGAGAAATCGTCCCAGAAAGGTTGTTTCCTCATTCCACCTGGTCTTACACAAAGAAAGTAATATCAAGCATCTCGGGAAGAGTTGAGGATGAACCTGATTATCTTATCCTGAAAAAATATCTTGCCGGTCGAGGGTATGAAATTTGAGCTTCGGGTAGCGGTCATATGAACCGTTCCCCTTGCTCCTCCATTTCCTTCTTTTACCTAGCCCACTTTCCATCTCGGGCTCTACGGTTCATTTAGGTTCGGGTTAAGGGATCGATCGGTAGATCTTTCAGGAGCTCGTCAAGAATATTACGCTCCCCGAGCCTCGGCTGACTATCGAAGTTTGTCTTTGTCGGGTCCTCGGTTGCATCTGAGTGGGTTCGAGGGCTGGTGGTATATCCTCGATTTAGTCGAGGATTGGCTCGTCGGTGGCGTGCATCCGGATCGACTACGGTAACTCTTACGTGCGAACTTTGCATCATCTAGGCATCTCTACGGTCTGACTCCTTTGAAAATTTCACGAGAAATTTTATACATCTTGAAAGCGATGTCTCGAGCACCTCGGAAAAGACACTGCTCACCGGTCGATCTGTGTCCTCGAGATAACTGAGCCAACACTTGTAATGGTGAACTCACGGCGGTTTGGCCCCTCGGGTTGAATCTCTTGAATCACTTCCATCTTCATCGGTGAGAACCACCAATCTTCTGCGTTTTGGAAGCAAGATCATACGTTTTCAACATCTTTGCTCCTGCTTTATCTTTTGCCTCCAACAACACCTTCCCCTGGTTTGTTGGGTCTCTTTTTCGGCGGTGCGAGAAGGTGATTCTACCTTCTTTTCTCTCTTCCCCACGATGACTTCTTCCTTGCGGCAATGGGTTTAAGGGAGAATTTTGGACTTAGGAAATGGGGTCGAATTGGCGAAGATATCCTCCTCTCTCGCATCATCTCAAAATATAAGCAATTTTGGTGGCATGGTGGATCTTGCCTTTGATTGAGATCGCCCGTCAATCTTCCTCAAAACTTTTGATGCTGTTTCACTCCGTCCGAATCGGGAATAACCCGGTTGATATCGTAGTGGGTGAGGCCTCTATCGCCGCCATCAATCGAGGCCGAGTCTTGATGCTTCAAAACTCCCATAAGACTCATGATGCACTTGCTCACAATATCCATCAACACTGCGATATTGTGGCCTTTAAGTGCTTTTATGCGTTAATAGCCTCCAAACTTAACAGGATTCTCGGCAATCTATCTAAGTACTCCTACTCTCTACGACATATACGTCGTAGGATCCTCTCCTCTATCCGAGCTCAAAAACATCATTGATTTTTTGGAACTATATCTGAATCCCTTTCAAAATAAAGCGTATTTGGATGATTGCTCTAAGTGTAATCTGATTAACTTAGAATGCATCTGACCCTCTTCATATATCTTCAAATTCTGAGATGAATTGATTACCTCTTTTCGCCAAACTCTGGTCAAGTCGGTTTTGACTAGTTAGTTAGAGTTTGCTTGGTCGAATCATATCGAGCCTCCTCTTACGGCTTTGAGTTGGTTGTGCTTTCAAGTGAGACAACGAACTTCGTACCACAACTTGTTGGTTTTGGCTAATCTCTCGAATAGGGTTGGAGCCATTTTAGAGTTTGATTGAAGAAGTGAAGCTTTAGGGTTTGGAGAATTTACGGGCAAAGGGATTTTTTAATTCGGAGGATTTGGAAGCGAAGGGTTTGATAAAATTTTTTGGCTTGAATGGCTGATTGGGGTTTATATAGCCTTGAGATAAGTGGGGAATCGTGTTGGTTAGGTGAGTAACAGCGGTTGAGATTAATCTCAGATTAATGAATTATCTAAAAAGATCGATCTCAAAAAATAAGCCGCAAAACATCCTCATTGGTCATTAATGTAGCGAGCATTAAATATTTATTGACCTTCTTGAATTTAAAGCGATCCATGAAAAAAAACATTCCTCGGTGTTTTTATATTTATTGCGAATGATTCTTGAATTTACTTGAGCAATAAATGGATCGCGTAGTCATTACTTCTTGGACCAATTTCCTCTATCGGTCTTCTTTGAATGCGACCTTGATAAAATGTCGATTATATCTGAAATCTTGAATTGGTTCGATATGACCTCGATAAATCTGAGTTTTTTACGAGACTCGATTCGGTATTTCCATTTTATCTGAAGCTTCCGGAAGGATTATGAAAACTTCATCATCCCGAAAACCTTGATTTTTGATTTTACTTCTATACACTGGTTCTAGCATCCCTAATTCATTTGAAAGTTCTTGAAATCTTGATTCGCGAAAGTTTTAGTCAAATATCGACTCTCTTATCATTATGAATTTTCTCCATCCTTATGTCCTTTTCTTCTCGACATGATCTCTGATGAAGTGATGTCGATATCCACATCTTGCATCGGTGTGCAATCTAGGGTTTTTTGAAATATGATGACACTATTATTGTCACAAAATATTGGTACTTCATTGGCTACAACTTTATAATCTCTCAATTGTTATGCGGCGAAAGAATATGTGCCTGTGACTTCTGTGACCATATATTAAAACCGATTAGTACTTATTGCTCTTGAGGAGGTGCATTTCTTGGAAAACCAAGATATCGACTTGCTTCTGAAATTGTGACAAGTTCTGAAGTGGACTTTTGTCAGTCTGCAACCTCCATAATCGACATCGAGTAACCACTTAACTTTTCAGGTTATCATCAATTTGGATACCATAATCCTCTATTCAGCATATTGCCTTTAAGATATTTGATATCTTTTTGGCTGACCTCCATGTGTTAACCTTAGGATTATCTTGGTATCTTGCATATATCAACGACAAATGTTATGTCAAGGCCTACTTACGTGAGATAGCAATGATCGATGATTCCTCTATAATCGATTATGATTTCATTTGATTTGCCTTGAAATCGGGATCCATCTTGTAGTTAGTATTCATAGGAATCTAAGCGCATTACAGTCTATACACCGTATTTGTGTCGGATCTCTGGTGCACTTTGCACGGTTGATGAATATTCCTTCCTTTGATTGTTTTGCGTGAAGTCTGAAAGAAATTCATCTCTCCATCATTGACATCTCAAACTTGCCTTTCATCGGTGTTGAAAACTTTTCACCACGGTGATGGTTTGGAATCAAAAATGATGTCATCAACTATATCTCCCCGAACTAGTAAAATATCTTTCCCATCCTCTATCACGAGCGAGTTCTATCAGCAGTTCCTTTGACAAAACCATGGTGATGAAAAGCTGAAAAAAGTATCATACCATCTGCTCGGGTGCTTGCTTAAGACCATACAAAGCTTTTCTTAGCACTGTAAACTTGGTCATTCTGTTTGAAACCGGGGAGGTTGTTCCACATAAACCTCTTCTTTAAGCCGTCGGTTAATGCACTTTTCACATCCATTTGATGGTATATGAACTTCATGTGGGCGGCATATGCAAGAAACAATCGATGCTTCTAGTCTTTAGTCAAGTTGGTGCAAGGTTTCATCATAATCAAAGCCTTCTTCTTGGGAATAACCTTGTCTGACTAGTCTTGCCTTGTTTCTCACAATGTTGTTGTTTTTCATCTCTTTTGTTCTTAAAACCCACTTGGTTCCAATGACATTGTGCCTTCTACGGTCTATCTACTTGGGCTCCGTACTTCATTCCTCGAAATTGATTATTTCGTCTTGCATGGCGATAATCCGATGAGAATCTTGTAGAGCTTCACCAATCTCGGTAGGTTCTTTCTCTCGATAGGAAGCGTGAGAATAGTGCACTCTCTCCATGGAACCTTCTAGTCTTAACACCTTGGGTTAGATCACCCTTACAATAAACTTGTAGGATGGCTATATCAACCATTTCCTTCTTGATGTTCCCCTTCAATGGTATCCTCAACATTTGAAATGTTAGGTTCGATTAAATCGACAAACTTCGGGAACAACAAAAGCGGGGAAAAGGAATCATCTTATAGGGAAATTCTATTGAACATTATCGGAGCATTTGTTCCCCTTTGGTTGATAGATGAGAATTTGCCTCGGTTGTGACCACATCTTCATTGGCATCCGTACGAGTACAGGCGGTGTCTGTTGATTGGTCCCTTAGGTGTTGGTTTTCCTGAGTCTCACCATCTGATTTCCATCTGAACTTCTTTATCTGAGTGCGAGTCACTCCAATCATAGATAGTGGTGACCTTCTTTCGGAGTTGATTGGATGATTTATCTTTACATTTTGGGGCTTATCTGGTGATCCTCTTAGTCGGTTCATTTGCATCGTGTTCTGTTTCTTACGAACACAAACAAATTCATCAAAAAACAACATGAGGTGTTTCCTCCACAATAAAGTCTCGGTTGTAAACTCACGAAAGCTTCTTGACTTGAGAATATCTAAGAATATTCCTTCATCGACTTTACTATCAAATGTTTTCCATTGATCTTTACCATTATTGTGTATGAAACACTTGCAACCAAACTGCGAAAGAAAAACAAAAGGCTTTCTTTCATTCCAAAAGCTCATAAGGCGTTTTGCCTTGACTTTTTATCGGCATGGATCTATTACGAGAGTAGCGTATGCGGTGTTGGCGACCCGATTAAAATCTTTTAGGAATATAAACTTGACTATCATTGTCCTTGCGAACTTCTTCGAGGAGTTTTGTTCCTTCTTTCGACAACACCATTTTGTTGAGGGGTCCTTGCGGTGATGTTTCATGTAGAAATTCCATTTCTTTGCACAATAATTAGAAATGATATGATTTATAAATTGGTTCCTTTGTCGGATCGATTTTGACCACACTCAGATTTTTCTCAATCTTGAGCCTTTTTGATAACTTCTGGCGACTTTCCTCGAGTCTCTTTCTTCTTGAGTAAGAATATGACCCAAATATATCTTGAGTAGTCATCTTTCTTACTACCAATGTGTATTTCGCGCCATTAGTGCTCCACGGGTGTTATAGGACGAAAAGCAGATCCATATGCAAAAATTTGAAGTATTCTCTCGGTAAAACTTCTACTTTGCTTTTAAATGATCTTTAACTTGTTTTCCTTCGACACGCTCACAAATGTGTTCCTTCTTGAACACTTCATTAAGCAACCCTCTTACAAAGCTAATCTTGCCAAGCATTCGGGGTTTTTGAAGTTTAGGTGATTCATTCTTTTATGCCGCCTTATTTGGTATCTGTGGAACTTTTAATTAAACATGTATCTTTAGGAGTTGAACTCAATCGACCAAGAATACATTCCCTTTTCTTGTACCGGTCGATAATACTTTTACATGATGTATCATCTTTCACAAAACATAAGTTCTTGGAGAACTCAACATTGAAACCTTTATCACAGAATTGGCTAATTGAGAGCAAGTTATGCTTCAATCGGATACATATGAAACACCATGGATATAGGCGGAGTCGACCTCCAAAGTTCCATATCCTTGATCATCATCCCTTGGAGTTATCTCCAAAAAAGTGATCTGTGGGCCTCTTTGTTCAACATAGTCCTTGAGCATCTTCTTGAATCTGTCATATGTCTTGAGCATCCCTTTGTCAAGATACCATACATCGAGGAGCTTTTTCATCTCGCTCATCAGTGCCGTGTGATCTTTCATCGACTTAGTGCCCTTGTTTTCCTCCGAAAAAGCAGATCAATTCTTAGGTACCCAATTCGTGTAGGGTCCTACGAGGTTAGTTGTACCTTTCGAATCAAATCTGCACGACAACTCTAATCACTTTAGAGTGGCTAATTTGTCTTCCATAAACATCAACATATACATCCTTTACTCACGGGTGCCTTAGCGGTTTTACGTATATGTGTGCTAGCTTTAGCATGAACATGTGCCTTTGAATTCTTCTTTGGTTGGCCTTGTTCGGATGCTTAGGCTTTTTGTGCGGCGGTCTAAATCTTTGATATTTCGGGTTGGATAACCTTACCCTTAGGCAAGAGAGGTTCGGGTTATGCATCTTTGAAATCTGAGTCTTCGGCATCTTGAGGGACTTGGTCTCTTGATTGAGAATGTCTCTGTTTGAGTGTTCTCATCCGAGGATTCCTCGATAGTTCGATGTGGAGCCTTTCGGGTTTGCTTTCTTAGCTTTGAGGCTTTGAAGTACTTGCTGAAACTTTCAGTGGCCCCTTTCGAGTTTTCTTGCCTTCACACTTTGAGGTTTGGGCTTTCTAACACGATCATTCGGTTTTTTTGAGACCATAGGTCCTTTTCCCTTGTCTACAACCTTGGGCATTACTTGGTTTGAAGTGTAGGTGCCTTTGGTTTTACAAAGATAGTCTTCTTGCTACTTTCTGACATTTAGATGACCTTGTGAGGTTACTGGAATGTATCCCAATCCAGATTTTTATAGTCGCGGATCTCTGGTAACTCTGAATTTCATCTATTACATTAGATGCATTATTGATAGAGTTAACTATTACGTGCACTATCCTCCTGATTCTGTAGAGTTTATGCTTCTCGGAGAGGTCATTGAACTCGATTACGATTAAATTTGAATCTCTTTAGTGGATTTCTCTAGCTTTTTCGATTAGGGACATTATCAACTTCTCTTTCTCGAGAGTTGTACTTTGGAACATCCAGTTCATCGATAGCTCCCATTAATTTGAAGTGACTTCAATATTGCTTTAAGTCTTTCCATTTTAGATTTTTGACTTTCGGTTCCTTATTACGCTCTTGAGTTATTTAGCGATCCTTGCAAAAGCGACATAGTCCTTCATGATTCTCGAAAAAGAATCCATCGGTCAAAATATTTATTTTTCGGTGGAACTTGAAAACTCTTGTCTTAGTGTAGGAGCAACAGAGAAAGAAGAGTTTACCTCCTCAATGGCCATCGGGACGAGATGTCATCACTTTCCTTTGTCGAGAATATCTCATCGAAGAGCTAGATCCTCCTCGAGTGTTCTTCTTACGCAACCATGGCCTTTTTGCTTGAGAACTCACGGTCTCTTTATAGCTTGCCTTTCTCTTCTCTCCTTAGCACTCAAATCTGGACAATCATCTTTGGAAGTGACCTTTCTTGGCGGTTATAGCATCTGTTGGCATCATCATCACGATCATTTTCTTCTTTGGACTTGGAGTCCTTTCTCTTGGATTAAGATCCTTGACTTTCGAGGTCTTTCTTCTTCTCGTTTGATCTGTCCTCGGGTTTCTTACGGTACACTGTGGTTCTGTAATAGCTTTTGTATTTTCCAAATCTACTATTGAGTCTATCAAACCTTCTTGCCATCGATTGCTAGCTTTTCCTCAAGCTCATCGATTTTTTTGGCATGGGGTTCTCGAGACTCTCTAGTTTTCTGAGTTTTATCTTTGGCTTTTAAAAAGCCGCATTCTTTACTCGATAAAGAATCATCTTTCTTTGTCGGCCTTTTTGGATTTCTTATCAATTACAAATTCATAGGCTTTATTTCGGAGAAAAATTGTTGGTAAGGCGTTGAGTTAATTTTCTTGGTGTTTTCAATCACCCTTTGCATGAATATCCATTTCTTGACAGGACCTAAGAATTTTCAATCTGACTTCTCTCGTGTGGTTATTTCTTTCCAAGTGCATTTAGATCATTCATGATCTTTAGTGAATCGACTTCGGTTTGTCTATTGATTCATCATCATCCATTTCAAAATTATCAAACTTTCCAATTGCCCTTTGAAAGTTTGTTTTCTTTTATATGATATGTGCCTTGGCACATAGCATTAGTGTATCCCAAATCTCTTTTAGCGATTATTACGGTGAGAGATCATTCCCATCACACCATCATCAATTGTCTTTGTATAGTGTGTCTTTTGCAATGTAGTCTAGATTAGTAACTTTCTCTCCTCGAAGTCGGGTTGGTCATCGGACTTAGAAAGTCTGCTCTAGGATCAATTCTCTCATCTTACTGTTCCTCACGGGATTCACTCTGATGGCTGGAATGGTCCTTGAGACCCCTCTCCATCGCTCATGTTTGGAATCTGAGATGAGCTGCATTCTCGATCTCCATGGGTCATAGTTCTCCTTTGAGAACATGGGAAGTTTTTAGAAGACATTTTTACGATCTCTTGAAAAATAAAAAGTTTGACAAATAAGATCGATTCGGATAGACCACAAGTATTTTTTGAAAAAAATAAAACTTTTAGTCGACAAAGTAGTGGTCAAGTTGAACCTTTGCTCACGATACCACTTGTTGGTCGGTGCAAGCAAGAGTCTTTGCGTGTATGGGGAATATGCGTGTTGGTGTTTTTAAAACTTTTTTTTCTTCTTTGAGGTCGACTTAGTCGGATAATCCACGAAGATTAGGTTACGAGAAGCCTGGTCGCTCTGAGTCAAAGTCTCTGAGCGGTGATCTGGCTGCTTTCGAAACCTCGAGATAATCTGGCTGAGTCTGAGTGTCGAGAGATCTGAGTTGCTTGGATCGGATAACTAACTTCTTGAACCCTTAGAAAAATGCGTTCGGTTTGGTAACTATCATTACAGCTACTCGATTGTGCGAGAATAGTTGGCCACTTAGTTTATACTCGTTTTAAGCTTTCTTTGAAAAAACCTTCCCTTTATGAAATAATGATTGGCTGTAATTCACTTATGCAACCCGATTGGATTGATTCAGGTGAATATCGGTGAAAAGTATGCTTTCAAATCAAGACAATCTGACGAGATAAGCCACGGATAAAGAAAGCGATAAAAAGAACGGCAATTATAGTGGTTCGGAGACTCAAGCTCCTCGTCCGCTCTCGCGACTCTTGAGAGAAATTCTCTATCAACCACGGGCTTTCGACTACCTCATAGTTTACTTACTCCTTTCATTACTGAGTTTTTCTTACTACTCCGTAGTTTACTTACTTAACCCGGGCCTTGAGCTTTTTACGACTACCTCCGTAGTTTACTTACTCAATCACACACAAGCTTTCGGACTACCCGCATGGCTTACTAACTTCTCCTCTAGAGTTTTACGACTACTCGCGTGGTTTACTAACTCTTTACAACTCTTCTCACCAACAAACACCTCCAACTACCTTCTCGAGGGTTTGGGGTTTCTTGGTTGGTTTCAACTAGGATGAGATATCCTTTACAATAAAGCGCCAATGCAAAGGGTTAGGATATCTCGACTAAACTTTGGATAATTCTTATCAAGCTAGGCTTAGTATAGTGAGCTCTCTTCAATATCGAAGCACTTGGAAAATTCTAAGTTTTTTAGTGCTTTTAACTTTAAAAGAATAAGTTTGAGCTCTTAAGTTGCGTATAAATTTCCGTAACCTTACTGATGTAGAGGTCACCCGGTATTTATAGGCGTACACCAAGGTCACTCTTGAAAACTATCAGTTGGAGAGGCGACCGTGAGTTCCCTCTTGTGGTGTGTGAAAGCGGCTATATTTAGGGTTTGAAACTCCCTAACACTTTCTAGGCAATAGCCTTTCATGTAGCCGGTCTTCTTTTTGCGATGGAACTTTTGTACATTTGACATCCTTTTTGAGGAGACACATCCTTTGTCGGTGTCGGTATAATGCGATGTTGTCTTCCTCTTTTTGACTTTTGTCTCGATTAAAGGTAGACACCTTCAGCGGCTCTTTTTAGTTACAAACTACGAGTTTGATATAACCTTAACAACAACTTGACTTAGTTCCTTTTTATGCGCATTTGAATGTCTTGGCAAATATCTATTTTCTAAGGAATCGCGATGATCTCGATATTGCATCCTTTAGATAGATATATTGATTGCCTCGGAACATTGAGTTCATCTTGAGCATTGATATATTGCGAGTCTTGATTTTTTGCCTCGATATTCTTGATCTTGATTTCTCGGTCTTGGTCTTTGTGTCTTGAGTCTTGAGTCTTGAGTCTTACGAGTCTTGACGTCTTGAATCTTTGTAGTTTATCTTGGTGATGTCTTTGAGTCTTCTCGTTGAGTCTTGATTTACTCGGTATCCCTCTTGAGTCTTGATAACTATCTGAACTATATCTGCGACTATACATTCCGCGGATAACATCACAATTCTAAAAGCCCGAATCGACTCGACTATCAAGATCATTACGAACATGTATACTCGGGGGTTTTGGGATCTAATCAAAATCATAAACCTTTATTAAAATTCATCTCCCAACCTGAGTTATGATTTTCTTTAAAAGATCGGCGTCTTTGAAAGCGAAAAAAGCCCGGAATTCGCTTTCAACAAAGAAATTGGTCGGGCTTTTTGACTTTTTATCACACTTTTTAACTAACTTCGTTCGTTATTTTCAAGCGATTTTTCATGCCAGTAAACTTGATTACAAGTTTTAAAAAGCCCTAAAGTTTTCGTCTCGATCGGATTAAGCGAATCAGCGGGGAAGCTTTTCATGAAAATGAAAGAAAGTCGAAAAAAAAATTGGGACACCAACTTTCCTAATAATGTCATAACTGAAATTAGGAACTTTTTGGAAAACTTAATGGTTGGTATAATAATTTATTTGGATGACTTTCTTTCCCCACAAACCATATGTGTTTTATATTCTCTTTTATGCAACTTATTTGAAAGTCCTTTAGGAACTCTTTTGAGTAATCACATGTTTTTAATCATGAAAATTATCCAAACACTATACACATGATAATTTATATTTTTTCTAAATAACAACTAAGTTAATAAAATTATAATTTTGATCAAATCGATTATTTGAGTTTTTACCCAAAAATATATATATGTGTGTAAATAAATTGTCGTACTTTTCCGTTAGTTTAACTTGTTATACATGACCTTTGTAGAAAATATAAAAATGTGGTCCTAAACTATAACAAGTCATAAACATGATCCTCAAAATTTATGAGTTTTGGACTTGCAAATAAAGAGTTATGAATTTGTGAAGTTTATATTGTGAATCTGAAGAACAGCCGAACTTCTTGATTTATTGGGACTATTTTCCATACGATTATTTTTATAAAAAATATAATCAAATACTACATGCTCTTATCTGCTTCTGTGAATTATTTGATGAATTTTAGTACTATATAAATAATTTTACAAAAATGTTTTTCTAAAACTGTGTCAAGCTGAAAAATGAACCTTAAAAAGCTTTATTCTTGCAAGTAATAATTTTTGGGACATTATTAATAAACTCAATAGCCGATTAAAGTAAAAAAGTTTGATAAAAGCTCACGAGTAAGGAAATCTAAAGAATAGAGTTTAACGTCCTTGATAAACTTACGAATAATTTTACTTCAATCAAAAAGTAATTAATAGCGAGAACATGAAAATATTGTCTTAGGGAAGTGATGCCGAATCAAAGCTCGGGACGATCAACATCACGCTCAAACTCTCAAACCGATTTCAAAGTTTGTAACTTTTCTTAAAATTTAATAAGGTGGGTGACACTATTTGTATACGATGGTTTATATTTACGGTGATTGTTGGTGTATTACGAACTCGACTAAAACAAACACAAATCTATAACTAAGAACACAAGAAAACAATAAATAAAGTGGATAATGCTTATGAATGATATGCTATGTATCTTCGAGATACATAAGATCATTCCGCGAAGGAGGTCGGAAGTTGTAAAAAGGGGATTGCCGCGTGGTAGTGACATTACCCGGTGTCCCGTATGATAATTATCATTCGATGTAGGTTAGGCGACAAGGGGATTGCATGTGGTCGGAACACCCGGTGTCCCCAAATAAAATGCTTATGATCGAATGATCATGATGGATGATATCTTATGAATATCATCGATGTTAGAAATTAAGCTACTAATAAGATTACCATAAGGAACCAAGAGTGCGAGCAGTCTATACAAAGACTCGTACAATTCTCAAAAATTATCTCTGAAAACCGTATGAATAAATCTTTAATAAAATACTAAGATAATTATATTTGGTGACGGTATAATAACGATTGTACAAGTTGCCCATTTGAGATTTTTTATTTCACCCCCCGGTTTGATATTTTCGGGATATGATTGAGAGAATTGAGGCTGCAATGAGGATTGACGGAGTTTCCCTTGGTTAGTGATAATAATATATAGATATGACTCTTTAAATAAATGTTTCACTTTTATGATTGGTGAATTTATTCTTATGCCAAGCAACAAACTCTTTTAAAGATTGCTCGATGATTAAAATATATGCTACCTTGTAAACGACTGATTTTATTATAATGTCATGATCTAGCTTTAATAAGCGGGCCCTGCTTTGCTTTTTCATAACTTATATTTGTCATTAATACTTTCATTTGCAAAAAATGTAATACTTATGCTTGTCATTATATTTTAAAAAAGAAAATTTTTAAGCTCAGATTTTACAATCACTAAGTGGCGACCCGAGTTTAGAGTGTCGAAGGTCAAGGCCCGGCATTACGGATTCGAGGCGTTTGGTGGTATCGAGCCCTAGGTTCAACTTTCGGACAAAATCTAAAATATAATTTTTCATATTAAAACTTTTTATAAAAAGTTTTTATAAAAGAACTTGCCTTAATATATTAATATACTAGTAATTAGAAATTCTTAAAAGTTGAGTATAAAATGCTTAATAGAAACATTATGCTAATGAATGAACTACTTGAACTAAGTTACTTGTGGGAAAATATGTCTCTGCCATGACCAAAGCACCTCGAGGTATGTGTATGTTTTAAAGATTTTCAAGTAAGATTATGATTTGAAAAAAGGTTTCAAGGACATTGATTTACATAATTTACGGAGATTCTGAAAGTGAGAAATGATAAGCTATGCATTGATCGACATGTTTATGAAATGAAAGGAAATGTTACATGTTTATGAAATGAAATGAAATGTTACATGTTTATGAAATGAAAAAATGTTACATGTTTATGAAATGAAAGGAAATGTTATGGAATGATTTATTCATTTTCTCATGGTACAAAGTGGAAGTTATGGAAATATTGTACATGCATTCACGATAGTTATGATATCATCGAACACTCTCGATTTTAAACCTTTAGATCTCTATATATTGTGGAATATAAGATGGACCTAGAATGACTCCCTTCACATGAACTCTGGGTCCTATATCCTTTGTATATAGTTTAGAAGGCACTAGATCTTGTATTATTATTTTATCTTATTGGGATTGTTAGTTGTTTTAAATGGAGGTCACTCCATATTTTATGATTATATATATTATTCTACAACTTACTTCAAGTGAGCTTGTATTTATTCATCATTATTTTACCCAATTATTGCTTTATTGACATGCGATCAATGGTTCTACTTGATGTTAATTCGATAATTGGGTTCTAAACTTTACGGTTTGTTGATCGTCATCATTGTGCATTGTGGACACGGTGTGTTCAATGTTCTGCGTATTCAATGTATAACTTGTGCTAAATCAGAGTGTTAATTCGATAATTGGGTTCTGTTTTTATAATTTTTCTCATACCTATATGTTATAAATATATTTAGTCTTCTCTCTTGGGACCCTCATTGGTTATTAGAATGGTACCACATCGTGAATGTAGACTACCTCATAAAAAGCCCAAGAACCTCTAAAAAGGTGGTGTTGAGCAAGGGCGACATCCGAATCTTTGAACTAGAACAATCACCTCTAATACCGATGCCTCAACCCGGACCTCGAACATGTATAGTCATCTAAAATTTCAAAGTCTCTGGTCGTCCCGATTTAGAGGAAATGAGGGGGCTGTACAGCGGAAGAATGGATGGCTGAGATCGAATGAATTTTTGGACTCATGGACTTGGTGAAAAAACAAAAAGTCTTTTGTGTTGGCTCAACTAACAGAGGATGCGACTCGATGGTTGAACTTCGTATGGCGTACCTTAGGAATAGAAGGTGTACAATCCCTAGTATGGGGCGACTTTAAAGGGAACTATGTTGTACGTTACTTCCTCTCCAAGCGCTATACATCGCGAGGATTTGGAAACTATCAACCCTCGCCAAAAAGTATTCACTATGATGGAGTCTGACGTCATTTCAACTACTTGTCTATGTATCTACTCCATTGGAGGACATCGATTGGGAGGACAAACCAAAGAAGCTTGCTAAGCAACTAGCTCGTCTCTGGGACCACGGATCATACGATCATGTCCCTCGTGTGGCAAAAAGGCATGGAGGGATATGCTCGAAGAAAAAAAAGAATATGTTACAAAATCATAAGCAGGTCACGAAATAATTGATTGCTTTTACTGAATCAAACATTGGAGGACACCAGATGGGAAGCATATTGGTGAGCCACCACCAGAAAGGATAACCGTCAACTTGGCTAAGTGGAAAAATACTCAACCGAGAGAGCGAGGAAAAGGCTAAAGAAAACAATGCTCGGGGAAATGGGCGGATGAAGATTGATGCAAAAAAAGCAAAAATATTTGAACATGGATTGGTAGAAGGTCAAAGAGATCATAGAAGAATTTGGCGGCAACTACGATGAGGTTTAAATTCGATCAGCGATTGACTTGTTTGGTTTGTGTTTGGAGTTTAAACACACTCTTACAACTCGTCGCCAAACCCGCAATGATTTTCGATCAAGCACCAACTATCTCAAACTATCTCGATTGGTTTGGGATTAGAATTTGAACAAGCTCCGACAAACTGTGTTTGTCAACCCCATAATTGGCGATCAAACTTCAAGAGAAATCCTAATCCAACAACAAGAGGAAACAACTTCAATGCCCAAGAAACACCGCTTTGTCTCAATTGTGGGAAGAGACACTTGGGAGTATGCCTCGAGGAACTAGAAATTGTTATCGTTGTCATAAAAGGGGCATAAAACCACTAAATGCCCCGTAATAAGCCAAATGTTGATCCCCAATGATGAGAAATCCTAATCATCGACCCGGGAACCAATCGGTATCAATTGGGCAACCTTCAACTCGACAACTTCACGCGTAACAACCACCTACGGACCATCAAGAAGAGGTACGTCTATCAAGGCTAGCAAGGACGAGTCTATGAAAATGTTATCTTCCGGAGCGGGAAGGAGAGTGAGGAACCAATGCTACTCGGTATCACGAACCACCGAAACAACATGAAAGCCTAAGCGGTACATTACTTGTGCTTGAAATACCTATGCATGTATTGCTTGATACATGAGCATCCCACTCTCTTGTGTTTAAAAAGTTCGAGGAGTCGGGAATATGAAGTATTGAAGGACATATTCTAAAAAAGTGAATACTACGTCAAAATACAATGAGAATTCAAAATCAAGAAGAATGAGCGAAGCTTTAATTGGATGGACACCGAACAAATACCAAATTTTGCGTTCTTAAGTCGAAGACCCTAAATAAATTTAAGATGAGCTAGTTTTGGCACGTAAGTATAAGTATAGGAAGATGAGTATTGACATAGTTACTTTCTCTTAGAAATGCCATTAGATTTTTAAGGACAGGGTAGAACGTTTAGAAGTATAGTCGAATGATTTAGAAATAGAACATAACTTTTCCATTCGTTGACCCATTTCGTTTAAACCAAAGGGTTCAGTATAAGTGAATTTCGGGGACGAAATTCTTTTGAGTGGAGGAGGATATGCCAACAATGCAGCCGAACCAGACAAGGATGTGACGTCGTACAACATGGAAAAGATTTTCTGTATGCATCACAATGATCAAAGTCATACCAACAAAATAGCTAACTCGTGATTTGAGGAACTCGCTTTCAACTCGTGGAATTCACCTACAATACAAAATTTGCCAAAGTATGATCTGAGGCGACACGAATTGAAGCACCTTATGGAAAGAAAATAAGATTGCTTAATGGTTAAGACGAAGTTGGATATCGTAAGATTCTCGAACTAGAACTCGTACAGAGATTAATGGGAATCATTTCGAAGACCTAGGAAGAGATCGATTCACTATGAGGAGAGAGACAAGATGAAGTCTCACCACATAAAGCCACTCGACCTTTTTCGTTTAGGATGGAGACAAAACTTATCATTTAGCTTTACCAACCGAATCATCACGAAAGTACATTAAGTGTTTCATACTTTAGGCGATGAAATAAATATAGAGGTAGCTTGGATGGGTTTTAGAAACTTATAATTAAGATGTGATTTTACTTTCGAGGAAATGCACATGACAAACTTAGGAAGGACGCTTCATGATTATAGGAATCGAGAATATTTTGGGTTTTGTAGACATGGAAAATAAGTTTGAATTATTTTGGAAAATTGAAATGATCTTAGGGAAATACCCTTCATGACTAAGAAAAAAAAAAAAAGTGGAATTTTTGGGGACGAAATTCTTTTAAGGGGTAGGGATGTAATACCCGTCCAGTTTTAATAAGAATAATAAAATAAATGAGTTTAATAAAATGAATATTTGATTTAAAGATTATTGAATGATTTTTAGGCGTATATGTTTGCAAAGGTTTTCATTTTTAGGGGAATGGACGAAGCACTTGAGGCAGGGAGCACTCTAGCCTTGTAACAAAATACTTAATGAAGGTTTGGTCATAAAATATTTAATAATAATATTTAATTTCAATTTAAAGAAATAAAATTAATATTTCAAGGAATTAGGATTTTTCGATATAAAAATCGTGAATCTAACGAATAATAAATCTGACGATGGAAAATCTACTTGTCTAACTAAATTAAAATTATTGAGAAATTTAAGAAAATTGGATTTTTAATTAAATAATTAAATAAATAATTTTCGTCTCAAAAGCAATGACGATTTAATAAGCTAAAAGTTCTAAATAATTATTTCTACTTGAAAACCGTGATTTTTAATTAAAGAAATTGTGACTCTAGAATACGGATAATACTAATTCTAACAAATATCGCGATTGAATAAATATCTATGGCATTCGTTTTCTAGCCACAAGTCGACACTTGGTTCATACTCGCCACGCATATTTGATTTACTATTCATCAAAATGAAATTTACACCAAAAAAACACTTTAATTTCATCACCATTTTAAGTCGTGCCTCTCCTCTCATTCCTCTATAAATAAGCACCTCCCCTTCATAATTTACACAACACTTGATCAAAGCGATGCCGCAAAAATCGAAACCCAACTCTCCCCAAAATTCACTCTCTTCTCCAAATCCATGGCGTACCATCATCTTCAAGCAAGTAAGGAAATTTCCCTCAACCATTCATTTTGATCGAGCAATTTCTTGATTCCAGCACAAGGAGGAGCTTCATCCATCATCGATAACATCTATCAAGGTAATCAATCCATACAATTCTTATAATCCGGGAAAAAGATAAGAAATCACTTCCTTCACTCCGTGAAGCTCATGGCTTCATCCTCTCTTTCTCACTCTTCAATTTTTCTTGAATTCAAACATGAAACCATCATCTAATATATATCAAGGGCTTCAAGCTACTAAACACCTGGTTCCTTGAAGATCTTGCGAAAAGCAGGAGGAGGAAAAGCGACAAAGGTAACCTCGAACAAAATTTGAAACTTTGTGTTCGTATGATTTTTCGGTGAGATTGTTGAGTGCTTAAGCGTGTTGGAAATTGTTAGTTTAGAACTCCTACGTGTTGTTTGAAGTACATACTTCATGCTTTCGTATTTTTGGTTTTCAAAAATTGTCTTGAATTATCTTCTTAGAAATTTACACTCAAATATGTCGAGTTGAAGCGTCAAAAGCTTTTTTGGTGATTTTTAAAACTCGCCATCGAATACTCTGTTGTACTAGAAATTTGTGTTTTAAAACACCTTTGTGCTCCCTTATATATGTAATATGTGATCGTAGTCTCGGTACTCAATTTTGGTGTCGTTCTGTTGCTTTCGTTTTTCACGATTAAACATTGTCGCTCAAAAGCCCTGAAATTTCGAAAAAATTGCTACTCGAATTTCCTAAATAATAACTTTAAAAATTCATATCTCGAGTTCTAGAAATCATTTTGAGATAAAACTAGCGGAAAGTTAAAATTCATCGGGTCTACTGTATTCGTATAAAATCTCGTAAATTATCATCGGGTAGATTCAGAGTTATGATTTCTTTAAAAAGATGCGACGTGCTGCAACGAAAAAAACTGGAATTTTGCTTTCAACAAGAAATTGGTCCCATTTTTGACTTTTCGACACTTTTAACTAACTTCCGTTCGTTATTTTCAAACGATTTTTCATGCCAGTAAACTTCAGATTACAAGCTTTAAAAGCCCTAAAGTTCTGTCTCGATCGGATTAGCGAATCAACGGGAAACAACTCGCGAAAAGAAAGTCACAAAATTTGGGACACCAACTTTCCTAATAATGTCATAACTGAAATTAGGAACTTTTGGAAAACTTAATGGTTGGTATAATAATTTATTTGAATGACTTTCTTTCCCACAAACCATATGTGTTTTATATTCCCTTTTATGCAACTTATTTGAAAGTCCTTTAGGAACTCTTTTGAGTAATCACATGTTTTTTAATCATGAAAATTATCCAAACACTATACACATTATAATTTATATTTTTTCTAAATAACAACTAAGTTAATAAAAGTATAAATTTGATCAAATCGATTATTTGAGTTTTTACCCAAAAATATATATATGTGTGTAAATAAATTATCGTACTTTTCCATTAGTTTAACTTGTTATACATGACCTTTGTAGAAAATATAAAAATTTGGTCCTAAACTATAACAAGTCATAAACATGATCCTAAAAATTTATGAGTTTTGGACTTGCAAATAAAGAGTTATGAATTTGCGAAATTTATATTGTGAATCTGAAGAACAACCGAACTTCTTGATTTACTGGGACTATTTTCGATACTATTATATTTTATAAAAAAATATAATCAAATACTACATGCTCTTATCTATTTTTGTGAATTATTTGATGAATTTTAGTACTATATAAACAATTTTACAAAATTATTTTCTAAAACTGTGTCAAGCTGAAAAAATGAACCTTAAAGCTTTATTCTTGCAAGTAATAATTTTGGGACATCATTAATAAACTCAATAGCGATTAAAGTAAAAGTTCGATAAAAGCTCACAGTAAGGAAATCTAAAGAATAGAGTTTAACGTCCTTGATAAACTTTCGAATAATTTTACTTCAATCAAAAAGTAATTAATAGCGAGAACATGAAAATATTGTCTTTAGGGAAGTCTTTGCTCGAATCAAAGCTTTCGGACGATTGTCACGCTCAAACTCTCAAACCGATTTCAAAGTTTGTAACTTTTCTTAAAATTTAATAAGGTGGGTGACCTTTATTTGTATCACGATGGTTTATGTTACAATGATTGTTGGTGTATTACGAACTCGAGTAAAAACAAACACAAATTTATAACTAAGAACACAAGAAAATAATAAATAAAGTGGATAATGCTTATGAATGATATGTTATGTATCTTCTGAGATACATAAGATCATTTTCAAAGGAGGTGGGAAGTTGTAAAGGGGATTGCATGTGGTAGTTTATTACCCGGTGTCATGATAATTATCATGCGATGTAGGTTGGGCGACAAGGGGATTGCATGTGGGGACAACCGATTGTCCCCGAATGAAATGCTTATGATCGAATGATCATGATGGATGATATCTTATGAATATCATCGATGTTAAGAAAATTAAGCTACTAATAAGATTACCATAAGGAACCAAGAATGCGAGCGAGTACATCAAAGACTCGTACAATTCTCAAAAATCATCTCATAAAACCGTATGAATAAATCTTTAATAAAAAATACTAAGATAATTATATTTGGTGACCGGTATGAGTAACAATGTACAAGTTGTCATTTGAAATTTTTATCTCACCCCCCTCTGATTTGATATTTTCGAGGATATGATTGAGAGGGAATTGAATTTCTGGTTGAGGATTGACATGGAGTTTCCCTTGGTTAATGATAATAATATATAGATATGACTCTTTAAATAAATGTTTAGCTTTTTATGATTGGTGAATTTATTCTTATCTTAGAAGCAACAAACTCTTTTTAAAGATTGCTCGATGATTAAAATATATCGACCTTGTAAATGGTGATTTTATTATAATGTCATGATCTAGCTTTAATAAAGCGGACCCCCTTTCTTTTTCATAACTTATATTTGTCATTAATACTTTCATTTGCCAAAAATATAATACTTTATCTTTGTCGTTATATTTTAAAAAAAATTTTTAAAATTTCAGTTTTTACAATCACTAAGTGGTGACTAGGAGTTTAGAGTGTCGAAGGTGCAAGAGGCATTCGGATTCAGGCGTTATCGTCGCTTCAAACTTACGTTTTTCGGGCTATGAGTGTGCGTGAGTAAATCGCTCTGGGCTATGAGTGTCGTGAGTAAATCGCTAAGGTGTGTGTAAATCGCACTCTCGGTCGTGTAAATCATAACCTCGGTGCGTGTAAATCGCATGCACAATCTGAAAAATTTTATGTGTTAATTTCACGTTCAACTATGTGTTTTTTTATGGATATTTTCTTTAAATATGTGGGTCTCGGGTATCCGGTTAAAAATATGGATAGTGGTGTCATAATAAACCACTTTTCAAAAAAAAACCTGCTCCATAAGAAATATTTATTATGTTATATTTTCCCCCATATTTGTGTGAGAGAGAAAAAACACGGAACAGTTAGCATAAAGGGCAAAATCAATAAAACGATACACAGGAGAGAAGAAGAAGAAAAAGACGACATGGCGGCACCCACGCGCGGCGAAGTACTGTCGCTCTTCCGAGCAATTATGCGTACGGCGCGCACTTTTACGGACTACAACATAAGGAAGTATGCTAAGCGCCGCACCATAGACGCCTTCCGCCACAACCGCACTCTCTCCGATCTGGCCGCCGCCGCCTCGCTTTTGCCGACGGCAATTTCGCAGCTCGTCGTTGCCAAACGCCAGGCTGTTGTCTACTCTCTCTACGCCCCCACCATCAAGAGTGTTATGGAAATTCAGCGCTCTTGAATCTCAATATTCGATTAGGTCAGTTTCAGGTTTCTTCTATTTTAATTGATGAAATCTTTTGGTTTTGTTAGGAGAGTAATTTTACTGCTTTTGCTTCTTGGTTCTCATGATAATTTATGTGTTTTTCAGTTTTCAGGGGTTTAGGGTTTAGAACTCATGACCCAAAATAATATTCTATGATTAGTTTTTGCAAAATTATGATTTATAAGTATAGGTAACCAATTAACCATATCCTCTGTTTTACCTAATAGCCTTTTATTTCTACATCTGTAATAGTATACTGCTTGCCCTGCTTTCTGATTCATTTATGTGTCTGTTTTTGTGTACTTCTCAAGGTAATTTGTTATTTTGCTAAGTGTTTCCATATTTTTTGCCAAATGGAAACTGGATTAGCTTAAATTTTGATGTGTTCATACATGGAATGAAGAATTGATTCTGATGACATTAATTTTTCTAAAAGGTCATTCTGGTTCCCTGCCAAAAACGGTTTTCTGACTTTGTGGCAGGTTTGAACTTTGAAGAAAAATATTTGTTGACTTCTCAAAACATTGGGTTTTGCTCCAAGAATTATAAACCTCTCTGGTCAAGCCAATCAGATTGTTTAAGAATTTTCAATTTTTAGTGCTACCAACTCAGGATATTACATTTACAGTAGCATGATGTTACTGGGGCACATATCTCCTGTTTAAGTGCACCCACAGTCTTATACAACTATGTTTAATTGAAAATAATATTGTTAGAAAGGGGCCTAGATTAGCTATGATTTAGGTAGAAATGAATGATGACACATTGATATTTATGTTACAAATTTGAAGTGATATATTTAGGATAGATTTTATGATTTGGTGTGCATATTTCTCGTCTGATGTTGTTCAGTTTGGACTTGTAATTTGTTAGTGACAGCGAATAGATGGTTTTTATGGAAATCAATACCCCTGGATTGGGAACAGAGTAGAGGATTTAGAAGTTCTTTAATAAGATTTTGTACGGTGTGCGTCAAAGGCTAGGCATTTTTTCCTTTTTTTCTCATAAAGACTATTCCTCATGTTTCTATGAAATAAGATTCATCCTACTGATTAGCTTTTTAAAAAGTGGTAGTTTTTAGGCATACAGATGCACTTGGTTTAAATTTTCAATTGCTTTAAAATGAGAAACAGAGAGTAAAAAAACTGAATTATGATTACAAGACATAGTAAATAAGGGCTAATTACGTTCTAAAAAGCGTTTATTGTGAGTCCAAGTCTGATGTGGCAATTAGCACTCGAAAACAGCTACGAACATAAAGTGTTAGCGTGCTCTTTTGGTAATGTACTTTAAAACCAACATATTAACTAGTATACAAAGTTTTAGGTGTTCTATTGGTATTTTTTTTTCCCATATTTTTGTATGGCTTATCATGGTGTGTCCTTCATTCGTATTGTAGATGTAAAGCACTGCATTCATTGCTCAGTATAGACTGCAAAGTTGTGGTGTCAGTTTACTTGGATAACTTCTTATGCTTTAACGAATGCTTTACAACTAAGTAAACTGCATGTGGTCTGCGCTGCCACTATCTTGGATCATCAGGTCGATTTGACTTAATATCAGCACATAGTTACTATGACCGTGTAGTTTTATTATGTTGTAAAAAAATCTGATGTTCCTAGGTTCCAACTTTGTGTCTTGGCGTGTGGGTTTTTTGTGTGTGTTACTTTTGAATCAATGCATGACTGAAAGTCTCTCAATTTGAATGTTTAACTGTCTCATTTTTTATTTCTACCAAATTTTCAGATCTTGATGAAGGAATACAGAGGAAGATGAAGAAGAGAGAAATATGTACTTGCTTTTTGTCTGATGCTATTTAGATAAATTATTCATGTTTAGCTTTTCATCTTCCTGGATCATAGAGTAAGCACTTCCTTCAAAGAAACTACGAACATCTAGTGAAGTATTAATTTGAGGGTCATGTATGCAACATCGTGATATTTCCCGTTCTATAAAAATAAGCGGAAGCTTTCATATTAAGCTTGTCCTCTATCGTATAATTCATTTCCTTTATGTTTTTTAGGCGTCTAACCTTGGTGCACACGAACATGCACAAATTGCTTTTAAATATGCAAAAGAATGGTAGATACTATATCTGATGGTTAAATACCGATATTATTTATTACATGCTGCATCTTCAACAACGGGAATACATATGCAATAACTCCACTTATAGCATTGCAAAATAATTATGAACTTTGTCCAAGTAGTAAAACTACATGATTTTAAAGGTCAAGGTACAAGTCATTCTTGGAGGCAAAGCAGAGTATCATCTGTTTGACTTTGACCTATATCGTGCCCGATGAAGAATCTAAGAATGCTCTTCAGTTTTCACAGTGAATGGTGATTAGTTCATTATGAAATGCTCAGTGAAAAACTACTACAACTGCAAACCTCTACATGCAGACATGATGCAGGTATTGAGTAAATTCTGTTACTTGTCCTTAACTATTACATTGAGCATGTTAAATGTTCCACGAGTAACTTCATGGGGAAATTGATCTGGGTTTACTGTATGAATTTGTTGAAAAAAACTTCATACTTCATTTTGTTAATTCGTACATTTGACTGGCGAATAGAGTATGGTGTGGATTAGCTAGAAGTATTTATTCGCAGAATTAGTTCTTTACCTGGGTTTGGTAGGATGCCCTTGTTTAGAGTGGGTTTCGTAATGCGATCCATGTATGCGCGTTATTTCATAATGCATTTTAGAATCGTACAAGTTATTTTCTTTGAAAGGTGCAACTTGTTTATCTTGAATCGTGCAATTATTTTACCATATTAATAGTTGCGATTCAGTGTAAGAAAAGTTGCACCTTTCAGTAAAATAAGTTGCACGATTCTAAAATACATTATGCCATATTAATAGTTGTTGCGATTCGGTGTAAGAAAGTTGCACCTTTCGGTAAAACAAGTTATGCGGTTCTAAAATGCACATGAGTGCACGGTGCATTTTAGAATCTTTGTTATTTTTTGAAGGTGCAATTTTACGATAATCGTGCAACTATTAATATGGTAAAAACGATTAATGCGATTCATATAAAAAGTTGCACCTTCGGTAAACAAGTTGCCGCGGTTAAAAATCTTGATTTATTGAAATCAAAATTTTGTTGGATGCATATAAGACTTAGCCCCTTGTGTAAGGTTTATAAGATGAAAGTTGATGATTCAATGTTTGGATAAAGACAAACTCATGAGAGCGAGGTCTGCTTAAAGACAAATTACACTCATTTAAAATGTGTTAAATCGTCAATATCAACATATGTCCTATTCAACGTGAGATAAATGCAATGCAAGTGTGTCTCTTAGATAAATGACTTCTATGTATGTTCCACAATACAAGCTCCTATTCCAAGAAGAGGCAGCAGGCAGGCCTCATTGAACCAGAAAAAGCTGGTTATAATCAATGATCCTTATGAACTCTTCTCTAGTTTAAGATACTAATAAAAAGTAAAATAATACATGCATTAAAAGTTAAAAAGAAAAGACTAGCAAAGAAAGTAGAATTACTAGAAGATAGCTTTGTGGCATGATGTCAATTATGCAAAGGATTCGGCCCGCTTGGAACCAGCCGCTTCTCAACCCCATATCTCAGGTCAATTTCACTTCCATCTTCACCCGGTGGTGGTGGGATTGGCGGTGGTTGGTGGAGCCTCCTTGGTTGACGGAAAAAACGAGGCGTGCTTGGAAGAAACTTGAGTGGATTAGTTTTAGAAGTTCCTTGTAAGGCTATCCTTGAACAATCAGTATTTGCTGCTAAAATGACGACGATTATAACACCGGTCGAAATCCAACGGCTGGTGGTGATTGATGATGAATTCTTCTTCATGATGGGAAGGAGAAGCAAAAGTATGGTGATGTGAAACTGAAACATGAAAAAGAAGGTGACAATAAAGATGGTATATCATATGTGATGGGGTATTTAAAACTGAAACAAGTCATCCATGAACCTTGTACTTCACCCCATTAATGCCCTAATCAATGAGGTTGCATTTTGTAGCACCAAGAAAAAGAATTTTTTTTTTTTTTTTTAAGTTTTGTTATATTTGTAGGGGATTTGAATTTTCAAGTTAATAAGGATTTAATATGTTGGTAATGAAGCCGACAATTCTGTGTGATCGCAACCAATCAAGAGAATAAGTTCACTTGTATAAATAGGTTTAAATATGTACAGCTTTCCTTCAGATTTTTCGTGTATTCATAATGACAATCCTGGTGCATTCTGTCCTAATTCGAACCCCTCGAATTTTGAGTTTTAGGGTGTTTGGTTGGGGGCAATAGAAGGGTTAAACGGAATTATTCTCATTAATTAATAGTGGTTGGTAGCTCGATACACCCGTAATAGGAATAGAAGTAAATAATTGATTGTCCTCCATTACTTAATTTCACTCATGTAATCTTTCATTTTACTCTTTTAAGATGATACTCATTGTTGATTTTCTAACCATGTAATAGCAATTTAATCAATAACCCATAGTGATTGACCTTTCACCATTATCATTTTCTAGTCATACAAATCGGACCCTTATTATGGGTGTGTTTTGAAACACTTAAAACAGCTTCCAGAAGCATTTATTTTCAAAAGCTGACTTAAAACAGCTTCCAGAAGCACTTATTTTCAAAAGTTGTGAGAGGGAGCTTTGAAAATAAGTGTTTCTAAAAATTGTTTTAAGTGTTTAAAACTTTCTATATATATATATTACCAGGGATTTTTCAGGTATTCCTAATGACAAGCCTGGTCCTGGTGTACTCTATCCTAATTCCTACACATTGAGCCTCTGGAATTTTTAGTTTTATTATACGTACTAGAATAGAGTATAACCCGTGTTTATTAGAATTTTTAGTTTTATTATACGTACTAGAATAGAGTATAACCCGTGTTTATTATTATTATTATTATTATATATATATATATAGAATTTTAAGATGTCGGAAATTTAAAGGTTTTTTGGTAACATATTCAAACCTCTGTTTTTTATTAACAAATTTAAAAGCGTCGATATTGATTTATCTTTCTGTTTTTTTATAAGATGGTCTCATGCTCTATTATATTATATCATATCATATTATGATATTAATAAGAGTTGGTGTGAGTGGTCTGTGGGATTGATTATTAAAGTGTTGGTCTTGGCCCAAATGTTTAATTGGAAATTTAGTATTGATACTTCATATACCTTATACTAAGCCCAATACGTTAAATCAATTTTAAATTTTAAATTCAATAAAATTTAAAAAAAAATTAAAAATTAATTGAAAAAATTTTGAAAAGTCATTTTCCAAACACGTCTTCATCCTAACTCTTTTTTCCAACTCTCTGTAACTGTATGGCATGGTCGGCTTCGACAAAACAAGGTAATTTTATTTTTATTTTCCACAAACAAAATTTTAATTTCTTTGTTTAACCAATTTTAAATTTTATTATTTTCAATTTCATATTGTTTTAAAATATAGGGTTTGGGACTGAGAGAGATTTGTGCATAGTTCAATTCAATCGCTTCTCCACTACCGTAAGTTTTAGTTCGACACTCGAACTTTTTATTTTATTTTATTATAATGTGAAAATTATTTCTTATTGCATATGGACTTATATACACTTATTCAGTATACTTCCATTGAACTTGTGGCTTCATTTATTGTTTATATTGATAAGCAAATTGGAAAAAAAAAAATTGTATAGACTCATTTATAGTTGATTTTCGTGATATGCAAGAGAGACGCTTTTAATAAAAATGACATATTTATGTATTTTTAAATTATCTAAATTTTATTATCGAACTTTTATTAATTTTAAATTATACCATTGCACCCTTCCCTCCCCTCAAATCCTAGCTCCTGAAAATAGGACACCTGTCAAAATCTTAGTAAATGAATCTGCCAGTTGTTGTCTCATTGGTATGTAAGAAGGTGAAATTGTAGGTCCCGAACGAGTTTTGTGTGTGGAAAGTCTAGAGCTGAGGGGGTGAATAGACTTTCAGACTCTTTTCTGTGTATAGCGTGTAAGGTCAGATAAATACTGTAAGAGTGCATGTGAGATCGGACTGTCGATATCAACCTCTTGTGACTCAAAAAGCATATCGGTTAGGCGTTTATCGAGATAAGGTGATGTCGACGAAGCGATTAACTTCGTGTAGAAAACCTTTTAGAAAAAGCGGACTTAAGATATAAACCAAATTAGTTGGTAAAGACCAAACCGATCGTCGTGAGGACTTATTGTTTGATTTGATCACTTTTTTAAGTTATGCATGTTGTTTATAAAGTGCAGTGCAAGTGTAAAGCAAGTAAACAACACACAATATTTTTATAGTGGTTCTGAGAACTTTTCCTACGTCCACTCTTTCCTATCAGCAGGGTGATTATTAACATAACAACCACCTTAGTTTTCTGTGTTAGGCAACACAATACAAAGCAGATATTTCTTGAGTTCTCACTCAATCCCAAAATACAAGCTAGATCTTCTAACTTACAAACTTGCTAACAAACTAACCTAACAGGGTTCTATAAGGGGGGGCGTTGTTTTTTTTTTCCAACTAGGAATTATCTAACAAGTGATTAGCCTAAAAGCTATGAAAGGATAATTCTGTTAAGAGGGAATGAGATGAACACTTGAAAATATGCTTGAGTTCTTGAGTGTTCTTCGTGGAAATGACTTAAGTGCTTTGAGCTTGATAATTTCCGTAAGGAACTCTGAAGGAGTTCTCCCATATTTATAGATCTTGAAATCAAAAAGCCGTTGGAGAGCAATTTGAGTTCCAATCTATTCTAGGTAAGTATACAAATATGAAGTGATGTTTGCAGGGTTGGCCATGCTATAAGCGTGCAATTTTATCCTTTCTAGTCGTTCGACCCTAATACTACATATCTCGCCCTGTCAGTCAAAGTACAACGTGTAGATCTTAGATTGGTTGACAAGCACATATTTGGCGCTTGTCAGACCGTTCTTCTTCACATTCCTCTTGTCTGATCTTGTGTATGACTTGATGGATATTCTTCATGAGTTAAGTGACTTGGTGACGATCGAGGGTGATTTGATCGATCTACCTTGAGTATTACGTCTACAAGATTGTCTTAGCTCAATCATGCTACTATGTTGATGTCTTCAATATGATAGCTTTTCTGGTCTTCGGGTCCTGAGATCTTCAAGTCTTCTGATCTTCTTGACACTTAACCTATGTATTGAGTTCTCCCACAATATATGACATATACTAATCATCAACTGCATATACAACATTATATGGCTTCCTATCGGATTCATCAATTAGCTAATGAGATCCATTGCTCCTATTACAATTTGTTTTAGAACTTTCATCAAAACTATAAATTTTCCTAATAGAAATGAATCCTTCCTTAAACTTGTCTCAAATACAAAATGGCAATCGATCTCCAAGTGTTTTATGCGTTCATGGAAAACGAGGATTAAGTAGTGATATGCAAAAGCCGCCTTGTTGTCACACCAAAGGGAATCGGTGTGGGCACGAAATCCCAAAATCAATAGCAAAGTAGTGAAGCCACTGAAGTTCACAAACCGGCATACTTAATGTCCAGTATTCAGCCTCAGCCTATGATCTGGAAACTGTTGATCGTTTCTTGCTCTTCCAAGAAACTAGGGAACCCCCCCAAAGAAAAAATACAAAAACCGGAGATAAAGCAACATGTGTCTTTGCAAGTGGCCACGACAACATCGGTGTATCGTGAAAAGTAAAAAGAGCCTGTGATGGATACCGTTCAAATATGAAACATATGAAACATCCAACCTCGTCTAGTTAAGATAGAAAAGACGACCTATCAATCTCCTGTACTGATCAGGCTGGGCAAGAGGTATACAATCCTCTTCCCTCAGTTGTAATCCATGGGGCAATGGACATGTTGTAGGGGTTCAAGCCTGCAAACCTACATGTGTAATGATATCCATTATATATTTATGTTGACATAAGTATGTACCATGAACAGTACGAGCAATCTCCACACCAAGAAAGAACTTAGCAAGACCTAAGTCTTTAATGGTGAACTCTCTATCTAAGAAATCCTACAAATCATGAATCAACACAAGATTTGAACTTGTGACCAAAATGTCATCAACATATACCAACATTGCCAAGAAGTGATCACCCTTTGTCATGGTAAAAAGGCAATGATCATGTTTAGGTTGAACAAGGCTTAAAAAAATAGCACCCAATGATTTATGTCTTTCAAGATAGCTAGAATCATGGAGAAAGCTTTATCCAAAAAAGAAAAGAGGCTCTAACAACATAAAGCTGCTTTTTTAAGAATATCAAAAGCGTCATTCAACACGATGATGAACATATAGACTTTATCCTCTAAAGTATCCTTCAAAAAACCTTCCCAATATCGCGATTACGATTGTGTGATGAAATAACACAACATCCAGGATTCCAAGAAAGGTTTCTTACTCTTCGGACATGGAATCCATCTATTAAAAAAAATGTGTCCAAAGACACAAAATGAGATAGATGACATGAGGGAAATTCCATATCGTCGGAAGTTGGAAGCCTCATGTATGCAATGTTATTGCCGAGGCGGATATTTACTTTTGTCGTAGGAATAGTAACAAGATATCAAAGTAATCCGGGAAAAGAACAACTCGGATCTTTGTTAAAAACATTACGAAGTATCTAAAAAGAACTCAAGATAGAATGTTAGTTTTATCGATCGGACAATCTTATTCCATAGGATACGGATTGATTTCAATCGGACATAGATTCGAGAAAATCTACCTTGGGTAGTGTGTTTTATGCAGGAGGTGTAACCATAACATGGAGAAGCGTTAGCGCGAAATGCATTGCGATTCTACCATGGAAGCGAATATGTAGCTTCTTGAGAAGCAAAAAAGCGGTATGACTCAAGAACTTCTTAGTGGACTTGGATATAGTTAAATTTGCCCGGCATTATCACGGTTTACTATGATAATTTGAGGCGATTTGCAAATTCAAGGGAACAAGAGCCCACAAAGCCGACAAACACATTGAAAGAAAATACCATCTTATCACGAGAAATCATTAAGAGATGAGATATAGAATTGGCAAAGATCGCATCGGAAGATAACCAAGCGAGATCCATTCACAAAAAGCTCGCCTCAAAAAAACATTCAAGAGCCATGTGGAAGGAATGTGTGTCAAGTCGTTACCCGATCTGCTTTGAGTATAAGTATGAGAAATGTTATTAGGTTCATGTAGGTGACATTAGATGTCACGTAGAACATGAGACTTGTTGTAGGTATACTTAAAAGAAAACTTTGAGTATAAGTGAGAGATTGTTGGGTTATACGTGAAAGTATGCTTTTACGTAATAACAAACTAATATACTCTTATTTACTGAATATAAATTATTTTATCACTGTTGCTTTAAATATAAATGAATGTTATTTATTTACTGCAAACCGTTCAATATTTGTACATATTAAATTGTAGTTAATGTAGTGATACCCGATCACAGAAGATCACATTAACAGTTCCTTGTAAATAAGTACAATTTCACGACCTAGATGGAACTGAACACTCTATTGGTAGAGGTTGAAGTGCTAAAGCTCAGATTGACTTGCCTTGACCAATAAATTGCACTAGCACAGCGTGGTGTGCTGAAGAGGACCTACTGAGAGGATAAATTCTTTCGTTCTGACTTATGGGATGAAGAATTATACCTCAGTTATTATTGATTTCTTAACCTCTGTCACTTGAATAGGATTGTGTGTAATTAGTATTTATTGCTTTGATCTGTGTTGGATTTAGAGTCAGATAGCGATTCTATACTTTGCATTTTAGGGAATATTATTAATTACATGACAATTGCTAAGATTTAATACAGAGCAACATGTGCAAGGAAAATCTTGTCTGATTTGTCCCCTTGGTAGGCTCGGAAGTTTTATCATACAAATCTTGCAAGTGAATTAAGTTCCGGTATGGATAATAATGTTGAGTTGTCTTTATTCCAAAGAAAAAAATATTAATTAATATAAAACTTTTCAGTGGCTTAATTAATTAATGGACAAAATAATTTTAAACACGAGAAATAATAACCGGGAGCCATATTGTCGTAATATGGATTAAGATGGATAGTGCAATATTAATTTTATAGTGGAGTAAATTAATATTAATGTGTTGAATAAATATTGTGGCTCAATATTATGAAATTCATAGTCCATTGGAGGTCCAATCTTAGTTCTCCCAAAGACCCCTCAAATAGCCAAATATAAAGTCCAAATAATAAAAAGGTGATTAAAATAGAAGAAATAAATATTGCCTAATTTGTTCCTCAATTTTTCGAAAAATATGGATAAAAGAAGAGGAAAAATTTTCTTTGAAAAGAGTTTTATGGAAAAAGATAAGTATTCTTGGAATACAATATAATCCCATAAAATTCAAGAAACCAAATCTTGTTTCTTTATTCCTCAAAATTTTCGAAAATTGCATAAGAATGGGAGGAAAATATATTTTGTGATTATTATGAAAAATAGAATATATGAGATATATTCAAGATTGTATCTTGGAGAAGATACAAGGAAATTTCCCATGAAGCCCTAATCACCCTATTTTTCGTCGGCCCCCCCTGTCTTATAAATAGGGGATGAATTTTTCATCCCCAACACAATTCCAGTCTTGGAAAAATTAGAAATCCACAAAGGTGGTGCAATATTTTATTTTTTCTCCTTTGTTATAATTGTTCGTGAGAATCCTTCCACCGGATTACGAGCAAGGACGTGGGACATATTTGAGAAGGTGTTTGGGTTGATCCATCTACTCAAAGGTTGTCACTCCAAGAGGTATATTTTTCGTAACTCCTAGATTCCGCATGTATAGGATTTACATGAAATTAATTGTACGCATGATGTTTTTGGCTTTAAATTGTTATTTGAATTAATATATGATTAATTCATGCTAGTAATAATTAAATAATTTAAATATATATTTAATTGCAACTCGAATAGATTCGGGCACCCTATTCCCCAACAATATCAATAACCCACTTGTGTTATATTGCAATTAGGACAATTGATAATTTTCGATTCCAATCGACCAAGTTTTCACTAGTCAATTGATTGTCTTTATGTATATTAAAGAGTGGATTAAAAGGTTGCGACATGCTGAACTGAAAATAAACATATTTTGAATTAACGATTTAATCACAAAATTTATCACATAATTCGATCACATGTTGCATATTAAAATCTCAAAAGAATATGAACATGCATCAGCCAACATCTCAAGATAGTTTAAATAGGTCACGTTGGGTGAACTGTCCATTAAACACATTCAAGCAGGTTATAAACAAAGACAGTTATAAACCTTTAATTCACGATTAATAGTTGGCTCTCACCTGACCATATAAAATTGACAGGGACTTCGGGGAAGTATATGCATATCAATTTTATACTTAAGTAATAACCATGATTAAATACAGAATTATTACTTCGTTTTGATCAAGCCTCGTTGGGAGGGTCATTGCCGCCACTAATAATAATTCACAATCATCCCTTAGGAATTTATTCATGTGATGGATATCTTTTAATCGTTCCGTTGGGAAAATTTCTCCAAAAGATTTCTGTTGGTCCTGTGAAAAACCCATGAAATGCGTAAAAATCATGTAATGCATATAAAACAGGGGTGAGGGAATGGTGATTCCAATTTTTTTTTTAAAACCATGTGTTTTGCTTATAATCAAATGCATATGACAAGTAAGAACATAAAGCAGTAAAGAACACACTATTTTTATAGTGGTTCGGAGTCCAACTCCTACATCCACTCTTCCCTATCAGCAGGGGCACCTACTTAACCAACTGGACTTAGATTAATGTGTTAATCCAACACAATACAACAGGTGTTTAATGAGTTCTCACTCTCACGGAACTTATCTCCCTCACGGGATTGCCTACCCTCCCTTGCGGGATTGCTTAGATGTTTAATGAGTTCTCGCTCACACCCAGAATTTAAGTTAGTCCAACTAACTTTAATTCCTTGCTTAACAAAAGTTAACCTAACACTTGGTTTGGGTAAAGATTGTTTGGTGTCCAACTAGGTGAGATTTTTCCTTACATTTGTTTAGTCTCAATGCTAAGGTTGGGAAAATCTCTCTAAGTTTAGGATATTACATTTGTGCTTAGATCTAGGATAGGACACTCTTGAATATATGCGTGTATTTCTTGTTCTGTGTTCTATGATGGAAATGCTGGATGATTTGGCTTTGAAGCTCAATGGTGTTTTTCACGCATTTCACACACTTAATAATGAAGGAAGAACTTGTATTTATAGTGTGGATTTGAATGTTACCGTTGGATTGAGTCACATCAAATCCATACTATTCTGTAGCTTCTGCAGCTTTTTCAAGCTGGTTGTCTTCCTCTCATTGGTCCACGTCAGCTGAATCTAACGACTATAATTTTCAGGATACTGATCCTCAGCTTTCTCGAACTCAGGCTTCCTTGGACTCAGGATTCTTGACTCAATAGACTTCTCTTCAGTGGACCTTGTCTGATCAGGCATACTGACACTCAGGCTAACTGAGTTCAGCTCTTCTGACTTCAGACATCCTGACCCTCAGGTCACTTGACTCAGGTTATCTGATCATAAATATTGTTCTGGTTCTCAGTGAACATGTCTTCAGATGACTTTTCTTCATGCGACTTTATCCTCTGAGGACATCAGATCAGGTGACTTCTTCTTTCAGTGAACTTGTCTTCAGTAGACTTGTGCACTTCATCTAAACCATCAGTCTCTTCTGATCTTTGTTCAACCTCATATGATCTTTGATCACGTCTGATCTCGATTAGTCTCATCTGCTCCTCTTCTGATCAACAACCTCCTCTTCTGATCTTCGGGTCAGTTTCGTCTGATCAGCTTGTCTGCTCTGGTCATCTGATCAGCTTATCTTTTCTGGTCATCTCATCTGCTCCTCTTCTGATCAGCAACCTTCAGGTCAGCATATCAGGTCAGCAGCATCAGGCCAGTACATCTGAACTTTTGGTCAGTTCTTCTTGTCATCTGATCAGTTGACTCTCTTCTTCTGATTTGTTAGATTTAGCTTTTCTTCTTATTCTGATTTTGCACAACTCATCAGTTAACTCGGAACTCATCCTACTTATCTGATCTCGATCAGCCTCATCTGCAGCCTCATCTGATCTCGATCATCTTCGTCTGATTTCATGAGTTCTCCCTTAACTTGTTCTCTCGTTCCCCCTCAACTTGTTATTTGTAGATTAGCTTAAATAACACAAATTGGTAATGTTTTGGCATAATTCATCAAAACTCAAATATCCCAAAAATTTCACAAATAAATAAATCATGGAGGTCAAAATTAATTTGATTTTAAAAAAACAAATTAATTATTTAAAACATACATAGTAATTTGTAAGTTGAGATTTTCATAGCAATTTCTCATGCAAACACATTAAACAAATTAAACAGAAGCACAAGGAAAAAAATATCAAAACAATAAAAAAAATTAAACATATTGGGCAAAAAATATCCAACTGTCATGGTTTAATTTTCTTGTCTTGATCTTGAGAAATCCTCCGTCTTGAAGTTCTCCCACTCATTCGTCTCGAAAAAATAATTTCGTCATGACACGTCATGCCACGTCGCGCACTGGACGGAACGACACATCGGCCGCCCCGCCAGTTCGCACGCCGCATCCGCCCACGCGCTTGCTTCCGCCTGGGAGTGCTCACGCGCAGCTCCCACCCTATCCTTGACCGGTGCTCGGCTTCCAGGTGCACAGGCTTGGGGCCTTTTCTCCCGTGCGTCCTGGTCGCCCTGCGTCCGTGCCCGACGTGCCTGGCAGCGTCCGCATTGTGCACGTGCCTCCCTTGGCACGTTTCGTATGACGCACATCTCCTACGTCCGGTTCTGGATCCGTCTTCAATTCCCCATCTCCGTCTTCGATTCGGTTATAATTTATTTAATGGAAAAATAAATAAACCTTAAATCTATACTAGTCTATTACATTGAACAAATAAAAAAAAATATCCTAATCTAATCATGGATTTTCTCACGAGAAAAACTAATTCGAACGAGTCGAATTAAAAACCATACACACGCATGAAATAAATAAACATTAAATACCATGACAATTGGATACCTGCAAAAAAGATCTAGCAATTCTACTATCCAATTTTAAAAAATTTAATGAACAACAATTTAAATTACAATTTAAATCACAGAGCTCGAAACTGAGGCTCTGATACCAGTTGTTGGGGAATAGTGTGTCCGGATCTATTCGAGGTGCAATTAAATACAAATTCAAATTGAAAAATTATTTCTAACATTTTTTTTTGATACGATTTCTAACATGAATTAACCTATTAATTCAATTAGCAAATACCAACAACAATCATGCTTACAATAATTTCACGTAAATTCCTACACATGTGGAATCTTATAGTTTATGAGAAACGTACCTCTTGGAGTGACATCCTTTGAGACGATGGATCAACCTAAGTTCCTTCTCAAGAATGTCCCAAGTTCTTGCCCGTAATCCGGTGGAGGATTCGCACGAACAATTATAACAAAGGAGAAAAAGAAAAAATATTGCACCACCTTTGTGGATTTCTAATTTTTCCAAGTCTGGAATTGTATAGGGGATGAAAAATGCATCCCCTATTTATAAGAACTAGGGGGGTCGAAAATTTAGTGATTTAGGGCTTCATGGGAAATTTCCTTGTATCTTCTTATAGATACAATCTTGAATATATCCCATATATTCTATTTTCCATAAATAATCACAAAAGATCTTTTCCTCCCATTCTTATAATATTTTCAAAATCTTTAAGTAAAGAAACAAGATTTGGGATTTCTTGAATTTATGGGATAATCTTGTATTTCAAGAATACTTATCTTTTTCCATAAAAATCTTTTCAAGAAAATCAAGAAAAACTTTTCTCTTCTTTTTCCTTATTTTTTCCGAAAATAATAGGCAAAAATTAGGCAATGTTATTTTCTTCTCCTTTTCATTAATTGGACTTATATTGGGCTACTTGAGGGGTCTTTAGGGGGAACGAGAGAAGTAGGGGGATCACGTTCTGGCCTTTTGCCTTCTTCTTCTTCTTCTTACCACCATGTGGCCTAGAAGAAGTAGAAGGGCCGGTTACCACCACGGCTTAATTTTGGCGCCCCATTAGCATCTCAGCCGAAACTAGAGCTTGGAGTAGGTCAGGAAGTGTGAACTTCTGATTATTCATCTGATAATTCAATTGAAACTGCTCAAAGCTTTTCAGTAGAGAATTGAGTATGAAATCGATTTGGGTCTCCATATCATATTCAGCACCAAGAACCTCAAGCTTGTTAAGGTGAGCCATCAATTGGAGAACATGATCCCTCATGAGTGTTCCCTCTACCATTTTCTACGACAATATATCTCGCATGGTGATCTGCCTAGTTGTACGGTTCTAATGTTGGAACATCGCTTTAAGACTTTGCATAATTTCCGCAACAGTTCCAAAGTTTTGGTGTTGGTGTTGTAACACATTCGACATTGAAGCCAGGATGGTGCACTTTTCCATCTCATTGAAACGCTCCCAGTCACTATACTCTTTCTTATCCATTTTACTAGAGTCATCAGTAGGCTTGGTGGGTTTAGGTACATCAAGAACCCACTTGTGTTATTGTGCAGTTAGGACAATAGATAATTTTTTATTCCAATCGATAAAAGTTTTCACCAATCAATTGATGATCTTTCAGTATAGTAAACAGTGGATTAAAAGGTTGCGACATGTTGAACTGAAAATAAACATACATTTTTGTGTTAATATCCGGATTAAACACAAAATTTATCACATAATTTGATCACATGTAACATATCAAAATGTCAAAAGAATATGAACCAGCATCAGCTAACATCTTAAAACAGTTTAAATAGTTCATGTGGGATTATCTATCTATTTAAACACATTTAAGCAGGTTACAAACAAAAACAGTTACAAACCTTTAATTCAAAATTAATAGTTGGCTCCCACTTGACCATATAAAATTGACAGGGACTTCGGAGAAGTATATGCATATCAATTTTATACCTAAGTAATAATCATGATTAAATACAGAATTATTACTTCGTTTTGAACAAGCCTCGAGGGGAGGGTCATTGTCGCCACTAATAATAATTCACAATCATCCATTAGAAATTTATTCATGTGATAGCTATCATTTGACTGTTCCGTGAGGGAAATTTCTCCAAAAGATTTTCCAAATAAATAAAAAATGGAGGTCAAAATTAATTTGATTTTTAAAAAAATAAATAAATTATTTAAAACATACTTAGTAATTTTGAGGTTGAGATTTTCACATGTAATTTCTCATGCAAACACATTAAACTAGTTAAACAGAAGCATAAGAAAAAAAACACATAAAAAAAAATTAAACATATTTGGCACAAATTATCCAACTGTCATGGTTTAATTTTCTTGTCTTGATCTTGAAGAAATAGCGTCTTGAATTTCTCCCACTCGTTCGTCTCAAAAAAAAAATTCATCTCATTTCGCCACACCGTGCCACTCCCCGTCGTTCGGCCACGTCCGACAAAGACGCGACCAAGATCCGCCCGCACCCGGCCGGTCATCTCTCGACCGCATCCGTAGCGCCGCGTACCGGCGCCCAAGCGTGTCGCTTCGGCAACTCTCGACGGTGTCGTGGCGTCCCCGCGTGTTTTTGTGCGGCGCATCCGCCCGTCGGCTTGTCGCAAGACGTCACGCCCGCGCCCTTGCTGGTAATGTCCAGCAGGCTGTGCGCACGCTCCACCGCCCGATCCGCCACGGTGCCAGCCCACTCGGTCGTGCCCCACTTTCGTCGCTCCGGCCCGACATTCAGATCAGCGAAGTCGTCCCCCAGCACATTCGCGACGCCGCCACTGCGCCCGATTTCGGATCCGTCTTCATATCTTCGTCTTCGTCTTCTATTCGGTTACAATTTATATAACATAAAAATAAATAAAATCTTAAATCTAGACTAGTCTATTACATTGAACAAATAAAAATAGTCTAATCTACTCGTGGATTTTCTCACGAGAAAAGCAAATCCGAACGAGTCGAATTAAAAATAATTCATACGCATGAAAAATAAAGCATTAAATACCATGACAATTGGATACCTGCAACAAAGATCTAACAATTCTACTATCCAATTTTTAATAAAAATTAATGCACCAACAAATTTAAATAACAATTTAAACCACAGAGCTCGAAACCGAGGCTCTGATACCAATTTTTGGGGAATAGGGTGCCCGGATCTATTCGAGTTGCAATTAAATACATATTTAAATTATTTAATTAATATTAGCATGAATTAATCCTATATTAATTCAAATAACAATTAAAAGCCAACAACATCATGCGTACAATTAATTTCATACATGCGAAATCTAGGAGTTACAAGAAACATACCTCTTGGAATGACAACCTTTGAGTAGATGGATCAACCCAAACACCTTCTCAAATATGTCCCATGTCCTTTCTCATAATCCGGTGGAAGGATTCTCACGAATAATTATAACAAAGGAGAAAAAATAAAATATTGCATCACTTTTGTGGATTTCTAATTTTTTCCAAGACTGGAATTGTGTTGGGGATGAAAAATTCATCCCCTATTTATAAGACAAGGGGGGATGAAAAATAGGGTGATTAGGGCTTCATGGGAAATTTCCTTGTATGTTATTCAAGATACAATCTTGAATATATCTCATATATTCTACTTTCCATAATAATCACAAAATATATTTTCCTCCCTTTCTTATTCAATTTTCGAAAATCTTGAGGAATAAAGAAAAAAGATTTGCTTTCTTGAATTTTATGGGATAATCTTGTATTCCAAGAATACTTATCTTTTTCCGTAAAAATTATTTCAAGAAAATCAAGAAAATTTTTCCTCTTCTTTTATCCATATTTTTCGAAAATTTGAGGAACAAATTAGGCAATATTTATTTCTTCTATTTTAGTCACATTTTCATTATTTGGACTTTATATTTGGGCTATTTGAGGGGTTTTTGAAAGAATTATGATTGGACCTCCAATGGGCTATGAATTTCTTAATATTGAGCACAATATTTATTCAACCCATTAATATTAGTTTACTCCACTATAAAATTAATATTGCACTATCCATCTTAATCCATATTACGACAATATGGCTCCCGGTTATTATTTTTCCTGTTTAACATTATTTTGTCCATTAATTAATTAAGTCACTGAAAAGCTTTATATTAATTAATAAAGACAGCTCAACATTATTATCCATACCGGAACTTAATCCACTTGCAAGATTTGTATGATAAAACTTCTGAGCCTACCAAGGGGACAAATCAGACAAGACTTTCATTGCATGCGTTGCTCTATATTAAATTTTAGCAATTGTCATGTAATTAATAATATTACCCAAAATGCAAAATATAATCGCTATCTGACTCTAAACTCAACATAGATCAAAGCAATAAATACTAATTACACACAATCATATTCAAGTGACAGAGGTTAAGAAATCAATAACAATTGAGGTCTAATTCTTCATCCCATAAGTCAGTACGGAAGAATTTATCCTCTCTGTAGGCTATGTTTTAAAAGCGGAAGCGGCGATCGGTTCGGACAACCTTAGCGCTTTTCGTCGGACCGATCCGACCGGGTCTGACCGTTTTTAAAGCGGTTGAGCCGGTATGACATCATAATTACGTTATATATATATATTTAAATATAAAACATTTAAATCATCTATATATATTTATATAATAGTATATTCTATAAACAAATTACAACAAAATTAAATAAAACATATATCTAAATCTGTAACTTAAATTTAAATCTTAACAAAAATAGCAATTGCTCAATTTTAAGTTCAATTAAAAATAGCAATTGTTCCACTACTTTGCAGTTCACATATTATATACACACATATATACACAAATCGCATATATAAAAAATAAAAGAACAGGATGATGAAATGACGGTGCGTTGGTAATCCAAAGACTGAGAACGCTTTATCAGGGCTATAATTTGTAGATGTATAGGTAGAAATAGGGTAATCAAATTGCATAAACATGAACTATTATATTATAAATATATAATTCAAGGTTGGGTCTTGTATCCATCCGATGCATCGTGCACTCATAGTGTATTTTAGAAAAGTGCAACTTGTTATTAAAGCGTTTGAGCCGATATAACATTATAAATAAATAATATATAATAAAATATATAAATTATATATTTAATAAATAAAATTATTTTCCATACACACCTAAGTCTGGCTGATTTTATCTCCCATCCTGAGGCCCATAAAACAATTTGTTTGCCCGTTAATTTAATATTAGTGTGGAATAGCCTATCAGATTTTAAAAAACAATATTAATGTTATTTAAATGCATTTAACTCAAAGAGTGATACTTTCAAAACCCTACCTAGCTTAACCCAATTCTTCCGCCTCCCCCAACTTTCCGCCGCCTCCCCAAGTCCATGTATGCTCAGTTTTAAAAAGAAATAAAAAACTCGCAGACTTTTGCAGCACTTGAATAGTGTGAGAGAAACAGAGGAAGACAGAGAGTAGTGGTGGTGTTCGCGAAGGAGAGAAAGAATCCGCCGTCATCGAAGGAAAGAGTCGCTTCTCCGTCGCAGGGAGGAGTCCGGCTTCGATCAGTGCATTCAAAATTGCAACAAATTTCAGATTTTTTTTTCAAAATAATATCGAACCGGTGATCGACCGGCTCAACCGGTCGCCACTTCGTAGCGCTTTTGACCGATTTGGGCGGTTCGTGGCCGGTTCAATTGTCAGGCCGTCCAATACCTCAAAACAGTACGGTGAGGCTTCTCGGTCCGATCCGTTTTTTAAAACACAGTCTGTAGGTCCTTTTCGGCACACCACGATGTACTGGTGCAATCTTTTAGTCAAGACAAGCCAATCTCAGCATTAGCACTTCAATCTCTACCAATGAAGTGTTCAGTTCCATCTAGGTCATGAAGTTGTACTTATTTACAAGGAACTGTTAATGTGATCTTCTGTGATCGGGTATTACCACATTAACTACAATGCAATAAGTACCAATATTGAACGGTTTGCATGAAATAAATAACATTCATTCATATTTAAAGCAACAACGATAAAACAATTTATATTCAGTAAATAAGAGTATATTAGTTTGTTATTACGTAAAAGCATACTTTCACCCCAACAGATGTACCTAAACCCGTAAAGCCTACTGATGACTCTAGTAAAATGGATAAGAAAGAGTACAATGACTGGGAGCGTTCCAATGAAATGGCTAAGTGCACCATCTTGTCTTCTATGTCGAATGTGTTGCAGCACCAACACCAGAACATTGGAACTGCTGCGGAAATTATGCAAAGTCTTAAAGCGATGTTTCAACATCACAACCATACAGCTAGGCAGATCACCATGCGAGATATGTTGCCGCAAAAAATGGTGGAGGGAACGCCCATAAGGGATCACGTTCTCCAGATGATGGCTTACCTTAACAAGCTTGAGGTTCTAGGCGCTGAATACAATATGGAAACCTAGATCAATTTCATACTTCATTCTCTACCGAAAAGCTTTGAGCAGTTTCAGCTGAACTATCAAATGAATAATCAGAAGTTCACACGGCCTGACCTGCTTCAAACTTTAGTTTCGGCTGAAATGTAAATGGGGCGCCAGAATCAGGCCTTGTTGGCAACCGACCCTTCTACTTCTTCTAGGCCAACTGGTGGTAAGAAGAAGAAGAAGGAAAAAGGTCAAAACCAAGTCAACTCAAGCGTTGCCAAGGGCAAACAAAAGGTGAACCGAGGGGGAGGTGTCAAGAAGACTGCTAAGGGGAAGTGTTTCAACTGCGGTGAGAAAGGACACTGAAGGTCAGCCTATTCCAAGCCCAAGAGGGATAGAAAAAAAAGGTAATACTCATGCACTAGTTGTTGAAACCTGTTTAGCGGCATATGCCTCCCATTCATGGGTAGTGGATACAGGAGCCACTGATCACGTTTGTTTCACTTTACAGGGTTCCAGCTAACCCGACAACTTAGTGAGAGTGAGATCCTCATCACACTGGACAATGCTACGAGAGTGGCAGCTGAAGCAGTGGGAGAAGTGAAGCTATCTTTTGAAGATAGAGTTTTAATTTTGAGAGATGTTCTTTACGTTCTTAGCTTTAGAAAGAATTTAATTTCAGTTTCTAAACTATTTATGGATGGATATTCTGTTTCTTTTACTAAGCAAGTTACTATTTTTCAAAATGACATGTTTATCTGTTCTAGAACGTTATTGAACAATCTCTACACAATTAACTGTTCACACCACTTACAAAATGCATCCTATAACACATCGACTGTTTTGAATAAAAGAACGCGTTTCTCATATATGAACGAAACACTACTTTGACATCTAAGACTCGGTCATATTAATCTAAAAAGGATTCAAAGGTTGGTACTAGACGAATCATTGGAGTTTCTCTGGGTTGAACTGTTTCCAACCTGCGAATCTTGTTTAGAGAGTAAAATGACCAAGAGGGCATTTGGAGTCAAGGGGAATGAGCCACTGAAGTGTTAAAGATCGTTCATATAGACGTATGTGGTCAAATGTCAATCAAAATAATAGGAGGTTATGAGTACTTCGTTACGTTTATCGATGATTACTCAAGATATGGATACATTTTCCTTATGAAGCATAAGTCTGAGACCTTTGATAAGTTCAAAGCGTTTAAGGCTGAAGCAGAGAAACATAAAGAAAAGAGTATCAAGTTTCTACGATCTGAACGTGGAGGCGAATACCTCAGCGATGATTTTCTGAACTACTTATCAGACGAAGGGATTGAATCCCATTTAACTGCTCCCGGTACCCCTCAACAAAACGGGATAGCAGAACGAAGAAACAAAACTCTTTTAGAAATGGTCAGATCAATGATGAGTTATTCGGATCTTCTCAAGTCGTTTTGGGGGCATACCTTGGAAACAACAACTTACATTCTAAACATGGTACCATCCAAATCGGTTCCTAAAACTCCAAAAGAACTGTGGACCAGGCACAAGCCCAGTCTAAGACACATGAGAATTTGGGGTTGTCTGACTTACGTGTTGGACAAGGAAACTGGTAAGTTGGACTCACGTTCGGAATTAAGGTTGTTTATAGGGTATCCCGAGGGAACGAAAATGTGTATGTTCTATGGTCCCAATGATCAAAGAGTTGTAATAAGTACACACTTTAGATTCTTGGAAGAAGACTACATGAACAATAGAAAGCCCAACAGTGAGATTGCCTTAAATGAATTAAGAGGGCCAACTCCAACACTAACTGTATAAGTCGATATACCAAGCGTCACACCTACACAACCGGAACCCCGTCGCAGTGGGAGGGTTGTTAGACAACCCGTGCGATTCTTGGGATAGGAGAGTTTTCGAACTTGATCTCAGGAGAAGAATCAGACCCATGGTCTTGCAACGAGGCGATCCAAGACAAGGATGCAGATTCTTGGCAAACGGTGATGGAAGCCGAGATGGGTTCTATGGATTATAATCAAGTGTGGGAGCTAATCGAACCACCCAATGGGGTAAAACCCATTGGATACAAGTGAGTTTACAAGAGAAAAAGAGGACCAGGAGGGAAGGTTGAGACCTTCAAGGCTAGACTTGTGACAAAAGGGTATACTTAGAAAGAAGGGATCGATTATGAGGAAACCTTTTCGCCTGTAGTTATGCTCAAGTCCATCCGTATTCTTTTGTCAATAGCTGCACATGTAGATTTCAAGATCTAGCAAATGGATGTCAAGATAGCTTTGCTAAACAAAAGTCTTGAAGAAGAAATCTATATGCGCCAACTCGAAGGCTTCATTGCGAAAGGCCAAGAGCATCTTGTTTGCAAGCTTAAGAAGTCCATTTACGAACTAAAGCAAGCATCGCGAGCTTGGAACCAATGTTTTGATCAAGTTATAAAATCCTACTGCTTCAATCAAAATGAGTTCGAGAGTTCTGTATACAGAAAGTGTGTCGGAACTGCCTTGGTATTCTTAGTATTATAGTTCTGTGGTATTCTTAGTACTATATGTAGATGACATTCTACTCATCGGAAACAATGTAAAGTTGTTGTCAGACGTGAGGGTGTGGCTGTCAAATCATTATGATATGAAAGACTTAGGAGAAGTCGATCATATCCTAGGGATCAAGATCACTTGAGATTGCAGGAAAAGGATGATTGGCTTGTCCCAAGTGATTAGAGGTGAAATTGAGTGAGTTACGAGCGAGTTTTGGCCATGTTTTGAGTGTTTTGATGGTCCCAATTTGGAAACTCATTAGTGCGTTAAATACCAATTGTAATGCATATAAAACAGGGGTGAGGGCAGAGTGATTCCAATTCTTTTTTGTTTGTAAGAACGATGTGTGTTTTTCTTATAATCAAATGCATATGGCAAGTAAGAACATAAAGCAGTAAAGAGCACACTGTTTTATAGTGGTTCGGAGTCCAACTCCTACATCCACTCTTCCCTATCACAAGGGGCACCAACTTAACCAACTGGACTTAGTTTAACGTGTTAGTCCAACACCCAACAGATGTTTACCGAGTTCACACTCAAGCGAGACTTATCTCCCTCACGGGATCGCCTACCCTCCCTTCGGGATTGCTTAGATGTTTACCGAGTTCACAGTCAAACGGGACTTATCACCCTCACGGGACCGCCTACCCTCCCTTTCGAGATTGCTTAGATGTTTACCGAGTTCACACTCACCTACAAACTTAACCTATCAAAATTATTTGGGTAAGGTTTGTTTGGTTTCCAACTAGGGTGAGATTTTCCCTTACATTTGTTTAGCCTCAATGCTAAGGATGAGAAAATCTCTCTAAGCTTAGGATATTACATTGTGCTTAGATCTAAGATAGAACACTCTTGAATATATGTGTGTATTTCTTGCTCAGTGTTCTATGGTGGAGATGCTAGATGATTTGGCTCTGTAGCTTGATGGATCACGCATTTCTCACACTCTCCACACGAATAATGAAGGAAGAACTTGTATTTATAGTGTGGATTTGAATGTTACCGTTGGATGGAGTCACATTCAAATCCATACTATTCTGTAGCTTTTGTAGCCTTTTCCAGGCTGGTTGTCTTCCTCTCATTGGTCCACGTCAGCTGAATCTAACGGCTATAATCTTCAGGATCATCTGAGTCTTCAGGTTTCTCCGAGTCTTCAGGATTCTTTTGAGTCTCAGGATTCTTGATTCAGCAGACTTCTCTTCAGCAGACCTTGTCTGATCAGGTATACTGACACTCAGGCTTACTGAGTTCAACTCTTCTGACTTCAGACATCCTGACCCTCAGGTCACTAGCACTCATTGACCCTCAGGTCACTAGCACTAAGGCTAACTGATCATCAGTAGCGTTCTGATTCTTAGTGAACATGACTTCAGATGACTTGTCTTCTGATTTCTTCTCGCCTGATCTGGTATGCAGATTTATGGTTTTCTGATATCTGATTTCTTCTCGCCTGATCTGATCAGCTCACATGATCAGATCAGTATAGCATCAGGTCAGCATATCAGTTTATCTGCATTAGATTAGTACATCAGGTTAGCATATTAGGTTAGTTGCATCAGGTTAGCTTATCTGATCTCGATCAGTCTCATGTGCTCCTCTTCTGATCTGCAACCTCCTCTTCTGATCTGGTCATCTGGTCATCTGATCTTCTGATCAGCTGGCTTAGCTTTTCTTTTCTTCTGATTTTGCTCAGCTCATCAGTTAACTCTGGAACTCATCTTACTCATCTGATCTCGATCAGCCTCATCTGATCTCGATCATCTTCGTCTGATTTTGTGAGATCTCCCTCAACTTGTTCTCTCGTTCCCCCTCAACTTTTTATCTGTAGATTAGCTTCAAAAACACAAGTTGATAATATTTTGGCATAATTCATCAAAACTAAAATATCCCAACATGTTTTTAGTGATACTCTTGTGGTGATTGAGTATAATCTGTATAAAATCACTAATTTACTTCTTTGGTTTGTATAACAGGAAAGAGGGCTGAAAATGGAGCTCGTGAGACTTCCCGGTGCATGAATCGGACTCCCGGTTGAAAAGATATGAAAGAAATACAGAAAAGCATTAGTTGGAGTGACGAAAGGTGATAGAAGAATGAGGTCGAGCACCTGGAGCTCGACCAATGCGGTTGAGCGGGCGGAAAAATAGGCAGGAGGAGGTGCTCGATCAGGTGTGGTCGAGCGGTGCTTGAGCGAAAATGAGTCCAACGATAAAGAGGCGCTCGACCAGGTTAGGTCGAGCAGAAATGCTCGACCAGGTGCTATGATCGAGCGGTCTGATAGGCGGCGTATATAAAGCCAGACGGGAAAAATAAAAAAAGGGGACACGAACTGGGAAGGGAGAAAAATGGAGATTAGATAGAAAAAAGAGTAGAAAAGCATTCTAGGGTTCTGGGAGAAAGGAGATAAATTCCACCACGAGAAACACGATCCGGTTATCAAACTTATTGGTTTTCCATTCTATTTTTCTTGAATTTATCTTGTAGGATTTCTAGAGTTTCTTATTCTTGAAGAACCATTTTAGGGTTTGTTTAATTATTTCATCAAATACTACTTGTTGCTACTTGGATTCAATTTATTAATCATTGCTGATTTGGTTTATGCATTCTTGCCTGATGATTTCTATAATTCAATTGGTTATTTGTGATTTGACGATCAAGATGGTAGGCTAAACCTTTTATTGCTTTGGATAGGATGATCGCATAGAAATTGTGAATTGGTTATGCAATTAGGATGATTCTAGGTGTAAATTGGATAATCTTCTTAATTTGCTAATTTGAATAACTAATCCAATAAAAACCATTGAGTTGAGTACGAAAGTTGTTAAAGAGAGGACGACCGAATCACTCTTTTCAAACAAATAGGCTTGAGGAGAGGGTTTGTGAAGGGGTTGGTAATAAACCGGTTCATTTAGGGAGGACGACCGCATCACCCAACTTGAATAAGGGCAATAGTAATTAAGCACAATCTTAATAACTTGGTTATTTGGTATGTGAGGTAAAGAGGGTATTAGTTGAGTAGTCGGGAATAAAAACCGAGCTTTTGCTGTACCTGATTTAGTGCGGGATTAGGGAAGTTGAATGCCTAGTTTCAGTACACTTAGGATTACTCTTTTGTAGACCACGATAGTCCTCGTCGCCAAACCAATTCCGAAAGTATACGTAGGGATTCTTGTCCAAAGCAACATTCTCCAATATTTGCACTTCATCTGAAGTTAGAATTATAGTTGTTATCTGTTTACTTTCGTTAATTCCATAGTAGTGAAATATAACTATAACATCGCATCCATATTAGTTACGAAGCAAAGATTTTCAGGGATTTACACGCATACAAAACTTCCTTTGGGTTCGATACTACTGTTGGGGAATGAGTTGCACAGATCTGTTCGGGGTGAATATTTAAATACAAATTTAATTCTTTAATTATTACTAGCATGAATTAATCATATATTAATTCAAATAATAATTGCAACAACAAATCATGCATATAAAAAGCCACGTAAAACCTACGCATGCGGAATCTACGGGTTTACGTGAACGTACCTCTCGGGATGACAGTGACTTCGGTCGGACGGACTAACCAAAAGGACTTCCCAAGTATTCCCTTAGCCCTTGCTCAACTATCCGGTGGAAGGACACTTGTCGAACAATTAACAAAAGGAAAAAATAAACTTTGTTGCACCACCTTTGTGGATTTGCTAATATTTTCAGCACATGGAATTGTACTTGGGAATGAACTAATCATCCCCTATTTATAGGAGGGAGGGTGGACGAAATTTATGTGATATTTCAATGTGGGAAAAGACTTTTCTTGGTCACCAAGAAATCTTGAATATATCCCTTATATTCTTTTTCCCATAATTAAAATATTCCACAAAATTCCACCTCCTCTATTTTATGGCATTATTTTCGAAAATTTGATGAAGCAAGAATCCAAGATTTGGATCTTATTGAATTTATGAGATATTCTTGTATTTCAAGAAATACATATCTTCCATAATATCTTTTCAAGAAAATCAAGAAAATCTTTCTTGCCCTCTATTTTCAAAAATTTCGAAATTTACTATATAGATAATCAAGTGGGAGATTTCTTGAATTTAATGAGACAATCTTGTATTCCAAGAATACATATCTTCATTCCATAACAAAATTCAAAGAAAATCTTTCTCCCTCTTTTATCCATATATTTCGAAAATTAGAGGAAATATTAAGCAACAATATTTATTTTATTTTAATCACCTTTTCAGTTATTGGACTATATGTTGGGCTACTCAGGGGGCCTTTAGGAGAATTAAGATTGGACCTTCTAATGGATCTTGAATATCTAATATTGAGCCACAATATAATTCAAGCCCATAAATATTAATTAATCCCACTACATAATTAATATTGACTATCCATCTTAACCCATATTATTACGAGTCAATATGGCTCCGGTCATTATTTCCGTGTTTAAGATTATCTAGCCCATTAATTAATTCAAGCCCTTTGAAATAGCTTTCCGTTAATTAATATCTTTTGTCCTTGGTCGAGGAACGGTTCAACATTATTATCCATACGGAAACTAATTCCACTTGCAAGATTTGGTATGATAAAACTTATGAACCTCAAGGGGCAAATCAAGCAAGCGTACTTGCACACGATTCTTCGTATTAAATCTTAGCAATCACATGTGACCAATAATATTGTCCAAGATAAAAAGTATTGAATCTCTCTCTGATTCGCTACCCATGATAAGTCAAAGCAATAGTTACCAATCCCACGTGATCCTATTTAAGGGACGAAGGTTAAGAAATAACGAACCACTGAGGTCTAATTCTTCCTTGTTCAGTTCTGAAGAATTTATCCTCCTGTAGGTCCTATTCAAATAAGATCGGTCATGTACTAGTGTAATCTTTTGGTCAAGACAAACCAATCCGAGCCTTACACCTCAACCTTTCGCGATGGTTGTTCATTTCCATCTAGGTGCGTGAATGGTGTACTTTTTAGTTACAAAGGGATATTAATTTAATCTTTCGTGATCCGGTATCACTAAATTAACTCTGATGTAACACGCATTTAATTATTGAGCAGTTATGCAAATAAATATATATAACATTCAATCATATTTAAAGCATCAGTGATAAACAATTTATTTCAGTAAATAAGTCTGAAAATTCAGTTTCGATTATACAAAGTAAAAAGCATACTTTTCAGTATAATCCCAACAATCTCCCACTTATACTCAAAGTCTGCTTTTAAGTATACTACAACACGTCTCGAGTAGTCCGTGACATCTAATGTCACCTACACGAACCTAATAATTTCTCTCACTTATACTCAAAGCAGATTGGCAACGGTCTTGACACTCATTCCTTCCACATGTCTCTCGAATGTATTCAAAGGCAGACTCTTTGTGAATGGATCTGCTAGGTTGTCCTCATACGCTATCTTTGCCACATCTATATCTCCTCTCTTAACGATGACTCGTATAAGATGGTGTTTCCTTTCAATGTGTTTGCTGGCTTTGTGGGCTCTTGGTTCCCTTGAATTTGCAACTGCTCCGACATTGTCACAATAAACAGTGATTCTGCTGGGCAAATTCGGAACCACATCTAAGTCCACAAGGAAGTGCTTGAGCCAAACCGCTTCTTTCGCTGCCTCGCTAGCAGCTACATATTCGGCTTCCATGGTAGAATCTGCGACGCATTTCTGCTTGACGCTTCTCCATGTCACGGCTCCTCCCCCCATGCAAAACACACTACCAGAGGTAGATTTTCTGGAGTCTATGTCTGATTGGAAATCCGAGTCCGTGTAACCGATGGGGATTGGACTTCCTGACTGATAAACCAACATTCTATCCCGAGTTCTTTTCAGATACTTCAGAATGTTTTTAACTGCCGTCCAATGCTCTTTCCCGGGGTTACTTTGATATCTTGCCACCATGCCTACGGCAAAGCAGATATCCGGTCTCGTACACAGCATTGCATACATAAGACTTCCGACAGCCGAAGCATAAGGAATGCCTTTCATGTCATCTATCTCCTCTTTCGTCTTAGGGGACATTTTCTTGGATAGATGGATTCCATGCCTGAAAGGTACGAATCCTTTCTTGGAATCTTGCATACTGAAACGTTTCAAGACAGTGTCTATGTATGAAGCTTGCGATAAGCCTAACATCCTTTTCTTGCGATCTCGAGTAATCTTGATCCCAAGGACGTGCCCGGCTTCCTCTAAGTCCTTCATATCAAACTGTTTTGAAAGTCATGCCCTTACGTCTGATAACACCTTCACATCATTCCCGATGATCAGAATGTCGTCTACGTATAGTACTAAGAATACCAATGCAGTTCCGACACGCTTTTTATACACACAACTTTCAAACTCATTTTGATCAAACCCATAAGACTTTATAACATGATCAAAACATTGGTTCCAAGCTCTGGATGCCTGTTTGAGTCCGTAAATGGACTTCTTGAGCTTACAAACAAGATGTTCTTGGCCTGTTTCTATGAAACCTTGGGGTTCTTGCATATAGATCTCTTCGTCAAGACTTCCGTTAAGGAAAGCTATCTTGACATCCATTTGCCAGATTTCAAAGTCGAAATGCGCAGCAATCGATAAGAGAATACGGATGGACTTAAGCATGGCTACTGGCGAAAAAGTTTCCTCATAATCGATCCCTTCTTTCTGAGTATAACCTTTCGCCACTAGTCTTGCTTTGAAGGTTTCAACCTCCCCGTCCGGTCCTCTTTTCCTCTTATATACCCACTTGCATCCAATGGGTTTGACCCCATTAAGTGGTTCGACTAGCTCCCACACTCTATTATGAAACATAGAACCCATTTAGGCTTTCATTCTTTGTTTGCCAAGAATCTGATCCTTATCTTGGAGTGCCTCGTCATATGTCCATGGGTGCGATTCGTCTTGTCCGGGAATCAAGTCCGAGGACTCTCCTATTCCCATGAATCTCTAAGTTGTCTAACAACCCTCCCACTTCTGACGAGGCTCCGGTTGTGAAAGCGTATCGTTTGGTATATCATCTAGTACAGTTGGCAATGAGGTTTGCCCTCTAAGCTCATTTAAGGTAATCTCACTTCTGGGTTTTCTTTGATTCATATAGTCTTCTTCTAAAAATCTAAAGTGAGTGCTTATGACCACCTTTTGATCTTCAGGACCATAGAACATACACCCTTTTTTGTTCCTCGGGGTATCCTATAAACAACCTTAATTACGATCGAGGATCCAATTCTTGGCTTCCTTGTCCAAAGACGTAGGCGGACACCCCCAAATCCTCATGTGTCTCATGCTAGGCTTCCGCTCCACAATTCTTTGGGAGTTTTGGGAACCGATTTGGATGGCACCAAGTTCGAGAATGTAAGCCATTGTTTCAAGGCATGACCCGAACGACTTGGAAAGATCCGCATAACTCATCATTGATCTTACCATTTCCAAAAGAGTTTTCATTTCTTCGCTCTGCGCAACCCCGTTTTGTTGAGGGGTTCCGGGTGCGGTAAGTGGGATACAATCCCTTCATCAGATAAGTAGTTCAAAAACTCATCGCTGAGGTATTCGCCCCCACGATCAGATCGTAGAGACTTGATACGTTTTTCCATATGATTCTCTGCTTGAGCCTTAAATTCTTTGAATTTCTCAAAGGTCTCAGATTTATGCTTCATAAGGAAAATATAACTGTACCTTGAGTAATCATCAATAAAAGTGACAAAATACTCATAACCTCCTCTTGCTTTGGTTGACATTGGACCACATACATACGTGTGAGCGATCTCTAACACTTCTTTGGCCCTATTCCTTGGCTCCAAATGCCCTCTTGGTCATTTTTTACCCTCCAAACATGATTCGCGAGGTTGGAAAGCGGTTCAACTTGGAGAAGCTCTAGTGAACCGTCTTTCACCCAACCTTTGGATCCTCTTTGGATTTATATGACCCAATCTTAGATGCCAAAGAAGTGTCTCGTTCACGTCTGATGAACGTTTTCTTTTCTCGGAAATAGTTGATGTGTTATAGGATGCATTTCTTGAGTGGTGTGCACAGTTAATTGTATAGAGATTATTCGCCAACGTTCCATGTGAGATAAATTTATCATAAAGAGAAATGGTAACAACTTTATTAAAAGTAACCGAATATCCATCATGAAAAAAGTTTAGAAACTGAAATCAAATTCTTTCTAAAACTCGAACGCATGAACATCTCTTAAAATTAAAACTTTGTCTTCAAAAGACAGGTGCACTTCTCCCGCTGCTTCAGCTGCCACTCTCGTAGCATCGCCCAGTGTGATGAGGATCTCACTTCCACTTAGTTGTCGGGTCCTTTTGAACCCCTGTAACGTGAAACAAACATGATCAGTGGATCCCGTATCCACCACCCATAAATGGGAGGCATACGCCGCTAAACAAGTTTCAACAACTAGTGAGTGAGGATTACCTTTCTTTCCTTTCCTTTTGGGATTGGAACAGGCTGACCTCCAATGTCCTTTCTCCCCGCAATTGAAACATATTCCTTTTGGTTCTTTCTTGACACCCAACCAGCTAACCGTCTTTTTCTCACTTTTCTTAATGATGAGTTTGCTTTGGTTCTGACCATTTTCCTTTTCTTGAGACTTGTCTTCCACTGGCCTAGATCTCGAGAAAAGGCTTTTGATCACCAATGCTTCGTCTTTCTTTCCTAAATGCTTCTCCACTTTCTCCAAGGCTTCTTGAAGATCATCCATGGTCATCGAAGCTCCTTGGCAGAGTAAGCAACAGAAATTCGATTTGGGCCTCATCACAATACTTAGTTCCGAGATAAGCCAGTTTCAGAAAATGGTTCTTGACTCTGAGAACATGCTCCCTTACAGGTGTTCCCTCAATCATTTTCAGCCTAGCCACGTCGTCGTTTTTAAACTGATCGATCATGCGGTCTTTTGTTGAAAACATTTCTTCAAGACTTTGCATAATTTCCGCAGCGGACTCAACACCTTCATGAACGTGTTTCAAATCATCAGACAGTGAAGTCAAGATTACACGTTTCATGGGTTCATTGGCCTGCTCCCAAATATTATACTCATGTCTTGCCGCATCAGTTGATTCATCAGTAGGCATACGTGGCTTGGGTACATCAAGAATCCAATAATGTTTTTGTGCAGGTAGGACATGCATCATATTTCGTTTCCAAACATTATAGTTTTCTCCAGATAATTGGTGTTCTTTGAGTGTATATAACAGTGGATAAAAAGGTTGCGACATGATGAACTGAAATAAACAATAATATGCATAAGCATAAATATATCACAAGGTTTGATCACATGCATCATATTAAAATCTCAAAAAATATGAACATGCATCACCCAACATCTCAAAAACAGTTTAAATAAGCCCGCGTTGGGTGGGTCATTATTTAAACACATTCAAGCCGGTTACAAACAAAAACGATTTACAAACCCTTAATATCCAGATTAATAGTTGGCTCCCTTGACCAATATAAAATTGACAGGGACTTCGGAGAAGTATATGCATATCAATTTTATACCTAAGTAATAACCATGATTAAATACAGGATTACTATTTCGCTTTGATCGAGCCTCGTTGGGAGGGTCATCGTCGCCACTAGTAATAACCCACAATCATCTGTTTGGAATTCATTCATGTGAAACCTATCTTTTGACCGTCCGTTGGGGAATTTCTCCAAAAGAATTCACAAATAAATAAATCATGGAGGTCAAAATTAATTCAATTTTATTATCCGGAATAAAATTGTCAATTAATTATTTAAAACATACTTAGTAATTTTGAAGTTGAGATTTTTCAATTTGGCAACCCTCATGCAAACACATTTAAACAAATTAAATAAAGCATAAGATAACACAAATAAATCAAGCAAAAAGCAGTAAAAAATAAACATATTGGGCACAAATTATCCAATTGTCATGGTTTGATTTTTCTTGGCTTGATCTTGAAAAAACACGTCTCGAATTTCTCCCACTCGTTTGTCTAGAAAAAATACTTGTCTCGAACCGCCACGTAAGCGGCTCTTGGTAAAGGATGCACGCCAAGATCTGGCCGGCCACTGGGCGACAGCCTTAGTGCTCTGGCTTTTGCCCGGCAGGCGCGCCGCCCGCCAGTGCCTCAGCTTTTACCGTCCGTGAGCCGCGCCCGCCGGTCTCCCGGCATGCCTCGCCCGAGTGTCGGCGTCGGCGAATCTCGGCGGCGGGCAGCAGCGTCGCGCCGCGTCAGCAGCAGCATCGCCCGCCCTCCGTACCGCACACGCGTCTCCATGTGCCCGTCCCGTCGCAGCGCCAACTTCCGCCCCATCCGCTCGGCTTTGAGCGCGCGCCGCGCTGTCGCGCGCGGCCTTCATCTCAGCGCTCGGCCTTCGGCCTCGCACTGCAGCGTGCGTGCGGCGCCCGTGCCGCTACGCTGGTTCGGATTTCGTCCTTTAATTCTTCATCTCTTTGTTCCGATCCGGTTACAATTTATTTACAAAAATAAATAAACTTAGATCTAGACTAGTCTATTACATTGATCAAATCAAACAAATTCTAGTCTACTCGTGGATTTTCTCACGAGGCAAAAACAAATCCGAACGAATCGAATTAAAAAACCACGGTTTATATGCATGCAAAATAAAACATTAAAATCCATGACAATTGGATACCGCAAAAACACATCTAACAGTTCTACTATCCAATTTCAAATTTAATGTCCACTTAATTAAATTACAATTTAAAAAAATTCAGAGCAAAGCAAAGTGACTCGATACCGGCTTGTTGGGGAATGAGTTTACAGATCTATTCGGGGTGAATATTTAAATACAAATTTAATTCTTTAATTATTACTAGCATGAATTAATCCTATATTAATTCAAATAATAATTGCAACAACAAATCATGCATATAAAAAGCCACGTAAAAACCCACGATGCGGAATCTACGAGTTTCGTGAGCGAACCTCTCGGGATGGCAAAGTGACTTTGGTCGGACGGACTAACCAAAAGGACTTCCCAAGTATTCCCTTAGCCCTTGCTCAACTATCCGGTGGAAGGACACTTGTCGAACAATTAACAAAAGGAAAAAATAAACTTTGTTGCACCACCTTTGTGGATTTGCTAATATTTCCAGCACATGGAATTGTACTTGAGAATGAACTAATCATCCCCTATTTATAGGAGGGAGGGTGGACGAAATTTATGTGATATTTCAATGTGGGAAAAGACTTTTCTTGGTCACCAAGAAATCTTGAATATATCCCTTATATTCTTTTTCCCATAATTAAAATATTCCACAAACTTCCACCTCCTCTATTTTATGGCATTATTTTCGAAAATTTGATGAAGCAAGAATCCAAGATTTGGATCTTCTTGAATTTATGAGATATTCTTGTATTTCAAGAAATACATATCTTCCATAATATCTTTTCAAGAAAATCAAGAAAATCTTTCTTGCCCTCTATTTTCAAAAATTTTGAAATTTACTATATAGATAACCAAGTGGGAGATTTCTTGAATTTAATGAGATAATCTTGTATTCCAAGAATACATATCTTCATTCCATAACAAATTCAAAGAAAATCTTTCTCCCTCTTTTATCCATATATTTCGAAAATTAGAGGAAATATTAAGCAACAATATTTATTTTATTTTAATCACCTTTTCAGTTATTGGACTATATGTTGGGCTACTCAGGGGGCCTTTAGGAGAATTAAGATTGGACCTTCTAATGGATCTTGAATATCTAATATTGAGCCACAATATAATTCAAGCCCATAAATATTAATTAATCCCACTACATAATTAATATTGCAGACTATCCATCTTAACCCATATTACGATCAATATGGCTCCGGTCATTATTTTCCGTGTTTAAGATTATCTAGCCCATTAATTAATTCAAGCCACTGAAATAGCTTTCCGTTAATTAATATCTTTTGTCCTTGGTCGAGGAACGGTTCAACATTATTATCCATACCGAAAACTAATTCCACTTGCAAGATTTGGTATGATAAAACTTATGAACCTCCCAAGGGGGCAAATCAAGCAAGCGTACTTGCACACGATTCTTCGTATTAAATCTTAGCAATCACATGTGACCAATAATATTGCCCAAGATAAAAAGTATTGAATCTCTCTCTGATTCGCTACCCATGATAAGTCAAAGCAATAGTTACCAATCCCACGTGATCCTATTTAAGGGACGAAGGTTAAGAAATAACGAACCACTGAGGTCTAATTCTTCCTTGTTCAGTTCTGAAGAATTTATCCTCCTGTAGGTCCTATTCAGCGCATCAGTCATGCACTAGTGTAATCTTTTGGTCAAGACAAACCAATCTGAGCCTTACACCTCAACCTTTCGCGATGGTTGTTCATTTCCATCTAGGTCGTGAATGGCTTACTTTTTTTAGTTAAAAGGGATGTTAATTTAATCTTTCGTGATCCGGTATCACTAAATTAACTTCTGATGTAACACGCATTTAATTATTGAACAGTTATGCAGTAAATATATATAACATTCAATCATATTTAAAGCATCAGTGATAAACAATTTATTTCAGTAAATAAGTCTGAAAATTCAGTTTCGATTATACAAAGTAAAAAGCATACTTTTCAGTATAATCCCAACAACTACTTGGTCCAAATACTTACCCTTGCTACAGTGATCTCATACTCTTGTGGGGTAACTGCTAGTTAAGAATATAACATTTTACGATAAAGTCAATGGAGCTTCATACATAGACACTGTTTTGAATCGATTCAACATGCAGGATTCCAAGAAGGGTTTCTTACCTTTCAGACATGGAATTCATCCGTCAAAAGAAATGTGTCATAAGACACAAAACAAGATAGATGACATCAGGAGAATTCCATATGCGTCGGCAGTTGGAAGCCTCATGTATGAAATATTGTGCACGATGCCGGATATTTTCTTTGCCGTAGAAATGGTAGAAAGATATCAGAGTAAGCCAAAAAAAGAACACTAGACTGCTGTTAAAAAACATCTGAAGTATCTGGAAAAAAAAACTCAAGATAGAATGTTAGTTTATTAGTCGGACAGTCTTATTCCCATAGGATACACGGACTCAGATTTCCAATCAGACATAGACTCCAGAAAATCTACCTCAAGTAGTGTGTTCTGTCTGGGAAGTGCAACGTAACATGGAGAAGCGTTAAGAATAAATGCATCGCAGATTCTACCATGGAAGTCGAATATGTAGTTGCTTGTGAAGTAGCTAAAGAAACAGTATAGCTCAAGAACTTCTTAGTGGACTTGGACGTAGTTCTAAATTTGCTCAGCACTATTACTATCTTTTGTGATAATGTCGGAGTAGTTGCAAATTCAAGGGAACCAAGAGCCCACAAAGCCAACAAATACATTGAAAGAAAATACCATATTATACGAGAAATCGTTAAGAGAGGAGATATAGAGGTGACAAAGATTGCGTCGGAAGATAACCTAGCAGATCCATTCACAAATGGTCCGCCTCAGAAAACATTCGAGAGCCATGTGGAAGGAATGGATGTCAAGTGCGTTGCCAATCTGCTTTGAGTATAAGTGGAGAAATGTTATTAGGTTCATGTAGGACATGAGACGTGATGTAGTATATTTAAAAGCAGACTTTGAGTATAAGTGGGAGATTGTTGGGGTTATACGTGAAAGTATGTTTTTACGTAATAACAGGCTAATGTACTCTTATTTACTGAATATAAATGTTTTATCATTGTTGCTTTACATATGAATGAATGTTATTTATTTATCGCAAACCGTTCAATATTAGTAAATATTGCATTGTAGTTAATGTGGTGATACCCGATCACAGAAGATCACATTAACAGTTCCTTGTAAATAAGTACATCTTCACAACCTAGATGGAATTGAACACTCCAATGGTAGAAGTTGAAGTGCAAAGCTCAGATTGACATGTCTTGACCAAGAGATTGCACTAGCGCATTGTGATGTGCTGAAGAGGACCTACAGAGAAGATAAATTCTTCCGTACTGACTTATGGGATGTAGAATTAGACCTCAGTGTTGTTGATTTCTTAACCTCTGTCACTTAAATAGGATTGTGTGTAATTAGTATTTATTGCTTTGATCTACGTTGGGTTTAGAATCAGAGAGCGATTCTATACTGATGGTCCCGAAAAACCCGATTTAAAGGTCGTAAAATCTCAATGGGAGGTGACTTAATTTTTTTTTTTTTTTTTGAATGTGTGTTATGCAGATTTGCTAAAGTATGTATGACAGTTAATATGAAAGCAAATAAGAACACGCGTATTTTTATAGTGGTTCGGACAAACCAGTCCTACATCCACTCTTCCCTTCATGGGGCACCAACTTAACCAACAGATGTTTACCGAGTTCACACTCAAATGGGACTTATCACCCTCACGGGATCGCTTTATAGATGTTTATCGAGTTCACACTCAAAGCGGGACTTATCTCCCTCACGGATTGATTACCCTCCCTTTCGGGATTGCTAGATGTTTACCGAGTTCACACTCACCTACAAACTTATCCTATCAAACTGATTTGGGTAAGGTTTGTTTGGTTTCCAACTAGGTTGAGATTTTCCCTTACATTTGTTTAGCCTCAATGCTAAGGATGGGAAAATCTCTCTAAGCTTAGGATATAGCATTTGTGCTTAGATCTAAGGTAGAACACTTTTGAATATATGTGTGTATTTCTTGCTCTGTGTTCTATGAATGGAGTTGCTTGAATATTTGGCTTTAATTTCACTTTGCAGATCCTCCATTATCTTCTTTTGAAGATAGTGCAATGTATTTATAGTGTGGATTTGAATATTACCGTTGGAGAGTAATATTCAAATTCATCTTAATAATCTTCCAAATTTTTCTTTGTCTTTTTTATTGTTGTTGTTTGCGGCTTTATGTCACATCCATATATGTTGTTATCTTCTTATTGATCGGTATTTGCTTTTGTGTGTCTAACGGATCGATCATTTCAGCCGGATTCTTGTTCATCGCTTCGATTCTCGGGTCTTTGATCTGGTCATTTGAAATGATCTGTAGATTTTTGGTGTCTTTGAAATCCTTTGTTCATCAAGTTAAAAAACACTTGTTCATCGATTCGACAGATTGATCTCGATCAGCATTAAATCGATCTTTTGATCCGATTCTGTGACAAATCTGCATGGTGATCTGATCTTTACCTGGTGATCTGTTCAAACCTGGTGACTGATTGCCAAATTGATCTGTTATCGCGACGGTGATCTCGATATTGCTGGTAGATCGATGATAAACTGATCTGGTGATCATACCGATCTGATATCAAGATACCGATCTTGGTTTCAAAGATAAATCTGACCTGGTGATCCGCATCTAACCGATCTTCTTCTTCTTCTTCTTCTTCTTCTTCTTCTTCTTCTTCTTCTTCTTCTTCTTCTTCTTCTTCTTCTTCTTCTTCTTCTTCTTCTTCTTCTTCTTCTTCTTCTTCTTCTTTAACTTGTTCTCTCGTTCCCCCTCAACTTGTTATCTGTATATTAATTTAAATAACACAAGTTGATAATGTTTTGGCATAATTTATCAAAACTAAAAATATCCCAACATATACTTTGTATTTTGGGCAATATTATTAATTACATGACAATTGCTAAGATTTAATACAGAGCAACGTGTGCAAGGAAGGTCTTGTCTGATTTATCCCCTTGGTGGGCTCAGAAGTTTTATCATACAAATCTTGCAAGTGGATTAAGTTCTGGTATGGATAATAATGTTGAGTTGTCTTTACTCCAAGGAAAAATATATTAATTAATATAAAGCTTTTCAGTGGCTTATTTAATTAATGAACTAAATAATCTTAAACACGAAAAATAATAACCTGGAGTCATATTATCGTAATATGGATTAAGATGGATAGTGCAATATTAATTTTATAGTGGAGAATATTAATATTAATATGTTGAATGATATTGTGGCTCAATATTAGAAATTCAGAGCTCATTGGAGATCCAATCTTAATTCTCCTAAAGGCCCCTCAAGTAGACCAATATAAGTCCAATTAATGAAAAGGAGAAGAAAATAATATTGCCTAATTTTTGCCTATTATTTTCGACAAAAAAAGGAAAAAAAGAGAAAAAAATTTCTTGATTTTCTTGAAAAGATTTTTATGGAAAACGATAAGTATTCTTGAAATACAAGATTATCCCATAAATTCAAGAAATCTCAAATCTTGTTTCTTTACTTAAAGATTTCGAAAATATTATAAGAATGGGAGGAAAAGACCTTTTGTGATTATTTATGAAAAATAGAATATATGAGATATATTCAAGATTGTATCTTGGAGAAGATACAAGGAAATTTCCCACGAAACCCTAAATCACTAAATTTTCGTCCCCCTAGTTCTTATAAATAGGGGATGAATTTTTCATCCCCTACACAATTCCAGTCTTGGAAAAATTAAAATCCACAAAGGTTGTGCAATATTTTTTCTTTTTCTCCTTTGTTATAATTGTTCGTGTGAATCCTCCACCGGATTATGGGCAAGGACTTGGGACATACTTGAGAAGGAACTTAGGTTGATCCTTCGTCTCAAAGTTGTCACTCCAAGAGGTACATTTCTCGTAAACTCCTAGATTCCGCATGTGTAGGAATTTACGTGAAATTATTGTACGCATGATTGTTGTTGGTATTTGCTAATTGAATTAATAGGTTAATTCATGTTAGAAATAATTGTTCAATTTAAATTTGTATTTAATTGCAACTCGAATATATCCGGGCACACTATTCCCCAACATATATTTGAATGGACCATTATTTTCGCCATAACGTTGACAAATAATATCCCTGAGATGTTTGACAGAGTCTGTGTGAACAAAAGAATCGGTAAGTTCTTTAGAAAGCGAATTCAAAATTCAAGACAACACAGTTGAATCCACTTTCTTCCTGTAACACCCAAGATTTTTCAATCACCATAAGTTATAAAATGTTTAAATTAATATTGATATTAAAAGAATTAAAAAGAAATAATTAAATATATATGTCCACATATATATTATGATATTTGAGATAAAATAAATTATAAAAGAAATAAATAAATATATAGTGTTCTTTGGCTGCTACACGCATAAGATAAAATTGTGTAAAGTTTTAATTATTTTATTTTCTTTAAAAAATGCATAGTTATGCTTTTGCCCCAAAATTCTCTAAATTTATTTTGGATAACTATCTTTTCAAACGTTCAAACCCACGTAGAAAACGAAAGACTTCATCTTCTCTAAGCCCAAAAATCTCAACTGAATTTTACTCCCTCATCCTATTTTATACTGGTCCCTTCTGCAAAAGAAAATCACAAAAACTTTATCTCAGAAAAAATTATCTCCTGACTAACAACGTCTTCCTGGTGATATTCAGTCACGGAAAGTCTTTCACCTATTTCTTACCAACTCGGTACCTCTTGTTCCTTTTTATTAATTTTGTTAATCGGCTAGCTTTTTTTTTTTTTTTTTTTATCTGATAAAAACCAAACAAATCGGTTAAAATCTTTATTTTCACAGTGGTCGTGTATTCTAGATTTTTCAAGTTAAAGATTAGGAATTTGTATTAAAATATTTTTATTATCTTATTTATTATTTTCGATTAAGGAAGAACCTTCGTGTCTTATATAAGTGGTATTGGAAAGATGAGTCATGTTTTTAAACCTTGAGATGCCAAAGTCATAACTATTAGTTTAGCTTATATTTGTGTGCTAGCATAATACTTATTAATCATTCGAAACCAATTTTGGCATATTTAATTGGTTGATGCAGTGGGTAGAATTAAAAGTGCTATAACCCTCTAGAGCCTCGTGCTATATCCCAATCAAGCCTAATTCTTATTTTCGCTGACCGAGTCCAAAGTTTATTTTGCCAAGATTTTGGTTTCAAAATTTCCATGAGTATAGTGTTAGGCATATGATTTATAAATCGTTAAAATTATATTAAATACACATTAATCAGAAATATTAATAATTCCAGAAGGTATGTGTTTGCAATATCAACGAATCTGTATTCGTATGATTCTTTTTATATATCATTAAATTTTATATTAAGTTATTAATTATTCAATATCCAGAAGTATAATGAAATTCCTAAAATTATTTTATTTAATACTTTTAGGTGACGCGTATTTTACGGATTAAATCAATTTACGTGTTTACGAGGTTAATCAAGATTTGAGGTGGGATTTTTACTTGCTTTGTTATTTTTGAATATTCATGTGAATTTAATTGTTGCTTGCTACATGATTTACGTGGAAATGTTATATTGAATTATTTGGTTACTCGATGGAAAATATCGTTGTAACTTGCTGGGACTTCGGTCCAGGATGGAAAAGATCCTTGGGGGCAACTCCACCGTATACAGATTCACTAATACACATTTGAGCTTGGACAGCTGTGAAAAATGACATTGGAGAGCTGTTATAACCGCTCTCCAAGTAGCAGCTGTCCAAGCTTGGACAGCCGATAAAAAACCGCTGTCCAAGAAATCACACTTGGACAGCGGTTTTGAACCGCTGTGCAAGATTGCAGCTTAGACAGCGGTTTTCAACCGCTGTCCAAGTGAGGAATTTGGACAGCGGTTGAAAACCGCTGTTTTTAAAAAAAAATAAAAAATTAGACAGCGGACCCACCAAACATCTCATATATAAGCCACCAAGCCTCCCAATTAATTGAGGCAATTATTCGCTCCCATGGGGGACCGAACACGGGACCTTGGGCACCTGAGCAGGGATCAATTCCGCTATGACACTTGCTTTCTTGCGTTTACTTAATGAAATTAATTCTATATGTTCTAAAAATTGTTTTTTCTTACAATTTTTTTTAAAATTCTTTATTTCAATTATCTTATTTATTAATTCAATCACATTTTTATATAATAATTTTTTTATATAAATTTAAATTTAAATTAAATTAAATTAAATTAAAATTATATTTTTTACTTGTACTTTACAAAATTTAATTAAAATTAACTTTTGAATTGACCGGCGAATTTCAAATACAACAGTGGCATCTTCCTATATTTCAACGAGTTTTAATTGGTTTTCTTTTACAGTGTCCATAAATTTATTTTCTGGTTTTTTAGTCAAAATGGGTTTGGTTCAATCCATTTTTTTCAACTAACTTTGAATTTGATTTGTCTGCCAATGATTTAATATTTGTGAGTAATATTTATTAAAGTTGGATGGAAGAGAGACAATTGTTTAAGAGGCTTGTTCAATTTTTCCCGTGACGAATGTGAATGGAAAAGAGTGTTACACGAGGGAGGAGAGAAAATACAATGAAGGATTTTAGAAGTTAACTAGTACATGTACGTTCCCACATGTTAAGCGGAATTCTTAAAGAAATTATTAATTTCATTAAGATTAGATTTGAAAATTTTAATTAAACTTTAATTAAAAATAAAAAAAATGTAGAATAATAAAAGAACTACGAAAAAAGAGATAGTTAATTTTTAGAGTGGTTAAATATATAACATTGGATCTGGAAATTTAATAATGAGAAAGTTAGAAATTTTGGAAGTTAAAACTTAAAATAAGATTAGTGTAATTAGAAATAAAAAAATTGTAAAATAATGAGAAAATTAAGAATTTAATTTGTAGGAATTTGGATAATGCTAAGTAGGAGAGAGAAGATTGGAAAATAGATGTAAGGAAGTTTCAAAAAAATATTAAATTAAACAAAAAAATAAAACAAAAAATACAAGCTTTTAAAAAAAAAAAAAAATTAACTTGGAGAGCGGTTATGAACCGCTCTCCAAGCTTTACCTTGGACGACGGTTCAAAACCGCTCTCCAAGTACCTTGCACAGCGGTTATTAACCGTTGTCTAAGATTTGATCTTGGACAGCGATTTTTAACCGCTGTCTTTTTTTTTTTTTTAATAGAACCGCTCTCCAAGGGATCACTTGGAGAGCTATTCGAAAAAAAGGCTGTCCAAGTTGAGCTCTCCAAGCTCAAATGTGTAGTAGTGATTGGCCAATACGACTCAGGATGAAAAAGATCATTGACTCGTTATATTGATTATGATGCATGTTATGTGAGTTTATGATTTTATTTATGTACTATATTTGATTATAACATTGTGAGGGAATCCCACTGAGCTAGTTGTTTTGTTCATCCCAATCTTTAACATTTTGCAGAGTAATCGGTGGAGGGTTGTTTTGTTCATCCCAATCTTTAACATTTTGCAGAGTAATCGGTGGAGGGCAGGTGGATTGCCTCGAGACATTATTTATCATTATACTTGAGTAAAATATAATTTTTCTATTGCATAACTTTCTTTTCACATGAATATTGAAGTTCGAATTTTGACATTCTTTTGGTAGCATTGAATTACTTTACTTTATTTTGAAGGGTTATGCTTAGCACTGAGACAATTTAGTAGAATTTCTAGTGGTTAAATTATCTTCTTGAAAAATGTGTTGAATCTAATTACTTTTGCTGCAAACTCTGAAAATTTAAAATGCGTCGTTTTACTTATTTATGGAAAATTTTGGATATTTGTCCATTTAAATTGCCTTTAAAAGCTTTATGAAAATTGGGATGTGAGTGTAAAAATCATGTTTCTCATCAGGCATAGGCAATTTTCCATTAATGAAATGCAATTTTATTTTAGCATGCACCCAAAGCAATCAACATCGATAGTTTCAACGGAATGAAATTAACATTGCTAGTAAGGGGATGTGGAACAAGAATCAAACCTGGATGATCCGATCCATGATGAAAATACGGACTATCTTCAGAAATCACAAGCTTCTGTGATGTAATATTCAATCCCGATCCTTCGTCATTCTCGTGGTGAAAAACACAACCACCCTGAAGAAGCTAAAACAATGTGGAATCCAACAATCGGAGTTTCCCAAGATCGAAACCACAAACTGATACCATCTACAATTTTAAGATGCGCAAATTTAGGGCTTTTATAATAACATATTCAAACCCCTGTTTTTATTTACCCCAATGGGAATGGATCCCCTACTGGACACCCAAACCAACAAATGATACGATGCTTTTTTTACGTTTTTTTTGCATAAAAGTTAATTAACATATTAATTAGATTAGGACTTGGGAGTATTGGACTGCGGCCAGTTTTCCATGTTTAATAAAATAAGTTACTATTATTTAGAAACCTAATTTTTCAGAGAGGGGTATAAAAATATTTGTTGTCATTTTGAAGCTTAGCTTAAAGAAAAAATATATTAGAAAATGGATACAATTGGATGAAATTTTTTATGCTTAATAATTTTTTTTATTAATATGTAGATAGAGACAATTAAATAAGCAAATTCAACTATACTAATTTTTATATAATATATGTTGGGCAAAGTATAAACATAATTATTTGAAAAGAATAAAAAGAAAAGAAAAAAATCCTTGCTAAACTAATGAAATAAATTAAATAAAAAACTAAAAATAATGAATAAATAAAAATATCAGTCATAAAAATAAATCTCAAACTTGAAAATTAGAAACAAAAAAGAACAACAGTTTATATACCCCTTCGATTAAAAGTGGGTGCATCTCATTGCTGGTTTCTAAATAATTTTCTAATTAAGTTTTATGCCTAAACCTCAAAACGGCAACGTATCAAGTGACTAGCACCATTTGCTGGTTTGAGTGCCCAGCAGGGGATCCACTCCTCTCTTGAATATATATACTAGAGTATAATTTTTTGGGGACTTCCAGTGAAATATTAGTTCAAATGGTAAGGAGATGAAAATTTACAGATTCTGTAGTCGAACCAGGTCAAGCGGATTATTTTTTTTAATTCGTGCAAAAGCAAAATAAGAAAATCTGCTCTCAGTCTGTGTTACTATAAAAACGAATATTGTTACGGTAGAAGCAATTATGTGTTACTACATGATGATTAAATAAAATTTTATTCTTTGCTAATTTAATGATGTAATTTGGTGGTTTGGGCCTTTACTTAAAGCAGTTGACTAGAGCCAGAAGAAAAAGCAGAGGACAAGCGGATAAAAATATAGGAAGTGTCATTTTGTTCATATAATAACTCACATGTATCTTTACAGTAACACATTTGTGTATGGATAAATAATACATATTCCTATACCTTACAGATAAATATGTGTACTGAAAAACAAACATGTGTTGTTTGTCCTTACAGTAACATATGTTTGTTCTTATAGTAACACAGATCTCAAAGTGAGTTTTGTTGTTCTGCCTTTGCACGAATTTTATTAAAATATTTGTTTGACCCGATTCAACCCGCATAGAATTCACGAATTTTTCACTATGCGTTTACGTACTTCTCATTCTGACCTACATTTCATATTTCATGAATTTTAGAATCGTGAAGCATTTCAAATAAAAGTTTGCCTAACCCTGCGTGTATTGTGCGAGTTGAAATTATGTTATAAATTAAATTTAGGGCTTTGAAATCTTGATAAATAGTAAGATGGGTGTTTTTGTTTTTAGATTTTTAGTAGTGTGAAGTAGTTTTATAATGTGGTAGCGATGATTTTTTAGACTTTTCAAAATTCCAATTTATAATCGGGGTTTAAATGCCAAGATTTAAATCATGATTTCTAAATTTAAATTCCGATTTAACATCTAATGTTCAATGTCCTTCAAGTTTTGAAGAAGTTATTTTAATACGCTGAGTAGTTGTTATGTGAATTATACACACATTATCACTGTTATGCATACAAAGTGTCACTGTTTAAAAAATATTTAATTTTTAAATAGGGACAATTTGTATGCATAACAGTCATAGTATGTATGCTCAATAATCATATTGCTTATTTATAACAGTGATACTTGAAGAAAAATAATTCACGTAAAATCGGGTTCACATAAGTTTTTGTCAAAATATACTATATTTGCCAATATATAAGGTTTTTGATGTGAAATCAGATGGTACATATCTATACAATGTTTGTACCATGTTATAAATTTATAATATACAAATGTTTTATGTAGATATTAGGTCCATACGAAACTCACTATCGAACACCAAATCCACCATCGGTTCCATATATGCGTGTGAGCGGTCGTGCGCTGACGATCTAATTGATCCTGAGTATCAAAACTCGGATTTAACTCAACCAAAAATTATATCCTGAGTTCCTAACACTGTAATTACTTCTCTCTTTTTTTTTTTAACTTTTGGAATATAATGTAGCCATTGGATCTTAATTCGTATCCCATTTAGCATCGTTTAGAACGAGTTAATAGACTGATTGGGGAAATGACTTTTTGATACAACAAGCCCAATTGCAATTAATTGCATGTACGAAACATTTTTTGTATTACTATAAATTATAAATTTTTAAGAAGAGTGCCTAAATTAGCCCTCAATTATTTTTTCTTTTTTTAAAATATTGGGTCTCATTGCATTAGATCAGTAACCCGTACTCATTAATTTCACACTCTCTCCCGGTTTTTCTCCCCCCTCACTTCTCTCTATACTCTTCTCTCTCACACAACCATTAAATCCTACCACCCACCCCCTACTACCCCACCCTCACTCAAAGATGGTGGTGGTGTTTGTGGAAGAAAATTAACGGTTTAATTAAAAGTCAACAGCGAACCTCCACCCCCCCACCACACTCAAAAAATACGACGAACGGCTGCATGGTCAGGGACGGACCCAGAAATTTCGTCGAGGGGGACCCAATTTATAGAGTGGGCCGGTCTCATATATATACACTCAAGTGCACCGTGCATTTACAGTATATTTTAAAATCATGCAACTTGTTATACTGAAAAATGCAATTTATTTATACTGAACCACGTAACTATTTTTCCATATTAATAGTTGCACGATTCAGTATTAATAAGTTGCATTTTTCAGTATAACAAGTTGCACGATTTTAAAATGCACTGTGCACCTAGGTGCATACAAGACCTAGCCCAATTTATAACATAGTGTAATTAAATGTCTTTTTGAATTTTTTATATATTTTTAAAAACTATTCGAACTAAATAAAGACAAAAATTCATATGAGACAATCTCATGCTTAAGACAGTGTACAACATAACACAAATAACACTCACCCCATCATTGCACAAATTATACCCCATCTCACTGTGAGCCGATCGATCTCACGTAAACGTGTCTCAATTATAAAAATAAAATAATATATATATATATATATATATATATATATATATATATATATATATATATATATATATATATATATATATATATATAAATATAAAGTTGGGGCCGGGGGCAGTGACCCCTTTAGCCCCACTACAGGTCCGTCCTTGGCGTGGTGTGATGGTGGCACTGGCCGCGTGGTGTGGTGGTGATGGATATAGGGTTTTTTCACTAGGTGCTTATGCATTTTTATGGGATCAAAATACCAAGTTCGGCACAAAATTAAAATTAATTTATTTTAATTTCATTTTTAAAAATTAAAATTAGTTTAAAAATATTTAATTTACATAAACTTTGATCTTAAAAAAATTAATTTAGATATTATTTATTAATTACTATAATAATAAGAAGTATTATTTTTCAAATAAATTGTAAAGGTTTACATTATTTTTTAATGTCAAAAGAAGGCAGACTACTTTTTCTAGTGGTGGGATCATTTTGTTTTTTAATGTGATGAAAAATGCAACATTATAAGTGTGCATTGTTTCAAGACAAGACATAAAAGTAGATGAGAAGACATCAACTCATAGAGTATGTCTGGTGTGAAAATTTTCATGTATGAAAATTTATAAAATTGTCCTAAATCAACTATCTACACCATAAACACTAAATAATGAATCCAAAATTATGATATATTCGGGCCGGGTGAACCATGAATCACTTGGGCCGAGTGAACCATGAACCACTTAATTTTGTCTTACCTTCACCAATTACATAATTTAGTTGTAAATTAAAAAAAATTCATGTATGAAAATTTTCATGCTAAACTTTGTCCAACTGATAAATCAAAATTATAAGTTTTCAAGTGTGTAATAAAGGAGGCCTAGGGTAAAATAAGTAACAACTTCATAATTTTTGTAGTGGGTAGTAAGAAAGAAAACGAGTGTATCTCCCAGCTATTTTTTTGAGTGAAATGTACCTAACACCCGAAACTGGTTATCATGATCTAGAATATTCTTTCAACAAAATTAATGGAAAACATAGGGGAGCGGATCCGCTGCTAACAACAGCATTTTGTTCAGTCAAAACCACTAGTGTTAAATCACCATTGCTATATCCACAAAAGTGACGGGTGGTGTGAAACAACTTGCAGTCGCGTCTGACATGCGACAGAAGGGGAAGCGGTCGCATTGACCACGCGACGGACCAAGTTGCGATCACATGGTCCATGCGACGAAAAATGTCGGCGTCGCATGGTCAATGCGACGCCGTTTAATTTTTTTATTTTATTTTGAATTTTGATTTTATTATTAAATTTAATTTATATTTAAATTTCGAATTTTGATTTTATTAATTTATTAAATTCATTTAATTAAATTATTTAATTAAACTAATTTTTTATTTTAATTCGAATTTTGAATTTTTTAATTTATTTAACAGATTTAATTGAATTATTTAATTTAACTAATATAAAAGTACTGATTTATTTGAACTACTGATTTAATTTATTTAAATAATTAATTGATATTATTTGAATAAATAAAAAGTAATAATTATTTTTTGTCCACAATATTAGTTCATTAATTGATTAGTATTTGTTAATTTATTGAAAAGTATTAGTTAGTTGGTTATAAAGTTATTATTTGTTATTCACAATATTAGTTCATCAATCGATAAGTATTGGTTAATATATTGAAAAGTATAAGTTAGTTGGTTATAAAGTATTAGTTCATTCATTGAAAAATATTAGTTCAATTATCAATTTAAACATGAAAAAAAATCACATTATATGGAAAAAAAATATACACATTACATAATTTCCATCAGAAAATAAATCACAACGACGTGCTGCTAGAAAAAAGGTCTAATAATTATTAAAAAAAATTATAATATTGGGGTTTATTATTCTTTCTAGCCCAATAATTAGCCTCACGTCGCGGCGCATCCAAGTCGTGTAATGTACGGAATAGCTCTATCCTGTCTTGAAATTGTAAATGTATATCATTTACAGAATGGTCATGTGAGTGTTCCCAATATCCAGATATAAACGGTACTGGATGATCGTCGCCTGGCATATACAACTGAAATAACAGTTAAATTATTATTATTTTATTTAAAAAAAATTCAAAAATAAAATAAACTTTAAAGTAACATTAATATAGCTTTTTCTTACCAATATCCAATGAGTGTTGTTGTGCACGTTCCCCAAGACCAATTTGTTGGTCGGAAGACCTCGACGTTCATCTGTTATTGCGGGAAGGCAAAAAGTTCCGCCGTGTTCTCCAAATGACATTACGAAAACGTTATATGTGGTTGCAACCAGGTATCCATGTTCAGGTAATGCAAACCATTTATCACGTGGGGCAGAATTTGTTGAGTGATTAAGTGATTTTTCCAAATCTGAAAAGGTTGTGTAACCACCTAAAATGTTTTCGTGTAAATCACGTCTTATTTGCAGTTCATTATAAAGATCCATTCGTACCCTACCCATTTGTCCTCGCTTCCGTAGATTGCGAGTGCAACCGCTCTAAATCCGCAGTTCCCATCTCCAATTACATCATTGTATAAATGAATATAATTTTGAATATATGGAGGAAAATCGTCCTCCACCTGAGATTTAAAAAATTGTATTGGATGGGGGACTTCAGAAGGTTGGGGCATCTGGGGCTTTCAATTTGGAGTTTCGGGGGGATCTGTGTCGGTATGGCCCGGACTTTGGGGAAATCTATTCCGAGTCTCTTCAGAATAACTCATCGTGCGTGTTTCCGATGTGCTATGTCTAAGATCAGCTTCTGGTGGAATATCCTGGTGCGCATTAGTTGCCGTCACTCTCCCCTTACCCCTTATTTGAGTAGACTTTTTTTATTGCCACACCTTTCATCGTGTACTCATACTCAGAAGGTTTACGATCGCTGGTCTTCTGTTTTGACTTTTTTTTTTCAACATTGGGTGGAAGAATGTCTTCCGTGTCATCATCGAATAATTTTTCTCCTAGTCTTACCACCACCGTCATCATCTGTTCCGGTGGTAGGTATACTAGAAAAATCTATATCCAATATTTTTCAAAACGAGTCTATACAATTTAAAGGTATATAAGAGTACCGTGTAAGCTCGCAGTGGCACGGAAGACCATGTGTTCTCCTGAGATAACAACCTCACATATTTCCGTCTAGATTCCTATTCACTTCACGTGTGCCCTCTTGGACTACATAATTCTTGTTGGGATTATACTGGAAAGTATGCTTTTATTTGTATAATCAAAACTGAATTTCGGACTTATTTACTGAAATAAATTGTTTATCACTGATGCTTTAAATATCATCGAATGTTACATATATTTACTGCATAACTGTTCAATAAATAAGACGTGTTACATTGTAGTTAATTTAGTGATACGAGATCACGAGAAGATTAAATTCTTGATCCTTGAACTAAAAAAAAATACACCATTCACGAATACATAACAAAATTCCATAACAAAATTCAAAGAAAATCTTTCTCCCCTTTTATCCATAAATTTTGAATTTTATGAGGAAAAATAAGCAACAATATTTATTTTATTTTAAACACCTTTTTCAGTTATTGGACTATATGTTGGGCTACTCAGGGGGCCTTTATGAGAATTAAGATTGGACCTTCCAATGGATCTTGAATTATCAATATTGAGCCACAATATTATTTAAGCCCATAAATATTAATTAATCCCACTACATAATTAATATTGCACTATCCATCTTAACCCATATTACGATCAATATGGCTCCGGTTATTATTTCCGTGTTTAAGATTATCTAGCCCATTAATTAATTCAAGCATTTGAAATAGCTTTCCATTAATTAATATCTTTTGTTCTTGGTTAAGAACGGTTCAACATTATTATCCATACTAGGAAACTAATTCCACTTGCAAGATTTGGTATGATAAAGCTTATGAACCTCCCAAGGGGCAAATCAAACAAGCGTGATTTGCATTGACACGATTCTCCGTATTAAATCTTAGCAATCACATGTGACCAATAATATTGCCCAAGATAAAAAGTATTGAATCTCGTTGATTCTCTACCCATGATAAGTCAAAGCAATAGTTACCAACCACAAGTGATCCTATTTAAGGAACGAAGATTAAGCAATAACGAACCACTGAGGTCTAATTCTTCCTTGTTCAATTCTAAAGAATTTGTCCTCATGTAGGTCCTATTCAGTGCATCAGTCATGCACTAGTGTAATCTCTTGGTCAAGACAAACCAATCTGAGCCTTACACTTCAACCTTTCACGATGGGTTGTTCATTTCCATCTAGGTCGTGAATGGCGTACTTTTAGTTACAAGGGACTGTTAATTTAATCTTCTGTGATCTGGTATCACTAAATTAACTACAATATAACACGTACGAATTATTGAACAGTTATGCAGTAAATATATGTAACATTCAATAATATTTAAAGCATCAGTGATAAACAATTTATTTCAGTAAATAAGCCCGAAATTCAGTTTTGATTATACAAAGTAAAAAGAATACTTTCCAGTATAATTCCAACAGGGAGACTTGTAACTAAAGGGATACCCCGAGGGAACAAAAGGGTGTATGTTCTATGGTCCCGAAGATCAAAAAGTGGTAATAAGCACCCACTTTAGATTTTTGGAAGAAGACTATATTAACGAAAGAAGAACCAGAAGTGAGATTACCTTAAATGAGCTAAGAGGGCTAACCTCAGTGCCAATTGTACAAGATGACATACCAAACGACACACTTACACAACTAGAACCTCGTCGTAGTGGGAGGGTTGTGAAACAACCCGAGAGATTCATGGGAATAGGAGAGTCCTCTGACTTGATTCCCGGACAAGACGAATCAGACCCATGGACATATGACGAGGCAATCCAAGATAAGGATGCAGATTCTTGGCAAACAGCAATGAAAGCCGAAATGGGTTCTATGAATCATAACAGAGTGTGGGAGCTAGTCGAACCACTTAATGGGGTCAAACCCATTGGTTGCAAGTGGGTGTATAAGAGAAAAAGAGGACCGGACGGGAAGGTGAAAACCTTCAAGGCAAGACTCGTGGCGAAAGGTTATACTCAGAAAGAAGGGATCGATTATGAGGAAACTTTTTTGCCCGTAGCCATGCTCAAGTCCATCCGAATTCTCTTATCGATTGTTGCGCATCTCGACTTTGAAATCTGGCAAATGGATGTCAAGACAGCTTTCCTTAACGGAAGTCTTGATGAAGAGATCTATATGCAACAACCCCAAGGCTTCATTGAAAAAGGCTAAGAACACCTAGTTTGTAAGCTCATGAAGTCCATTTACGGACTCAAACAGGCATCCAGAGCTTGGAACCAATGTTTTGATCATGTTATAAAGTCTTATGGGTTTGATCAAAACGAGTTCGAAAGTTGTGTGTACAAAAAGCGTGTCGGAACTGCATTGGTATTCTTAGTACTATACCTAGACGACATTCTGATCATCGGGAACGATGTAAAGGTGTTATCAGACGTAAGGGCATGGCTTTCAAAATAGTTTGATATGAAGGACTTAGGGGAAGCCGCACACATCCTTGGGATCAAGATCACTCGAGATCGCAAGAAAAGGATGATAGGCTTGTCGCAAGCTTCATACATAGACACTGTCTTGAAACGATTTAGCATGCAGGATTCCAAGAAAGGCTTCGTACCTTTCAGACATGGAATCCATCTATCCAAGAAAATGTGCCCTAAGACGAAAAAGGAGATAGATGACATGAGAGGCATTCCATATGCTTCGGCTATCGGAAGCCTCATGTATGCAATCTTTGTGTCACGAGGACAGGATATCCGCATTGCCGTTGGCATGGTGGCAAGATATCAAAGTAAACGGGGAAAGAACATCGATGGCGATTAAAAATATTCAAGAATATCCGAAAAGAACTCGGGATAGAATGTTAATTTATCAGTCAGATAGTCTAATCCCCATCGGCTACACGGACTCGGATTTCCAATCAGACATAGACTCCAGAAAATCTACCCCCGGTAGTGTGTTTTGCATGGGGGGAGGAGCCGTGACATGGAGAAGCGTCAAGCAGAAATGCGTCGCAGATTCTACCGTGGAAGCCGAATATGTAGCGCTGCGAATGAGGCAACAAAAAAAAGCGGTTTGGCTCAAGAACTTCCTAGTGGACTTGAATGTATTTCCGAATTTGCCCAGCAGAATCACTGTTCATTGTGACAATGCCGGAGAAGTTGCAAATTCAAGGGAACCAAGAGCCCACAAAGCCAACAAATACATTGAAATGAAATACCATCTTATACGAGATATCGTTAAGAGAGGAGATATAGATGTGGCAAAGATAGCGTCAGAAGACAACCTAGCAGATCCATTCACAAAGGGTCTGCCTATGAATACATTCGAGAGAAATGTGGAAGGAATGAGTGTCAAGACCGTTGCCAATCTGCTTTGAGTATAAGTGGGAGAAATTATTAGGTTCGTGTAGGTGACATTAGATGTCACGTATTAGGAACTACATGAGACATGTTGTAGTATACTTAAAAGCGGACTTTGAGTATAAGTGGGAGATTGTTGGGATTATCTTTGGAAAGTATGCTTTTACTTTGTATAATCAAAACCGAATTTCGACTTATTTCTTTGAAATAAATTGTTTATCAGCGATGCTTTAAATATCATCGAATGTTACATATATTTCTTTGCATAACTGTTCAATAAATAGTACGTGTTACATTGTAGTTAATTTAATGATACCAGATCACAGAAGATTAAATTAACAGTCCCTTGTAACTAAAAGTACACCATTCACGACCTAGATGGAAATGAACAATCCATCGTGAAAGGTTGAAGTGTAAGACTCAGATTGACTTGTCTTGACCAAGAGATTACACTAGTGCATGGTGATGCCTTTGAATAGGACCTGAGGAGGATAAATTCTTCTGAATGAACAAGGAAGAATTAGACCTCAGTGGTTCGTTATTTCTTAATCTTCGTTCCTTAAATAGGATCACGTGTGGTTGGTAACTATTGCTTTGACTTATCATGGGTAGAGAATCAACGAGATTCAATACTTTTTATCTTGGGCAATATTATTGGTCACATGTGATTGCTAAGATTTAATACGGAGAATCGTGTGCAAGTACGCTTGTTCGATTTGCCCCCTTGGGAGGTTCATAAGCTTTATCATACCAAATCTTGCAAGTGGAACTAGTTTCCGGTATGAATAATAATGTTGAACCGTTCCTTAACCAAGGACAAAAGATATTAATTAATGGAAAGCTATTTCAGTGGCTTGAATTAATTAATGGACTAGATAATCTTAAACACGGGAAATAATAACCGGGAGCCATATTGACTGTAATATGGGTTAAGATGGATAGTGCAATATTAATTATGTAGTGGGATTAATTAATATTTATGGGCTTGAATAATATTATGACTCAATATTGATAATTCAAGATCCATTGGAAGGTCCAATCTTAATTCTCCTAAAGGCCCCCTATGTAGCCCAACATAAAGTCTAATAACTGAAAAAGGTGTTTAAAATAAAATAAATATTGTTGCCTTATTTTTCCTAATATTTTCGAAAATTATGGATTAAAAGGGGAGAAAGATTTTCTTTGAATTTTGTTATGGAATGAAGATATGTATTCTTGGAATACAAGGTTATCTCATTAAATTCAAGAAATCTCCCACTTGGTTATCCATATAGTATATTTTGAAATTTTTGAGAGAAAGGGGAAAGAAAGATTTTCTTGACTTTCTTGAAAAGATATTATGAAAGATATGTATTTCTTGAAATACAAGAATATCTCATAAATTCAAGAAGATCCAAATCTTGGATTCTTGCCCTATTTTTTTCGAAAATATTCCATAACAAAGAGGAGGTGGGATTTTGTGGAATATTATAATTATGGGAAAAAGAATATAGGAGATATATTCAAGATTTCTTGGAGATCAAGAAAAGATTTTCCCACATTGTTTTTGCCCTAAAAATTCGACCACCACTACTCTATAAATAGGGGATGAATGTTTCATTCCCAAGTACAATTCCATGTGCTGGAAAAATTAGTAAATCCACAAAGGTGGTGCAACAAAGTTTATTTTCCTTTTGTTAATTGTTCGCAAGCGTCCTATCACCGGATAGTCGAGCAAGGATTAAGGGAATACTTGGGAAGGTTCTTTTGGTGTGTTTAATCAACAAGGCCATCACCATTCCAAGAGGTACATTCACGTAAACTCGTAGAAATTCCGCATTCGTAGGATTTACGTGAATTGATTATATGCATGATTTGTTGTTGGATTATTATTTGAATTAATATAGGATTAATTCATGCTAGTAATAATTATAAGAATTAAATTTGTATTTAAATATTTATCCCGAATAGATCCGTGCAACTTATTCCCCAACAATTCCACCTTACTTTAAAACTATCAGCAAACTTTTTGCTAAGTCCCTTTTCCACTAGGTGTAGAGCATGGTTATATACAGCTTGCTCTACACGGCGCTTGCACAATTGTGCTTGAGAATTTGAAAAAACTACATCAACAGCATTCATCAACGCGAAAGCCTTGTCCGTAACAATGACAATTGCCAGTTGATCATCATACAATCCACGAATAAATCTTAAGATATATTCGAAGTGTTGCTACGTTTCACGGATCATAAATGCATATGCAATGGTGAACGTCTTATGAGTTCTTATTGCCCCAACGGCCTCAAGTAAAGGCATACCGTACATGTTCGTGTTGTATGTCGTGTCAATGATTAATACTTGTGGATACGTGTTGACCATTACAACCGAACATGGGTGGCTGAAAACTATATCTTTGAGTCCGTTATTAGCATCCGTCCTAAAGGCGTACCTATAAGTTTATAAACTAATCAAATATAATACAATTATGTATTTAATAAAAAATAGAATTTCATATGTAATGCATATAGAACGGGGGTGCTTGAATATTTGTCAAAATGAACTAGAATGAAAAAAATTATATGATAATGGTAAAAAATGATAATAAATGTGCTCATTTATATTGAATTGTTTGATTAGGAAATAAAGATTGTCATTATTGTATAGAGAATCTGATAATCCATTTAATAAAAATATTAAATAGTTGAAATCAAAATTAATACCTTTTATTAAAAAAATGTATTATACATTGATATACCAAACATATACTCCCTAATTTGGAACCAAAAAAGTAAAAAATAACTTTACAAAAATTCATATGAGACGGGATACAATTTAACACAAATCAATATATATTCCTCCCAAAAATAATTTTAGTCCACTAAGTCTCTTAACTTCATTTATTTTTTTTCAATTTTTTTCAAATATTTAAACATGAAAAAATAATTGAAAACTTTACTAATATTTATACCTGTAATTCTGTTGTTTCAGTAGGTGTATGAAGTTTTGCGTTGAGGTAAGCTCCTCCCGGCTCTCTCTCGTCACCTTTTGCTGACAATTGTACATTCTCTTTGAGTCCGTACTATTTTTGAGATCGATTGTCTTTAAATATCCCAAAATGTTGCTCGAGCTCACATTCATTGCATCTAGGAGTTGTACATGTTTGTACTGTTCGGGGGTTATTTGACCAAGTCTTGAACCCTCTGCAAATGATGGAAATCGATGACTGTGTGTCCCCTCCAACACCTCAATATGCCACCTATCACGCTCGGCATCAGAAAGCCAAGCAAGTAAAGAAAAAGGACACTAATTTTTTACGGTTTTGGTATTTTGCTCATTCTTGGTTTTTTTAGGTGTATATTTTCCACCTTCACTGCATATATACCTGACCTGAGTTGCATTCGAAGTACGAATGGTCAGTGTGATGTTTCTTACCGGCAACATATTTCACAAAAAAAGCGACTCCGTCTTTTCCGATTAAACCATCATCAGGAGTTTTTTTTCTCATACATGCAAATAAAGCGAATGTAGTTTTTTTTTTCGGTTTTTGATAACTATATATATATATATATATACATATAACACCACTTTCACAACTCATTATCACAACTAAAGTCGAGAATTCTCTCATTTTCACTACTCATATACATATATAACACAATATATACACATATAATCACCACTTTCACAACTCATTTTCAAAACTACATTAGACAATTCTCTCATTTTCACTACTCAAACCTCTCATTTTCACAAGTCGTTTTGACGCCTTCGCCTCTGCTGCCGGAATTGGTTTTGTTTTTTCTTTTCATTTTAGTTTTAATATATCTTGATGTATGCTTTTTCTTGTTCAATTTTTCCGACAAATACTAACGAAAAATTTATTCAATAACGCATGATCCACTTTTGGCAATCCGCCCGTCAACCATTAAAGGTGTGTTTTTCTTGTTTATATTTGTATACATATTATATGCTTTAAACTGTTAGTTGAATATCATTTTAAAGTGTTATTTGTATTGCTTTAAAGTATTAGTTGGTTATAAAGTATTAGTTGTAATTTTTTAAGGTATTTGTAGAATTAGACTTGGCCTAACATTTAAATTTGGTCAGATTAATTATAAGTAATAAATAGTTAGTACTAAAAGGTTAGTAGGAAAATGACTAATAAAAACACTTACATTTTAAGTAACGAAATTTTGGACTGCATATTAAGGTTGGACACTTACAATAAAAACACTTACATTTTAAAAAATACACAATTAAAATACATACTTATGGTTGGACTGTATTGTAAGGTTGGACAATTAATTCACCACCCATGTTCCACCATCGGCATGTTCATCCTTACACCCACTTTCAAAATTTTAATTACAATATTTTGTTTTATTTATAAAACTTCATTTTTGTCTTTAAATGCTTCTCATTTTAATTATTAAAATTTAAATATTAATTCGAATGTAGTATAAATATATCGAAACTTATCTAATTATCAAATAAATTTTATGATATATGAATAAATTACAAATACGTGGATACATATGTAACATATTTTAAAGTATTTTAAATAAATAAACACATTCAATTTTATAATACATTACATTAAATTATTATATTAGTTATGTATTATAAGAACTACATTTATATGCATAACCTTATAAATTAATTTGTTATTGGAATAACTTTATATTATGTAATAAGTTTCTTAATAAATACTATATATATATATAATATAAATATATTATACATATTTATATATTTTCTAATAAAAATTATATTACATAATAGAATTCTTAAAAATAAATCACTACTTAAAAACAAAAGGATAAAGATAAGGTATTTAGGTTGTTTACATTGTTAAATTAAAAAAATACCGAAAACAGGTCAAACAACATTATTAATTGTATTGTTGTAAAGTATTAGTTTTATTGATGTAAAATATTAGTTGTATTGCTGTAAAGTATTAGTTGTATTGCTGTAAAGTAGTAGTTTTACTGCTGTAAAGTAATAGTTTTATTTGTTCTAAGGTATTAGTTGAATAACTTCGTAATTTATTCCTTAGTTCACAATGCAAAGCTACAACTACAACTGCGCCGAATGCGCCTATCTGTGTAGACTATGTAACCGATGTGTTACAACTTCACAACGAATGCAACAACAACTGCAACAAGAAACGCAGCAACAAACGCAACAAGATGCACAATTCGATTGGAGTACAATGTTAGGTGTCAATTTAGGATTCGATCTGAACACCCCTCCAATAGAACATAATTTCCAGCAGTCTGTTCCGGTGCAGTTTGCTTCAAATCCTACACATGAACATAATGATATCATGACCCCTCCCTTTGTGAATATCACCCCATTACAGTTCCATGAGTTATTCACCTTCGTTCGATCTATTAACGCCCACCTTGAATCAGCCGGGCTCTTCCACATCTCATCACTCCACTCCCCACGGTCCCTCAATGTCTCATCACTCAACTCACCATGAGTATGAGAATGAATACGAAACTGCTATGCAGGCAACACAAGCCTCATCGTCGCAAAATGCTAAATGGACGACGACGACGCCAATGCTTGGAGGACCCAATGACCCAAGTGTGTTGTTTGCTTTCAAATGTCACAAAGCCAAAAAAATATGGGAAGATCCAGTAAGTGAAATACACAATTTTTTTAATTATTATTTCAAACGGTTAAAATATATAAATTAACGTGTTCATTTTTTTTTTAAATATGTAGCATTTTCAAAAGATCCTTGGTTCCCAGACCCGAAAGAAGTCTATTGCCGCCTGGTCGTCGAATCCATTATTTGAAGGCCATCAATATTTTGAAATAATTCAACAATCTGGATTGGAGGGTATCGGGAGTTCGATGTTTGAATCAAACAACATGCCCCTCATTACAGCATTCGTTGAACGGTGGCACCCTAAAAAAAACACGTTTCATATGCCTTTCAGGGAGATGACAATCACACTTCACGATGTTCACTCTATTCTTGGTAAACTGAAAATAAACTTAATATTTAAAAAATTAAATTTTGTACATGCTCATTAATTAATTTCACTTATAACAAAAATAACTTTTTTCCAATGTAGGTTTGAGAATAAATGGCCTCCCCGTGGTTGGCAGCGGACCATGTCCTGACAATGCATTGATTACCAGGTGTGGATCTAGGGGAGGCAATTCCAAAAGCACCCTCCTTAAGGATATACGAACGGCGTGTTTCGGAGTGTTTTAGTGGGCAGCTGAGCGATGCCTCTATTGCTCGAGGTTACCTGTGGTACTTGATGGAGAGTACACTCTTCGCTGATAAAACACGTGATGATGTCCCCAAAAATTATGTAAATGTGTTGGGTAATCTCGAGTATGTCCCTCAATATGCATGGGGAGCCGTGATATTAGATGTCGGGTTGCTTAACATTAATTGAGGTAAAAATTCAATTTAAATAATATTTCCAATTATATTTAATTAATACACTATTATCAATATATGTAACTAATAACTAAAAAACACATTTTTTAATTTTCAGTGCTGGATATACGAGTACTTCCCTGACTTGCGCAAACGCGGCGAAGCTACCTCGTTTAACCCTGCCCACCCAAGAGCATCGTACTGGAACAAGACCCAAAAATTCCAAAACTCGACACGGGATCTTGTACATTACCGCAAACTATTGGATAATTACCCTTAGACTAATGTCTGTTTATCTTTCTCAATACACCCTTAATAGTAATAACGTCAGTAATAATTTAAGTACCTTAACAAAATGACATATACAAATATTTTACTTACTTTATAGGTCAATTGGACTCCATACGGCCGTCCAGCGTCTATCCCTGCCCCTTCATTATTTCATGGATGCATTCAGTTTCTTGACTTCGCCGAAGGGTATATGCCGAGGAGGGTTGCAAGGCAATATGGGAGAGTGCAGCCCATACCGCCACCACCGATCGACTTAGACCTTAAACGTTCAAAATTCGGTGCCAGTGCAGAGAGGTACAAAAAAGTGTATGGACCCACGGTGGCATATTGGAATGAAATGCAAAATCATTGTTACCGTCTTGGGGACCTTGGTACCTTCGCTGTAGTGCAGGACAGTACCACGGATGAGTATCATGCATGGTATGCAAATATTACTCATCCGAGAGTGCACAACACTGCACACAGTGACAATAATGTTTATGTCAGTGGCACGTCGAGATCAGCTCACCAAATGTTGGGACACGTGAGGCAAGAAACTCAAGATTTGATCAATCAAGCTAGTGTTGATCCACAGTGTCCACCCTATATGATGCATTATCTTGGCTCGATTGCCCATCATGCCGGTACCGCGATGGTCCCCGATCCTGCATATTGGGGACATCAACACGCGTATCCCCCTGAACAATTCACACAAGACATAGCTCCTGGTTGGTGGTGGAACGGATACGAATGGCAACAACAATAGTACTTTTTTTTTTTGCAGAACTATTTATTTGTATTTTATTGTTTTACATGATAAATTAGTATTCCAATTTTTTATCTCTAGTTTAAATGTTTTAACATCTTTTTATAAAAATCAATAATAATATAGAAATTGCTTGCTTATTTAAATCTATAAAAACTAATATATTTGTATATCTTATTAAAAGATGAGTGCAAAAAAAAAATATCCGAAAATGTCAACACTGTCGATAACCAAAAAAGACCCCCAATGTTGTTGTGGTTGGACGATGATGGAAGGTAATGTAATTGTCATAAATAATATTACGTTTTAAGTTTTTATAATTAATGAAATTCATAATATGGACGAACTAATTGGACAACAGTTTCATCGCACGGTTTGGATACTGTGTGAATAACGTGGTACAGAGCATATGCTGCAAGTACCTTGACCTAAAATGGTCAAACTTGCCCATGGTTCCTTCCGAGTGTCGGGAACACATGTGGACTATATTCCAAGTAGGTTTTATCATGTTTGTATATTACACTTATTATTTTTTTTGTGAACACATGTGCATCTTATTTATTTTAATTACAGGTTAAATTCAAGATGAATGGAGATCCAACTGATTTTAAAATAGCATTCTTCAAAGTTTGTGCAACATTCATGAGTCAAGGATGGACAACTGCCAAAATACATGTTGACGAACCTGAAGGGTCACAGATAAAAAAGAAACCGTGGTTTGATTGGGAAAATGACATTTAAATTCATGTAGCTTTATTTATTAAGACTGTATTAAATTGATGCTTAATATGATTTTGAAAACGTATTTTTAGACTGGTTAATATTATTTGTATTAAATTAATACTTAATATTAATTACAGTATAAACTAATTACATATTATTTGTACACCCGGGTCAACGAATAAATAATTTTTTAATTATAAATCATAAATAAATAATTATAAATTATAAATAAATAAAAATTATAAAAAATTCGAAATAAAAAAAATCAAAAATAAAATAAAAATACTGTCGCATGGTCCACGCGACGAAGACAGTTCCCGTCGCATATGCTGCGCGACCGATGCAAATTTTTTTTAAATAAAGTCGTCGCATGGTGCACGCGACGGCCAATTACTCGGTCGCATGTGCAGCGCGACGGCGTGTACGAGAATCCACTAACCCAGCCTGTCACTTTTGTGTATATAGCATAACTCGTGCTATAGGCACATTTGAACGAAGTGACTAACGAAATGACAACCACAAATGCTACGGCTGTCGCGCGTTGACCGCGACAGGGAGGCGGCTGTCGCGCCGTCTTTGTGACACGGACGATTCTGTCGCACAAAACATGGGGCAAGAATTAATTGGTACATATCCACATATTAACCAATTAATTATAATGTATTAATGATGTGTATTAATTATTTAGTTAGAATTAATTATTGAGTTATAATGAAATAGTTTAATTTATTAGTTAGAATTAATTATTTAATTAAATGTATTAATTGATATTATTTGATAAATTGAAAAGTATTAATTATTTAGTTATAAAGTATTAGTTCTTTCATTGAAAAGTATTATAGTTGTTTGGTCATAAAGTATTAGTTAATTAATTGAAAAGTATTAGTTATTTGGTTATCAACAATATTAGTTCATCAATTGAAAAGTATTAGTTCATTCATTGAAAAGTATTAGTTATTTGGTTACAAAGTATTAGTTCATTCATTGAAAAGTATTAGTTATTTGTATACAAAGTATTAGTTCATAAATTTAAAAGTATTAGTTATTTAAATAGAAATGTAGTGTTTGTTTAAGTGAAATGTATTACTTGTTTAAATTAAAAGTAGTACTTGTTTAAATAGAAATGTAGTGCTTGCTTCAATGAAAAATGTTACTTGTTAAAATTAAAAGTATTATTTGTTTCATTTAAAGGTATTGATTGTTTCATTGAAAAGTATCAGTTGTTTCATTGAAAAATATTAAATGGTTGTTTCATTTAATAGTATAAAAAAAAACTTATATACAATAATTTCGAATATTAAATAATTGAAAGGTATTATTTATTTCATTTAACATTATACTCCTATTAAATAATTTGAATATATTTGAACACACATTTTTAGAGTGCTTAATATTAATTGTATCAAATTGATGCTTAACATTAATTAAATATAAAATAACTACATATTTATACTTAATTAATTAATTAACTATCTTAAACCATTAATTAGTATACATAACATATTAATAGCACTTAAGATAAAAAATAAATCATTAATCAATAATTAATATACTTAAAATTTACACTTATAATTATTAAACTTAAAATTTTGAAAAAAAAAAAGAAAAGAAAACCAGTCGCGCGCGTTACGCGGCAGAAATTGTCGTGTCGCGCACGTTGCGCGACAGAAAATCAAGGTTTACCGGCAGTCCCATCCAAAGGATGTGCATATAGCATCACTCATTTTTGTAGAACTTAAATGTTAAATACGCTAAATATATATTTGTAATCTTGCAAATAAAAAATTAGAGATTTTTTTTAGAAAATGTCCGCTTTTAATTAGGGGTGCGGGGGGATGGGGCGGGGTTTGGGTTGAGGTGGGGGATTGTGGATAGAAAAGTGACGGAAAGGGTGGGTGGTTTTTTTGTTTTTTTTTTTAATTAATAAATATATTAAAAAATTGAAGAGAGAAGAAAGTGATTGTAAACGCAGCGTTTTGGCTAAACAGCATGCTGCTGTACAACAGCAGATCCGCTCCTGAAACATAGCCTATGTACTGAAAGGTGAAGCTTATGTGAAATAAGAGAATCATGAATCACATTTTATGGGACAACTCGAATTACATTACTCGATCTTAAATGATAAATTATATTGAATAAGTTTAATTATTATGAAACTACCTCATGAGAGAAATTTCACAAAGACAAACTTCATGATACTCTCTCTATATATAAGCACTTGCAAACGGTAAAATTACTTCACTCCAGCTATCAAACCATCTTTAGTTACGGATTACCCGACCCAAATCCAAATTCTATGAATGACTCTATTAATTAATAAAGGCAAAATCTCGTATAGGACGGTCTCATACATGAGACGGGGTACAAATTAATCCAAATCAACACACATCTCTTCCAAAGTATTAAAGGGCAATGTTCAATTTATGCCCCATCTCATCGGGAGACCGTCTCATGCAAGTGTGTCTCAATTATGAAATACTAACAGATTAATCTTTAATTCGTAATTCAACATGCAACAATTAAATCAACTACTCTTAAACCTTACTCTCCCTATTTGAGACAAGTATAATGTGATATAAACTAGGAAGTATTCACTCTTTTTTAATCTAAAAACAAGACCAGTATCATAAAACTACAGTTACAACTTGGAAAGAAATAATGTAATGCTAAAAAAAATCATGTGCGGTGCACGTTTAGTATATTAATATTTATTATATATGAATCGTGAGAGACATTTTTAAATGATAACAAATTTAAATTGAATAAATAAACACTTCAAATCACATTAAATTCATATTATTTAAATTTGAAAATTTATTTCTAGATATGCAAATATGGTCATGGATGTCAAATTATAGATTTTTTTTAAAAAAATAAAAAATTGATATATTATACATTGAAGAAAGACTTGAAATGAAACGTTATTCCAATTTAAAATTGGTTGAAAAAGATGAACAAAATTTTATTGTTGAAGTGTGATTTTGCACGAAAATTGTGTCTCTATTTTTGGTAGACGTTTGTATTTATAAGTATAGATCAATAATAGAGCTAAGACTGACGAAGTGGAATAGCTCAAGCAGTTAGAGCACCACTGCCTATGTCGTGAGATCATGAGTTCGAGTCACCATTTGCCCGATAAAAAAAAAAAAAAAGTAATAGAGCTAGGCTACGACAATCATACATGGGGAAAATTAGTGCTTAATCCAGCCATTGCTAGAAAAAAAAATACAAGTACAACATGACTATCCAAATGAATTATATATATATGTGCTTCTTAACATGAGTAATAAGCTACCTAATGTTGAAAACAGTCATCCAATTGAAACATGCAAGTGCAACATTGAAATGTTACAAGGTCGATGATCGTCTTCTATTTTCCGAGTAGACGACGTGTACGCTGATTAGCACCTTTCACTCGGAAATTTAGCTCGTCCACATCGTCCTGAACGTGATCCAAAGCTTTGCCCTGTCTGGATTTGCAAACCGTGTCCAAAACAACCAATCAATATCTATTTAAAGAGTAAAACACTTCGGCGCATCAGTACCAGTTGCACCGTGCAACTGGTGCAATTTTGATAAAAAAAGTTTAAACCAAGCTGTTTTTTATATTTTTCACGAATAATAGAAAAAAGTGGTCGAAAAGTATTAGTACATGTGATGAAAAGTATCAGCTCATATGATGAAAGTATTAGATGTATAATGTATATTGAGAAGGTACTAATATTGTTCTATCTACAAACTAATACTTTTCTTCATATGAACTAATACTTCTCATTATTCATTTCCGCGTTTTTTGCAAATGAGTCAAGCTTTGGTCAAAATTGCACCAAGTGCACGGTGCAATTGGTGCTTAAAATATTTTGCCCTTCTTAAATAATTAATCGTTATTTTGGCCAAGATTCAGCGGCAAAGATAAAATATTGTTATGACATGTGGAGAATGACTAACCTATCAATTTCACATCCCATGTCAATAGCCATATGCTTCAACTCCCCTAAAATATTACTTAAATCTGAGAGGGCATCATCTTGTTTCTCCTTCTCTACCTGTAATAATAAAATTGCAGAATATGTAAGAAACGGCGTATCAAGTCTCCAGAAAGAAATTAACAGCTGAACAAGGTTCTCTAGATCATAAATATTTGCAGAAAGGAACGAACATCGTAAGAACAGAGAACTACAATGTACTTCATCTGAAGGGCATCATCAAATTGCAGATCTACCTCAATAAGACAAGGCCATATTTAATCCAGTGATATTAAAATTAATACGACGAAATTCAGATTTGTGGCTTTTGAGTTCTTGATACAAACTAAAGATTAGATAAATGATGTCACAGACATACCTCTACTTTCAGCAAAGCATTAGTGGGTTCAGGAGAAAGTGCATGTGTAGGAGTACGTTCCTTTGTTGCAGAAGTCAAACCCAATTTTACCCTCTGTTCCAAGTGGTTACCCTTTGTTTGTACTGGATCATCTACACGCCCATCAAATTGTTAAACCAAAATTCATGAACCAAATTCTGGACTAAAAGCCTACATCATGAAGGCAAAGGGACTCTTGCAGACATGTTTCACTAGAACATTAGACACCACAAAAGAAAATGGTGTACCTTTGATAATTACGGGGCCCATAATAGGGCGGGTCTTCTTAGGCTTCCACGTTCTGGAGAATATGCCCCCAAGACTTCCCAAAAGCTTCTCACCCTAAAAACAATCAGACATAATAAGAGACCTCTAATGGTTAATAGTAAAAGAAAATAAAAACAGCAAGACGTAGCATCTTCAATAATGGATAGTACTATATGCTATTTAAAGTAAATCCTGCTACTCTTTCAGTTCAGTTTGTAAATTCAGTGTTACAGCCGTGTTAGTTTGACCGTGTGTGGATCAATTTAAGACATCTTTTATTACATGAACTAACAAAAGAAAAAGATAACAAATTTTAGTAAATATTAAAAGGAGCAAAAAAAGAAGTGATATTGGTCCTGAAATTGATGGATATACGTTATTCCCAGTCAAAAGGACAATTCTATATCCGTTAGGAAAGTTGTTTAACCTAAAGATTTGTTACCAATGCTAATGAGGCTCGGATAACAATACAAAGTTTGGAAAACTAGACATAGGGCGTGTTTTGAAACACTAAAAAACAACTTCTATAAGCACTTATTTTCAAAGTTGTGAGAGATAGCTTTAAAAATAAGTGTTTCTAGAGGTTGTTTTTAGTGTTTCAAAACACACCTATAAACCAGTTGAACTGGGTCTAAAAAAGTTTACAACTGAGAACATACGACTGATCCAAACCACTAAAAAGCTAGTAGGTTTTAGCTTCAAAATCCATGAGACAAAAATTAGTTTTAAGAACCATTCGACTAGAATCAAGAGGCCAAGATATTTTAATTTCGTATAAAATAACACTTAGGAATAACATGCCAGCAATAATTTGGTAGATTTTACGTAGATTATGCTCCCATCCTCCTCTTCTTTCTGATCAAATTTTAAAACTCTTGTGAAGAATTCTGAAGTTTCACTAAAATAAAAGATAAAGGTGTCATATATAATGTACTTTTCACTATAACTCTTGCACCCAAATCAAAAGCCTTTTGATGACTTCTTTTATCAAATATTTTAACACACACCAAGAGTACAACTAGAAAAACTTGATAAGACATATATACCCTGCTAAGGTCGTGATCTATATCAGCAGCAACCATGTGAGTTCTCGTAATCTGCTCTCCCTGCTGATGCAGTGTGACCAATGTTTTCGTAGCATCTTCTCTTATTTCCTCTGCAAGCTTGAGGCAATCGTTAACGGTCTTCGTAGTTTCTTCAGCTTTATGTACAACATAATTTTCCAGTTCCTGGACAGACTGCTTTTCTAGTCCTCCCGTATCATGGAAATCATTCTTGTATCTATTTTTGGCTACTGAATAAAGACTGCTTTTAGATGAAGAGGAACCTTTTACCTCGCAATCATCAAAAGGATTTGTGCTAACATTTGATGTAAGGAGTGAAGGTTCAGAAGATGTTCTTCCAGAGGTTTTAATAGAGGGTTGCTTGTTATCCAACTCATCATCAGAATCAAACGGATTAGTATTGGTATTACTAGATGAGTTGTTTTTAGAGATGGGAGATTTCTTTAGACCATACATTTTGTGCTACAGAAAAGAACACAAAAGGAGATGCTATTAAGGTATTGCTGAAATCTAGATAAACCTGAAAATTACATAAAAGAAAATATATCAAGCCTTGCGAACATGCTTACACATAGATAGTTGAGCAATAAATATTTAGATTATTTCTCCAATCAGAAAACCTCAAATACAGATAGTATATTGATCCTCATAGGAAAATTATGGACCTACGGTTTTATACTTCACGAATGCATAACTTTCCTTCTTTCTTTTCTATTACATTCCCCTTTTTGTTTACTATTTCTTCTTAGATTCAAAAAAGACACCGCAAGTATAATAACCTTCATTTCATCGGAACAAACCAGATATATATATTACTCATTAGCACGACAAGAAACAAATTAAACAGGCAAATTGGCCCGATAAAATAACTGATATTTCTTAAGCAACAACAATGTCAAAGGATGATCCAAATAGCAGAGGTTAAAACGCATATAAAACCAGTAGACTAGGACACCATGAAACTAAAATCAAAACATTGCTTGCCTACAGATTAATCAACTCAACAAAAGTAACTGAGCAACTGCTTACAATCACAAATCGCATCATCTCTTGAAGCAAGATTAGCAAATACGGGGTCTGATGAATTAAATTGACGATTAATGTTAACCAAAAAAAGAAAATCTGAGCAATGCTTCTTTAGATAAACACAAGTTTAATTCCGATATTTAAAAAAGAAAATCTTAGCGGGATACCTGAATTCAAAGGGATAATCTTGTGTTGGGGGAAGGCTCAGAGGGTAACGCTCCTTCCTAAAATAAATTCATGTAATCTTCTAGAGCGAGAAAACGGAGAGAGACAGAGAGACAGATTACTCTTTTTGAAATGGGAAAATAAACGGGAAAATGTTTTTTTCTTTTATCAATTTCAAAATAGGAAACTGGCTTGTTGAGTCTTGGTCTTGTCTCTAAAAATCAAATACAATTGATTGGTGCGGGGATTCGTAGATTTTCAAATTTTTAGGATACGATACGGCCAATATACGTCAATTTTTTTAATTTAATTATATATATCACCTGTAATAATATTAAAAAATTTACAATAATTATATATAACACATGTAGTAATATCAAGAGTATTTAAAAACACAAAGATTAATATCAAGGAATTCATCTCATAAGTAACAAAACAACAATTAAATCAAATATCATTAACCCATACAAGTCATAAATCATAATAAAAGATTAATAAATTTTAATATTTAATAAGTTTTAGAGTGTGTCCTTCAAATTATTAGTAAGTTTTAATTTTTTACAAAAAAAAACCCCAAAATTTAATAAATTTTACAAAAAAATCCCGACACGATCCGACACGGCGTATCTTGAACAGATACGCCAGATCCGATAAAAAAAAAAAAAAAAAGGGATTCATGACGTGGCGAATCGGGTCTTAATCTCGGTGAATCCCACTTTAATCGCATCCAGCGAATCCGATCATCAAGATCTTGTTAATTTTTGAAGAATCTGTGCATTAGAGGAAGCTGGTAAGAAATTTTTGAAATGGGTACAGTACGGAGAAAATGGGAAAACTAAACGCGAAAATGTTTTTCTTTTCTTGGCTGAGTCTTGTATTCATCTAGGTGCATCGTGCACTCATAGTGCATTTTAAAAACATGTAATTTATTATACTAAATATACAACTTATTTACACTGAATCGTATAATTATTAATATGAAAAAATAGTTGCATGGTTCAGTGTAAATAAGTTGCATCTTTCAATATAATAAGTTGCAGTTTCTAAACTGCACTATGAATGCATGGTGCACCTGATGCACATGAAACTCACCCTCTTTTTCTTTAATCAATTTTAAATAGGAAGCTGGTGAGAAAATTTTAACTTGAATAGTTACATAAATAATATCTTTGTAAACAAATAATACTGATGACTCAATTATCATTTTAATAATATCGTTGTAAATAAGTAATACTGATAACTGGATTATCATTTTAATAACCATAATATCATTAAAACCAGAAATTCAATTAGATAAGAAAAATAATAATATAATTTTTTGAAATTTTACTGTAAAGTGTATAAACAAACATCACCTTAACTTAAGGTTGTACACAGAGTTTAAAAATTATCGAATCCCTACCAAATTTCACCCAAAAAGAGCAGAAGCAAAAATATTGGTTGCTCTTTTACTTTAACTGAATCGATTCTTCTCTTTGAACAAATATTTAATTTTATTCATTTTGACAAAATTTTTGGTGAAGCTAAGTTTACGGATAACTCTATTCTTTCAATATTATTGTTATGCATAAAAACAATCACTAATATGCACAAAAAACATTATTAATATGCACAAGAACTCTCACTTTATGCATAAAAGTTATTATTATTAATTTTTTTTTTTTTAAAATTATGATAATCGTTATGCATAACAGTAATAATTTTTGTCTATAACAATGATAAATTCCATATATAGACCTGGTTTACACTCATTCAATTTACATTGCAAAAAATTGTATTGAACCATACCGACCCGAGTAATTAAATTATTACTTTATTTTATATACATCAATTTGGTCGAATTTTTTTTTATATACATCAATTATAATTTATATTATAATGTTATTAAATTTAAATAGAATTTTATAAAAATATTAAATTAATAGTAATAAATTAATTATTATTATATACATGTAAAATCCTAATAAATATGTAATTATAAATTAAAATGAGAACCACACAATTTAAATTTAGGTAATGGCATAAATCGATTATAAACATGAGTTCTTAATTATCATTACATTAATTTTTAAGTCTTGATATTTATATATGTGTGCTTATTAAATCATAATCTTATTCATTATAAAATTATTTTATTATCTCAATCTATTTTAAAAATTTTAGTATTAATAATAATCTAACATTAACACTAATAAAAAATACATTCAATCTATTATAATTTATAAATTGTCATAATCAATTACTTATATCCAGATATATTATTAAGTATTGAATAATTATCTCAATCTATTACTAAGTATGAATAATAATCTGAAATCATTATTAAATTATATTGTGTTATTCTCATTTATTATCTATTTTTTTTAATCTCAATCTACTTTAAAGTATTATATTTACTGTATTTTGGATACTCATTTGATGCCGCTAAAATATTACTCCCTTCTTTCCACAAATATAGTCTCCACTTTCTTTTTATTTTGTCATGAATTCTATAGTCTTCTTATTACGAGTACGTCTCATGTAAAAAATTTCACCAATCACCGCAAAACTGGTTTAATATTTATAGATGTGGCATTCAATTGTCACAATTAATATTTTTTGGTAATATAAATCATACCATTTAGTATCATGAGTGTACCCTTTTTGTAGTAATAAGACACATCCTTCAATTATTACGAATAATACCCTTTAGTAATATACACCATGCCCTTGTCAAATTTCACGAATCCCTTGTATAAAACTTGTCCACACTATACTTTGTCCCTTTTTAAATGTGTAGACTGTTTAAAATACCACTATTTAATGTGCATTGAGATTAAATATTATTGTTTTCCTATTTAATAAATAAGGGTATATCAGCAACTTTATAGGTGAACCTAGAATTTCAAGTACAATAAATAATAGGGTAACTTACTAGTTTTTTTGACATAAGGGTAACTTACTAGTTACTACCCACTACATTCTACTACCATATATATCTATAAACTACAAAAGCTTTTAGTAGTTTACTTCCAACTACAAACTACCCTTCCTTTTCCAAGTACACATTTCAGACCAAAACACTACTCCCTCATTAGGTCAAATATTTCGAAAAATGGGATCGTGGTGAAATTAATTGGAAGTTTGTGGGCACGTAGAATGCACAGCGGGAGCGTTGCATCAATCGCGCAAGTCATGCGTATTCAGCAAGCGTCATCATTGTCAGTCGCCCGTTACGTCAGTAAATGCGCATTTTCGAGGCGTCGATTGAGGAGACCAAGGCAGTAGGGCAAACGCCATGCACGTGTTGTGAACAGTTTTGTCGGTTGCAAGTTACCAGTGAAGCAAGCAAGTCGCTAGTTGCCGCTATCACTTGACTACCGACCTAAGGGGCAATTGTTGTACCCATGTTGTTGGCCAGCGACAACGTGACAGACGACCATGACGTGGCAGCAATGGTCAACGCAAGGAGCCTTCAATGATGAAGATGCAAGTTGTCATGGTCACTAGTGGTCGACTTGAGGTGGCGACATCCTCCATTACAGAAGCGGCGCCCGATCCAGCTCGGTGACATGTTGAGAGTGGGCTGAATCAGGCCAAAAAGGCGGCCACAGTTTAAGTCGGCCAGCGTATCCAGATAAGGGATCCAGATCCCATGATAAGTATACAAAGAGGATAACTATGCAAAAAATCTGGAAGATCTCAATAGATCTTGATATCTAGGGTTTGTTACGTGGCCCATTAGGATTTGTGATCCACGATTGTAATCTTATAAATAGGGGTTAACCCTAAGAACCAAAGGGTTCGAAATCATTAATACAAAAAGTCTTAAAGAGTTATATCTTTGAACATGTTATTTACAATTTTGTTCTTGTTCATTGCTTTCTTTATTGCTTGTTGCCATAGTGTAAAATCTAGGTAACAACAAATATAACATAATAAATAATGAAGCATCAATAATAAAAACTGATAAAAATATATTTATTATCAATAAATAGTAATGTTTACATATATTACATACTTACCAGTATCATACTTGTACAACCTCCCATTTTTATTTTTTTTATAGTATTCAATTACTTTTTCGTTACATCTACAATGTATGTGCACCAATCAAAATTGCATATCTCATCAAGGTTCTCCAAGAAACGAGTGTGTTGTCATGCAATAAATCTGTTTTGATTGGGATATCATATATTGGACATAAGATAACAATGAGTTAATCTTGCCACATCTCTAATACTTTCCTCATCTTCATTGTTCAATATTTCTTTCAACTTTCTCAATATTAGTTGTTTGTACAGTGCTCTGGTTTCTGTTAGTTCTTTTTCTGAAACACCGATCAGACCAATCTGTCAAACTATATTCCGATGATCTCAATGGAATTTTAATTGAACCACTTCTTACACCAAAAATAAGCTCCACATCCCTTTTCGTCAATGGCACAAGTTCATCCCCAATAACGAAACTCTCAGATTTCAAATCATAACACCGTATGATTTGCTTTAAGTCACCTTCGTATTTATGGAACCTGCTTAAGAAAACATCATTCACTTTTTGATAAATTGCTTCAAACAGTAGCCAAAACGGTGTATGCTTGATATGTCTAAGATGAACTTCACCAAATTGAAGCTATTTAATTCCTTGATAGCAGTACGTAGATTTGATCTGTAGTAAGTTTCGCTTATTTTTGGATCGGCATGAACATCAGATTGGGAAAAATCCAATAACTATTTCAGATAAATATTGGAAAAAAATTTATATTATAGTTAAATTATGGATTAAATCATTCATAATTCATACCAATACAGAGTTTTGAATTTGCATTTTTTTCTCATAACAATTCATCCATCGCCACTATAGTCTGAACTTGATTTTTTTAGAACATCATCTATTGCCACCTTCCAATATCTACGCCCATAACATGTTCATATTGCATTACATTTACAGGTATTAAGCCACACAAAAAAAAAATATCAACAAAATTAATTGGTGGGTAAGAAATTAACAAACCCTCTAGAATATGACCCTATTGTAGAAGTATCCACATATTTTTTTCTCGTGCACTTCTCTTATAAACCACCGGTGAATCATAATTTAAGATTATACAAACACCCAAGCCAAAAACTAAATATATGCAACCAATTCATGTTATATTCAACTTAATAGGAAACTGAATCAAACATTTGCACTTGAATCGCTTGATAGGCTAACATAGGTTACTCTCTGTTACCTACATTGTAACCTAATCTGAATAGGGATCTTCTGTTGGAATTTAGAGGCACATAAAACACGTAATCACATGCGCAGCGGAAATTAAAGTTCACCAACAACGAACAGTTAATTGCATACAGATTACAATAATCACAACAAGAAATCTTACAGTGATTCTATTGCAGATTTCTCTACTACGGTATCCACGTAATCTCCAATTACGGACTTGCACGGATTTGCCGGCGTTGAATCCCAAGACTGATTTTGCTAGGAAAAATCAAACTCTAAATTTTATGGAGAAAAATATGAAGTTTCGTATTATGAATTCCCAAGAGCTCATATATATAGGAAAGACTTAGCTTAAATCTTAAGATAACCTGATTGAGAAATAAAATCCCTAATCTTTATTTAAATAAATCTCTAAGATTTATTTCCCACATATAAAATCTCTACGGATTTAAATGTCTTATATGAAAATTTCTACGATTTATTTCCATATACATTAAATTCTACAATTATATTCCAAATATAATTATTGGGAATTCTTATTTAATTAAATCCAATTTATTAAATATTAATAATAATTAATTCCAAATTATTCTATTATTAATTACTTCTCCATAAATTAAATATTAAATCCAATTTAACATTTAACTAACCAACTATAATCCGTAAAAAGAAACTACTTGTTGTGTGACCCATAGGCCCTCGTATATCGAGCGATTAGTCAAACTAACGGTCTTAATTGAACCCTAGACAATAAATCAGGCATTCTCAATATATGAGGTACGTTGCGAGAAACGTGCAACTACCTGTAACTGAAACATGGGCTATTACGATTTCCTCATTTCATTCGCGAATACTCGATTAAGTCTTGAACATGATGAAGTGTCTATTCAAATAACTTAATCATGTTATCTCCAATCACTAATTGATCGTGTATGTCACACTTAGACACAAAGTCTAAGTTGACGTGCGTCGGCCGATGACTTTGACCCAATTATGATGAGAAGATGAGTATTCTCTGTAAATCCACTTTGAGGAATGAATCATATTCTTGGCTCAACTACCACGCACATGCACTTCGTGATGAACCCAATCCAAGCCGTATCTACTCATGGTTAGGGTGCAAGCATTGGTCATGGTCAAAGTTCATAATCCCACACATGTCGTGCGTATTGACCTCAAGTCAAAGGAGTATCGCATCGCTCCCGCTGTCCGAGACACCCGTAGACACATATAGTGTAAATACATCAAACAATTTCTCGGATGGGTATACCAATACCCTCTAAGGTATTTGTGCATCCATCATGAGATACCTAGTATCTCGTAGTAAGTGAGATCTTACTACACTCTCTAAGGGTATGATGCAGATCGCACACCAATCTTCATTGTATCATCAATATCTCATTCTCGATGATCCTTGATCGGGGCTATTTGAGAATCATGCTTAAGTCATCTGAGTTCTCACAACCTCAATGACAGCAATGACTCAAGGGAACACTTGTATGAATAAATGCAAACAATCAAACATAATATTCAAACAAGTGTATTATCATACATTAATATCAAGTGAACTATAATATTAAATCAAACTGAATATCATCGAGTATTATGTCTTTACAATAGATTGTCTCTAGGACACTAACATCTTCTACGGTCAGGAACGGTTTCACCCTTCCTGACGTTAGATAGATGCCCTTTCATTGCTATTGGATTGTTGATCCAATGTATAATTTTATTTTTAAATGTTTGCACTTTGCACTAGTGTGTTTGCACTGTGCAGACTGCAATCACACTGCATCGCCCTACTAATAAATTAAATAAATAATTATAAAATGACAAAAATATCATTTTCATTTAAAATATATCCCTACTAAAATTTTATTATTAAAATGAGATATTTTTAGACACAATTAAATTAAAACGTTCTCGACCTAAAATTTTCATGAGATTGAACAGTGGAGAAAAAGAAAAAGAATGATGATAATGTCCGATTGGAGAACGCCGAAGAGAGGTGGCACCGGTAACGAAACACTCTCCTCATATATTAAGCATGGTAAAATTTCGGACATTTCGTGATTAGGAAAATTGATCTTTACAATATTATGGATTTGAACAACAAGTCCATCCTGTCTTTATATTCCGAGGATAATGGATTTGACATCCCGAGTTTGTGGGCGTCAAAATCAGCCTACAAAATTCTGATGGAAATTTCATTGACTAATGAAGGAAGGTGTATTGAAAAATGTCATCACCAACTTTGGGAGTTTTCTAGAATGATCAAGAAGACACAAGGTGCATCTACATACAATAATTTGTGGATCATTCTAGTTGCTCAAATAAGCAAAGTAATGTGACTAGAATAATTTAGTATGTATAGTATAGTATTGGCTAAATCATTCTAAAATTATTAAAGGGATAAACTGAAATTACAATTAATGGATTCTTCTAGAATCATTAAAGACATTGGTAGGTAGAACTTTGGAGAAGAACCCCCCTAGAATATTCTAAGGTACACTATATATATTAGATAGCTACCTAAGTAGAATATGTAAGTGTGAGGAAGTGACCTCTCCAATGAGAAAGAATAGAGTGAAGTGAGGTGTGTGTCCCTCAAAGAGTGTCTTTTCCAAAAGTGAGTTTGAGTGCTCCACAAACATTAGAGTCTTGTAAATTGAGTGTTTGAGTCTTGACGACGGTCCCATTATCGGACCTAAGAATCTTGATTTTTGCATTGTCCATATTGTTAAAATTTTAGTTTAACTTCTTTTTTTCTAAGAAAAAGTAATTACATCTAATTGAAATCATCAACAATAGTGTTGCTCTATATCCAACAAGTGGTATCGAAAAGCAACTAAAATTTTTTGGTGATATTTGAGATTCAAATTTGGTCAAATTTTCTTGTTACATAATTTATTAATTGCTTGATTTATTGCTAATGTGACCTAATCTAGTATGGGGTGTCTAGATTTAAATCAATAGGAGCTTGAGCTTGTCTTCAAAATCAAGAGTTTGTATAATTAACGTCATTAAGTTCGGTTGAGCCCGCGATGATGGGCGAAACCTTCAAGTGGTCTTGTTAGTAGAAGACAGAAGATTTAACAACCAAAATTATAACATAGAGGTTAAAACATGATTTATCCTTTGTACATGGAGTCGTGTATGAGTTATTGGGAAGTTTAATTTTGGGAATTAATTGTCCGGATCTATTAGGGATGAATATTTAAATACAAATTTAATTCTAACAATTATTACTAGCATGAATTAGTCCTATATTAATTCAAATAATAATTCAACAACAAATCATGCATATAAACAGTTCACATAAAACCTACACATGCGGAATTACTACGGGTTTACGTGAACTAACCTCTTGGAGTGACAATGGTCTCGTCGTTTAAAACACACCAAAAAGATTCTAAAAACACCTTCCCAAGTATTCCTAGTCCTTGTTCGTCAATCCGATGGAAGGAAACTTCGCGAACAATTAACAAAAGGGAAAATAAAAATTTGTTGCACCACCTTTGTGGATTTACTAATTTTTCCAAAGACATGGAATTGTACACTCACAATTGACATTTTTGAAAATACACAATCGGGGTATGTCACGCGTTTCAAAATATTTGATATTTTAGAACTCATCCAACGATATTTTTCCTTTAAAAACTAATTTTTTCGTGTTAAACACGATGTATCGGGGATGAAACATTCATCCCTATTTATCTTGAGGAGGTGCAATGTCTTCGAAATTTTTGCATTGAATAGGATCAGAAGAAAATCTTTTTCTTGATCTCCAAGAAATCTTGAATATATCTCTTTTTTTTTTTCTCCATAATTAAAATATTCCATAAAAATCTCAACTCCTCTTGTTATGGTGTATTTCGAAAAATATAAGGATCAAGATTCCAAGATTTGGATCTTCTTGAATTTATGAGATATACCTGTATTGCAAGAATACATATCTTCCATAATATCTTTTCAAGAAAATCAAGAAAATCTTTCTTTCCCTTAATTATTCAAAATTTTCAAATTTCAATTCAAAAAAATAACCAAGTGGGAGATTTCTTGAATTTAATGAGATAATCTTGTATTCCAAGAATACATATCTTCATTCCATAACAAAATTCAAAGAAATTCTTTCTCCCATTTTATTCACTATTTTCGAAATTTAGGAAAAACAGGCAACAAAATTTATTTTATTTTTAAACACCTTTTTCAGTTATTGGACTTTATGTTGGGCTAGAACTTTGGGGGCCTTTAGGAGAATTAAGATTGGATAGCTACCTAAGTAGAAGATGGATCTTGAATTATCAATATTGAGCCACAATATTATTCAAGTCCATAAATATTAAATAATCCCACTACATAATTAATATTGCACTATCCATCTTAACCCATATTACGAGTCAAACAAGTGTTAATATGGGATTTTTTGGTGATATTTGAGATTATTATTTCCGATGTTTAAGATTATCTAGCCCATTAATTAATTCAAGCCTTGTCTTCAAAAATAACTTTCCATTAATTAATATCTTTTATCCTTGGTAAAACGATTCAACATTATTATCCATGGGTTGAAACTAGTTCCACTTGCAAGATTTTGGTATGATAAAACTTATGAACCTTTAAATACAAATTTAATTCTAACAAAAGCTAGCTTGCACACGATAATAATTCAACATTAAATCTTAGCATATAATGTGACCAATAATATTGCCCAAGATATAAAGTATTGAATCTCTTGATTCTCTACCCGTAATAAGTCAAAGCAATAGTTACTAACCACACGCAATCCTATTTAAGGGGCGAAGATAAAAAGAAATAACTAGTGATGGTCCCGATTAGAAACCCATTTTTTGCGTCGACGTTTCAAAAAACATTTTAGTTTGATGCATGAAATAAAAGCGAGGGGTGCTCGAAATTTTGAGTGATTCTGATTTTTTGCGTTTTAAGCTCATGTGTTTTGTTATGCTTATAATTAAAATAATCCGTTATGACAAGATAAGAACATAAAAAAGTAAACAACACAACAATGTATAGTGGTATGGAGACTCAAGCTCCTACATCCACTATCTTTTTCAAGAAAATCAAGGAAATTCCTTCAAATGGGACTTATCAACCTCCAGTGGGGATTGAATTTATAGATATTCCAAGAATACATAGCTCATTCCATAACAAAATTCAACTGGACTTATCACCTATTTTTGGTAAAAAGGGCAACGCCTCGGGATTTTTATCACCCTCCACCGGGATTATGTTGGGCTACTTGGGGGCCTTTTAATTCAGTTCACAATCCAAGCCGGGATATTTATAAACCCTAAATAATCCCGGGATTGCCTAACAACTAACATATTACTTCACCATGGGGTTTGGATTTGGTGTTGCCTCCAACAAATATGGTGAGATTTTTCTTTACATTTGTTTAAATTTAAATGCTAAGGTTGGGAAAATCTCTCTAAGCAAGGATACATAAATTTGAGTTGCTTAGATTGGGTTCTAGAACACTCTTTGAATATATCGTGTATTTCTTTCAAAGCAATGTTCTAATGGTGGGAATGCTATTTGATGATTTGAAATAATGGATGTCCGATTAGAAAACCCATTTTTTCCATTTTAGTTTGATGATATGAATGAATGAAGAACTTGTATTTATAGTGTGGATTTGAATAATTAATGCGTTATTGGATAGAGTCACATTCAAATCCATACTATTATAATAAGGAGACTTCTTTACATCCACTTTTCAAATGGGATTGTCTTCCTCTCATTGGTCCAGCGTCGGTGATCTCACCCTCCGGGTTCACCTCGGGACTATATTCCTCGGGATTCGCGAGTTTGGAATCATTCGGGACTTCTCACCCTGTCGGATTGTCTAACAGAGACATCTTCACTTCACCATGGGGTTTGGATTTCTGTCTGAGTGAGATTTTCCCTTACATTTGCCTCGGTGTCCGGTGACATCTTGAGTCTCGGGTTTCTTGATTCAACAAACTTCTCTTGGCCGGACTTTTTTCGAACACTCTTTGGGCATCTTGACTTTCTCGGTGTTATGGTGGGAATGCTTGATGATTTCTTGATGGATGTCGGACGATTTTTCCACCTTGATAATGAATGAAGAACTTTGATTTCGAGCTGGATTTGAATTTCTTCTTTGTCACATTCAAATCCATACGATCGGCTTCGGTTTTCGGTTGATTGTCTTCATATGGTCGGATCAACATCGGGGATATTCTCAAGATTCCATTTGGAATCATTCAGATTACATTAGGTTTAGCATATCGGTTCGAGCCTTTAGTCTATCGTGTCAATCACGAGTCGTCGATTTTGATCATCTGCTGGAATTTTCATATCGATCTCGATCGCGTCGATTCTCGAATTCGAACATCTCTTGAGTTACTTTGATTTCCTCTATCGATTTCTTCGCAACCTTCTCTTCCGATCCGACGGATCGGGTTCGAGATAGCATCGATCATCTTATGCATCGCTCTTAGCACATCACCATCAATCGATTTTGATCATCCGCATCTTCATATCGATCGATCGATCGTCGATCTCGTCCGTCGATTCCGATCATCGATCTTTCCGATCGGTGCCTTTCCGATCACCTTTTTCTTTTCTTCTCTCTTCGATTTTGCCGTCATCCGATCTTCATCGCTTAACTCGGAACTCATCCTACTACTCATCGATCTCGATCATCCTAAATCTCGATCTCGACCTAAAAAATCGATCTCGATCATCTTCGTCGATTTAAGTGAGTTCCCCTCAATTTGTTCTCTCGTTCCCCTCAACTTGCTATCTGTAGATTATCTTAAATAACACAAGTTGATAATGTTTTGGCATAATTAATCAAAACTAAAATATCCCAACAATTTCCCCCTTTTTGATAATGAAGCCAGAACATTAGAATATATGCATTTTTAAGGAAACGGGTTTTCTTTTAAAAAGATCAGTTCAGGTGGTCACTCTGAAATTAGTGAACCTTTTGAACTCCTGCTCTGATACCAATTGATGGTCCCGATTAGAAAACCCATTTTGCGCGTGCGGAAGCAAAACATTTTAGTTCGATGCATATAAAACAGGGGTGAGGGCAGAGTGATTACAGATTTTTGCGTTTTAAGCTCATGTGTGTGTTGTTTTGCTTATAATTGAATGCATATGACAATATAAGAACATAAAACAGTAAACAACACAACAATTTTATAGTGGTTCGGAGTCCAACTCCTACATCCACTCTTCCCTATCAACAGGGGCACCTACTTAACCAACTGGACTTAGTTTAACGTGTTAGTCCAACACCCAACAGATGTTTACCGAGTTCACACTCAAACGGGACTTATCACCCTCACGGGATTGCCTACCCTCCCTTTCGGGATTGCTAGATGTTTACCGAGTTCACACTCACCTACAAACTTAACCAACTCTCGGGTTTGGGTATAAGATTGTTTAGTTTCCAACTAGGTTGAGATTTTCCCTTACATTTGTTTAGCCTCAATGCTAAGGATGGGAAAATCTCTCTAAGCTTAGGATATGGCATTTATGCTTAGATCTAGGGTAGAACACTTTCGGGTATATGCGTGTATTTCTTGCTCTGTGTTCTATGGTGGAAAGGCTAGATGATTTGGCTCGATGGATGTTTCACGCATTTTTCCACACTTGATAATGAATGAAGAACTTGTATTTATAGTGTGGATTTGAATGTTACCGTTGGATGGAGTCACATTCAAATCCATACTATTCTGTAGCTTCTTGCAGCTTTTCCAGGCTGATTGTCTTCCTCTCATTGGTCCACATCAGCTGATCTTAACGGCTATATTCCTCAGATTCCTCGCCTTGGAATCATTCAGGATTCTCTGAGTCTTAGTGTCTTCAGAGACATACTGAGCCTTCAGATCTGTCTGAGCCTTCAGGTCTATCTGAGCCTCAGTGTCCGGTGACATACTGAGTCTCAGGTTTCTTGATTCAACAAACTTCTCTTGGCCGGACTTTGTATACGATCAGTATATCTTGACACTCGGACCGACCGAGTTCGATTCTCGAATTCGGACATCCCGACCTTCAGTTACTTTGACTCAAAGCTATCTCTCGATTTCTTCTTTTCGATCGATCAAATTTCGACCGATCAGATCAACATATCTTCGAGATCAACATCTCGGGATAGCATCGGTCGAGACATTAGGTTTAGTATATCACGAAGACATCCGATCAATCACGTGCGATTTTGATCATCTGCTAATCTTCATATCGATCTCGATCCGTCGATCTCGTCGATCTCATCCGCTCCTCTTCCGACCGCAACCTTCTCTTCGATCTTCCGTGGTTTTTCTTTCGATCATCTTATGCGCTCTTCCGATCACCATATCGGCTAAATCATTCTTCCGATCATCGATCGTGCGTTACGGTCATCGATCTTCCGATCACCGGCTTAGCTTTTCTTCTCTTCGATTTTGCGGCTCATCGGTTAACTCGGAACTCATCCTACTCATCCGATCTCGATCAATTGCAAATCAGAGCCTCGTCGATCTCGATCATCTTAAATCGATTTCGTGAGTTCCCCCTCAATTTGTTCTCTCGTTCCCCTCAACTTGTTATCGTGAGATTATCTTAAATAACACAAGTTGATAATGTTTTGGCATAATTAATCAAAACTAAAATATCCCAACAACTAGCCACTGAGGTCTATTTCTTCCTAGTTCAGTTCTGAAGAATTTGTCCTCCTGTAGGTCCTCTTCAGTGCACTAGACATGCACCAGTGTAATCTCTTGGTCAAGACAAACCAATCTAAGCCTTACACTTCAACCTTTCACGATGGATTGTTCATTTCCATCTAGGTCGTGGATTGTTGTACTTTTAGTTACAAGGAATTTACATTAATTTAATCTTACGTGATCCGGTATCACTAAATTAACTACAATGTAACACGTACTATTTATTGAACAGTTATGCAGTAAATATATGTAACATTTGATGATATTTAAAGCATCAGTGATAAACAATTTATTTCAGTAAATAAGTCCGAAATCCAGTCTGATTATACAAAGTAAAAGAATACTTTCCAGTATAATCCCAACAGTATCTCCAAGGCCAAGACCTGTGGGAGATAGTGGATGATAGTGATGTCACACCACCAGAAGGAGATGCTGAGCTCTGAAGAAATGGAAGATTCGAGCTAGCAAGGCACTGTTCGCGATCAAGACCACCATCGAGGAGGAAATGTTGGAGCACATAAGGGAGGTGAAGACACCCAAGGATGCGTGGGACACTTTTGCTACGCTATTCTCCCATAAGAACGATGCGAGACTGCAACTTCTTGAGAACGAACTTCTCTCAATTATGTAAGGCATCATGACAGTAAATCAATATTTCGCCAAGGTAAAATCTCTCTGTCGCGAAATCTCTACATTGGATTCTTCTGCTGGCATGTCCGACTCAAGAATTAGAAGAATTATCATTCATGGATTGAGGCCGGAATATAGAAGCTTTATTGCTGCTATACAAGGTTGGCCTACTCAACCCTCGCTTGTTGAGTTAGAAAATTTGCTAGCTGACCAAGAGGCATTAGCTAAGCAAATTTCAGGATCCTCATCCAAGAATGATGAAGAAGCACTTTTTAGTAGTAAAGCTAGAGGTCGGACCAACAAGAATAATGACAGAAGAATTAAAAGAGACGATGACCCGGCTAATCGACCGAGGAGCTCTAAATCAGGGGGAGCTCAATAGAGAAACAACAGAGGCGATGAATCTCAACAGAATAGAAGATTCAGTGGCACATGTTACAATTGTGGGAAAAAGGGTCACATAGCTAAGAATTGTTGGTCAAAGAAGAAAATATGGAGGGTAATGCAATCATGTCAAGTACGGGATATACGAGTGATGACGAATGGGACATCGAAGCATCTTTCATTATGGAAGAGGAATAAAAAACTCTAACAGCAACTGTCCCGGAGTTGATCGACTATAATAATGATTGGATAGTAGATTCAGGTTGCTCAAACCATATGACCGGAGATAAAGAAAAATTGTGGAACTTGACCGAGTATAAAGGCAATCGAGTGGTGGTGACCGCAAATAATTCAAGATTACCAATCGCCTATGTTGGTAAAATAAAATTTGTGCCACGGTTCAGTACGAAGGAAGTTTCACTGCATGATGTTTACAATATACCAGGTATGAAGAAAAACTTACTGTCTGTAGCACAACTTACGACATCGTGTCACCACATGATATTCGGTCCCAAAGACGTTAAAGTATATCAAGACATTAAGATCTCCGGAACACCAGTAATGGAGGTCCAACGATTAGAGTCTATCTACGTGATGTCAGTCGAATCAACGTACGTGGATAAGACACGGAAAAATGAAACAGCAAACCTGTGGCATGCAAGGCTTGGACACGTCAGCTACCACAAGTTAAAGGTGATGATGGCAAAGTCGATGCTGAAAGGTCTTCCTCAATTAGATGTAAGGACAAAGACAATATGTGCTGGTTGTCAATACGGTAAAGCTCATCAACTTTCGTACGATGATTCGAAGTTCAAAGCCAAAGAACCATTAGAGCTGATACACTCTGATGTGTTCGGACCAGTGAAGCAGCCTTCAATCAGTGGAATGCGCTACATGGTCACGTTTATTGATGATTTCTCTCTGTACGTATGGTATTACTTTATGAAAGAAAAATCCGAAACATTCTCTAAATTCAAAGAATTTAAAGAAATTGCAGAAGCAGAAATTGGAAAGAAGGTCCAATCTCTGCGAACAAACAATGGTGGTGAATATACATCAGAAGAATTCTCGCAGTATCTACAAGAATGTCGTATACGCCATCAGTATACATGTGCAAACACACCACAACAAAATGGTGTGGTCGAGAGAAAGATTGACATCTTGCAGAGATATGTCGAAGTACGGTACATGTCAAGAATGTACCCGGAAGATTTTGGGCCGAGAGCATGAGGACAACAGCATATGTGATTAACAGGCTTTCTCAGGCAAAACTAAAGTTCGTATAACCCTATGAGAAGCTGTGGGGGTGAAAACTTGAAGTAAGTCACTTCAGAGTTTTTGGCTGTGTCTATTACGTGTTTGTGTCAAGTCATCTTCGAAGCAAGTTCGATAAAAAGGTTATTCGGTGCATCTTTGAGGGATATGACAGCCAAAGGAAAGGGTGGAAATGTTGCAACCCTACGACGGGAAAGTGTTATACATCAAGGAATGTTGTATTCGATGAAGCTTCGTCATGGTGGTCGCCTCAGAAAGAAGTGTTGCCAGTTTCTAAGAAATTAAAAGATATCCTACAGAAAAAGATGGGGGATCAAACAATTAAAGTACATTCTACTCCAGAAGAAGCAGCAGAAGAAGAAGATGAACAACAACAAATTAAGGAAGACGTCACGGAAGAAGGTGAAAATCACAGTCCCTGGCAAACAGGAGCTCATCACAGAGTAGCAGATGATCAAACAGAAGCAATAATCCCTAAAGGATGGAAATCAAGTAGAGCGCGAAAAGCAAATTTTAAGTACGCCAATTTTGCAGTTGCTCAAGAAGAAAGTTCTAGAAAATAACTGAGCATGAGACCGAGAAATAAAGTTGGTGCTCAGGGGGAGTATTGAAAAATGTCATCACCAACTTTGATAGTTTTCATGATCAAGAAGACACAAGGTGCATCTACATACAATAATTTGTGGATCATTCTAGTTGCTCAAATAAGCAAAGTAATGTGACTAGAATCTAGAATAATCTAGTATGTATAGTGTTGACTAGATCATTCTAAAATTATTAAAGGACACAAGCTTATGGATTCTTCTAGAATCATTAAAGACATTGGTAGGTAGAACTTTGGAGAAGAAGCTAGAATATTCTAAGGTACACTATATATATTAGATAGCTACCTAAGTAGAAGTAAGTGTGAGGAAGTGAGTCTCCAATAGAGAGAAAGATAGAGTGAAGTGAGGTGTGTGTCCCTCAAAGAGTGTGTGTTTCCAAAAGTGAGTTTGAGTGCTCCACAAACATTAGAGTCTTGAAAATTGAGTGTTTGAGTTTTGGCAATTGCAGTGTCAATTGTAATTACTCTTTTTCTCTAATAAAAAGTAATTACATCACACTTCAAGTGTTGCTCTATATCCAACAAGGTGTCCTTTTTTAAAAAATCTTGAAAGCTTCAGTACCGAAGAAAATTAAATGTCTTCTAAAATGGAGGAATGTGTCATTTTTTGGAAACCTTTTGAATCGTGGGTGGAAATTGACAATATTTGTTGCCTTCTTTTTGGTGTGTGTGATTAGAGTATAAGAGTGACACTCCTGTGAACCAGGTTCACAGTGTGAACTCTAATTCAATATGACCCTATCAAGTAATTGCGGCGGCGTCGGCGTCATCGTCGCTATCGTCGTCATCCAGGAGGTCTTCGTCTTCGTTGAAGATTGCGGCGGCGTCGATGGGGTCACCGACAGAGGCCATCAAATTAATATGTAGGATAAATATGTAGGGCTTCACACGCTCAATCATCTCTCTTGCTATGTAAAACTCTTACTGTTGCTATGTAAAACTCTCACTGTTGCTAAGTAAAACTCTCACTTTTGTTCACAAAAACTCTCACTGTTGTTATGTAAAACTCTCACTGTTACTAAGTAAAACTCTCACTTTTGTTCACAAAAACTCTCACTGTTATTAACTCTCACTTTTGTTAAAAAAACTCTCACTGTTGCTATGTAAAACTCTCACTGTTATTAAGTAAAACTCTCACTGTTGCTAAGTAAAACTCTCACTTTTGTTCACCAAAACTCTCACTGTTGCTATGTAAAACTCTCATTGTTATTGTTGTATGCATATCGTGCGAGGTTGGGTGCGACCAGTTTAGGACCCCGGGAGGATAGGATCAAGATTTCAAGTAAAACACCTCGCGGAATGTAGCAAGATGAAGGCATACCGAACAGGGATACGCGACCAGAGAGTATCTAGGAGACCTCTGACTTACACAAGAGCAGAACATTAACTACTATTTGACCTGAGTCAGGTAGGCGGCGCCGAGGAGCATACCTAAAGGAGGCCCAAATTAGAGATGAGTCAGTAAAGGACGTTTATGACTGACAGCTAGGAGCACTTAAACGGTTAAATCCCTGCAAATCCTAAAGGTATGTTTGTTACGGGACTCACCCGGATGGACTTAGGACTTTGAAAACCACGTCCCATTATAGTTTGAGATTTAAAATTAGACTTCAAAATCCTCTCCTATAAATTATACCTACACCCCTATTTTTCACAAAATTTAATACAATCACATCATTACTTTTTCCACTCTCAACACAATATAATAATACCACATAAATCATTATTAAATATTAATTTGACATAAAATAAAATCTCACCCTATCAAAATCTCAAAACAAAGACTTTAAAATCCATAGGATTTCAAAGTCATGACTTCCCCCGCACACCTAAATCCCGAAACAAACATACTCTAAATTACCTTGGACGACATCCCAGCGAGGTACCCAAGGTCGATTTATCTCGGTCGAAGTCCCAGCAACCTCCGACTTGAGTCACATTAGTCTTGTAGCATTTAATGTTTCACAGAGTCACTTTCGGCTCCTTACTTGTAACCCGGGAGAGTGAGCTCCACTCTCCCAAACCCTATAAATATGGGTCATTTATGACCAAGAAAAAGGAGAATTCATTATCTTACCAAACCTCTTGCAAATTTATTACTCAAGTCTTTATTCTCTCAAACAATCATAAGTCATAAATATTGTTGGGGAATAGGTTGCACAGATCTATTCGGGGTGAATATTTAAATACAAATTTAATTCTTTAATTATTACTAGCATGAATTAATCCTATATTAATTCAAATAATAATTGCAACAACATATCATGCATATAATAAGCCACGTAAAACCTACGCATGCGGAATCTACGGGTTTACGTGAACGTACCTCTCGGGATGACAGTGAATTCGGTTGGACGGACTAACCAAAAGGACTTCCCAAGTATTCTCTTAGCTCTTGCTCAACTATCCGGTGGAAGGACACTTATCAAACAATTAACAAAAGGAAAAAATAAACTTTGTTGCACCACTTATGTGGATTTGCTAATTTTTCCAGCACATGGAATTGTACTTGGGAATGAAACAATCATCCCCTATTTATAGGTGAGAGGTGGTCGATTTTTTCAGTAGAAAACCAATGTGGGAAAAGACTTTTCTTGATCACCAAGAAATCTTGAATATATCTCCTATATTCTTTTTCCCATAATTAAAATATTCTACAAAAATCTCACCTCCTCTAATTATGGATTTTTCGAAAATTAATGATGCAAGAATCCAAGATTTGGATCTTCTTGAATTTATGAGATATTCTTGTATTTCAAGAAATACATATCTTCCATAATATCTTTTCAAGAAAATCAAGAAAATCTTTCTTGCCCACTATATTTCAAAATTTCGAAATTCTCTTATGAAATAACCAAGTGGGAGATTTCTTGAATTTAATGAGATAATCTTGTATTCCAAGAATACATATCTTCATTCCATAACAAAATTCAAAGAAAATCTTTCTCCCAACTTATTCATAATTTTCGAAAATTTAGAGGAAAAATAAGCAACAATATTTATTTTATTTTAATCACTTTTTTCAGTTATTGGACTATTTGTTGGGCTACTCAGGGGGCCTTTAGGAGAATTAAGATTGGACCTTCGAATGGACCTTGAATATCTAATATTGTGCCACAATATAATTCAAGCCCATAAATATTAATTAATCCCACTACATAATTAATATCAAGACTATCCATCTTAACCCATATTACAATCAATATGGCTCCGGTCATTATTTCCCGTGTTTAAGATTATCTAAGCCCATTAATTAATTCAAGCCCTTTGAAATAGCTTTCCGTTAATTAATATCTTTTGTCCTTGGTCAAGGAACAGTTCAACATTATTATCAATACCAGAAACTAATTCCACTTGCAAGATTTGGTATGATAAAGCTTATGAACCTCCCAAGGGGGCAAATCAAACAAGCGTAGTTGCACACGATTCTTCGTATTAAATCTTAGCAATCACATGTGACCAATAATATTGCCCAAGATAAAAAGTATTGAATCTCTTTGATTTATTTACCCATGATAAGTCAAAGTAATAGTTACCAATCCCACGTGATCCTATTTAAGGGACGAAGGTTAAGAAATAACGAACCACTGAGGTCTAATTCTCCCTTGTTCAGTTCGGAAGAATTTATCCTCCTGTAGGTCCTATTCAGTGCATCAGTCATGCACTAGTGTAATCTCTAGGTCAAGACAAACCAATCTGAGCCTTACACCTCAACCTTTAGCGATGGGTTGTTCATTTCCATCTAGGTCGTGAATGGCGTACTTTTAGTTACAAGGATTTGTTAATTTAATCTTACGTGATCCGGTATCACTAAATTAACTTCAATGTAACACGCATTTAATTATTGAACAGGTTATGCGATAAATATATGTAACATTCAATCATATTTAAAGCATCAGTGATAAACAATTTATTTCAGTAAATAAGTCTGAAAATTCAGTTTCGATTATACAAAGTAAAAAACATATTTTTCAGTATAATCCCAACAATAAATACATCACATATCTCACATTTATTGTTTGTGTTACTAAGATCACTTAGCCACATCTTAATCCCTAGCCCATATATTTTAGTACACAACAATTGGTGCTAGAAGAAGGGTACTCTGTAAGAAAAATAGTGCTAAAGTATTAGTGTTTCCTCATTGGAGTATTCCTCATGAATCTTTGACAAAATTCCCCTCACTCACTCGAAATCCTTTTCAGACATTCCTTAAGCATGTCTCAAGCTACTTTGATCTCAAAAAAGAAAGTCTGATCAGCCTCATGTCGCTCCGGTGGAGTGGGGGTTAGTGGCCCGGCCACTAGCAACTGCAATGTTGGGGGACCCGTCACCAGAATCGCTCAGAAGCTTGAACAAATCCGCATCCCTAAAGACATTGATGAGGCCATCGCGGAGTTACGCCGAAAATAAGCCAAAATGAAAATCCCTCATGGCGACCTGCGCCACAATCTGAACCAGAAGCCCAAAAGCAAGGGCAAAGGCCGAAGGCACGAGGAGTCTCGCCGTGAGGAACCTCACAAAGAAAAATCTAGCCACGAGGGACCTCGCCAGGAGGGACCTCACCGCGAGGGAAGCCAGGAAGCCAACTCTCACGGAACCCAGTGCACTCCAATCTATCGACGCAATATGAACGAAGGTCCAAACCTTATCCACAGGCGTTTGCTCTCAGAGGGTTTCAATAGCGGCCCGCACCGAAGTCACAGACCCCAGCGAGATCAGCCCAGGCCGATGCAGCGCGACCATGCCGGACCCAAAAGATCGTATTCGGGGTCAGTGGCCCAAGGCAGACCCAGACAGTGAATATCGGCGAAGGATCGACTCAAGCGGAGTCCCTCACCCCGCAGGACAGAAAGAACCCCATCGCCCTACAGATGTCGTCGGACTCCATCACCTAGCAAACAAGAGAGATATACTCCACCACGCTCTCATCGCAATGAGGTTGCAGGGCAGGATAATTCTCCACAAATGGCCTCCATCCTCCAAAAACATCAAAGAACTCCAAGAACAGTTGGCAAACAAAAGGGGATGCCCCTCACTACTATGATCCCCATCTCGCCGCTATCGCCCACGGTCATGCTCGTCCCGGTGCAGATCAAGATCAACACGAGCTCCATCACGTAGTATAATGGCGAATCTAATCCGATCAATCATGTGAGCAAGTACACTTCCTACATGAATTCAATGGGAGCGACAGATGCCACCCAATGCCGACTTTTCCTACTCACTTTAGGCGACCAGACCTACCGTTGGTTTAACACCTGCCACCGACTTCTGTGGAATCATTCCACCAGATGGCCCAACTGTTCCTCACTCATTTCGCTTTGTTGAGCCCACATAAAGGAACTAAACAGCGTTTGGTGAACATCTACCAGCTCGATGACGAGTCAGACCGAACATACATCGATCGCATAGATAAGCTCATCATGGAAGGCAAGCCACTGGGGAATGAAGCCAAGGTTCTAGGGGTGGTCCACAACCTGAAGAAGGGAACCAAGCTCTGGAAGATGATGAACAAAGATTACCCGTCAAGCTACGCCGGTTTCCGATATAGAGCAGGTATTATGATCACCAATGCCGAGATACTCGCATCAAGATTGGGCGAGCAACGACCTAGCGAGGTGAAAGTTAAGGTCAAAAAGCCAGATCCGAAATCCGAGAAATGTTTTAGGAAACACGGACCCACGAACTACCGCGCCCTAGGATCATTCAAGCCACTCGACAATGCTTTCGAGGTGAAGCTCCTCGAAACACTGACTATGAATCCAGCCCAGATTTTTCAAGCGATCAAGGGTAGACAGCAACTCCCACCCGCCAGAGAATTAATTCAAGACACTTCCAAGCTCAACCCGAGGAAATTCTGCAACTACCACAATACCATCGGGCACTCCACTGAGCATTGCCGCGACCTGCAAAGGGAGCTTTGGAAGCTTTTCAAAGAAGGGAAATTGGCTGAATTTGTCAAGCCAAGGCAACAGCCGAATCAACAGCATGTGCCCCCCCTGGGAAATCAACTCGACCAGGGCAGGCGAGATCCGCAAATCTAGGAGGGTGCCGAGAACAGAGCTATCCACATGATCTGCCCATCTGGAGGCACCCTCGATGGTTTCCTCCCAGTAGTGTCCCTATCCAATCGACATCATAAGGCAGAGATACGTGCCCTCGATAATGCCGTGCTAAGCTCCCTTCTAGTCAACACCATCGCCCCAAACTTGAAGCAACTCACCTTCACCAAGGAAGACAAAGACGGAGTGGTCTACCCGAATTGAGACCCACTCGTGATCTTAGCTAGAATAATGGGGGCTCTAGTTCATCACATCATGATCGACAACGGGGCTTTCTACAATATCCTATTCAAAAAAATACTGGACCTGCTCGGCGACTTTCACTCCTACGTCAAACCTTGCTAGGTCGGAATCCAAGGATTTGGAAGCCAACCTGTTGAAGCCTATGGAATGATTCATCTAGCACTGGAAATCACCTCGACTTTGGACGCCGAAGTGAAGGCAACTAGGTAGCTGGACTTTGTGATCATCGACATCCCCTCAAGCTTCAACGCTTTCTTCGGCCGGTCTTTCGATCACGAATTTGGGGCTGCAGCCTCTTCCTATTTCTATTGTATTAAATTTCCCAGATCTGACGGGAAAATCGACACCAATAAGGGTGACCGGATTGCGGCAAGAAAATGTTTGACTTACACTTGTGTCAATTTAAATTCTATTTTTTATTTCGGTAGGAAATCCGAGATGGGGCTAGGTTGTACGAGCCTAGCTCCACCCCGGAAGGAAAAAGAAAGTGACGAAATGGAAATTGATAATGTAATAGAAGGAAAAACAACTCCTATGGAAGTCGACATCGTAGCCGAGAAAATAGCCTCACAAAAATTACCAGCTTTAGAACCTCGCCTCGGTTTCGAACTGATGGAGATCGAGCCCAAATAACGAGAATCCAACCTTGATCCAAGAACGAAAAGAAATGATCAGCGAGCAACCTGTTGGGGAATGAGTTGCACAGATCTATTCGGGGTGAATATTTAAATACAAATTTAATTCTTTAATTATTACTAGCATGAATTAATCCTATATTAATTCAAATAATAATTGCAACAACATATCATGCATATAAAAGCCACGTAAAATCTACGCATGCGGAATCTACGGGTTTACGTGAACGTACCTCTCGGGATGGCAGTGACTTCGGTCGGACGGACTAACCAAAAGGACTTCCCAAGTATTCCCTTAGCCCTTGCTCAACTATCCGGTGGAAGGACACTTGTCGAACAATTAACAAAAGGAAAAAATAAACTTTGTTGCACCACCTTTGTGGATTTGCTAATTTTTCCAGCACATGGAATTGTACTTGGGAATGAACTAATCATCCCCTATTTATAGGAGAGGGGGGGTCGAAATTTTTAGTGAAATATCAATGTGGGAAAAGACTTTTCTTGGTCACCAAGAAATCTTGAATATATCCCTTATATTCTTTTTCCCATAATTAAAATATTCCACAAAAATCCCACCTCCTCTATAATATGGATTTTTCGAAAATAACATGTACAAGATTTAAAGATTTGGATCTTCTTGAATTTATGAGATATTCTTGTATTTTAAGAAATACATATCTTCCATAATATCTTTCCAAGAAAATCAAGAAAATCTTTCTTGCCCATTATATTTCCTATTTTTCGAAAATTTCTATATAGATAAGCTAGTGGGAGATTTCTTGAATTTAATGAGATAATCTTGTATTCCAAGAATACATATCTTCATTCCATAACAAAATTCAAAGAAAATCTTTCTCCCAACATATCTATAAATTTCGAAAATTTTGGTTGGAAAATTTAGCAACAATATTTATTTTATTTTAATCACATTTTCAGTTATTGGACTATTTGTTGGGCTACTCAGGGGGCCTTTAGGAGAATTAAGATTGGACCTTCTAATGGATCTTGAATATCTAATATTGAGCCACAATATATTTCAAGCCCATAAATATTAATTAATCCCACTACATAATTAATATTGCATCATCCATCTTAACCCATATTACAGTCAATATGGCTCCCGGTCATTATTTCTCGTGTTTAAGATTATCTAGCCCATTAATTATTCAAGCCACTGAAATAGCTTTCCATTAATTAATATCTTTTGTCCTTGGTCGAGGAACGGTTCAACATTATTATCCATACCGGAAACTAATTCCACTTGCAAGATTTGGTATGATAAAACTTATGAACCTCCCAAGGGGGCAAATCAAGCAAGCGTACTTGCACACGATTCTTTGTATTAAATCTTAGCAATCACATGTGACCACTAATATTGCCCAAGATAAAAAGTATTGAATCTCTCTGATTCGCTACCCATGATAAGTCAAAGCAATAGTTACCAATCCCACGTGATCCTATTTAAGGGACGAAGGTTAAGAAATAACGAACCACTGAGGTCTAATTCTTCCTTGTTCAGTTCTGAAGAATTTATCCTCCTGTAGGTCCCATTCAGCGCATCAGTCATGCACTAGTGTAATCTCTTGGTCAAGACAAACCAATCTGAGCCTTACACCTCAACCTTTCGCGATGGTTGTTCATTTCCATCTAGGTCGTGAATGGCGTACTTATAGTTACAAGGGTCTGTTAATTTAATCTTCTGTGATCTGGTATCACTAAATTAACTACAGTGTAACATGTACGAATTATTGAACAGTTATGCAGTAAATATATGTAACATTCAATCATATTTAAAGCATCAGTGATAAACAATTTATTTCAGTAAATAAGTTTGGAAATTCAGTTTCGATTATACAAAGTAAAAAGCATACTTTTCAGTATAATCCCAACAATCTCCCACTTATACTCAAAGTCTGCTTTTAAGTATACTACAACATGTCTCGCGTAGTCCGTAACATCTAATGTCACCTACACGAACCTAATAATTTCTCCCACTTATACTCAAAGCAGATTGGCAACGGTCTTGACACCCATTCCACTCACATGTCTCTCGAATGTATTCAGAGGCAGACGCTTTGTGAATGGATCTACTAGGCTGTCCTCAGACGCTATCTTTGCCACATCTATATCTCCTCTCTTAACGATTTCTCGTATAAGATGTCTTTCCTTTAATTTGTTTGTTTGACTCGTGGACTCTTGGTTCTCTTGAATTTGCAACTGCCCCTAGCAGATATTGCTAGACAAATTCAGAACACCATCCAAGTCCACTAAGAAGATCTAGAGCCCAATCGGTTCTTTCACTGCTTCACAAGCAGCTACTTACCCGAGTCCCATGGTTGAGTCAGTGATGCATTTCGGCTTCACACTCGTCCATTTGATGGCTACACTTCCCAAATGGAAACACACTAACTGAGGCAGATAATTTCTGGAATCTATATCTGATTGGAAATCCGAGTCCGTGTAGCCGATGGGGATTGGAGTATCTGACTGATAAATCAACATTCTATCCCGAGTTCTTTTCAGATACTTCAGAATGTTTTTAACTGTCGTCCAATGCGCTTTCCCTGGGTTACTTTGATATCTTGCTACCATGCCTACGGCAAAGCAAATATCCAGTCTCGTACACAGCATTGCATATATAAAGTTTTCCGACAGCCGAAGCACACGGAATGCCTTTCATGTCATCTATCTCCTTTTGCGTCTTAGGGGACATTTTCTTGGATAGATGGATTCCAAGTCTGAAAGGTACGAATCCTTTCTTGGAATCTTGCATGCTGAAGCGTTTCAAGACAGTGTTTATGTATGAAACTTGCGATAACCCGATCATCCTTTTCTTGCGATCTCGAGTGATCTTGATCCCAAGGATGTGTTGGGCTTTCCCTAAGTCTTTCATAATCGATCCCTTCTTTCTGAGTATAACCTTTCGCCACTAGTCTTGCTTTAAAGGTTTCAACTTTCCTGTCCATTCCTCTTTTCCTCTTATATACCCACTTGCATCCAATGAGTTTGACCCCATTAAGTGGTTCGACTAGCTCCCACACTCTATTATGAAACATAGAACCCATTTTGGCTTTCATTGCTGTTTGCCAAGAATCTGCATCCTTATCTTGGAGTGCCTCGTCATATATCCATGGGTATGATTCGTCTTGTCCGAGGACTCTCCTATTCCCATGAATCTCTCGGGCTGACTAACAACCCTCCCACTACGACGAGGCTCCGGTTGTGAAAGCGTATCGTTTGGTATATCATCTAGTACAGTTAGCACTGAGGTTTGCCCTCTAAGCTCATTTAAGGTAATCTCACTTCTGGGTTTTCTTTGGTTCATATAGTCTTCTTCCAAAAAATCTAAAGTGGGTGTTGATGACCACCTTTTGATCTTCGGGACTATAGAACATACACCCTTTTGTTCCCTCGGGGTATCCTACAAACATCCTTAATTCTGATCGAGGATCCAACTTACCTGCTTCCTTGTCCAACACGTAGGCCGGACACCCCCAAATTATCATGTGTCTCATACTAGGCTTGCGCCCGGTCCACAATTCTTTGGGAGTTTTGGGAACCGATTTGGATAACACCAAGTTCAAAATGTAAGTCGTTGTTTCCAAGGTATGACCCCAGAATGACTCGGGAAGATTCGCATAACTCATCATTGATCTAACCATTTCCAAAAGAATTCTGTTGCTTCGCTCTGCAACCCCATTTTGTTGAGGGGTTCCGGGTGCAGTGAGCTGGATACAATCCCTTCATCAGATAAGTAGTTCAAAATACCATTGCTGAGGTATTCGCCTCCACGATCAGATCGTAGAGACTTGATACGTTTTTCCTTGTGATTCTCTGTTTGAGCCTTAAATTCTTAGAATTTCTCAAAGGTCTCAGATTCATGCTTCATAAGGAAAATGTACCTTGAGTAATCATCAATAAAATTACTCATAACCTCCTCTTGCTTTGGTTGACATTTGACTACATGCATCTATGTGAACGATCTCTAACACTTCTTTAGCCCCATTCCCCTTGGCTCCAAATGCCCTCTTGGTCATATTACCCTCCAAACATGATTCGCAGGTTGGAATCGATTCAACTTGGAGACGCTCCAGTGAACCATCTTTCACTAACCTTTGGATCCTCTTTGGATTTATATGACCTAATCTTAGATGCCAAAGAAGTATTTCGTTCACGCTTTCTTTTGTCGGAAATAGTTGATGTGTTATAGGATGCATTTCGTGAGTGGTGTGCACAGTTAATTGTATAGAGATTTTCCATCAATGTCCCGTAACAGATACACTCATCATTTCAAAAAATGATGTCATTCTTATTAGAAGAAACTTAGTGTCCTTTAATCGAATTTTAGAAACTGAAAGTGAATTCTTTCTAAAACTGGGAACATAAAGATAATCTAAAAAAAAAACTTTATCTTCAAAAGATAGGTGCACTTCTCCCACTGCTTTAACTGCTACTCATGTAGCATTGCAATGTCTGCTACTTGCGTAGTATTGCAATAATCGTTACTATCGTAGCATTGCAATATCTGCCACTTACGTAGCATTGCAATGTCTTCTACTTTCGTAACGTTGCCCAGTGTGATGAGGATCTCACTCCCACTAAGTTGCCGGATCATTTAGAACCCGTGAAGCCAACATGATTAGTGGATCTCGTATCAACCACCCACGAATGAGAAGTATACGCCGCTAAACAAGTTTCAACAACTAGTGCGTGAGAATTACCTTTCTTTCCGCCCCTTTTGGGGTTGGAACAGGCAAAACCTCCACTTTCCTCTCTTACCGCATCTTAAGCACTTCCTCTTTGGATTTTCCTTGACACAACAAGCATTCCTCATCTTACCATTGCCCTTGGCAACAGTTGAGTTTTATTGCTTATGGCCTTTAGTCCTCTTCTTTATCTTGCCTACCCTTGGCCTAGAAGATGAAGACGGACCACTTGCCGTCAAAGCTTGAGTTTGGTCCCTCATCGTCATTTCTGCCGAGACCAAAAGCTTGCAACAAATTAGTTAGCGAGGCCAAAATGCTCAAAAACTTTTTGGGCAGAGAGTGAAGTACCAAATTCATCTGAGTCTCCAGATCATAATCTGCACTCAGAATCTCAAGTTTGTTCAGATGGGCCATCTATTTTGAGGACGTAATCCCTTACGGGTTTGCCCTCCACCTTTTTCAGCGATGACATCTCTCGCAAGGTGATCTGACGAGTCCCGCATGTTTTAACTCGTCAGTTGGCTCATCTGATTTTTTGGTGTGTCAAGAATCCACTTGTGCTTTTGTGCAGTTAGAATAATTTTTCGTTTCCAATCAATATAGTTTCCAAACATATTGTATTGACTTTAAGTATAATAACAGTGGATTAAAAGGTAACGACATGTTGAACTGAAATAAACAACTATATGCAATAACACAAGTATATCACAAGGTTCGATCACATGCATCATATTAAAATCTCAAAAAAATATGGACATGATCGACCCAACAACTCAAAAACAGTTTAAATAAGTTTGGCGTGGGGTGGGTCATTATTTAAACACATTCAAGCGAGTTACAAACAAGAACGAGTTACAAACCTTTAATATCCAGATTAATAGTTGGCTCCCACTTGACCAATATAAAATTGACAGGGACTTCGGGGAAGTATATGCATATCAATTTTATACCTAAGTAATAACCATGATTAAATACAAGATTACTATTTCGCTTTGATCGAGCCTCGTGGGGAGGGTCATCGTCGCCACTAGTAATAACCCACAATCATCCGTTTGGAATTCATTCATGTGAAAGCTATCTTTTGACCGTCCCGTGGGGGGAATTTCTCCAAAAGAATTCACAAATAAATAAATCATGGAGGTCAAAATTAATTCAATTTTATTATCCGGAATAAAATTGTCAATTAATTATTTAAACATACTTAGTAATTTTGAAGGTGAGATTTTTCCATTTGGCTACCCTCATGCAAACACATTTAAACAAAATTAAATAAAGCGACATAAGATAGCACAAATAAATCAAGCAAAAGCAAAAAAAAATAAACATATTGGGCACAAATTATCCAATTGTCATGGTTTGATTTTTCTTGGCTTGCTCTTGAAGAAAACAACGTCCGCAATTTCTCACACTCGTTAAGTCTCGAAAAAAAACTTCGATCGAACCGCCACACCAAGCGACTCGCGGCCGAGGATGCAGCCGCATCCGGCCGGCCATGGCACAGGGCGACCCTCGGCGATTTCGGCGCGCCGGTAGGCTATGCCCGCCCGGTGCCTCAACTTGCGCCTCGGCGAGAGGTGTCGGCAGCAGCCCGGATCTTAGCGGCGGCAGCGCGCATCCGCATCATCACTGGCGCTTCGCCCGCCTCCGCCTCACCCTCGCCCTACGCCCGTGTCCTCGGCGGTGCCAGCGTATCCTTGGCGCCATACGCAAGTATCCCGCCCATCCGCCCCATCGCGAGGAGAAAGTGCGTCAAGGCCTTCGGCCCCGCCCGACCTGCGCCTACGCCCATGCGTGCCGGTAGCCGCGCCGCCGCCCTTCTCGCTGGTTACGGATTTTCGTCCTTTAATTCTTCGTCTCTTCGTTCCCGATCCGGGGTGAATATTCGGGGTGAATATATAAATACAAATTTAATTCTTTAATTATTACTAGCATGAATTAATCCTATATTAATTCAAATAATAATTGCAACAACATATCATGCATATAAAATCCACGTAAAACCTACGCATGCGGAATCTACGGGTTTACGTGAACGTACCTCTCGGGATGGCAGTGGCTTCGGTCGGATGGACTAACCAAAAGGACTTCCCAAGTATTCCCTTAGCCCTTGCTCAACTATCCGGTGGAAGGACACTTGTCGAACAATTAACAAAAGGAAAAAATAAACTTTGTTGCACCACCTTTGTGGATTTGCTAATTTTTCCAGCACATGGAATTGTACTTGGGAATGAACTAATCATCCCCTATTTATAGGAGAGGGGGGGTCGAAATTTTTAGTGAAATATCAATGTGGGAAAAGACTTTTCTTGGTCACCAAGAAATCTTGAATATATCCCTTATATTCTTTTTTCCATAATTAAAATATTCCACAAAAATCCCACCTCCTCTATAATATGGATTTTTCGAAAATAACATGTACAAGATTCCAAGATTTGGATCTTCTTGAATTTATGAGATATTCTTGTATTTTAAGAAATACATATCTTCCATAATATCTTTCCAAGAAAATCAAGAAAATCTTTCTTGCCCATTATATTTCCCATTTTTCGAAAATTTCTATATAGATAAGCTATTGGATAACAAGTTAATTGAGCAAGCGGACCATCCGCAATGAGTGGCCAACGCGGTCTTAGTAAAAAAAGCAAACAACTCTTGGCATCGTTGTATCGACTAAACCGACCTCAATGAAGCATGCCCGAAGGATCATTTTCCTATGCCTCACATCGATCACCTCGTGGACAGCACTGCTGGGCATGAGATAATGACCTTTATGGATGCCTTCGTCGGGTACCATCATATCTCCATGAACAAAGACGATCAGCAACACACGTCTTTTCTGACAGAGAAGAACGTGTATTGTTGGAAGAGGATGCCTTTTGGATTGAAGAATACAGGGGCGACCTACCAGCGTCTAGTGAATCGAATGTTAGCTGACGAAATAGGAAAAAACCATGGAAGTATATATCGACGATATCGTGGTAAAAAGCTAAAGGAAAGAAGATCATCTGGGTTACCTCGCCCGGACTTTCGATATCTTAAGAAAGAATAACATGCAGTTAAACCCAAAGAAGGGCAGTTTCGGAGTCGGTTAGGGCAAGTTCTTAGGTCACATCATCAGCCAGCGAGGTGTTGAAGCCAATCCATCAAAGATCAAAGTCATCATGGACATGAATCCTCCTCGCAACATCAATGAAGTCCAAAGGTTGACTGGATGTCTCGCAGCCTTGAACAGATTCGTGTCCAGAATGGGGGCATAAATGCAAGCCTTTCTTCAAAGCCATGAAAAAAGGAAGGTTCTCATGGACCCCACAGTTCCAAGCAGCATTTTTGAAACTCAAGGAATATCTCTCCGACACCCAAATCTTAGCAAAACCCATTCCCGGCGAGAAGATTTTTTTATACTTGGCGGCCTCGGAGTCCGCTCTCAGCGCAATATTGGTCCGAGCAGAAGGTCAGTACCATTTACCCATATACTTCATCAGTCAAACCTTGAAAGATGTCGAGCTCAAGTATCCACCACTTGAGAAGCTCGCCTACGCCTTAGTCATGAGTGTCCGAAAATTGTGACAGTACTTTTTCGACCACCAGATAGAAGTCCTTACTACCATGCCACTAAGACAAGTTTTGCACTGACCTTATACAGCCGGGCGATTGTTGAAGTGGTCCATTGAGTTAAGAAAGTTTAGAATCACCTTCGCGCCCCGAGCTGCGATCAAGGCTCAGGTCCTCGCCCATTTCCTTACCGAGTCACCTTTCCAGAGAAGACTTCGGAGGCAGCCGACGTTCCTTGGACACTGCACGTTGATAGCTCCTCAATGAGAACCCGAGCAGGGGCTGGAGTGGTCATATTTAGTCCCGGGCAACAATCCTTTACCACGACTATAAGTTTTGATTTTCACGCCAGCAATAATAAAGCAGAGTATGAGGCCCTGATAAATGGTCTGAAAATGGCCATGGCCATCGGTGTACGAAAGTTAAAAGTCTACATCAATTCTCAGCTAGACGTATGCCAGATGTCAAGAGAGTATGAAGCACGGGGCGAGCAGATGGCGAAGTACCAGCATATATCAAAGACCCTCATTGAGAAATTTGAATAAGTGTAAATAAAGCTGATACCTCGAGCAGAAAACACACAGGAAGATGCTTTAACTCGCTTGGCCACATCGGAAGGTGCCGCGGATATGGACAACATAGCAGTTACCAAACTCAACACCCCCTCAGCAGGTCACATCGCCATCGACATAAAGGAAGTAACTTGGACGAATCAAGCGAATCCGTCAAACACTCATAGGGAAATTTTTCAGATCGCGACCCCGGAAGATAATTGGATAACTGAAATCAGAGAGTACATCAAGAAAGGGACATTACTAGAAGACAAGGTCGCAGATCGCTGATTACAATTGAGAGCGGCGAGATACACCATAATCGACGAACAACTTTACAAGTGAAGTTTCTCATTACCACTGTTTAAGTGTATCACGCCAGAGGAAGGCAAAATGATTTTGAAGGAAATCCACGAAGGAGATTGTGGAAATCATACTGCAGGTCAATCCCTCATCTATAAGACAATCAGACAGGGTTACTATTGGTTATCCTTAAGGAAAGATGCGATCGCATACGCGAAAAAGTGTTGTCAATGCCAACTTTTCTGCGAAGTGGGGGAGCTCACGTCAATCTTCGGAGGAGCTCACGTCGATCTACAGCCCATGGTCATTCGTGAAGTGGGGGATCGACCTGATTGGTCCTTTCCCAAAGGCTCCGGGCAGTTCAAAGTTCACCGTGGTCGAGTTAGACAACTTCACCAAGTGGGCAGAAACAAAGCCATTAGCAACCATCACTCAAGAGAAGATCATTCGATTCATCTGGAAAAACATCATCTGTCGTTTCGGCCTCCCGCAGGCGATTATCACAGATAATGGAAAGCAGTTCGACGGTTTTGAGATCAATGCCTTTTTCGCGAAATGGAAATCGTGAAGTTGTTCTCTACTCCCTATCACCCTCAGTCCAATGGACAAGTTGAAGCCGTGAACAAGATAATCAAACACACTCTGAAGACTCAACTCATTGAGTCAAAGGGACTATGGGCTTTCAAACTCCCTAGCATCTTGTGTTCATACCGAACCACATTTTGAAACTCAACGGGCGAAATACCTTTCGCTTTAGCATTCAGGACGGAGGTAGTCATACCAGCCGAAGTCATCATCAGAAGTCACCAGACATTGCAGGCTATCACGGAGGACAACGATCATGCCATATCCCTCAGCCTCGACCTCTTCGAAGAAAGAAGACTAGAAGCCAACCTGAAAAAAGCGAGTTACAAACAGAAGTCGGAGAAATACTACAACTCAAAAGCAAAAATCCGAAGATTTAGAGTTGGTGACCTCGTCTTAAGAAAAATCCTTGAAGTCTAAAAATGAGTGTTTGGCCTGACCTGTTAAGGTCCAATGAAAATCTCGAAATGCCTACCAAATGGGGCTTATGAGCTCAAAGACATGAAGGGCATTCCCGCGATGTACCTATGGAATGCGACTTACCTGAAGAAATTATACCAGTAACTACATATTTTCAATCATGCATCATGTTTTTTCTAAAGCGTTGGCAAAGTTAGAAATAAAATCAAGTTTGTTATAATTCTCTACGAGTTGAAATTTATCGCAATTTTTCACAAATTTCGCATTCACGAACTTGGGGGACTGGTCTCCGACCTCTATCGAGTTCGGTCAAAGATAGGTTCGCAAATGGAAAAAGATAAGTATAACATTTAGAAATTTTTTTTCTAAAGACTAGGGACAGGGGGATAGAGAGGTAACCTCCCATGGGAGTCACCCCAACAAAAATTACTTGTCCAAAGTCTTTAGAAAGGAAATCAGGTCGCATACCATCTATAAGACGACTTCGGTCGCATGCCTTATCAAAGTCGACTAAGCCAAAAACTCCAAAGGCAATTAGGTCGCATACCATCTATAAGATGACCTCGGTCGCATGCCTTATCAAAGTCGACTAAGCCAAAAACTCCAAAGGCAATCAGGTCGCATACCATCTATAAGACGACCTCGGTCGCATGCCTTATCAAAGTTGACTAAGCTAAAAACTCCAAAGGCAATCAAGTCGAATACCACCTATAAGAAGACCTCGGTTGCATGGCCTATCTAAGTCGACAATCAGGTCGCAACAATTACCAAATATCAGATCTTTCACCATGTTTTATTACCCAGATTTCCAGATACACGAAGTTACCGACGTCAAAGTGTTGGTAAAAATAAACAAGCATTCAAAAGAAGAAGCGAGAAAGATAAAAATAAAGAGCAACATCGATTTCATTGATAAACGCCCGAAGGCAGGAAAAACACTTACTCACCCCGAAGGGCAACCGAACAACTTGATTGGAAAACCCCGAAGGGCGATTACATATAATGCCCGAAGGCAAATGACATACTGCCGCAGAAAAACCATCCAGGAAATCAGCTCGGCGGAGCATCCGAGGTCCCCTCAGTAGGGTTAATCGACACATTTCGCTCGACCTCGGGAATCTCAACGCCAGCCTGATTCCCTGCACCATCCCCATCTTCTTCACCAACACTGCCCCCACCAACGACCTCGCCATCGCCCCCATCCTGTCCTTCCCCCTCTCTTTATCAGCAACCCGAGAAGCTCCTTGGGATCATAGAAATTGGCACTTGGGGGAAGAAAGCTGAAATCAACACCGTAGGCGGCAAGGTCCTTGATGGGGATATCTTCTTTCTTCCCGACGGGATTGTTGCGCATATAAGCAACGAGCAACTCTTTCATCGCCGCTCGGGCCCCTTCGAGGTCGCCAGCTCGATGGCAGGCTCAGACAACATTGGAAAAGGAATGAATGTATGCCATGTTGGAGGCATGGTGGCATTCCAGTTTGATGTTGATGGGATGATCATGAACCTCGGCTTCCAACCGACGACACCTGTCCTCCATCTCGGACAACTTGTCCATGCACTCTTTCAATTTCTTGTCCCGAAGATCAAGATCTTTCTTCATCTGTGGATCTTCTTTCCCATATCATCCCGCTCCTGAGTTCCCTCCTCCAGTTTCTTCTCGGCGACAACCTTAGCATTGATGGCGGTCTCCCGATCCTTGGTCGACCTCTCCAAATCTGTCCTCATCGTCACACAGGCTGCCTCGGCCTTCTGTGCCTGAAGTTTCGCCCTGCTATATTGCTCCCAGCTTTTTTCAATGAAGGCCAGGGATCGGCACATGTGAGTAATCCCCGAGGTCAGGTTCTCGGAGAAGTGCTGGGTCTGGGCCTCTTCATGCAGATCCAAAGTCCAGGACTTCGGGGCATTGTCTGCGATCTGCCAAAGGTAGGAAGGTTGTGCATCATTGGCAGCAGGAGCTCGCGGCCACAGATAGTTATGAGTTGCCTCCCTTCAAAAAACCCCATCATCCAGCTTGTATCTGCGAGGTAATCATGCATGAGTATGAGTTTGTTCAAAGACAAACAAAGGAAGTTATTGAAAAGGAGAAATTTACCGTCGGCAGAAATTCGGGCTCCAGCCTAGGAAGGTGCGATCATCGGCCTCGCGGTTCTGATGTTGAGTGATCTCAACGATTGTATCTGGGTTCCCTGCGGAACCCGAAAGCACCATTTTCCCACTCGGGGAGTTCCGAAGCATATCCATATCCACAGATGCTCGGATCTATTTCGGAGAACTCCCCCTGGACGTTTGTGCCTCGGTGGCCACCCTTTTCTGACCTCGCCCCTGAGCGGCAGTTTTGGCTTTCGGAGGCGGAGTCTCAGCAGCTCCACTCTGAGCGGTCTCTTTCTTCTGCTCGGACCGCTGCCTCGACAGTGCCAAAGCACGAGCAACCTATTCACGCATCTCCTCGGCGTTTAGGTTCTGCAATCTCTTCAATGAATTTAGCGGAGGTAAAGTTGATGGGCTCGATAAAGGAAACTAAAGACAAAATAGAAAATCAAAAAGTTACCAACGAATGACCAAAGGAATCAGATCTAGCTAAATAAAGTTCCAGATCGCTTACCGGGAAGATTAGCGTCCAAAAACGAGCGAGGTGGGACAGTCAAGCCAGCCAACTCCAAGCACTTCAACCGCTGAAGAATAACCAACGATCGCTCGTCGAGATCAATCAAGCACAACTGGATCAGCCGGACCAAGAAAGGAAGGGATAGCTCGGATGTCTTGGAATTCTTGGGAACTGCAATAAGGAGAAGAAGTTAAATCAGTATTATGGAAAAAGAATCAAAGGACTCGCGTTTGAACGTCGCATAATCACGAGGTATCTCGCGATATACGAGTGCCCCCAAGGCGAAGACTGGACTTTGCCAAGCTCCCCGACCAACCACCATTTCTCTTTCCAGTCTTAGACCTTGTTCGGGAGGTCCTCAACCAATTTCATGTGGGGGCGAGCCTTCACATAATAGTACCCCCGATCATTCCCCCACTTCACCAGCGAGATCAGAGAATTTATTTTCTTAACAGAAGGAAACGCTCGAGGCTAAACCCGGCCAAACAACGACCGAAGCTCGATAATTGTACTCCACCCATTTGGAGTGATCTGGGTCGGAGCCAGACCCCAAAACCATAATAGTGAGGTGATGATAGGATAGAGCGGGAAATGAAGTCCTGCTTTTATCGTGTCGTAGTTCATCGCTACACACCCATCAGGTACTTGATCGACATAATCAATCTTGTGCCTGGGAACCCAAAAATGTACATCGTCGGGGACTTCAAACCTGTCCCGCCACACAAAGAGCTCGGCCTCGGTCACAGAACTTTCCACTCTCGCGGTGGTGAACGTACTTTCTTCCCGAACCCGGGTCGGCCTAGGAACCACTTCGCGAGATCGGGTCAAACTTTCCTAAAGTCGCAGTTTACGGTAAACCTCATCAACCTCATCGTCCTCGCTTGGAACATTAAGGATAACCTCATCCGAAAGGAAATCGAACTCGGCCGGGTCTATCAGCTCGATGGTCGGAGCGGCGGCCTCATTTCCCGTCTCTTCCAGGATTTAAATCTCGAGCTCGGCGGGTTCAGGGTCTCGATTTCGAGGCTCACCCACCGCACGACGCCACCTCTTAGATGTAACTTCGCCGCGGATCGGCACGGGCACCTCATTTATCATTTCAGAGGAAACGTCAACCACCACTGCTCCCTCCACCACGGCCATGCCGCCGACGAATCTCGACGGAAGGAGCGGAGCTTCCTGCCACGCTCCCCAATGGGCTACAATCTTTGGAAGCCATCACTAAGAGAATGAACAGAAAGAATGAGGAATCACGAATTTACCTTGGAAACAACGAGCGCCATAATTTCGCACTGAAAAATCGTCGGAGCAACAAAGCGGTTTTCAAAAGTGTGGAAATGGAAAAGGAGAGGAGGGAGAAGAAGAGATATTTATAGAGAGAGGTTAGGGCACGGGTAATTGAACCTCGGCCTTTCATATCTGGCGCGTGAGCGTCACACACCATCATTGCCTACTAAAAGTAGGCACGGCAGTCGAGGCGAGCAGCTGTCACTTCAGCGATTTCCAAGATAACAGTCACGCATGATCAAGAAGCCATCGAACCTCGCATATCGCTTTAATAATCAAGAAAAAATAGCTCATCCCCCTTTGAAAACATAGGAAGACGAGCTAGGGGCTATTGTTGTATGCATATCGTGCTAGGTCGGGTGCGCGACCGGTTTAGGACCCCGGGAGGATAGGATCAAGATTTCGACAAGTAAAACACCTCGCAGAATGTAGCAAGATGAAGGCATACCAAACAGGGATACGCGATCAGAGAGTATCTCGAAGACCTCGGACTGACACAAGCGCAGAGCATTAACTACGATTTAACCTGAGTCAGGTAGGCGGCGCCGAGGAGCATACCTAAAGGAGGCCCAAATCATAGATGAGTCAGTAAAGGACGTTTAAGACTGACAGCTAGGAGCACTTAAATGGCTAAATCCCTGCAAATCCGAGATTACCTTGGACGACATCCCAGCGAGGTACCCGAGGTCGATTTATCTCGGTCGAAGTCCCAGCAACCTCCGACTTAAGTCACATCAGTCTTGTAGCATTTAATATTTCACAGAGTCACTTTCGGCTCCTTGTACTTATAACCCGGGAGAGTGAGCTCCACTCTCCCAAGCCCTATAAATATGGGTAATTTATGAACAAGAAAAATGAGAATTTATTATCTTACCAAACCACTTGCAAATTTATTACTCAAGTCTTTATTCTCTCAAACAATCATAAGTAATAAATACATCTCATATCTCACATTTATTGTTTGTGTTACTAAGATTATTTAGCCACATCTTAATCCCTAGCCCATATATTTTAGTACACAATGATTATTAATTAAAACTCTCACTGTTACTAAGTAAAATTCTCACTTTGTTCACAAAAACTCTCACTGTTTCAAAAATAAAAATGACAAAAATGAACCATCGTCGCGGAGGCATCGTCTTCATCGCAGAGGAATCACCGTCTCTATCGTCGTCGCGTGAGGAGTCGTCATCACCATCCGTCTCCATCGCCGTCGCGTGAGGACTAGCCATCTCCATCACCGTCGTGTGAAGAGTCGCGGAGGCGTCGTCGTCGTCGCATCACAGAAATTTGCCATCGCCGTTGCCATTGCGGAGAGTGGAGAGGTCCTGCAAGAAGAGTCGTAGAGATTGGAGTGCAGCGGTTTCGCGTGTGTGGGTGAGAATGCGAACTTCTCCTGTAGGCGGAAGAAATGGCGAAATCAATGGTTGTTAACGATGTAGGATGCGTCGCCGCTGCTCCGTGGCTCGGGACTTCGTTGAGCTCGTCTCTGACGACGACGGGTGAGGTGGCGGCGACAGAGGAAGGAGGGGAGAAGACGCTGAGATCCATTTTTTTATTTTGATACGTTTTGATCTATTTTGATACAAAGAATGGGTTGAAATGGTATATATTTGACCCGTTTGTGTATATGGGTAAGGTTTGACCCGGGTTCATAGCATGAACCAGGTTTATACAAGTTTTTGTCAGAGTATAATTGGCTTGGGATATATATTGTACTATGTTATTGACGACCTCTTAGAAAATAAAAATAAAAATTAGGGTTCTTCATTTAATTTGGAGAAGAAATTAAAAAAATATGTAAATAGGGTTATTTGATCTTTCATTCGGGAAGAAAAGTTTCAAATAATTGTTTTTTATTAATTTAACATCAATAGGATTAAGTTTGTAAATTTATAAATTTTTTATTTTTTATTTAAAAAAAATATTATAAGGATATTTCAATAATTTTATTTTTTTATTGAAAAAGTTAATTATTTAGTCTCATGGCGAAACTATATCGCACATGACAAAGTTAAATGATGTGACAACTTTTTATTGAATATCTGACGTCAGGAAGGGCGAAAGCGTTTCTGATGGTAGAAATCTCATCTAAGTATCAATGCAATAAGTATTAATGTCATAATATTATACATTTATGTCCCAGATTCATTGTATGCTAACCTTTCCATATATCTTGAACCTTAATATTTTTCATTTTACCGCTGCGTAAACCTTATTAAATAACAATAGCAAGAACAACAAATATGTTTAAGAAGGTTCAATATCACACTAATATTTCCCGTATTACACCTATTAAAGATAAAAGTGATAAAAGAAAAAACTAAATTTTTCGAAAAATTTATTATATACACCAAATATGTCACTGAACAAATCATCTAGATATTCAATCACTCCTAAATATGAACATGTTCAAGTATGGAATTCGCAATTCTGGAAATACTTTTAGATGTTTATTATACTAAACAGAAAAAATCTAATTAAGATATCATCAACCAATGTTTTCAACTATATTTTAAAATGGATAAAATTGCAAATATAATACTCCCTCCGTCCCACTATATTTGTCTCACTTTGCTTTTATGGACGTCACACTATATTTGTCCTAGTTCATAAAAGAAAAAAGTAACACTCCACTAACTATTATTTTAATATTATTCCCCTCACTTTTCATCTCAACTACCCCAAATACCTTCACTTTTCATTCATTAAATACTATAAAAGCACATTATCTATTATTTTAATATTATTCCTTAAATAATTCAACAAAAAGAAGTGAGACAAACATACCGGGACAGAGGGAGTAGTAAACAAATGTTAAAATTTTCTAGGCCCAAATTGTATTAATAACTTACCATGTCTACACTTCCTCGAATGGGAATTATCTTCCTCTAAATAAATTAGAGTAACACTCCTGTGAACCAGATCTATACATGAACTCTATCACTGTTTTGTACAAAACTTATCACTGTTATGCACAAAAATTTCCACTGTTTAAAAATATAACGCATTTTTTAACAATGATAGTTTTTGTGCATATCAGTGAAATTTTTTATGCATAACAGTGATATTTTTTTATACATAACAATGATACTTTAAAAATCGAGTTCACGGTGAACTCGGACTCACACAAATTTTTGTCAATATTACATCTCTTGTCTCTTGTCATATCGTCTAAAATATTCTAAAGGAAACCAAAATATAGGTTGTTAATGTCTATTAAACCTTACTATAAACACAAATTCCGTAAATTTAATATAAAACACGAAAATGAAATTACAAGTTGAATTTCTTTGAATTTGAAGCTGGATATTGCGGGTTGCGATCTCTAATTTAATTCCTTTGATTCTTCCATTCGAACGTTGACTTTGACTTGGATGACTTTTGAAGAAATCCTCGCCTCGATCTTGTCTGAGATTGAATTTGTGGATTTGGAACGTCGATTCAAGGACTGGATGTCTTGTTTTAATTCGAACGTGGCTTTGAAGATTTTGTGGACGAACGTGTTGGATTTTAGAGGCACGTAAATACGTAATATATGCGCAACAGAAATAAATAGTTCACCAACAACGAACACGTAATTGCATAATTGAATACGTATAAACATAAAGAGAAACCTTACAGTAAATCGTACACATATTTCTCTACTATGGTATCCACGTAATCCCCGTTCACGGACTTGCACAGATTTTTCAGCGTTGAATTTGAGACAAAATTTGCTAGGAAAATTCTTATTCTAGATTTTATGGAGAAAATATGAATCCATGTATTATGAATTCCCAAGAGCTCATATATATAGGGGAGGCCCAACTTAAATCTTAAGCTAACCTGATTAGGAAATAAAATCCCTAATCTTATAAAATAAATCTCTCAGATTTATTTCCCATATATAAAATCTCTACGGATATAATTCCCAAGTATATCAAATCTCTACGGATTTGATTCCATATATATTAAATCCTATAATAATATTCCATATATTATTATTGGGAATTCAATTTAATTAAATCCAATTTAATTAAATATTAATAATAATTAATTTCAAATTAATCTATTATTAATTAATTCTCTATAAATTAAATATTAAATCCAATTTAACATTTAATCAACCAACTATAATCCGTAAAAGGAACTACTTGTTGGGTGACCCATAGGCCCTCATATATCGAGCGATTAGTCAAACTAACGGTCTTAATTGAACCCTAGACAACAAATCGGACATTCTTAATATATGAGGCACGTTGCGAGAAACGTGCAACTACCTATAACTGAAACATGGGCTATTACGATTTCCTCTTTTCATTCGCGAATACTCGATTAAGTCTTGAACATGATGAAGTGTCTATTCAAATAACTTAATCATATTATCTCTAATCACTAATTGATCATGTATGTCACACTTAGCCATAAGTCTAAGTTGATGCATCGGCTGATGACTTTGATCCAATTATGATGAGAAGATGAGTATTCTCTCTAAATCAACATTGAGGAATGAATTCTATTCTTAGCTCAACTACCGCGCACATACATTTCGTGATGAACCCAATCCAAGTCATATCTACTCATGGAAGGGTGGGAGACCCAGGAGGGAATGAATTTGGAGTTATAGGAGTTATAAGGTGGATTGATGATTCCGTGGAGTATTTGGGTGTTTGGTGTACTAACTACTAACAACTAACTTTGTCTGATCAAAAAAATATATCTACCCATGGAAGGGTGCAAGCGTCAGTCATGGTCAAAGTTCATCACTCCACACATGTCGTGCGTATTGACCTAAAGTCAAAGGAGTATCGCATTGCTCCCACTAACCAAGACATCCGTAGACACATATTGTGGACTTAAATCAAACGGTTCCTCGGATGGGTATACCAATACCCTCTAAGGTATTTGTGCATCCATCATGAGATACCTAGTATCTCGTAGTAAGTGAGATCTTACTACACTCTCTAAGAGTATGATGCAGATCGCACACCAATCTCAATTGCATCATCAATATCTCATTCTTGATGATCCTTGATCGGGGCAATTTAAGAATCATGCTTAAGTCATCTGAGTTCTCACAACCTCAATGACATCACTGACTCATGGGAACACTTGCATGAATAAATGCAAACAATTAAACATAATATTCAAACAAGTGTATTGTCATACATTAATATTAAATGAACTATAATATTAAATAAAACTGAATATCATCGAGTATTATGTCCTTACAATAGATTGTCTCTAGGACACTAACACTAACAGAATGACTGTGAACTTGATGATGAACGTCTTTGAATCTTCGAGAGTCTGCAAGGAAGATCTTCAAATCTCAGAGAAGAGAAACGTCTGATCGTAGGGCTTAGCAGCTTGATCTCTGATCGAATGTCGTTCCGGATGACTTGCACGAAGAACGCTTGTGAATCTTCAAGAAGCTTTGATAAGAAAGGTTTGGTCGGAGGGCTTAGCAGCTTGATCTCAGATCGGATGCCATTTCCAGATAACTTGCACGAAGAACGCTTGAAGTCGATGAAGAACATCTTCAAATCTTCGTAGAGAATTCTGAAGTCTTGAATCTTTTGTTGTTGTTGTTTCCTTGATGTCTCTGTATGTCTGAAAGTGAATGAGGAGGACCCCTATTTATAGGTGTAGAATAGGGTTTTAGGTTTTGGCTTAACATGCTTTGTCTGGTGGGCCGGAAGGTTTTAGAACTTTCTAGAAATACCTGATGGGCTTGTAGGATTTGGGCTGGACTTGATTTGTTTTATTAGACTTTCAGAAGCCTAACTTCACTTATTGGACTTTAGAGGCCCAATCTTCACTTATTGGACTTTAGAAGCCCAATTTGATTTATTGGACTTTAAAGGCCCAATTTAATTTATTGGACTTTTGAGGCCCAATTCGATTTATTGGACTTTAGAGGCCCAATCTTGACTTGTCGAACTTTCGAGGCCCAACTTCATTTATTTGGACTTTAAAGGTCCAATTTTCATTTATTGGACTTTAGAGGTCCAATACAATTTATTAGACCGTGTGACTTGAACTGTGTCTAATTAATTTAATGGTGTTGGGGTTATACTGAAAAGTATGCTTTTTACTTCGTATAACCAAACTGAATTTCTTATTTATTTACTTAAATAAATTATTAATCACATGTTGCATTAAATATGAATGAATGTTATATATATTTACTGCATACCTGTTCAATAAGTAAGTACGTGTTATGTTGCAGTTAATTTGGTGATACCAGATCACAGAAGATCAAATTAACAGTTCCTCGTGACTAAGTACAAATTCACAACCCAGATGGAAATGAACAATCCATCATGAAAGGTTGAAGTGTAAGGCTCAGATTGGCTTGTCTTGACCAAGAGATTACACAAGTGGATTATGATGCGCTGAATAGGACCTACATGAGGATAATTTCTTCGGTACTGAATACACAAGAATTAGACCTCAGTGGTTTGTTATTTCTTAATCTCCGTTCCTTAAATAGGATCGTGTGAAATTAATAACTATTACTTTGACTTATGATGGGAAGAGAATCAATGTGATTTGATACCTTGTATCTTGGGCAATATTATTGATTACATGACGATTGCTAAGATTTAATACGGAGAATCGCGTGCAAGTACGGCTTGCTTGATTTGTCCCCTTGGTGGGCTCATAATCTTTATCATATCAAATCTTGCAAGTGTAAATTTATTTCCGGTATGGATAATAATGTTGAGTTGTCTTTACTCCAAGGACAAAGATATTAATTAATATAAAGTTTGTTCAGTGGCTTAATTAATTAATGGACAAAGATAATCTTAAACGCGGAAAATAATGATCGGGAGTCATATTATTGTGAAGTCGTAATGTGGGTTAAGATGGATAGTTCAATATTAATTTTATAGTGGGGTAAATTAATATTAATGAGCTTGAATAATATTTTGGCTAAATATTAAAGTTTCATAGCCCATTGGAGGTCAAATCTTAATTCTCCTAAAGGCCCCTCAAATAACCCAAATTAAAGTCCAATTAATGAAAAGGAGAAGAAAATATTATTGCCTACTTTTCCTATTATTTTCGAAAAAAATAGGTAGGAGAGAGAAAAGATTTTTTCTTAATTTTCTTGGAAATATCTTATGGAATAAGTATTCTTGAGATACAAGTTTATCCTATAAATTCAAGAAAGGAAAAAGATCTTATTTCTTCCCTATTTTATTTGATATTTTCGAATATAATGGACAAGAAGGGAGGAGAAAATTTTGTTGGGAAATAGAATATATTGGATATATTCTAGATTGTATCTTGAGGAAGAAGCAAAGAAATTTCTCAATGCCCAACTAGACCTAATTTTCGTCCCCCCCTAGTCCTATAAATAGGGGATGAATTTTTCATCCCCAATGCAATTTCATGTGTTGGAAAATTAGAAATCCACAAAGGTGATGGCAAATATTTTTTATTTTCTCCTTTAAATTAAAATCGTTCATTGAGCATCCTCCCACCGTGTTGGGAAATATGTAATTTAGTTTTGATGGAAGTTCCAAAACAGGTTGTAATAGGACAAGTCAGACCTGTTAATTGACTGATGACTTAGATTCAGAATAAGATGACCAGCTGAAATGTATAGATAGCTGATGTAAAAGATAGGTCACATATTGAGGGGGAACTCAGTATGTATAGGTCAGGTCGAAGTATCAGATGACCCAGAGAAGGTCAGATGATCTGAAGACTAAGCGCAAATCAGATGATAAGAAGTCAGAAGATCGGTGAAGACAAGAAGACATCAAGACTCGGGAAGAACTCAAGACTCGAGATAACATCGAAGACTCGGATGAACTCAAGACTCGAGATAAAACTCAAGACTCAAAGATCAAACTCAAGACTCAAGACGATGAATACACCGAGGCTCGTAGAGATACCGAAAATCAAAAGACCAAGACCTACTTTCAAAGAAAGTGCGTGATATTGAAGCTAAGACAATGTGCAACCAAAGACTCAACATGGTAGATCGATCGCCATTTGATCAAGTCACCACACTGGTGACAATCAAAAAAGATACACCAGACAAGATTTAATCCTCTCCAAAAGGAATATCAATCGCCTAACGGGCAAATTTCTAAAGTCTTGCCGCTCATGGGCCAAGGAGAAAGCGACACGTGCTCAAAAAGAGCCGACAATACGGGATCTGACTTCGCATGCATAAAAAATGACGCTTAATCATGCCGACGGCCATTTGAAAAAAATTGCAAAGACGTCACAATCATATCCTCTGACCTACCTAATATAGCCGAAATTCAAATTGCTCTCCAACGGCTTTTTGATTTCGAGGTCTATAAAATGGGATCATTCTTCATTTTTGAAGTAGAGGTTCAACAAGTGAAAAATGCAAGAACAAACACGGAGACATCGCAAAAAGAAGCTAAAGCTACAACAAATCTCCAAAGAACACTACATCCAAGATTATTCATAGAGTGTTCCTCCCATAGTTCTTAGCAAGAAATCCTATCCACTAGCATTTTGGCTATCTAAAGCACCGGGATAGATTTCGGTTGGAACCCCAATCATTCTTTACCCAAACGCAAGTTAGGTCAAGTCCGTAGAGTGAGAACTCATTAAACATCTCGGTTGTCCTCTTTGTAGGATATAAACCGTTACGTTGTAGAGTGGGAACTCGATAAACATCTAATTTATCCCTGAAAAGGATATAAGTCCCGTGAGGTTAAGCTTGAGTGGGAACTCGGTAAACATCTCGCCATCCCGAAAAGGATATAAGTCCCGCAGTTAAAGTAGGTTAAGGTTCCCTGTGTTAAGGGAAGAGTGGGCGTAGGGGGCGGGTTTTGTCCGAACCACTATAAAACGTCTTGTGTGCATTTACTTGCTTTCTTATCGCTTTACACAAGTCACACAACTGAGTTTAAAATGCATACATATTCTAAAGTTAAAGTTCGATGCACCAAGCAATCGATCCGATCGTCGATCTTACACTTGGTCAATGGTTAAAATCGACTTAAGAATCGATTGATAAAACTGGTTTTTCACACGGGTAAAAACAAGCTTCCACACCATTCAGTTAAACTAACAGATATCAAACTGATCTACCCTCAGGCACTCAGTAAGATTGAACATCAGTCTAAACTGATACACTAACACTCTGATCGGATAATCTGCAGTTCACACCTGATCCGCACGAAAAGTTTTGGAAGTCTATTCACCCCTCCCCTCTAGACTTCCACCCTCACAAAACCCGTTCGGGACCTACAAGTGGTATCAGAGCAATGGTTCTACAGACCACTGGCTTTGAGTATCATCGATTCTTGTGGAAGAATCTTTGTGGTCATTTGAACAGATCTTGAAAAACCATTTTTAAAAACTCATTCGTTTTCAAAATCACTCAGCATGGATAATACCTCTGGTATGTATCATGATTTGCCTAAATTTTCAATTGATGAGTATGCAGATTGGGCTATATATATGTGCAACCATCTAGGATCGATAAGCGGCAGAATGATGGAAGTCATCGAACGAGGACCCATCATCATATACCATGACAACCCAGCAGTCGGAGGAGATCCAGACTTTGCCACGGGAAGTCTTGTGTGAAAAAGCCCAGCTTTGATGGATGCAGAGGAAAGAAAGTTATTCACTCTAGATACAATCGCCAGGCATATAACCATGAAGACAATGGATAAAGTCACCAAAGAGAAGATAAAGTATCTCAAAACCGCAAAAGCAATGTGGGATACTCTTGCTGAGATCTGCGAAGGAAATGATCAGATCAAAGACAGCCGCCTACAAGCTGAACTGGTGAAGTTCGAAAAATTAAAGATGTTGCCCAACGAGACCATCAACGAGCTCGATGGGAGGATCACCATGTCAGTCAATAAGCTACGAGAACTTGGTAGAGAGATGTCAGACAAAGATATCAACTACGAGATCTTAAGATCTCTCACCAAGAAATGGGACATGAAAGTCACGGTAATCAAGGATTGCCAAGACATTTCAAAAATGAAGCCAAGCAGCTTGTTCCTAAGCCTTAAAGCTCACGAGTTCGATTTAATCTAAAGAGGACAAGCAGATGAAGACGAGACGCCTGCTGAAGCCTCAACGTCTAAATCAGTTGCGTTTAAAGCAACCAACAGTAGATCGAAGGCCACTGAACCTGTTGGAAACATCATAAGTCAAGAAGAACAGATCGCTCTGCTTACCAAGAAACTTGAAAGAACAAATACTCAGCTTGGTAAGTATCGGAGATTCTACAGTGACTATCAAAGAAACAGGAGGCCAACTGACAGATCACGAGAAAGAACCAGATCTGATGATCGAAGAGATCACAGAGAAAAAAAGAAAAGAGATGATCTGACAGATGAGAGAAGAGATAACAGATCTGACAGAAGAAGTTCTGATTACTATCAGAAAGGGAAGTCACCTGACAGATCCTATAGACGGAGTGAATCACCTGGAAGAGGAAGTTCCGTAGATCGAGGATCATGCTTCAACTGCGAGAAACCAGGTCACTACAAAGACCTGGACGCCCGACCGACTCCCGAGAGAAAGAGAAGAGAAACGGAACAAAAGAGAGCAACGCCTCAGAGATAGGAAAGCCCTGGTAGCTGACACATCTGGAATTGATGATTCCTATCTGCCTTCTGAGGACTCTGGGTACTCATCTATAGAAGACTTCTGTCTGATAAGCAGTGCTGTTGACTTCCACGAGCATGAAGATCTAATATTCTCTTCAGATGACGATGAAGTCTGCCTAATGGCCAAGGAGGACCAATCTGAGGTAACCTCAAAACCTTCTGCTCTTTCAAATTCCACACCTGCTATTATTATTAGCACACCGCCGGAGAGATTGACTTGCAGCTCTACTCGAGCAATTGCTTGATGATCTCTCCAAGTTAAAGAGACACTTATACAATAGTGGAAGCTGAAAATGACAAGCTAAGGATCAGAAATAATCAGCTCATTAAAGAGAACGCTCTCAGTAAAGCTACTAAACTGAAATCTGCTGAAACTGCTCAGAAGGTAACTGAGGAACTTAACGTTCTGAAAGTTAAATCTTTCGATCGGGGAGAAACAGATCAAAGATCGACTAGCAATCAACAAACAACAAAGTTCGATGATTTCAAAATCCTTCAAGCTAAATTTGATGAGCTATTCCGACTACATGAGAGTCTTAATTCTACTGAGGATAGTCTGCGGAAGAAAATAGAGGTTTTCACAAAATCATCTAAAACCGTTTAAGAAATGAACACCTATTTTCGAACGCCGACTAACAAGAAGGGAATTGGGTATGAGAACCCTTCTACATCCTCAAAAGCCCCGTTTGATTCACTTCAGAAGGGTGTAATCAAACGAGTCTCTAACAATGATACACTAAAAGCTAAAATTGTATCTAATAAGGGAAAAAAGACCACGCGAGCAAGTAAGGCGGTGCCTAATCAGAAAGGGAACAAAAATGGACCCCAACTGATAAAGCATCAGCCGAGGAATCAACAGAAGAACCTAGTTCTTCTGAAGAGACCTCAACCTGATCAGCAGATTAGGTATCCGAAGAGACAACCCATGAGAAGGAAATCTAATCTGAGACCCAATCAAGGTCACCGCCTAATAAGCAAGCTATAGGTAAACCGCAGAAGACCACCTATGCGAAAAAAAGATATGAATCTTTTGATGGTAGCGATCTTTACCTACCCTTATAATCGAGATCTAGGACTATCGCTTTTTGAGCCACTTGGATTAAAAAAGAAGACAAAATATAAAGAAAAATCCCAAGTCTTCTAAGTCATCCAAGTTTCACACTAATAATCATACTAATCGAAAAGCATATAAAGAGACGATGATTATGTTGATATGTATGGGAGACAAATCGGACCTTCTAATCTTTGATTTTCATAGAAGTGCTTTCTGTTTGTGTGGATCCCTAAATCCACCACTAACCCCTGGGACCCAATTCCAAAGGGGTACCTAAAGCCCGATTTGATTGCGAGGTTCGCGTGGGGACCGCCAACAAAGGAGGTGCACAAGCATTTATCCCGGTACATCGATAGTGGATGCTCAAGGCACATGACAGAAGCAAACATCTCCTTAGATCATACAAAGAACAAGAAGGCCCCGCGTGTACTCTTCGGTGATGACAACTTTGGTTTTACCAAGGATTCGGAACCTTAGAGAATGATGATGTACAAGTAACCGGAGTCTCAGATGTCGAAGGATTGAAGCACAATCTACTATCAAGATTACAATTGGTCTGCGACAACGGATTCAAACGTTGAGTTCTCGGCGACAAGTGTACGATAAGGAATCGAGCCACTCAACAAATCTTGCTAACTGGTTCAAGGAAAGGCACAATCTACATAGCAGATTGGAACAGTTGCCCCAAGAATACATGCTTAATTGTTAAAATTTCTAAAAGTTGCAGTTGGCTCTGACATAAAAGATTGAGTCATCTGAACTTAAAAACTCTTAACAAGATCGCTAGGATGTCTTTGGTTGAGGGACTTCTGAATGAGATATTCTCCAAAGATCAGACATGTGCCGCATGTCAGAAGGGAAAACAAGTTAAAGCCTCATTCAAGGGAATACCAGGACCAAAGCATCCAGTAGAGTATTGCAACTGCTCCATATGGATCTATTCGGACCAGTTACACCAGTCAGTCTCAGTGGACGCAAATATACTCTTGTAATCGTGGATGATTATTCCAAGTTTACTTGGGTTGTATTCTTACACAAGAAGAACGAGACAACGACTAAGATACCCGAACTGCTCAAAAAGCTACAAAATGAGAAGGGTGTCAGCATAGTAAAGATCAGATCAGATAAAGGTACAGAGTTCCTGAATTCCTTTATTACTGATTTTTGCACTGAGTTTGTATATCAAAGATGAAACGTCAAAAGCAAGAACGCCACAACAAAAATGGAGTAGCGAAGCGGAGAAACAGAACTCTCAAGGAAGTTCGCCAGACTATGTTAAATTTAACATGCCACACCAAGCCATTTTCAAGGCGTATAATAAACACAAAGATGTCATACTCTCGAAACAGATGTTCTCGACTAAGACTCACTTCAAAACACCTTATGAACTGTGGGAAAGACAAAAACCTCGTGTTTCATACTTCCATGTTTTTGGGTGCAAATGTTTCATTCACAACAATGGGAAAAGTCAGTTGAAGACTTTTGAGGCCAAGTCAGATGAGGGTATATTCTTAGGATATTCCTCATCCAGCAAGGCTTTCAGAGTTTACAACAAAGCGAACTCTAGTTGTGGAAGAAACACCCCATGTGGTCTTTGATGAGACATCCTACGAACAAGAGAAAGCCGCCTCGAAAACAAGCACTAAATCAACTGCTATACCGACACGCAGAAAATGGATCGCCTAAGCATCAAGGAAAAAAATTTGAACACGAAAAAGTGTACATCCCGTAACTTGATCTTCTTGATTCAACAGTCAATCAGACCCAAAGGTACGCTAACCTGTCGATTGAAGAAGTCAAGCATTACCGAGTGAGAGGCGGTATCAATCGAACCATCGGTTCGGGGGAACTTCTGAAGTTCCTATGAACAGACTTCAGCACATGATGAGTCCAACATCAGCTGAGACATGTTCTTATCAAGTGGATCATAATCCTGTACCACTCCCAATCACTAGTAATGAACTATCAGATATGGATGATGTTCTCCAAAGACGACGACATCGTAAGCGAAGGACACGGATTACGGTCATCCAACCGATCGATTATCGGAGACCCATCCGATAGAGTCAAAACTAGACATCAGATTGGTGAAAGTGCCATATACTGTTGTTACCTGTCTATGAAGGAACCAACCATAGTAGAGGAAGCTCTACAAGACGCAAGCTGGATTCTTGCCATGCAGGAGGAGCTGGAACATTTCGAGAGAAATCAAGTTTGGGAATTGGTGGACAAATCAACGCATCAAGACGTAATTGGCACAAAGTGGGTATTCAAGAACAAGAGAGATGAGAAAAATGTCATAACCAGGAATAAGGCAAGACTTGTTGCTAAGGGGTATTCACAATCAGAAGGAATTGATTATGATGAGACCTTTTGCGATCGCTCGCCTAGAAGCCATTCGGCTGTTTCTGGCATATGCTTCCCACAGAGGGTTCACTGTGTATCAGATGGATTTGAAGAGTGCATTCTTAAATGGGGTACTAGCAGAGGAATTTTATGTCGAACAACCTCAAGGCTTTGAAAAAGGCAACCAAGTGTACCGTTTAAGGAAAGCTCTTTACGGACTGAAACAAGCTCCTCGAGCTTGGTATGATACACTCTCTCAGTTCTTGACAGACAGCGGGTTCACTAAAGGAACAGTGGACAAAACCTTATTCAGAATAGAAGATGGAGAAGATATTCTGATGGTACAGATCTACGTGGACGACATTATCTTCGGATCTCCTAACAAAAGGTTATGCAAAAAGTTCAGCAAGTTGATGCAAGGGAAATTCGAGATGTCCATGATGGGTTAGATGAATTACTTTCTGGGATTACAAGTCAAGCAGAGTTCAGAAGGGATATTCATCTGCCAGGCAAAGTACACAAGGAATCTACTGGCAAAGTTTGGAGTTCAACACTGCAAGGAAGCCAGAATTCCAATGATGACCGGATTCAAGATGGATCCAGACGAAGATGGTCAAAAAACGAATCAGAAGGAGTATAGAGCTCTAATTGGATCTCTACTATACATTTGCCCGCCAGACGGGACATCACTTTTTGCGGTAGGTGTATGTGCGATTTCAAAAGCAAATCAATGCAAAGCCACCTAGAAAGCGGCTAAAGCGGATTCTCAAGTATCTGAAGGGGACTGTAAACCTCGGTTTATTTTACCCATCAGATGACAATCTAGAGCTTAGTGGGTATTCTGATTCAGACTACGGAGGTTGCAAGAATCGACGGAAGTCAACCTCAGGTTCATCTCAGTTTCGGGAAATAAAACCGATCTCTTGGTTTTCAAAAAGCGGGACATCGATTCGCGACATCTACTCTTGAAGCAGAATATATGGGCAGGAGGTTTGTTGTTCTCAATCGCTTTCCGCTAAGTCGGCGGTGAGGATTACAACATCGTAGCTAAGAACGTACATATACTCTGTGACAGTAATAGTGCTATTGCAATCACTCAGAATCCTGTTCTACATACAAGATGCAAGCATGTGGATATCAGACACCATTTTATCAGAGATCATGTTGAAAAGAAGAATATCAGGATGGAAAAGATCCATACTGACAAGCAGAAAGCTTGATATCTTAACCAAACCACTAGCTGAGATCAGATTCAGAGAGTTATACAACGAGCTAGGGCTTCTGGATCTTGGAGAAATGCACCAGATATGGCTGAAGGATTGATCTCCAGATTCAGTTGGTTAAAAGACTAACCAAGGTTAAGTGGAATCAGTTGAGTTAGGAATCTCAACTGATCAGACGACCAGACGAGGAGCCAATCTGAAGTTCAGATAGGAGCATATCAGAAAGTCAGAAAGGTAGCTGATCTGAAGTTCAGACAAAGGGCAGATCTGTTCAAGATATATCAGATTAAGGGGGAACTGATCAGATTGGAAGATTACTTTATAAGCCGATTAAAGCTGCAGTCAACAAGCAAATCAAGAGTAAAGCTACAGATCGCATAAGTCAGAAGAAAACAACACAGCAATGGAATAACAGAGTTTTTCATTGATAAAGACCCGAAGGTCAGATTTACAAGTTACAAGTGATATCACAAGCTACAAATGCTACATCTATCTTCAAGTGGTATTACAAGTACAAGAAGATGGGAGGTCGATACATAAACCATCGACCCTAAGACAACCCTAGGGAAGGAGGAGAGAGAGATTTTAAGATTCGATGCTCACGGACTCTCCAGGCCGAGGGGCAGAGAGAAGCTTCTAGAATCTCGAAAGCCGCTCTTAGAATCTTGGAGTGAGAAGCGAGAGCGGCGTTGAAGGATCTTTAAGCTAGGAGCCCTTAGACCTAAAAAAAATCAATGGACTCTCCAAATTGTTAAATGGGACCGCGATTACCTGAGGTTTGGTCACAAAGACCATATGGCCATGAGTGTCTCATGCAAATATTGAGTTTAATACACTATTGTGCATATCAAACTCATGTTTTGTTTCAGACTAAGTCTGTTGATGCTAATACAGTCATCTCGATAGGCGCACAAGGTGCATACGGTTAGGAGAAGTGCCTTCTCATTTGCCTTAGCAGATCCACCTCCATGGTGGTAAAGAAGCTTAGCATTGATTGTATGTGAAATCATAGATGACGACGAAAGTAGTGTGAAGGAACACACAGGTTGATCTCGAGAAGTTTGTTTTTCATTGAAAAAAAGGGCTAAAGGTTCCCCCGGAAGTTTCAAGGAAATAAGGAACTCATCGGAAAAGCATGAAGGATATGCTAAAGAAGATGAAATGGTTTATGATTGTGTTGTTCGCCTAACACCCCAGGCTATTTATAGAAGGAAATTAGGGGTATAAATGCAAATTTTATCTTCTCAGAAGATCTTAAGAGAAATTTGCATCGACAACGCGTTTGGAACACGCGGCTAATGGTTGGATGAGTTAACGGTGTGATTAAATCACAGCGTATCTATACCATTATTACGGAATGTCAAATCGTGTCGATTTGGGAATCGAGGCGACTTTTTGACTCCCCGAAGTTAAAGTTTTGGCAGGAGTTGACCTCAGTTAATGCGAGATTATAGAAGAAAACTGAAGGATGAAGTTTTTTCAGAAAAGAGGATCAGATAAGTGGCAAAGCGTTACATGCAAAGAATCTGATCAGATAAGCAAAGATATTGTTGGGAAGTGCATGAGGCAAACATCAGATATGACAACAAAGTACCAGATCAGATCACCGTGGTAACTGATTGATTACAATATCAATCAGTCAGATACGCTCTCTTATTTATCTCTTTCTGAATATCTTTATATGCTATTTATTTTAATTGATTTATTTTGCACTATTCATGACGCATGCCCTGCAAAGCTTTTAATGCGGACCTGAAAATGTTTTCAAAATGTTTTAATTATGATTTTTCGAGTCCGGAAAACGAGAAGACTGTTTTTCTCAACCGTGCGATCAAAATACTTTTTGGCCGACTAATCTCAGCCATCGATTTCAAAACACGGATACTTGAGTACTTTGGAAAGTTGTGCAAAAAGGTTTTCCCTCGTTTTCTACAAAATCAATTTTTTTTAGAAAACCTCTTTCCACTACTTCGTCTTCTCAAAATTCTGAAAAGATCACATTTGTTTAAAATTCTCTGAGAATTACCTTCGAAATCATTTGATTCTACACTTCTGATTTTAAAGTCCTTCGAATCAATTACTGGTAATTTCTTGTTTTAAATCATTTGCATGATCTAGAATTCTCTATGGTACCTAGGTTTACAAGTTGTATTTCTGTAATTTATTTTGATCTAGACGCTTATTTGCAACATTGATGCTGATTTTTTTTTTGTTTGGATGAATTTATTGAAATATCTTACTCAAACTAAACATCAATCTGCATATCTTACAGAAATGACACATCTTGTTTCAAAACCGGGATAAGGGAAAAAGTACTTCAATTTTGCATCGATGAAGAAAGACATCATTGATGAAAAGTACGTCGTCTTCAACATCACCTCAGATCCGGAATCACTGGAAATTCTGGAGTGCTTAAGAGCGTGTGGACTGGAACGATATTGCTCTACTCATCAGAACATCGTTCACACCCATGAAGCCCTGGAGTTTCTTTACAATCTGCAGAGGGATGAAGACAATGATGCTGACCTGATTTCTTCCGTTGGCGGAATGGAAGTCCGAGTGACGAATGACGATCTACAAAGGATATTCGGACTAACTCGAGAAAGCATCAATCCAGAGACCTACACAACTGCTGTAGGAGAAAAGGAGTTTCTTGAAGCCGAGCTGTTGAGACCAGCAAACAAGGAGAACACGATGAACGTCAAAGCCTCCTATCTGAAAAGAAAGTATCGCCTTCTTCTTGAGATAGTTCAGAAGGTGATCATGTGCTCAACTTACAGCCTTGATGCGGTCACTTCATATAAGATAAGTGTAATGGCTGCAATAATCAAGAAGGCTTCAGACATCGATTAGTTGGGTATGGTCAAAGCAAGACATAGAAAAGACTCCGGGAAGTTCGAGCTGACCCAGAGCAATGAGGTGTGCTTATCTTCGAAGTGCTCATTCCTACATAAAATCTCTATCATTCTGTCAGATAAGCTGCCACAGAATTATGAATGGAACGAGAATGGAGCGAAGATTTATCAAGCAAAGCACAAGGCCATGTTGGGCAAGGATGAGTCCCTGCCTGGACAAGCTGATGAGGATCCGACTCCTTATATGCCCAAACCCAAGGGAGAAAAGAAAGGAAAAGATAAGGCAACTGCATTGTCTGAAGTGCAGGAAATGGCCATTCAAGAGAAGAGGATGAAGAGGAAGGATCTGGCCAAGAAACCAGATGCTCAGCGGAAACGTCAGAAGAGAGTCTCATCTCCTCTGAAAACTGCTCCAAGTTCTGCCAAGCAAGCCAGCAGAACAGAGAATTTGATGCATGAAAGATCAGACGAAGAGATAGCAGTCCGTTCTGAGACAACTATCAGAGAAGTACGGGAAGAACAGATGATCGCAGCAGAAGGAGAGAAATCCGTCATAAGGACAGAAGTGGTGCAATCTGAGGAAGAATCACCATCTGATTCTCTGCCTCTAACCAAGATCTTCCAGAGAGCAAGATCGCCAACGCCCACTTCCAAATCACCATCACCCTCTCCTCAGAATTCATCTCCTCCACCCTCTCCCCACAAAACCTTCTCTCCCTCACCCTCACCTCTCAGAACAAAATCTCCCACACCACCAATCAATGAACCCGATTCAAGAACCGAACACCCTCTACACGCTGAAAACGAACCTGAACAACAAACATCCCAATCCCCAATCCAGTCCCAAGAACCTGAGAGAGTCGACGATCATGTGTCCATCTCTCATAATCCTTTCAACACCAGAACAGTACTTGCTTCACCTGCTCCAGAGAGCCCCATCGTAAGAATAATGAAGCAACAGATCAAAGAGTATCTGCTGGATCTATGCCCTGAATTGGATCATCATCCTGGCATCCAGCAACAGATGGAAGAGATAGTGTTCTGGAGGGATATCAGACTGAAAAGCATTGAAGAACTTCTGATCCTAATGACAACTCTGGGATCGGACTTATTTGTAGACTTAGAGTTGAAATGTCTACACAATGCTGGGATTGAAAGTGTTGTTGAATTAGCATCAGACGATGATATCCAATGGCTGATTCACGAAAGGTTCGGAATTACTGATAACAGGGAGGAAACCGTTCAACCTCCTACAGATCATGAGGGAATTGCCGATGAACCAAGAATGGGTGCTGCAGATGAGACCCAATTTGGCAAGGCTTCAACATCTGAACAGACTGCTAAAATGAGCTCTGATACCCTAGATCATCTTTCTAAGAAGATTCAGGATGGGATCCAAGCTGCATTTGAAGATAAATTAAGCTTACTCACAAAGCCAGATCCGATGAAGCGGTTTGAAGAAGAGCAAGCAAAACTAGTTGACAAGGAACGAAGTCTGCTTCTTTGGGATGTACAATGCCATCCTTCTTTCAAGTAATGCAACTAGTATACCCTCTTTGCCGAGAAGCTCAAGCTCGGTCGACAAACTCGATTTGAGACAGAGATGCTCAATCGAACCAAAAGTACTCTTGGAGAGTGTCTGGGCATCCTCGACAAAACCAAAAATCACTTGGATATGGGTTGGAAACATTTTCTAGCTTCTCTGAGAAAAGGCAAGACAGAAATCGAAATCGCTCTCGACGCTTTACACACAAGACCTTTTCGCCACCGTCCGGATCACTCCTCTTGTTGTCGAGGAACTTAGAGAGGAGATCTCACGGCAATTAATAACTCGAACCAGAAGATGTCCAACCTCTTTGATGCAACCAAAAAGGGGAAGGAAAAGAGTCCGGAAAAGGAAGGAAAAGAGAATACCGAAAAAAAAGACTCAAGAAAAAGAAAAAGAAGAAGAACAGACTCGCATACGGTTGGTAAAATTTTCATCTCTACCAAAAACCATCAGATCTAACTTGCCGACCACTCCATCTACCGATCTCGATTCTTTGAAATAAAAGAAACTATGGAGCAACACAAGAAAGAGATCGCCGAAAGAGAAAAAGTACTCTTTCAGAGATTACTACCAGAGTCGACAAAATTGAAGACTTCTCTTCATCCGTTCAGAAAAGAATGGAAGTTGATGATCAGGCCAAGAGCCTTGAACTCGCTAAGAAATTAGCTGAAGAAGAAGAACAAGATGAACCTGAGCAGACTCTGAGGAGGAAGAAAGGCAAAGGCAAGATGATGAAAGCAACTGCGGAAGATCAGAGACAAGGCTAGACATTCTCCACCAAAAGCCAGATGACTCCTGAACAAGTTCAAGAGCAAACAAGACAGAGAATAAGAGAGGCCGCAATTAAGAAGCAGAAGTTAGCAGAGGCAAAGGGGCTGAACATTGCCTACATCCGAAGGAAGAGGAAGACCGAAGCTGCAGCAGAGGAGATTGCATGGGAGAAAAATGCCCTTCCAGCACCTGTTAAAGGCATCCTCTGTGCACGACAAGATTTGCTTCCAGAATGGGATCAAATCAGAGGAGAATGGTTATGTGACGTCTACATCATGGAGAAGATTCCAATTCATCAAGATCAGACTGAAAATGATGATGAATTTTGAAACTGGTTAGAAACAAAATATCCAGACTTCTACCAGACAGTGATGACAGAAGGCAAGATCATGTCACTCATACCAGAAGCTCCACCCTTTGAACTACTCCTTCCACCTTTGCATCCAGACAACAAGCTAGATCCCGTTAAATTCAAGAACATCTACTATGGACTAGCTGAAAAAGGAGGAATCCATAGAAAAGATGAGCTGGACAAGCTAATGCAAAGGATGTACAGGATGTTTGGCATCCCCAAAGAACTGCAAATATTCAAGTACACCTGAAGAAGACAACTTGGAATCAGATGATAGGTACGCTCTACACTATTCTACAATGCACACACCTATCTGAATAAATCTTTCCATCCCACTGATTCTAAGACATTCATCTCATTGTCTTTCGAGGTATGTCTTATTTGCATTATCTACATTTCCATTCATGGTATCTCTTTTTTTCGATCAAGTTTTGTTAAGTGTTTTGGTTCCATCAAAAAGGGGAAATTGTTGGGAAATATGTAATTTAGTTTTGATGGAAGTTCCAAAACAGGTTGTAATAGGACGATCGGACGATGGTCGATGACTTAGATTCAGAATAAGATGACCAGCTGTGAAATGTATAGATAGGTGATGTAAAAGATAGGTCACATATTGAGGGGAACTCGGTATGTATAGGTCAGGTCGAAGTATCAGATGACCCAGAGAAGGTCAGATGATCTGAAGACTAAGCGCCAAATCAGATGATAAGAAGTCAGAAGATCAGGTGAAGACAAGAAGACATCAAGACTCGAGAAGAACACAAGACTCGGATGAACACGAAGACTCGAGATAACATCAAGACTCGGATGAACACAAGACTCGGATAAACTCAAGACTCAAAGATCAAACTCAAGACTCAATCTGTTGAATACACTGAGGCTCAGAGACACCTGAAGATCAAAAGACCTGAAGACCTACTTTCAGCAGAGTCTGCATATTGAAGCTAAGACAATGTGCAGTCAAAGACTCAACATGGTAGACTGATCAGTTACTTGATCAAGTCAGCTCACATCTGGTAACAATCAAAAAGATACACCAGACAAGACGAATCCTCTCCAAAAGGAATATCAATCATCTAACGGGCAAATTTCTAAAGTGCCGCCTCGCGAAGCCAAGGAGAAAGCGACACGTGCACAAAAAGAGCTGACAATACGGGATACGACGCCGACAAAAAAAATGGCGCTTAATCATGCCGACGGCCATTAAAAAATCGCAAAGACGTCACAATCATATCTCATGACCTACCTAATATAGCCCAAAATTCAAATTGCTCTCCAACGGCTTCTTGATTTCGAGGTCTATAAAATGGGATCATTCTTCATTTTTGAAGTAGAGGTTCATCAAGTGAAAAACGCAAGAACAAACATGGAGACATCACAAAAGAAGCTAAAGCTACAGCAAATCTCCAAAGAACACTACATCTGAAGATTATTCATAGAGTGTTCATCCCATAGTTCTTAGCAAGAAATCCTATCCACTAGCATTTTGGCTATTTAAAGCACTAGGATAGATTTCCAGTTGGAACCCCAATCATTCTTTACCCAAACGCAAGTTAGGTCAAGTCTGTAGAGTGAGAACTCATTAAACATCTCGGCTATCCTCTTTGTAGGATATAAGTCCCGCTGGTTACGTTGTAGAGTGGGAACTCGATAAACATCTCGGCTATCCTGAAAAGGATATAAGTCCCATAGGTTAAGCTTGAAAGGGAACTCGGTAAACATCTCGGCCATCCTGAAAAGGATATAAGTCCCACAGGTTAAAGTAGGTTAAGGTTCCCCTGTGTTAAGGGAAGAGTGGACGTTGGGCGGGGTTTTGTCCGAACCACTATAAAACGTCTTGTGTGCATTTACTTGCTTTCTTATCGCTTTACACAAGTCACACAACTGAGTTTAAACTGCATACATATTCTAAAGTTAAAGTTTAGTCTGCACCAAGAAATCGGTCGATCGGTCGACACTTCTACCAATTGGTTAAAATCGTCTTAAGAATCGATTGATAAACCGGTTTTTCACACGGGTAAAAACAAGCTTCCGCACCATTGCTTAAATCGGACAGATATCAAATTGATCGCCCTCGGGCACTCAAGAAGATTGAACATCGATCTAAACCGATACACTAGCACTCGACGGGTGTCTGCAGTTCACACCGATCCAAGACGAAAAAGTTTTGGAAGTCTATTCACCCCTCCCCTCTAGACTTCCACCCTCACAAAACCCGTTCGGGACCTACACACCGGATTACATTCGTGGACTTGGGATATATTTGAGAAGGCACTTTGGGTGGATCCATCGTCTCAACGGTTGTCTCTACGAGAGGTATGTAATCTCTTAACTCCTAGATTCCGCATGCTTAGGATTTACGTGAATTACGTGTATGCATGTTGTTTATTTGCTTATTAATTATTATGTTGAATTGGTTTAGGATTAATTCATGTTAGTAATTAATTAATTAATTTAAATATGTATTTAAATTCATCTTGAATAGATCTGGGCACCCCTTATTTCCCAACAACTGGTAACAGAGCCTCGGTTTCGAGCTCTGTATTTAAATTTTATTATTTAAATTATGTTGGCCATTAAATTTTATTGAAAATTGGATAGTAGAATTGTTAGATCAGTTTTGCAGGTATACAATTGTCATGGTATTTAATATGTTTAATTTTCATGCGTATGTTTTGGTTTTAATTCGAATCGTTCGAATTTATTTTTCTCGTGAGAAAATCCACGAGTAGATTAGGCTATTTGATTTGTTCAATGTAATAGACTAGTCTAGATTTAAGGTGTATTTATTTTCTCGTTAAATAAATTATAACCTGATTGAAGATCGAAGATGAGGAGTTAAAACGGACCCAGAATCGTGACGCGCTGCCACGCATCGCTTAAACGCAAGGGTGGTGGCACGCACGCGACGCTGATCGCCGCTAAAGGCCAGATGGGCGCGGCGCACGCACTGTGCGTGGTCGGGTTTGCACGCTACGCGACCGGTGCGATGGGCTATGTCGAACTGCCGGGCGATGAAGGAAAGGCTAGAATGTTCACTTGACGCCAGCGAGACACGACGCCGACGAAGCTCTCATGAAATGAGGGCGATGGGCGCTGGCGCTGATACCGACGAAAAGCCGTAAAGGGAATTAAGATCAAGGTTTGTAAGATTTAAAAGGGTCGCCGGGTCAAGGGGTCGGCCGGATATGCATCCTACCGCGAGCTACTTGGCGGGAAGCGATTCGGGAGATGGAATTTTTTCTTCGACACCTAACGAAAGTGGAAGAAATTCAAGATCGCTGCGTTTCTTCAAAATCAAGCAAGAAAAATCAAACCATGGCGGTTGGATAATATGTGCCCAATATGTTTATTTTTCTGTTTTGCTTGATTTATTGTTGTATTTTCTTATGCTTTATTTAATTTGTTTAAATGTGTTTGCATGAGAATTGCTCAACGAAATATCTCAAATTCAAAAATTACTAAGTATGTTTTAAACAATTAATTTGGTTTTGAATCAAATTAATTTTAACCTCCATGATTTATTTATTTGTAAAATCTTTTGGAGAAATTTCCAAAGGGGCCTTTTAAAAAAAAGCTTTTCACGTGAATAAATTCTCAAAAGGATGATTGTGAATTATTATTAGTGGCGGCATTTATGACCCTCCCAAGAGGCTCGATCAAAACGAAGTAGTAATTCTGTATTTAATCATGGTTATTACTTAGGTACAAAATTGATATGCATATACTTCACCGAAGTCCCTGTCAATTTTGTATTGGTCAAGTGGGAGCCAACTATTAATTTTTTTTAAATTAAAGGTTTGTAATTGTTCTTGTTTGTAACCTGCTTGAATATGATTTAAATGATGATCCTCCCAAGAGGCTCATTTAAAACTGTTTTGAGATGTTGGCTGATGCATGTTCATATTTTTTTTTTTGAGATTTCAATATGAACCATGTGATCGAATTATGTGATTTTCTTTGTGTTGATCCGGATATTGACACAAGATGTATGTTTATTTTCATTGTCGTCATGTCGCAACCTTTTAATCCACTGTTCAATATACTGAAAGACAATTTGCTTACTGGAGAAAACTTTGTTGATTGGTATCAAAAACTTACTATTGTCCTCACCGCACAACATCACAACTGGGTTCTTACTACACCCAAACCAGAAAAGCCGACTGATGAGTCTAGTAAAATGGAAAAGAAAGAGTATGCTGACTGGGATCGTTCCAACGAAATGACAAAGTGTACCATCTTGGATTCTATGTCAGATGTGTTGCAACACCAGCACCAAAACGTTGAAACTGTTGCAGGCATCATGGTCAATCTTAAAGCGATGTTCCAACATCAGAACCGTGTGGCTCGCCAAATCACCATGAGAGACATGTTCTCAATAAAAATGGTGGAGGGAACGACCGTAAGGGAACACGTTCTCCAGATGATGGCTCACCTTAACAAACTTGAGGTACTTGGTGTTGAATATGATATCGAGACCCAGATCGATTGCATACTACATTCCCTGCCCAAGAGCTTCGAGCAGTTCAGGCTCAACTACCAAATGAACAATCAAAAGTTCACCTTGCCTGATCTGCTACAAGCTCTAGTCTCGGCTGAAGGAATATTGGGAGAGAGCAACCAAGCTTTAGCGACAGCTGGTCCATCTTTCTCTTCTAGACCAAATGGAGGCAAGAAGAAGAAGAATGCCAAGAGGGAAGCTAACTCAAGCGTTGCCAAGGGCAAAGGAAAGGTGAAGAAGGAGGGTGGAGTAAAGAAACCGGCTAAGGAAAAGTGTTTTAACTGCGGTGAAAAGGGACATTGGAGGTCAGCCTGTTCCAAACCCAAGCGGAATGGAAAGAAAGGTAATTCTCACGCACTAGTTGTTGAAACTTGTTTAGCGGCGTATGCTACCCATTCGTGGATAATGGATACGAGATCCACTGATCATGTTTGTTTCACATAACAGGGGTTTAAGCGGACCCGGAAACTTAGTGGGAGAGAGATCCTCATCAAGTTAGGCGATGCTACGAGAGTGGCAGCTGAAGCAGTGGGAGACGTGCACTTGTCTTTTGAAGACAAGAGTTTAATTTTAAGAGATGTTCTTTATGTTCCAATTTTTCGCAAAAACCTTATTTCTGTTTCCAAACTATTTGCTGATGGATATTCTGTTTGTTTTAATAAACATGTTACTGTTTTCCGTAACGATATGGTTATCTGTCATGGAACATTACAGAACAATCTCTATATTATTAATTGTGCACATTACTCACAAAATGCATCCTATAACACATCTACTATTTCAAGTAATAAAAGGAAACGTTCGATTAACGTGAACGAGACACTCCTTTGGCACCTAAGATTAGGTCATATTAATCCAAAAAGGATCCAAAGGTTGGTCCAAGATGGTTCATTGGAGTCCCTCCTGATTGAACCATTTCCAACTTGCGAATCATGCTTGGAGGGTAAGATGACCAAGAGGGCATTTGGAGCCAAGGGCTTAGAGCTAAAGAAGTGTTGGAGATCGTTCACACCGATGTATGTGGTCCAATGCAAATCCAAAGCAAGAGGTGGCTACGAGTATTTCATTACGTTTATCGATGATTACTCACGCTATGGGTACGTTTTCCTAATGAAGCATAAATCTGAGACCTTTGATAAATTCAAAGAATTTAAGGCTCAAGCAGAGAATAATAAGGAAAAGAGTATCAAGTTTCTACGATCTGATCGTGGAGGCGAATACCTCAGCGATGAATTCTTGAACTACCTGTTGGATGAAGGGATTGCATCCCAGTTGACTGCACCCGGTACCCCTCAACAAAATGGGATTGCATAACGAAGAAATAGAACGCTTCTAAAAATGGTAAGGTCAATGATGAGTTATGCATATTTACCAAAATCGTTCTGGGGTTATGCCTTGAAAACAACAACTTATATTCTTAACTTAGTGCCATCAAAATCGGTTCCCAAAACCCCTAGGGAATTGTGGACGGGGCGCAAGCCCAGCTTAGGACACATGAGGATCTAGGGGTGTCCGGCATACGTGTTGGATAAGGAAGCTGGTAAATTGGATACACGTTCGGAATTAAGGTTGTTTATAGGGTACCCCGAAGGAACAAAGGGATGCATGTTCTATGGTCCCGAAGATCAAAAGGTCGTAATTAGTACGCACTTTAGATTTTTGGAAGAAGACTATATGAACGATAAAAAGCCTAGAAGCGAGATTACCTTAGAAGAACTTAGGGGGCCAACTCTGTTGCCAGCTGTACAAGACGAAATACCAAGCACCACACCTACACAACCAGAACCTCGTCGTAGTGGGAGGGTTGTTAGGCAACCCGAGCGATTCTTGGGGATAGGAGAGTCCTCGGACTTGATCTCAGGAGAAGAATCAGATCCATGGTCCTACAACGAGGCGATCTAAGACAAGGATGCAACATCTTAGCAAATCGCAATGGAAGCCGAGATGGGTTCAATGGATCACAATAAAGTATGGGAGCTAGTCGAACCACTTAATGGGGTAAAACCCATTAGATGCAAGTGGGCATACAATAGAAAAAGGGGACCGGACGGAAAGGTTGAAACCTTTAAAGCGAGACTTGTGGCGAAAGAGTACACTCAGAAAGAATGGATCGACTATGAGGAAACCTTTTCGCCCATAGCCATGCTCAAGTCCATCCGCATTCTCTTGTCGATTGTCGCACACCTGGACTTTGAGATCTAGCAAATGGATATCAAGACCGCTTTCCTTAATGGAAGTCTTGACGAAGAAATCTATATGCAACAACCCGAAGGCTTCATTGAAAAAGGCCAAGAGCATCTGGTTTGCAAGCTAAAGAAGTCCATTTATGGGCTAAAGCAAGCATCCTGTGCTTGGAATCAGTGTTTCGATCAAGTTATAAAATCCTACGGTTTTGATCAAAATAATTTCGAGAGTTGTGTCTATAAGAAGCGTGACGGAACTTTCTTGGTATTCTTGGTACTATACGTAGACTACATTCTGCTCATCGGGAACGATGTAAAGATGTTGTTAGACGTAAGGGCATGACTGTCAAAACAGTTTGATATGAAGGACTTAGGGGAAGTCAGTCACATCCTAGGGATCAAGATCACTCGAGATCGCATGAAAAGAATGATCGGACTTTCGCAAGCCTCATATATAGACACCATTTTGAAGCGATTCAGCATGCAAGATTCCAAGAAAGGCTTTGTGCCTTTCAGACACGGAATCCATCTATTCAAGGAAATGTGTCCCAAGACACAAAAGGAAATAGATGATATGAAGGGCATTCCTTATGTCTCGGCTATAGGAAGCCTCATGTATGCAATGTTGTGCACGAGATCGGATATCTGCTTTGCCGTAGGCATGGTGGCAAGATATCAAAGCAACCCCGGGAAAGAGCATTGGACTGCAGTTAAAAACATTCTAAATTATCTGAAGAGGACACGGGGACAGAATGTTAGTTTATCAGTCAGACAGTCTAATCTCAGTCGATTACACGGACTCGGACTTCCAATCAGACATAGACTCCAAAAAGTCAACCTCAGGTAGTGTGTTTTGCATTGGGGGAGGAGCCATGACATGGAGAAGCGTTAAGCAGAAATACATCGCCGATTCTACCATGGAAGCCGAATATGTAGTTGTTTGTGAAGCAGCGAAAGAAGCGGTTTGGCTCAAGAACTTCCTGGTGGACTTGGACATCGTTCCGGATTTGCCCAGCACGGTCATGGTTTACTGTGATAAAGCCGGAGCAGTTGCAAATTCTAGGAAACCGAGAGCCCACAAGGCCAGTAAACACATAGAAAGAAAATACCATCTTCTATGAGAAATCATTAAGAGATGAGACATAGAGGTGGCAAAGATTGCGTTCGAAGACAACCTAGCAGATCCATTCACAAAGGGTCTACCTCAGAGTACATTCGAGAGACATGTGGAAGGAATGGGTGTCAAGACCGTTGTCAATCTGCTTTGAGTATAAGTGGGAGAAATATTATTAGGTTCGTGTAGGTGACATTAGATGTCACATAGAACACGAGACATGTTGTAGTATACTTAAAAGCAGACTTTGAGTATAAGTGGGAGATTGTTGGGGTTATACTGAAAAGTATGCTTTTTACTTTGTATAACCAAACTGAATTTCTTATTTATTTACTGAAATAAATTATTAATCACATGTTGCATTAAATATGAATGAATGTTATATATATTTACTGCATACCTATTCAATAAGTAAGTACGTGTTATGTTGCAGTTAATTTGGTGATACCAGATCACAGAAGATCAAATTAACAGTTCCTCGTGACTAAGTACAAATTCACAACCCAGATGGAAATGAACAATCCATCATGAAAGGTTGAAGTGTAAGGCTCAGATTGGCTTGTCTTGACCAAGAGATTACACTAGTGCATTATGATGCGCTGAATAGGACCTACAGGAGGATAAATTCTTCGGTACTGAATACACAAGAATTAGACCTCAGTGGTTCGTTATTTCTTAATCTCCGTTCCTTAAATAGGATCGTGTGAAATTAATAACTATTGTTTTGACTTATGATGGGAAGAGAATCAATGTGATTCGATACCTTGTATCTTGGGCAATATTATTAATTACATGACGATTGCTAAGATTTAATACGGAGAATCGCGTGCAAGTACGACTTGCTTGATTTGTCCCCTTGGTGGGCTCAGAATCTTTATCATACCAAATCTTGCAAGTGAAAATTTATTTCCGGTATGGATAATAATGTTGAGTTGTTTTTACTCCAAGGACAAAGATATTAATTAATATAAAGTTTGTTCAGTGGCTTAATTAATTAATGGACAAAGATAATCTTAAACGCGGAAAATAATGATCGGGAGCCATATTATTATGAAGTCGTAATGTGGGTTAAGATGGATAGTTCAATATTAATTTTATAGTGGAGTAAATTAATATTAACGGGCTTGAATAATATTTTGGCTAAATATTAAAGTTTCATAGCCCATTGGAGGTCCAATCTTAATTCTCCTAAAGGCCCCTCAAATAGCCCAAATTAAAGTCCAATTAATGAAAAGGAGGAGAAAATATTATTGCCTACTTTTCCTAATTATTTTCGAAAAAAATAGGTAGGAGAGAGAAAATATTTTTTCTTGATTTTCTTGGAAAGATCTTATGGAATAAGTATTCTTGAGATACAGGTTTATCCCATAAATTCAAGAAAGGAAAAAGATCTTATTTCTTCCCTATTTTATTTGATATTTTCGAAAATAATGGACAAGAAGGGAGGAGATGATTTTGTTGGGAAATAGAATATATTGGATATATTATAGACTGTATCTTGAGTAAGAATCAAAGAAATTTCTCAATGTCCAACTAGACCTAATTTTCGTCCCCCCTAGTCCTATAAATAGAGGATGAATTTTTCATCCCCAATGCAATTCCATGTGTTGGAAAAATTAGAAATCCACAAAGGTGGTGGCAAATATTTTTTATTTTCTCCTTTAAATTAAAATCGTTCATTGAGAATCCTCCCACCGGATTACGCTCGTGGACGTGGGACATATTTGAGAAGGCACTTTGGGTGGATCCATCGTCTCAACGGTTGTCTCTACGAGAGGTATGTAATCTTGTAACTCCTAGATTCCACATGCTTAGGATTTACGTGAATTACGTGTACACATGTTGTTTATTTGCTTATTAATTATAATGTTGAATTGGTTTAGGATTAATTCATGTTAGTAATTAATTAATTAATTTAAATATGTATTTAAATTTATCTCGTATAGATTCGAGACACCCCTTATTTCCCAACAAATGGGTCAATGACGCCATTAATTTATTTATTTTAGGAATTGACTTTATTTATATTTCCAATAATAAATTTAATTAACACATAATTTTCATGTGTCTTCTTTTAATTGGGTGCAAATTTAATTTGCTTACAAATGCCCCCTCGTGCTTTGTTTCACGGTCGTTTCTGAACTTCGAGTGAACGAAGCACGCAATTTATTTCAATTTCTTCATTTATACATGGAAGAATTGAACAAGCACAATTAGATTTGATTTATTTTGGCTTGGAGGAATTTATTTAATTGCCGAAGAGAATTTATTAACCAAAATCTATCATTTGAATTCATAAGCGCAATTCCTCTTTTGCTAGTAACCTGGCCAAATTTTTTTATATTTTTTTATTTTGGCTTGGAGGCACACTGCGGCGGCTTTTCTTTGTTGGATGCGACGGGCTGTGCCGATTTCGTGATGCGGTGAGAATCGGGGTGGCGGCGGTCTTCGGCGATGCTGGGTCGCTGCGATTCAGCGTCGTATTGGCCAGATCCTGGCAACTTCCGAGCGACACGTCGGCGATGGCAGAGCGGTAATGTTGTCGGTGTCGGATTTCGGTGGTTGGCGTCGATTTTGGAGAAAACCACGATGCGACGGGTCTTGGCCGAATTCTGGGCGGCGAGAGGAGGAGAGATGGCGAATTGTTGTGGGGAAATCCAATTTGGGGATTTCTCGGCAGAAGTTACGTAAGTTTGCTTTCAGAAGGGATGAACATGGACTTTGTCTTCTTCTATTTTGAGGTTAATTAACTTGGGCTTCATTTAATTAAGATCAGGCCCAAAATTGGGCTGATTAGTTGCTTAGATTAATTAAGAGACCCAAAATTGTTCAGGAGTGATGACTCTTGAGAATCATTAAAGCTCTGCTTGCGATTTTGCTGATACATGCCCCCACAATTTTTTTTTAGCTCTTTCATGTCACTGCAGCAAGCGAGATATAATATTTCAAAGCCACTCAAACAAGACAATTTGAATTACGACTGAACTTAGAAAAGTACTAAGCTGCCTACGTACCCCTTTAAAGAGGATCAAGTCAAAATGTAGTTCAACGGAACGTCGTAGATTGATTTTGAAGGGGGGTGGCGTGCACAGTTTATACTCATGCGGGCCAGGAGTGACTATTGTTTTAACTACTGTAGACAAAGTAGGGAATTTAATATTTAACCACTAAATGCCTTTAGTGGGGTAATTTAACATTTTAACCACATGTGTTTACCTTTGGTGGTCGTCGTACACAGTTTATACTCATGCGGACCAGAAGTGACATGCAGTTTAGGCTCGTGCGTCATGGAGCATACTGGCTTGATTTACGCATAGCAACGTTTCAAGAATTTCCCATTTATGGGGAAAATTCTCACGTCATCCTCAATTTTTGGAGGAACAGCTTCTGATATGGTGATGTGATTCATAGTCACCACTTGATCGTCGAGTTCTTGGCTCTCAAGATCAACACATAGCCTCATTCGACCATCCTGTCTTTCAACTTGAAATGTTCGCATGATGGCATTATCATTAGTGATGTATCCATCTCTGATCATTTGAGCGATTTTTCTTTGCAGGGCTGTTTCCGCATCTCGAGAAGTTGACTCTAGAATACTGAAAGTATCAATGAAATTTGATGAAGCCACGCTTTCTCCATCATCATGATCATCCTTAGTGTGAATGATTGTTTGCATCTTCCCCGTCAGAACCTCTCCACATGACACAATCAAAGTGGTTTTTCTTTTCATTCGAGATGGATACAGACTACAAAGTTTATGAGAGTTTGAAGGCTTGATGATTCTCATTCTCCGATGAACACTTCTTTTGATTGGCCCCAATATGTCAAAGACAGATCCTGGCTTTCGACTGCTTTCTCCTTTATGTGGCCCTAATCTGTCGAAGATGGAGACCCGTTTCACTTTCCTGCCACTCTCATTGCACACATCTTCCTTTGAGGAGACTTCTCCTTCAGAGATATAATTTGCATTTGCTCTTCTAGTCACAATGCGAATCGGAGCTTGCGGGACATGTCCTAGGCCAATCTTTGCACTTTTAGCAGCATAGAAGCTTTTTCTCGGTGTTCCATGTCCTGACTGCTTGACAACTTCTTGGGACGAGCTCTTCGACATGGGATTTATTTGCGGGTCATATCCAGCTTTAACCAGGAGCTTGTAGGCTTGAGGACCATAAGACCCAGTGGTAACTACTTTTAACACTTCTCCATGTTCCGTCTTGACTCCTCGAATAGGACGTGTAAACCCTTCAAGAGGTTGAGAAGAAGGTCTCTCATCATCAATTTTAGTGTGAGGCAGTGTTAATCCCTCTAATGTTCCACTATTTTCAAGGTCCTGTTTATCTTTATCAATGCGTGATGGAGGGAAGTCTTTCTCATCTTTACTTGCACTTTTATCAGCCTTAGCTACATCTGCATCTTGGATGAAGTACTTGGCATCAGCAAAATAAGACTCAGTTTCTGTGAAGGGTTTAGCTTCACCAAACACCCTTTTTACGTGGCCATCTTTAATGTACTTGAAGCATTGGTGCAACTTGAGGGTATGAATCCATTCTCGTGCAACCATGGACGCCCTAGAAGCATGTTGTACGACGTCCTTGCATCTATCACGTGAAACAACACGGTAGAAGTCATCTCATCAATCAACAAATCTAATATGATCGTGCCAAGTGCTCTTTGACCCTCTTGGTTAAACCCTTGGATCATTAAACGGCTATTTTCGAGTTCTTTTGTTGGTACGCCCACTTTCTTCATTATTCTGAGAGGCAGTATGTTTACTCCCGAACCTCCATCGATGAACATTCGATTCACTTTCTGCTCTCGAGTATAGTCGCTTACGAACAACGGGCGATTGTGATGTTGTGAGCCGAGTAGAAAGTCGTCTTCAGTGAAAGCCATCGCCAAGGCACAATCGTAATCTTCATCAAAAAGCTTCTCTCCGGATATAAAAACTTCATCTTTCTCACCACAAACTGTATGACATGAAATGATATCACATCCACCATCTGCATCGTCTTCAACGGTGATCATGTTCGCCTCTGATTCATTTTCCAAGATGATTGTGCCTTGCTCAACCAGCTGCATAACTTTATCTTTGAAGACAAAGCAATCTTGAATTGGATGACCCACGAGCTTGTGATACTTGCAGTACTTTGGGTCATTTGCAAGTTCAGCTTCTTCTGGTCTCTTCATTTCTGGCAAGTCGATGAGCTTTTTCTTTATCAAGTCATCGAATATCCCCGAAACGTCAGAGTCTAGGAACGGGTATTCCCTCTGTTGCATTTCATTCAAGGTTCTTCTTCTTTGCACCCCTTCTTGGACGATATCCTTTTCTTTATCGGTCCTATCTTCCCGGCTTCTTTGATATGCGGCAGTCCTTGCATTCGTCTGCATGGCCTCTTTGTTTGGAGTCTTGACAAAGATTCTGCCCTCTTTCTTGAATTCTTTCTTATCTTTGAACCTTTGAGGTTCCTGTGGCGGCCTGTCGGCTCCGGTTGCAGTCATGCTTAGCTCCATGTCGTGAGCTCTTGTGGCTAACTCTTCGAAGGTCCTCTGTCGTATTCCTTGAAGAATGTAGCGGAGACCCCCATTGCATGCCTTGGATGCACATTTTGATTGCAGAAGTCTCAGATAGCCGGTCTTTGCAATTCAAGCTCAAATTCCTCCATCGATTAATATAATCGATCACGGGCTCCTCTTTCCGTTGGCGAGTGTTGGTTAGTTCAATCATGCTAACCGTTCTCCTTGTGCTGTAGAAATGATTCAGGAATTCTTGCTCCATTTGGTCCCAACTATCAATGGATTTGGCTTCCAAGTCAATGTACCAGTTGAAAGCATTTCCTTTTAGGGACCGGACAAACTTTTTGGCCAAGTGGTCTCCATAAGTCCCGACGTTATTGCAGGTTTCAACGAAGTGAGCCACATGCTGCTTCGGGTTTCCTTTGCCGTCGAATTGTTGGAATTTTGGAGGCTGATAACCTGATGGTTGTTATAGCCGGAATTGTCCGAACGTATGAACAATCACTCACAAAATAACAACTACGAATGCAAACAAGAGAGAGAGAGCACAATTTGGTGATCCAGTTCGCCAAGTACGGCTACGTCCGGGGGCAATACCAAGCCAGGAATTTTACTATAATCTTTGCCTTAGAACTAAGATATCGATCCTTTACAATGAGCATTACAACTCATACTTATAAACCAGGAACTAGGTCTTTTTCTCTTCATGGGCCGGATCCCTCAGCCCTTTAGGGTTTTTCTCTGGTTGAGAACTGATTCCCTTCTTTTCGGCGAGAATACCGCCGTTTGTTAGACTTTCCCTGATTATGCCATGAGAATCCACCTCCATAAACGTCTCTGATCTTCTTTCCAATTTGTCCAGCGAGTTTTGGGGAAGGTCGCCAGTTTGAGGTGACTAGGCCTGGGTGGTCGTCGCTTGACTACCCGCCATAACCACTTTCTTGGTCGCCCTAGGGTGGTCGCCCCGTTGAGGCGAGGCCACAACAATTGCCCCCCAGGTCGCTAGCGAGGTGGTCGCTGGTCGGCCTGGTTCGTGGTCTCCAACGCCTAGGGTGGCTACCATCTGTGGGCCCCGATAAGCCCAACCGTTTTCTCAAAAAGGCAGACGATGATGCCACTCTGCAGGTCATGATGGCGTGTGGTCGCAATGCGCCCGTAACTTCCGGGATTTGGCAAATCTGCCCCCATTTTTTAAAAACTTATTTGCACCCGTGCCCCCGCCCTCTCTTATAAATTGGTCCTTTCGTTTCAGACTTCTGGACCTTTGTCTTCCAGAGCAATTTTCTGCAAGCAGTTATCTTTCGACTCCCAGTCGTCTCGTGCGATTCTCCTTCTCTGGGTAAGTGTAGCTTTTCCTTCTCCCTTATTTCGTCTTCTTCAATATATCTATGTCTTTTGGTGGCCGTCCGCGCCTAGTTGTCATGGGGGAGGGGTCTGTTGGAATTTATATGCACGTAAACACGTAATACATGCGCAGCGGAATTAAACAGTTCACCAACAACGAACACGTAATTGCATAATTGAATACGTATAAACATAAAGAGAAATCTTACAGTAAATTATACGCATATTTCTCTACTATGGTATCCATGTAATCCCCGTTCACGGACTTGCACAGATTTGCCAGCGTTGAATTTGAGACGGAATTTGCTAGGAAAATTCATATTCTAGATTTTGTGGAGAAGTATGAATTAACGTCATTTGTGAATTCCCAAGAGCTTGTATATATAGGAAAGGTCCAGCTTAAATCTTAAGCTAACCTGATTGGGAAATAAATTTCCTAATCTTTATTTAAATAAATCTCTTAGATTTATTTTCCATATATAAAATCTCTACGGATTTAATTCCCATGTATATCAAATCTCTACGGATTTGATTCCATATATATTAAATCCTACAACAATATTCCAAATATGATTATTGGAAATTCTATTTAATTAAATTCAATTTAATTAAACATTAATAATAATTAATTCTAAATTAATCTATTATTAATTAATTCTCCATAAATTAAATATTAAATCCAATTTAACATTTAATCAACCAACTATAATCCGTAAAAGGGAACTACTTGTTGTGTGACCCATATGCCCTCATATATCGAGCGATTAGTCAAACTAACGGTCTTAATTGAACCCTAGATAATAAATCAGACATTCTCAATATATGAGGTACGTTGCGAGAAACGTGCAACTACCTGTAACTGAAACATGGGCTATTACGATTTTCTCCTTTCATTCGCGAATACTCGATTAAGCCTTGAACATGATGACGTGTCTATTCAAATAACTTAATCAATTTATCTCAAAACACTAATTGATCATGTATGTCACACTTAGTCACAAAGTCTAAGTTGACGTGCATCGGCCGATGACTTTGATCCAATTATGATGAGAAGATGAGTATTCTCTCTAAATCCACTTTGAGGAATGAATCCTATTCTTGGCTCAACTACCATGCAAATGTACTTCGTGATGAACCCAATCCAAGTCGTATCTACCCATGGAAGGGTGCAAGCGTTGGTCATGGTCAAAGTTCATCATCCCACACATGTCGTGCGTATTGACCTCAAGTCAAAGGAGTATCACATCGCTCCCACTAACCGAGACACCCGTAGATACATATAGTGAAAATACATCAAACAGTTTCTCGGATGGGTATACTAATACCCTCTAAGGTATCTGTGCATCCATCATGAGATACCTAGTATATCATAGTAAGTGAGATCTTACTACACTCTCTAAGAGTATGATGCAGATCGCACACCAATCTCCATTGCATCATCAATATCCCATTCTTGATGATCCTTGATCGGGGCTATTTGAGAATCATGCTTAAATCATCTGAGTTCTCACAACCTCAATGATAGCAATGACTCATGGGAACACTTGTATGAATAAATGCAAACAATCAAACATAATATTCAAACAAGTGTATTGTCATACATTAATATTAGGTGAACTATAATATTAAATCAAACTGAATATCATCGAGTATTATGTCCTTACAATAGATTGTCTCTAGGACATTAACACTAACAGGGTCTTCCTTCGCCTCCTCAGCGGGGGCGGACTCCCCGGTGAGGGAAGTGTTATCGGCCGGAGCATCGAGCGGCAGGGCCCCTTCTGGTGACATGGATCCCTCTCGTCCCGCCGGGGGGAATCCTCCTATTGACCCCGAAGTATTCGGTTTTCTCGAGGATCTGGAAGTCCTTACGCCGGAACGGGGCACGGGGACCCCTCGAGAAGGTCTGTCTGAGGTGCCGGAGACCTCGGCTCATCGCGATCATGGCCATCCTGATTACTTTGATTATCAGGCCTACCGGGCCGGGCTCTACCATCGCCGACCACTCCGTTCCGAGACCCGTGCTACGACCAAGTCCAAGTTTTATATTAATGCCAAAAAGTTCTATTCCGTAATGTCGGAGGCCGACCTGGACGCCGCTCATCGCAAGTACGAGACTCCGAATGACGTATTCTTTTATCGTCCGGAGGGGTCTGAGAGGGCCGACCAGCCTCCAGAGGGAATGGTCGTTATTCACAAGGCTGTCATGGATGCAGGTTTTCGCTTTCCGCTTCATCCGGCGATCTCTCACCTTTTGGCTGCCTGGCATCTTGCCCCGGTGCAACTTACTCCAAATGGATGGAGTTATCTTTTGGCGACATTGATCGTGCTCGGCCAGGCCGGCCTTTACCGGTTACCCACGCCCATGGAGTTGAACTATTACTGGTCGCTGGTCGCCCAGCATGGCCAAGAAGGTCACTATGCATTGAAGAATCGTCCCAGTCGGCGGATCGTGTGGGGAATAGTTAACAAAATTAAGAATTGGCACTCCCGATGGTGGTTTGTGGGTAGGGCATGGCAGAGCGCCCCCCCGGGTTCTGTCTGTTGGGGAATAAGTTGCACGGATCTATTCGGGATAAATATTTAAATACAAATTTAATTATGATAATTATCACTAGCATGAATCAATCCTATATTAATTCAAATAATAATTCAACAACAAATCATGCATATAAACAGTTCACGTAAATCCTACGCATGCGGAATTACTACGAGTTAACGTGAACGTACCTATTGGAATGGCAATGGCCTCGTTGATTAGACACACCAAAAAAACCTTCCCAAGTATTCCCTTAATCCTTGCTCGACAATCCGGAGGTAGGATGCTCGCGAACAATTAACAAAAGGAAAATAAACTTTGTTGCACCACCTTTGTGGATTTACTAATTTTTCCAGCACATGGAATTGTACTTGAGAATGAAACACTCATCCCCTATTTATAGAGGTGTGGTGGTCGAAAATTTGGGATAAAAATAATATGGGAAAATCTTTTTCTTGATCTCCAAGAAATCTTGAATATATCTCATATATTCTTTTCTCCATAATTAAAATATTCCACAAAAATCCCAACTCCTCTTTGTTATGGAATTTTCGAAATATAAGGAACAAGATTCCAAGATTTGGATCTTCTTGAATTTATGAGATATTCTTGTATTCCAAGAAATACATATCTTCCATAATATCTTTTCAAGAAAATCAAGAAAATCTTTCTTGCCCTTTATATTTCAAAATTTTCGAAACTTACTATATGGATAACCAAGTGGGAGATTTCTTGAATTTAATGAGACAATCTTGTATTCCAAGAATACATATCTTCATTCCATAACAAAATTCAAAGAAAATCTTTCTCCCCTTTTAATCCATAATTTTCGAAAAATAGAGAGGAAAAATAAGGCAACAATATTTATTTTATTTTAAACACCTTTTTCAGTTATTGGACTTTATGTTGGGCTACTTAGGGGGCCTTTAGGAGAATTAAGATTGGACCTTCCAATGGATCTTGAATTATCATTATTGAGCCTCAATATTATTCAAGCCCATAAATATTAATTAATCCCACTACATAATTAATACTGCACTATCCATCTTAACCCATATTACAGTCAATATGGCTCCCGGTTATTATTTTCCGTGTTTAAGATTATCTAGCCCACTAGTTAATTCAAGCCACTGAAATAGCTTTCCATTAATTAATATCTTTTGTCCTTGATTAAGGAACGGTTCAACATTATTATCCATACCGGAAACTAGTTCCACTTGCAAGATTTGGTATGATAAAGTTTATGAACCTCCCAAGGGGGCAAATCATACAAGCGTACTTGCACACGATTCTCCGTATTAAATCTTAGCAATCACATGTGACCAATAATATTGCCCAAGATAAAAAGTATTGAATCTCATTGATTCTCTACCCATGATAAGTCAAAGCAATAGTTACCAACCACACGTGATCCTATTTAAGGGACGAAGATTAAGAAATAACGAACCACTGAGGTCTAATTCTTCCTTGTTCAGTTCTGAAGAATTTGTCCTCCTGTAGGTCATATTCAGTGCATCAGTCATGCACTAGTGTAATCTCTTGGTCAAGACAAGCCAATCTGAGCCTTACACTTCAACCTTTCACGATGGATTGTTCATTTCCATCTAGGTCGTGAATGGTGTACTTTTGGTTACAAGGGACTGTTAATTTAATCTTCTGTGATCTGGAATCACTAAATTAACTACAATGTAACACGTACTATTTATTGAACAGTTATGCAGTAAATATATGTAACATTCGATGATATTTAAAGCATCAATGATAAACAATTTATTTCAGTAAATAAGTCCAAAATTCAGTTTTGATAATGCAAAGTAAAAGCATACTTTCTAGTATAATCCCAACAATCTCCCACTTATACTCAAAGTCTGCTTTTAAGTATACTACAACATGTCTCGTGTAGCTCCTAATACGTGACATCTAATGTCACCTACACGAACCTAATAATTTCTCCCACTTATACTCAAAGCAGATTGACAACGGTCTTGACACCCATTCCTTCCACATGTCTCTCAAATGTATTCAGAGGCAGACCCTTGTGAATGGATCTGCTAGGTTGTCTTCTGACGCTATCTTTTGCCACCTCTATATCTCCTCTCTTAACGATATCTCGTATAAGATGGTATTTCCTTTCAATGTGTTTGCTGGCCTTGTGGGCTCTTGGTTCCCTTGAATTTGCAAATGCTCCGGCATTGTTACAATAAAATGATGATTCTTTGGGCAAATTCGAACTACATTCAAGTCCACTAGGAAGTTCTTGAGCCAAACCGCTTTTTTTTTGCCGCAAGCGACTACATATTCAACTTCCATGATAGAATCTGCATGACGATTTCGGGCTTGACGCTTCTCCATGTCATGGCTCCTCCCCATGCAAAACACACTACTGGGAGGTAGATTTTCCGAATCTAAGTTTGATTGGAAATCCGAGTCCGTAGCGAGATGGGGATTAGACTATCGACCGATAAATTAACATTCTATCCCGAGTTCTTTTCGGATACTTGAATATTTTTAAGCGTGGGTCAATGTTCTTTCCTGTGGTTACTTTGATATCTTGCCACCATGCCAAGCAAGAAGCGTATATCCGGTCTCGCATACAAAGATTGCATACATAAGGCTTCCGACGGACCGGTAAAGCATATGGAATGCCTCTCATGTCATCTATCTCCTTTTTGTGTCTTAGGGCACATTTTCTTCGATAGATGGATTCCATGTCCGAAAAGGCTGAAGCCTTTCTTGGAATCTCAGATCTTTGAATCGTTTCAAGCAATTGTCTATGTATGAAAAAACTGCGATAAGCCTATCATCCTTTTCTTGCAATCTCGAGTGATCTTGATCCCAAGGATGTGTGCGGCTTCCCCTAAGTCCTTCATATCAAACTGTTTTGAAAGCCATGCCCTTATGGCTGATAACAACTTTACATTGTTCCCGATGATCAGAATGTTGTCTATGTATAGTACTAAGAATACCAATGCAGTTTCGACACGCTTTTTGTACACACAACTTTCGAACTCGTTTTGATCAAACCCATAAGGCTTTATAACATGATCAAAACATTGGTTCCAAGCTCTAGATGCCTGTTTGAGTCCGTAAATGGACTTCATGAGCTTACAAACTAGGTGTTCTTGGCCTTTTTCAATGAAGCCTTGGGGTTGTTGCATATAGATCTCTTCATCAAGACTTCCGTTAAGGAAAGCTGTCTTGACATCCATTTGCCTGATTTCAAAGTCGAGATGCGCATCAATCGATAAGAGAATTTGGATGGACTTGAGCATGGCTACGGGCAAAAAAGTTTTCTCATAATCGATCCCTTCTTTCTGAGTATAACCTTTCGCCACAAGTCTTGCCTTGAAGGTTTCCACCTTCCCATCCGGTACTCTTTTTCTCTTGTACACCCACTTGCAACCAATGGGTTTGACCCCATTAAGTGGTTCGACTAGCTCCCACACACTGTTATGATCCATAGAACCCATTTCGCTTTCATTGTTGTTTGCCAAGAAACTGCATCCTTGTCTTGGATTACCTCGTCATATGTCCATGGGTCTGATTCGTCTTGATCGGGGATCAAGTGCGAGGACTCTCCTATCCCCATGAATCTCTCGGGCTGTTTCACAACCCTCCCACTATGACGAGGTTCCAGTTGTGTAAGTGTGTCGTTTGGTATGTCATCTTATGCGATTAATCGAGGTTAGCCCCCTTAGCTCATTTAAGGTAATCTCACTCACCGGGTCTTCTTTTCGTTCATATAGTCTTCTTCAAAAAACTAAAGTGGGTGCTTATTACCACCTTTTGATCTTCGGGACCATAGAACATACACCCTTTTGTTCCCTCGGGGTATCCCACAAATAACCTTAATTCTGATCGAGGATCCAATTTACAGGCTTCCTTGTCCAACACGTGGGCCGGATACCCCCAAATCTTCACGTGTCTCAAACTGGGCTTGCGTCCGGCCCACAATTCTTTGGGAATTTTGGGAACCGATTTGGATGGCACCAAGTTGAGAAATGTAGGTCTGCTTTGTTTCCAAGGCATGACCCCGGAACGACTTGGTAAGATCCGCGATAACTCATCATAGATCTAACCATTTCCAAAAGAGTTTCGCTTTTCTTTCGCTCGCAACCCCGTTTTATTGCGGGGGGTTGCGATTAGTGGGATGCAATCCCTTTATCGAACAAGTAGTTCAAAAAACTCATATTTGAGGTATTCGCCTCCACGATCGGATCGTAGAGAGACTTGATACGTTTTTCCTATGATTCTCTGCTTGAGCCTTAAATTCTTTGAATTTCTCAAAGGTCTCGAGATTTATGCTTCATAAGGAAAATATAACCGCATTACCTTGAGTAGTCATCAATAAAAATGACTTAAATACTCATAACCTCCTCTTGCTTTGGTTGACATTGGACCACATACATCCGTGTGAACGATTTCTAACACTTCTTTGGCTCTATTTCCCTTGGCTCGAATGCCCTCTTGGTCATTTTTTACCCTCCAAACATGATTCGCGAGGTTGGAATTGGTTCGACTTGGAGAAACTCCGGTGAACCATCTTTCACCAACCTTTGGATCCTCTTTGGATTAATATGTCCCAATCTTAGATGCCATAGAAGTGTCTCGTTCACGTCGATGAACGTTTTTTTCTAAAAAGCAGATTGATGTGTTATAGGATGCATTTCGTGAGTGGTGCGCCTGATTAATTGTATAGAGATTATTCGACAACGTTCCATGATGAGATAAATTTATCAAAAAGAGAAATGGTAACAACTTTATTAAAAGTAACCGAATATCCATCAAGAAAAAGTTTAGAAACCGAAATTAAATTCTTTCTAAAATTCGGAACGTAAAGAACATCTCTTAAAATTAAAACTCGTCTTTCAAAAGACGGTGCACTTCTCCCATCGCTTCAATTTGCCACACTCGTAGCATTGCCCGGTGTGATGAGGATCTCACTCTCACTAAGTTGTTGGGGTCCGCTTGAACCCCTAAAGTGAAACAAACATGATCGGTGGATCCTCAGATCCACTACCCATAAATGGGAGGCATACGCCGCTAAGCAAGTTTCAACAACTAGTGCGTGAGAATTACCTTTCTTTCCATTCCTTTTGGGTTTGGAACAGGCTGACCTCCAATGTCCTTTTTCACCGCAGTTAAAACATTTTTCTTTTGGTACTTTCTTGACACCCAAACAGCTAGTTGTCTTTTTCTAACTTTTCTTAGTGATGAGATTGTTTTGGTTCTGACCACTTTCCTTTTCTTGAGACTTGCCTTCCATTGGCCTAGATCTTGAGAAAAGACTTTTGGTCACCAATGCTTCGTCTTTCTTTCCTAAATGCTTCTCTATTTTCTCCAAGGCTTCTTGTAGAATGTCCATAGTAAACATGTGATCACTCATCACAAAACTACAGTAAAACCCATTGAAGCACCTTGGAAGAGTTAGCAAAAGAAATTCGATTTGAGCCTCATCACAATACTTAGTACCGAGATAAGCCAGTTTTTTCAAAATGGTGTTTAATTCCGAGAACATGCTCCCTTACGGGTATTCCCTCAGCCATCTTTAGCCTGGCCACGTCATCATTTTTAAACTGATTGATCATGCGGTCTTTTGTTAAAAATATTTCTTCAAGACTTTGCATAATTTCTGCAGCAGACTCAACACCTTCATGAATGTGTCTCAAATCATCAGACAGTGAAGTCAAGATTACAAGTTTCATGGGTTCATTGGCCTGCTCCCAAATATTATACAAGTATCTTTCCGCATTAGGTGATTCATCAGTATGCTTACGTGGTTTGGGTACATCAAGAACCCAATGATGTTCTTGTGCAGGTAGGACAAAACTCATATTTCATTTCCAAACATTATAGTTGTCACCAGTTAATTGGTGTTCTTTGAGTGTATATAACAGTGGATTAAAAGGTTGCGACATGATGAACTGAAACAAATAAAAATATGCATAAACACAAATATATCACAAGATTCGATCACATGTATCATATTAAAATCTCAAAAAAATATGAACATGCATCAGCCAACATCTCAAAACAGTTTAAATAAGCCACGTGGGGTGGGTCATTATTTAAATACATTCAAGCAGGTTACAAACAAGAAATATTATTAAACCTTTAATATCCAGATTAATAGTTGGCTCCCACTTGACCAATATAAAATTAACAGGGACTTCGGGGAAGTATACGCATATCAATTTTATACCTAAGTAATAACCATGATTAAATACATAATCATTATTTTGCTTTTAATGAGCCTCGTGGGGAGGGTCATCGTCGCCACTAGTAATAATCCACAATCATCCATTTGGAATTCATTCATGTGAAAGCTAACTTTTGACCGTCCCGTGGGGGGAATTTTTCCAAAAGAATTCACAAATAAATAAATCATGGAGGTCAAAATTAATTTAATTTTATTATCCAAAATAAAATTGTCAATTAATTATTTAAACATACTTAGTAATTTTTGATGGTGAGATTTTTCATTGGGCAACTCTCATGCAAACACATTTAAACAAATTAAATAAAGCACAAGAAAACACAATAATAAATCAAGCAAAGCGGAAAAATAAACATATTGGGCACAAATTATCCAATTGTCATGGTTTGATTTTTCTTGGCTTAATTTTGAAGAAATGTCATCTTGAATTTCTCCCACTCGATCGTCTCGAAAAGAACTCCGTCTCGAAACGCCACGCCAAGTAGCTCGCGGAAATGGATGCACGCCAAGAGATCCGCCCACTGCCGAAGTCATCTCGGCGGCCAAGACGCCTAGGCGAGCTCGCCCGCCGATGCCTAAGACTTCCTCGGCAGCATTTCGGCGGCGATGCCAGTATCAGTGAAGGCCAGCCGCGCCTCGCCGCCGGATCTCAGCGATCAGAAGCATCCAAGAGATTTCGTCTTCGCCCCGCCCATCCGCCTCGGGCCGCTTTCGCGATGGTCCCGCCGCCGTCTTCGCGTCGCCCGTCCATGCCGGCGCGTCAGTCAATCCGCCCGACGCTTAGCGTCGCGCCCGTCAAGATGGCGATGTCGCGCGTCGCCTTGCACCTCCTTTGGCACGTTCAAGACGATGCACGTCGTCGTGATACTGATTACTTCGATCTATCCTTTAATTCTTCGTCTCCGCCTCCGTTTCCGATCTGGTTACAATTTATTTACAAAAAACAAATAAACCTAGAACTAGACTAGTCTATTACATTGATCAAATCAAACAAATCCTAATCTACTCATGAATTTTCTCACGAGGCAAAACGAATTCGAACGAATCGAATTAAAAACCACAATTTATATGCATGCATAAATAAACACATTAAATTCCATGACAATTGGATACCTGCAAAAAAAGATCTAGCAATTCAACTATCCAATTTCAAATTTAATGATAACGAATTAAATTACAATTTAAAAATTCAGAGCCCGAAACCGAGGCTCTGATACCAGTTGTTGGGGAATAAGTTGCACGGATCTATTCGGGATAATATTTAAATACAAATTTAATTCTGATAATTATTACTAGCATGAATCAATCCTATATGAATTCAAATAATAATTCAACAACAAATGACGATATAAACAGTTTCACGAAATCCTACTAAAGATGCGGAATTACTACGAGTTAACGTGAACGTACCTCTTGGAATGGCAATGGCCTCGTTGATTAGACACACCAAAATAACCTTCCCAAGTATTCCCTTAATCCTTGCTCGACAATCCGGTGGTAGGATGCTCGCGAACAATTAACAAAAGGAAAATAAACTTTGTTGCACCACCTTTGTGGATTTACTAATTTTTCCAGCACATGGAATTGTACTTGGGAATGAAACACTCATCCCCTATTTATAGAGGTGTGGTGGTCGAAAATTTGGGATAAAAATAATATGGAAAAATCTTTTTCTTGATCTCCAAGAAATCTTGAATATATCTCATATATTATTTTCTCCATAATTAAAATATTCCACAAAAATCTCAACTCCTCTTTGTTATGGAATTTTCGAAATATAAGGAACAAGATTCCAAGATTTGGATCTTCTTGAATTTATGAGATATTCTTGTATTCCAAGAAATACATATCTTCCATAATATCTTTTCAAGAAAATCAAGAAAATCTTTCTTGCCCTTTATATTTCAAAATTTTCGAAACTTACTGTTTGGATAACCAAGTGGGAGATTTCTTGAATTTAATGAGATAATCTTGTATTCCAAGAATACATATCTTCATTCCATAACAAAATTCAAAGAAAATCTTTCTCCCCTTTTAATCCATAATTTTTGAAAAATAGAGAGGAAAAATAAGGCAACAATATTTATTTTATTTTAAACACCTTTTTCAGTTATTGGACTTTATGTTGGGCTACTTAGGGGCCTTTAGGAGAATTAAGATTGGACCTTCCAATGGATCTTGAATTATCAATATTGAGCCTCAATATTATTCAAGCCCATAATTATTAATTAATCCCACTACATAATTAATATTGCACTATCCATCTTAACCCATATTACAGTCAATATGGCTCCCGATTATTATTTCACGTGTTTAAGATTATCTAGCCCACTAATTAATTCAAGCCACTGAAATAGCTTTCCATTAATTAATATCTTTTGTCCTTGGTTAAGGAACAGTTCAACATTATTATCCATACCGGAAACTAGTTCCACTTGCAAGATTTGGTATGATAAAGCTTATGAACCTCCCAAGGGGGCAAATCGAACAAGCGTACTTGCACACGATTCTCCGTATTAAATCTTAGCAATCACATGTGACCAATAATATTGCCCCAAGATAAAAAGTATTGAATCTCGTTGATTCTCGACCCATGATAAGTCAAAGCAATAGTTACCAACCACACGTGATCCTATTTAAGGGACGAAGATTAAGAAATAACGAACCACTGAGGTCTAATTCTTCCTTGTTCAGTTCTGAAGAATTTGTCCTCCTATAGGTCCTATTCAGTGCATCAGTTATGCACTAGTGTAATCTCTTGGTCAAGACAAGTCAATCTGAGCCTTACACTTCAACCTATTGTTCATTTCCATCTAGGTCGTGAATGGTGTACTTTTGGTTACAAGGGACTGTTAATTTAATCTTCTGTGATCTGGTATCACTAAATTAACTACAATGTAACACGTACTATTTATTAAACAGTTATGCAGTAAATATATGTAACATTCGATGATATTTAAAGCATCAGTGATAAACAATTTATTTCAGTAAATAAGTCCGAAATTCAGTTTTGATTATACAAAGTAAAAGCATACTTTCCAGTATAATCCCAACAATGTCTTGGAGATTCCCGTACCCACCAATTCCAAGAGCGGGCTCCCCGTAAGGTTTCTTCTTGAGGGTGAGTCGAGCACCTCCGTACTGATCTAATTTTCTTTCTCTTTTCCAGGCTTGCTTGTTGCTGACGAGAACCAGCTGAACTGGGATTTCGAGACCGCCCACCGGATTGCTTTCGACTATCCCTGGGAATTCCGCCACGTCGAGTTTTATAACTCTTCCTCTGAGAGATTGTGGGGGGGGGGGGTTTGCAGACGTATCTCCTTCGAGATTGGCCATCTTCGTGAGTGTCCTTCCTTTAGTAGAGGTTTCACAACTTGGGAATTTTGTCCTTAACCACTGTGGTCGTTTATTTGTAGTCTCTCACATACCGGTTCGAGCGACTGCTTCGACTGCCGAACATATGGCTTCTTGCCAGAATCCTGCCCTCAATTTCTCTCGGACTGGGTCCGCGGCGCGGCCCACAACTTTGTCTCGGAAGGCTCCCCTACCCGGAAATGCGCTCGTGCGGGCGACCACTCTCAGTGTGCTCTTGGGGGAGGAAACGCTCCTTCACGGGAGCCAATTCTCGCCATTCGCCCTCCGTCAACGAAGCCGCCGCCTCCACCTGGTCGCCAATTTTTTGGAGACCGTACCTTTGTGGGGTTTGATGTTGATCGCTCTGGGGCGTAAGTTTCTCCGACTTAGTGCCTCCATCGTTCATTCCCTTACATTTCTGTATTTTTCTAAACTGGGTGGCTTTGTTTCAGGTTCGTGAACTTCCCGCTGCCCGTCACCGATTATCTTAGGTTGAAGATGCCCTCCATCATCGGGGTCTCGACTGATTGGCCTCGATATATGCAACATTCTATCCGGGATGTGCCCCAGTGCTGGTCTCTGGACGACCACCATGCCACCTCCTCAAATAGTAAGGAGAACAACCTTTACAGCGCCCTGATTTACTCCCAGAAAGTGGCCACGTTCCTCGAGCGGGTCGTAGAGCAAAACGACCAGGACTTGTAGACCTCCTGCTCGGCCCTCGACGAGCAGAAGAAAAATTTGGCAGAAGCGGCCGCGGCCATGTCCCGGATGGCGGTCGATCTGAAGGCTGCTCAGGAGAGGTCGGTCGAATTGGCTTTGCAGGTGGCGGAGGTGAACACCAAGCGATGCGCCGAGGTCGACTCGCACTGCCTCGAGCTGGTGACTCTGCGGGGCCGGGTCAATGAGCTCACTCGGCAGCTAGCCAAGTCCCATGCTTTGGCTGTTGATTATGAAGCTCGGGTCGGCGATCTCGAGTTTCAGATATCCAAGGAGGCTTCTCTTCGGGCCGCCGATGACACCGCGCTGGGGATCTTCTCATATATAAGTGCCTATGCAGACGTCCTTCAGGCAGTTTTACATCGCGACCCTTCCGCCGACGCTTCCGTGCTCGTGGAAGACTTCAAGGCCTTCGTCGTTAATTGCCCGCCAGAGGTCGATGTGGTATTGCCTGTGGCAGACTTGGCCGATTTTGGCATTGACCTATCATTCTTGGCTCCGGTGAGCAGGTTGGTGCGGCCGGGCAAGGGTTCCGACCTTGGGGGCTCTTCTGGCGAGGCGCATGTTGACCTTATTGCGTCGCCTATGCCACCGGCCGAGGCAGCGGACGGTAGTGGCGGGACGGTGGCTATCCCGGTTGGTGAAGTTGTCGGAGGTGAGGGGCAGGTGGGCGACCAGGCCGTGGTCGATATGGTGAATAGGTCAGGGGACGGTGCTTAGTGCCTCCCCTTCTACTTAAAGTTTGTGTGTGGGCCTCCTTCCTTTGAATATTTTTCTTGTTACTGCTTGAAGTTTGTTTTTTTTTTATGTTTGTAATAGGCCTTCGTGCCTTTACCTAATGAATGGAATCTTTGTATTTTCTTACCTTGTCGTGTATCTACGCTTATTGCTTTTGCTTTTAAATTGTTGGTCGTGCGACCCCGGACATACGCTATCGACTGTAAGTTTTACCTATGTTCTGATCGCCCTTTCGTTATGGTGCGATGTATCCGAACTATATTTTAGCCATCTTATCTTGTGCAGCGTATCCAAACTCTGGCTTAGTCGTGTTACGGTGCTGTCATTAAGAAGGTCGTCGGGCTTGGCGTGCGGCCAATGCGAGGGACGGCCTTGTTGACGTGAGTTCAGGAGGTCGCTTCATGTCGTAGGTGGTCGGCTTATATGTTTGGCGACTCATTCTAAAGCATATATGATTTTCTCAAAAACGCAATTGATTGTAAAAGACTGTCCTTGGAGTTAAGGAATTTATTACAAAGGAAATGACATATGACAGGCGGGCTATTAGCTACATTCTACTGATAGTATTTCTTCAGGTGGGCCGCGTTCTATGGATATTGGGCTAGCGTGCCATCCATGTCTTCGATCTCGTATGCCCCATTTGCCAGGCATTTGGATATTCTGAACGGGCCTTCCCAGGTGGGGCCGAGTACTCCCTTGGGTACTCCGAGTACCTTTTTTAGGACGAGGTCGCCTTTCTTCAACTGCCGGAGTTTGACCTTTGAGTTGTAATATTTTTCTGTTTGTCGTGTGTAGCCGGCATTTTTAGGTTAACTTCTATCCTCCTCTCTTCCAGTAAGTCTAATATGGTCATCATTGCCATGTCATTGCTGTTTGAGGTTTCGTTGCTTGTTCGGTGGCTAGGTATGGCGACTTCATCTGGGATTACTGCCTCTGCCCCGAATGCGAGGGAATAGGGTGTTTCCCCTGTGGAGGTCCTGCAGGTTGTTCTGTATGACCACAATACTTCGGACAATTCGCTTGCCCACTTGCCCTTCCCCCCTTCAAGTCGAGCTTTCAGTGTATGTTTGATAATCTTGTTGATCGCCTCAACCTGCCCGTTGGATTGCGGATGATACGGGGTGGAGAAGAGCTTTGTTATCTTCCATTTCTTAAAGAATGCATCGATCTTGAGGCCATCGAATTGCTTTCCATTGTCAGTTACGATTGCTTGCGGGAGGCCAAAGCGACAAATGATGTTTCTCCATATGAACCCGCGCAAGCGACATCATCAACACCATGAAACTCTTGGCGGCCAGAATGGGGAAGGGAAAGAAATCTGCACCCCCAAAGGCGAGCAAGAAACCAGGGCAATACAAGACCCCGGGCAACTTCAAGCCATTTGAAGATCCAATGGTGGTCAAACTGATAGATGCCTTCGGCGTATCCCCTGGATACATCTTCACTCAGATCAAGGACAAAAGACTGCTCGGCAATCCCCGGCCCATCAAAAGGAGCGACGGTAGATAGAGTCCAGGAAAATATTACCACTATCACGAAATGGTAGGACACAACACCAGCGAATGTCGTGATCTCCTAAAGCAACTCTGGAAGCTCTATGAGGATGGAATGCTGCATGAACACGTCCGATGACCTCAATACAAAGACAACCGTACTCGCGATGACACATTGTCTCAGCAGCGCGAGGTCGCCAAGAAACATGGAGAGCAGAAGACTGGTCGACAGGCACCCCCCATGCCAGAACACAGCGGCGAAAGGGTAATCCATACCTTGTCGCCACTCGGGGCAGTGGGCGGTCTCTCCACATCCACCTCGCTATCAAAGAGACGCTAGAAAGCCGAACTGAGAGAAATGGCCAACATGGTACGGTTGTGCCTACCAGTCAACGCCACCGCGCAAGAGAGCAATCAGATCCAGTTCGGCGAACAGGACAAGGCAGGCATCGTGTACCCAAATGCCGATCCCCTGGTCATATCAGCCAAAATTATGGGGGTGATAGTCAAATGACTATTGGTCGACAGCGGGGCTTTTTGCAACATACTGTTCAAGAAAACCTTCGACAAGCTCGGCAACTATCACAGTTATCTCGAGCCAAGCGAACATCTGGTAAGGGGTTTTGGCGACGCCACCGTGAAGCCCCACGGGATCATACGTCTGGCGGTAGAACTAGTCTCCACTATAGATAGGGCCATTAGGGCCACAAAACTTTGTGATTTCCTTGTAATCGATCTGCCGTCGACCTTCAATGGTTTCCTCGGTAGGCCTTTCGAGCACGAATTCGAGGCTGTGTCCTCCACTTAATATTTCTGTGTAAAATTCCCCACTTTAGATGGGGTGGTCGGCACCGTTAAGGGGCGATCAGCTTGATGCAAGAGGGTGTTCAATTTATATCTGGTCTCATTTAAATTATAGCACACAAGAAATCGCAAATAATCAAAGAATCCCAATGGAAATCGACCAAAATGAACAAATGAGCGAGGACCTGGAACCAAGACTTGGACCCGAGCCACACGAGTTCATCATCCAAGGAACAATCGATGACCCAAGGGGAGACAAACATCGAGCAACACCGGACGAGGAGCTCGAGAAAGTCAACATGGATCCAACTCGACAGGATTTAGAAGTCATAATCTGCTCTAGAATCTCGTCGGAGCTAAGAGAACAGCTGATCGACTTCCTCAAAGGGAATCTAGACGTGTTCGCCTGGTCCCACAAGGATATGGTAGTAATCGACCCCGAGGTCGCCTGCCATCAGCTCAACATCGACCCCAAAAAAAACCAGTCGCACAAAAGAGGAGGAAATTCGGACAAGAAAAATATGCCGCATTGGCCGAGGAGGTGAAGAAACTGCTCGACAACGAGTTAATCATGCAAGCCGACCAACCCCAGTGGGTGTCCAACGCCGTCCTGGTCAAGAAAGCTAACGGGACTTGGAGACTATGCATCGACTTCACCGATTTGAACGAAGCATGTCCCAAAGACTTCTTCCCCATGCCTCATATCGACCATCTGATCGATAACACAGCCGGGCACGAAATGATGTCATTCATGGACGCATTCGCAGGCTACCATCAAATATCCATGCACAAAGATGACCAACAACATACCTCCTTCCTCACCGAGAAAAATGTGTACTGTTGGAAAAGAATGTCATTCGACCTCAAAAATGTCGGGGCAACATACCAGTGATTAGTAAACCAAATGTTTGTGGAGGAAATCAGGAAATCCATGGAGGTATACGTAGATGACATAGTGGTCAAGAGTCTGAAAAAAGAAGATCATCTTGCCGACCTCGCCCGAGCATTCAGCATCTTGAGGAAGTTCAACATGAAGCTCAACCAGAAAAAATGCAACTTCGGCGTGGAGTCAGGAAAATTCCTTGGCCACCTAGTCAGCAAGCGGGGAATAGAAGCCAATCCAACAAAAATTAAGGTGATACTAGAAATGGGCAGCCCACGAAACCCAAAGGAAGTCCAGAAGCTCGCAAGAAGCCTGGCAGCCCTCAGCAAATTCATATCCCGCATGGGAGATAGGTGCAAACCCTTCTTCGACACACTGAAGAAGGCAAAAAATGATTTTCAGTGGATAGAGGAGGCCCAAACAGCCCTAGATGGCATCAAGAAGTACTTGGCCGACCCAAAAATATTGGCCAAACCCGTCCCCAGAGAAAAGCTCTTTCTCTACCCTGGCCGCCTCCGAAACAACCTTAAGTTTGATCCTAGTACGAGCCGAAGGGCAAGACTACCTGCCAATCTACTATGTGAGTCAGGCACTCAACGAGGCGGAACGAAGATATCCTCACCTCGAGAAGATCGCCTACACCCTCGTAATGAGCGTGAGAAAACTATGGCCATACTTTTTCGACCACCAGGTGGAAGTATTGACCTCATTGCCCCTAAGGGATGCGCTACATCGCCCCGACACGGTGGGGCACTGCATGAAATGGCCGATCCAAGTCGGCCGGTTCGGTGTCACATACGCCACACGAATGGCCATCAAGGCACAGGCCCTGGTCGATTTCATGGTGGAACTCACTTTTCCGATGGCCGCGCAGGAAGCGCCAGCAGGGCCCCCATGGGAACTCTACGTAGATGGGTCCTCCACTCAAACCTGAGATGGGGCGGGAATAATCCTGACTAGCCCAGACGGTCATTCCTTCCAGACGGCTATCATGTTCGACTTTCAGGCCACCAACAATGAAGCAGAATACGAGGCCCTAATTGGAGGGCTGGAAATGGCAATGGCTATGGGAGTAAGGAGGCTAAAAATACACACTGACTCGCAACTGGTCGCGTGTCAAGTGTAGGGAATATGAGGTTCGATGCGAGCGAATGACCGCATACCAAGAGGTCGTCTGCAGCCTGCTCAAAAAATTCGAGCAAGTTTATGTGGAACTGGTACCTAGGAACGCGAACTCCCAAGCAGATGCTTTAGCCAGGCTAGCAACATTAGAAGGGCCAGCGGATATGAGAGATGTCATCATCACGAGACTAACTTTCCCATCCACCACACACACCCTGGTCGCCCTCACCGACCCAATGGATGTTGACCACGAGGATTGGAGGACACCAATACTCGAATATCTAAAGACAGGACACCTGCCCGACAATAGGGTTGACGCTCGGCGATTGCAAATGAGAGCGGCAAGGTATGTGATGGTCGATGACAACTTATACAAGCAGGGCTTCAGCATCCCGCTACTCAGATGCGTGACAAGGGCCGAGGGGCAAACCATCCTGAGAGAAATCCACGAGGGCATCTGCGGAAACCACACGGGAGGCCAATCCCTAGTCCACAAAACCATCTGACAAGGATATTTCTAGCCAACGCTAAAAAGGGACGCTCTCAAATACGCAAAGACATGCCACCGATGCCAAATATTCGCCCCCTCAATCAAGATATCTCCGAAAGAGTTAACCAGCATCCTAAGTCCATGGCCTTTCACGAAATGGGGGATCGACATCATCGGGCCCCTGCCCACTGCCCCAGGTACCGTGCGGTTTGCCTCGTCGCGGTCGACTATTGGGATTATAATTCCCCAACAACGACTACTTCACAAAATGGGCAGAGGCAGAAGCCCTCGCAACAATCGACCAGGATAACGTGATGAAATTCATATGGAGAAACATCATTTTTTGCTTCGGCCTCCCGTAAGCAATCGTAACTGACAATGGAAAGCAATTCGACGGCCTCAAGATCGACGTATTTTTCAAGAAATGGAAGATAACAAAGCTCTTCTCCACCCCGTATCATCTGCAATCCAATGGGCAGGTTGAAACGATCAACAAGATCATCAAACATACACTAAAAGCATGGCTCGAAGGGGGGAAGGGCAAGTGGGCAAGCGAATTGCCCGAAGTATTATGGTCGTACAGGACAACCTACAGAACCTCCACAGGGGAAACACCCTATTCCCTCGCATTCGGGGCAGAGGCAGTAATCCCAGCGGAAGTCACCATACCTAGCCACCGAACAAGCAACGGGACCTCAAACGGCAACGACACGGCAATGACGACCAGCTTAGACCTACTGGAAGAGAGAAGGATAGAAGCTAACCTAAAAAATGTCGGCTACAAACGGTAAACAGAAAAGTATTACAATTCGAAGGTCAAACTCCGGCAGTTCAAGAAAGGCGACCTCGTCCTAAAAAAGATACTCGGAGTATCCAAGGGAGTACTCGGCCCCACCTGGGAAGGCCCGTTTAGAATATCCAAATGCCTGGCAAATGGGGCATACGAGATCAAAGACCTGGATGGCACGCCAGCCCAATATCCATGGAACGCGGCCCACCTGAAGAAATACTATCAGTAGAATGTAATAGCTAATAGCCCGCATGTCATGTCATTTCCTTTGCAATAAACTCCTTAACTCCAAGGACAATCTTTTATAATCAATTACATTTTGAGAAGATCATACATGCTTTAGAATGAGTCGACCAGGAGTCGCCCCAAAGACTATTTCTGGGCGACAAAGGTCGAGTTAAAAGAAGTAGGTTGCTAAACATATAAGCCGACTACTTACGACATGAAGAGACCTCCGGAACTCACGTCAACAAGGCCGTCCCTCGCTTTGGCCGCACGCCAAGCCCGGCGACCTTCTTAATGACAGCACTGTAACACGACTAAGCCAGAGTTTGGATACGCCGCACAAGATAAGACGGCTAAAACATAGTTCGGATACATCGCACCATAACAAAAGGGCGATCAGAACATAGGCAAAACTTACAGTCGCTAGTGTATGTCCGGGGTCACACGACCAACAATTCAAAAGCAAAAGCAATAAACAAGTACATAAATGCGCGAAAATGATAAACTCATATGATAAATCCATTCATTAAAGTAAAAAAGCACATAGGCCATTTACAAGATCACACCCCGAAGGGCCGAAGAGCATACATGTGAAAGTAAAAAAAAGAGAACATCTTCCAGAAAATGCCTAGCAGAAAGGGAGGCTCTAAGCACCATCCCATGACCTATCCACCACAGCCTGGTCGCCCATCTGACCCTCGCCCCCGACAACCTCGCCACCCGGGGCGGCCACCGTCGCACCATTGCTGACAACCATCTCAGTCGGGGGCACAGACGATGCCTCGAGGTCGATATGCACCTCCCCGGAGGATCCCTCATGGTCGGAGCCCCTACCCGGCATCACCAGCCTGCTCTCCGGGGCCAAGAATGACAAATCAATGCCAAAATCAGCCAAGTCTGCCACAAGCAGAACCACATCAGTATAAGGCGGGTAGTCGGCAACGAAGGCTTTAAAGTCCTCCACAAGCACGGAGGCATCGACGGAGGGGTCGTGTCGGAACACAACCCAGAGAACGTCGGCATAGGCACTGATATAGGAGAAGATCCCCAACGCGGCGTCTTCGGCGGCCCGGAGGGAAGCCTCCTTGAACATTCGAAGCTCTAGGTCGCCAACCCGAGCGTCATAGTCCACCACCAAGGCATGGGACTCAACCAACTACCGAGTAAGCTCATCGACCTGGCCCCGCAAGGTCACCTACTCGAGGCGATGCGAGTTGACTTTGGCGCGTCATTTCGTGTGCACCTCCGCCACCTGCAGGGCCAGTTCGGCCGACCGCTCCTGATAGGCCTTCAAGTCGGCCTCCATTTGGGACATGGCCGTGGCCGCCTCCTCCAGCTTCTTCTTCTGCTCGTCGAGGGCCGAGCAGGAGGTCTCCAAATCCTGGTCGTTCTGCTCGACGACCCGCTCAAGGAACGTGGCCGCCTTCTGAGAATAGATCAGGGAAGCGTAGAGGTTGTTCTCCTTGCTATTGGAGGAGGCGGCGTGGTGGTCATCCAGAGACCAGCACCTTGGCACGTCCCGTACGGATTGCAGCATATACCGAGGCCAGTCCATCGAGACCCCAACAATGGGAGGCATCTTCGACCGAAGGTAGTCGGCCACAGGCAGCGGGAAGTTGGCAAACCTGTAAGGAAAGAACAAGTCATACATTTGTAAAAGAAAGAGAAAGCAGACATTCGAAGAGGGAAGCGAATAGTTACGCCCCGGAGAGATCAATGTCGAACCCCACGAACGTGCGATCCCCAGAAAACTGGCGACCAGGCGGTGGCGGGGGTGTCGTCGGTAGAGGATGGGTGGTGAGAATGGGCTCCCGCTGGGGAGCGTTCCCTTCCCCCGGAGCACGTGGGGAGTGGTCGCCCGTGCGGCCGCGCTTACGGGTGACCTGAACGGGTATGTAAGAAGCTGCAAGAAAGCGATCATAATATTTAAAGAGGGAAGTCTGAAGGGGCTCAAGCAATTTTTAAAGAAGAGACTCACGAAGGCGACCAGTCTCACGAGGGTACGTTTGTAGCCCTCCCCACAGCCTCTCGGAGGAAGAATTATAGAGCTCGACGTGGCGGGATTCCCAGGGACGGTCGAAAGCGATCCGGCGAGCAGTCTCAAAATCCCAATTCAGCTGGCTATCGTCAGCAACGAGTAAACCTACAAGAGAGACAAGGGAAATTAGATCAGTACGGAGATGCTCGACACCACCTCAGGAAGGGACCTTACGAGGAGCCCGCTCTTGAAAATCGGGGGGTATAGGAATCTCTAAAACAGAACCTGGGGAGGGGCTCTGCCAAGCTCCCCCCACAAACCACCATCGTGGGTGCCAATTCTTGATTTTGTTGACTATTCCACACACAATCCGTCGACCAGGACGATTCTTCAATGCGTAATGACCCTCTTGGCCATGCTGGGCGACCAGCGACCAGAAGCAGTTTACCTCCATGGACGTGGATAGCCGGTAAAGACCAGCTTAGCCGAGCACTGTTAGAGTCACTTAAGGTAACTCTACCCGTTCGGAGTAATCTGCGCCGGGGTAAGGTGCCAGGCGGCCAGTAGATGAGAGATCACCAGGTGGAGCGGGAAGCGAAGTTCGGCATCCATCGCCGCCTCATGAATGGCGATCATGCCCTCTGGGGGCTGGTCGGCCCTCTCAGACTCCTCTGGACGATAGAAAAATACGTCGTTCGGAGTCTCATACTGGAGATGAGCTGCGTCCAGATCGGCCTCCGACATTGTAGAATGGTATTTCTTGTCGTTTATAAAGAACCTAAACTTGGTCGCAGCACGGACCACGGGACGGAGTGGTCGACAGTGGTGGGACCAGGCCCGATAGGCTCGGTAGTCGAAGAAGTCGGGATGGTCTTAGTCGCGGCGAGCGGAGGTCTTTGGCTCTTCAGGAGGGCCGTCCCGAGGGGCTCCCACACCCCGCTCCGACGTAAGAACTTCCAGGTCCTCGAGGAGACCGAATACATCCAGATCAATCGGAGAGTTCCCTCGAGCGGGACGAGAAGGGCTCGTACCACTGGGGTAAACCCCGCCGCTCGGTACCCCGGCCGACAAAACTTCCCTCACCGGGGAAACCGACCCCGGTGAAACAGAGAAGGAGGGCTCCCCCTCCATCTGACCCAGACGGCCACCAGGAGGCGTAGACATTATGCAAGGAGTGGAATAGAAGAGAAAGGAAGGTTGCACTTACCGATTGACCGTACAAAGCACCGGAAGATGATGGCTCGCAGATTAACACTCGAAGAAGCAAAAGTCCTAAAGACGGAGACGAAAGGGTCTATTTATAAGAAAGGGCAGGGGCTCGAATGCAAATATGTTTTTAAAAAATGGGGGCAAATCGTCTAAATCCCGAGAACAACGGGCGCGTGACGACTACACGCCATCATGACCTGCAAAAGTTACGTCATCGTCTGCATTCTCTAGGCAACAGTTGAACTTACCCGGGCCCACAGACGGACGTTTCCCTAGGTGCTGCGGAATACGAACTAGGTCGACCAGCGACCACCTCACTAGCGACCTGGGGGGCAATTGTTGTGGCCTCGCCACGACGAGGCGATCACTCTAGGGCGACCATCGAATGCGGCGACCAAGTTATAGCGAACCCGGGGGCGACCACCCATGCCTGGTCGCCCCGGCCCAACAACTCTCCCATAGAAAAGGGTTAAATTATGGGATAAGATCGCGGAACATTTATGGAGGCAGATCTTCAGGGCATAACGAGGGAAAGTCTGACTAAGGACGAGATCGGCGCCGAGACGGAAGGAGTCTGTTTCCAGCTAGTGGGAAACCCTAGGAGGCCGAGATTTCCCGGCCCATGAAGAGGAAAAACCTAGTTCGTAGTCTATAAATACACATTGTAATGCAAGTTGTAGAGAAAAAAAGAAATCTTAGTTATTAGGCAGATATTATAAGAAATTTCTGGCTTGGTACTGCCCCCGGACGTAGCCGCATTTGGCGAACCGGGTCACCAAATCATATTTCATTATTATTATCGTTTTGTGGGTGATTGTTCATACGATCTGGCAAATCCGACTATAACAGTCGCACACACCATGCGATAGAAATTAAGGTTGACCATGTGTCACCTCCTTAAAATGTGCATTTAGCACCACTCGGTTGGGGCTAATATATCAGACGTGGGATTGTGGGTTTTTTGAGAGAGAAAGTGTATTATGGGTTTTTTAGAGAGGTTTTGTGTCTAAGAGTACTAAAGGATTTTCATTGAAACTATGAGTAATATTGAGATATATTTTGTACAGTAATTATCCCCTAAAACTGAAACAGTGATAAATTTAAAATTTTGAAAATATGGATTATTGTTTCACTAGAAACTTTATTTTGCAGAGCTACAATGAAAGTTTTGAAAAAAATACACAGTAAACACCTAATAGTAGCTAAATACAACTCACTATTCACAAGAAACTTGCTTTTCTCTATCCCAAATTTTGAATATGAAACCTGGTGGGGGGTGGGGTGGGGTGGGGGGGTTGGGGGTTATACCAACCCAAAACCACTTTTGGCTTCTTAAGAAATCATGCGGCATGGTTATATATATCTCTGAGAACTAAAGCACCGTCAATTAATATCACAGTTTTCTCCCTGAATCGAGACATTGTTTTGGCAAGGGTATTATAGTCTTTTAACACATACAAAATTAGGGTGATAATTTCGGACAAGACACGATAGCACGACACGAAAACAATACAAAAATTGCGGGGGTTAGTGTTTAGTCTTATCGTGTTCGTGTCATTATCGTGTAAACATATAAGGACACAAATTTTTTTTGTCGTGTTCGTGTCAACCCGATAACTTTGAAAAAAAAAAGTTTTGATTATACATATAACTTGATATTTTGTAATTTTATTAGAAATTTTGTATTTTTTATCGTGTCATATCGTATTAACGTGTATTATCTTGTCCGCGTCGTGTCATATCATATCATGTCAAAATTTTAATATAAATTCTACTTTAAAATTTATTTATTTTTATTATCTTGTCGTACAACACAAAAGTTTTCGTGTTCGTGTCGTGTTAGCACGAATTCTTATCTTGTTGTGTTCGTGTTTAACCTTATCATGTCGTGTCACTATCGTGTCGACACAAAACACGACACAGTAACACAATTTGCCACCCCTATACAAAATAAATTGGATTGTAAAGTTTGGCCTTGCATGTATTGAATTGTAAAATTAATTTCTAAAATACACAATTTTTATTAATGGTTAACTATATTTAATTTGAGAGGTCGTTCAAATATATATTATTTTATACTATTATTTATATAATTTTTATTAATATATAAATAAATGTATAATAATTTATATTGGTTAATATAAATATATATAAATACACAAACACATACACTTAAGCAAGCGGGCATATTGAGCTTTAAAGGTTTTTGTAAAGACTTAAATTTGGCATATATAAAGAAATGGACCTTTAAAAAATTTATTTCTGGTTTCTGCCTTGTTTATTTAAAATACCAAGCTAATCAAATAATTTGTAAGGGGTGCATAAGGTAAGTGTCACCGATCCAATTTTCAGCCAAACATCACAAATTTGAAGAAAAATGTGTAATTAATTTCTTCCCCTTTCCACAAAAAAAAAAAATGCAAATATAACAGCTATCTGATATTCATTTCACAGCAACTTCTTTGGCGCACTCAATTTTTCTTCAAACTTCGGTGCAAAAGAATGTTATAAAGATCACTTTAACCCCAAGAAAACCAGAAACGGGTCCCAAAATATACGGAGCCGATGCGCATCTATCAACTCATTCATTTGTCGAGGCTCACATATCCAGTGAATGAATGGGGATTTTAACTGAGACAACTGTCACCTGCATAAGTTTGAGTAAGCTTGTTAAAATAGATAACTAGAAAATCAGAAGCAGTAAAAAATTGATACAATCCCAAAATAGGTTTAGGGGGGTGTTTGCAAACCATTTAAATGGGGAGAGAATCACTTATTTGTAAAAGCTCTTTCTCATAGATTCTGAAATTAAGTGATTTTAAAAGCTGTTATTTGAGTAACAAACCTTGAAAAAGAAATTTCAGAAGATGAAGGCTTTTGCGATTTTGAGATCTTTGCCTATGTTCACTGATTTCTGACAACAAGAGCGTGAGGACTGTTGGATTTCTTCCGTTCTTTTGCAATCTTCACAACACACGAAGGTATTCAGTATTCTAGCAACTTGTCTTCTTTTATAGGAAAGAAAAGATCAAGTTTTTATTCAAAAAGAAAAGAAAAGATCAAGTTCAACAACCTGAGCCTCCAATTCAGATATTCTCTGTATAGATATATGTTCAATGTTGGCACGACGTTTGCGCTCGTCTTCAAGCATGACAGTTAATTGGTACCTTAACTCAGCCATTTCCTGAGCTAAATCCTCTGCTTCTTCTTTTGATTTCAACCTTTCCTCTCTTAGTTCTTCCTGGAAAATATGCACGTTAAGTTTTATAAGGCTAGTTGCTAAGAAAACTATGGTTGTAAAAAGGATGAAAAACAGACAGATGGTCTTGCAATTCCAACTACGCTAATTTTGGACAGCTTGTGATGCGCCCACATTGGTAGCATGAGCGGTTCTACGATTAACCATCTCAACGGGGCGGGTTTGCTCTGTCTCAGGACCCGCCACGCCATCCCACCTGAGCCCAGCCTATTTTTCTATTGCTTACTAATTTTTATACACAATATCTTTTTTATAACTCAAATTAAAATATATAATTGCTTATTATAGCATTTAATATTCATCTTATACTTAAAAATAACATATGTAACATATATGCATTAATATCAATATAAGTTTACATAAATATATATATATATAAATATTAATATATATATGTGTGGCGTGGCGGGTTGTATAAAAATCACGACCCATTCCGTACCCGCTTGATGGGGCCCAAACCCGCCCGCACAGGGCCGGTTCAATACGGCATGGATTTGAACCCACCCCATTGCCATCCTTAATCTCTCATTGATATAAAATAAGCATACCTTAAGCCGCCTTGTAAGAAGTTCATAGGCATCTATCTGGCGTTCCATCTTGTTCCTCAAATCTGCATCACATGCTTTTAAACTGGCAAGTTTAGAGAAGAGAGGACCTAAAGCATTGCCATATGTGCTGCGGTTGTAGGTGACCAAAGAAGTTAAAGAAATACGCAAAATATACTATTACAAAAGACATGATGTTGTTTAACTTTCCTTCTCTCTACAATCCATTGCAGTTATTAAATTAAGTTATGACGACATTGTTTTTGGAAATATTTATCTGCTCCATGTTATCACTAACCGTCTATTATGACGTTGAAGAAAAACTAGATGATATAAAAGTTTAAAGGGTTAATTGCATAAATAATCACGATGTTTTCACATTTTTTCAATTACAACATGAGTAACACTCCTGTGAACCAGGTCTATACATGAAACCTGTGAACCAGGTCTGTACATGAACTAGAGTTCATAGTTATGTACAAAAACTATCATTATTATGCATAAAAAAAATTGTTGCAACTATATTATATGACTATTTTCAAACAGCTTATGCTGGCGTGGCAGCCGGAAAATCTTTGAAAAAATTGCAATTAAATTCACGGCCTTTTGCTATTGTTTCAATTTACTCGCAACCTTTTAATTTTCTTTGCAATTTCACACACTGCAAGACCTGCCAGGAAATAGTCATATGATAGAATTCCAACAACTTGAAAGATCGCGCATCGAATTGCAAATTTTAAAAAACATATGCTGTAATTAAAAAACGTGAAAAGGTTATGATTTATGTTGCAATTAGTCCATAAAAGTTTAAAAACAAACACAAAGAAAAGAAAAACCAAGTAATCCAACCCAATGACGAAATCAATGCTTTACAGTCAAACGATAATGATATAAGCATACCTCATATCTTTCTCTAGTTTATTCGAGGAAATGCCATCAGTTTTCCCCAACAACTCATGAAGCTGCTCTTCGACATCCATGACAAATGCTTTGGTACTCATATCAGACCTTCGCAACTTTTCTTTCAAATCATTGTTTTCCTTCTCTAAGCTCTCAATCAGCCCATTCATCCTGGAATTTTCTTTACTTGTTTCTTCCAGCAATCTCTTAGTTTTTAAAAGATTCTGCTCCAAGTTAATTGAATCGAGGTTCATGCTCTCTATTTCGCATTGATATTCTAATTCCATTGATGAAATTGATTCCTCCAAGTTTGCAATGTGTGATGCTGAATATGTTATTACATCCTCTTTATCCTCTATTTCTTGCACTAATAATGACTTTTCAGATTTTGATTGATTTATCTGTTCCCTTAACATTTCTACCTCTTCAGCTAGATTTTCCATGTCTGCAAGTTTCGATCGGCAGCTGCATACTTGCTCGCCTGGACAGTTTAGGCTCAAGTTTCTCATACTGAGTTGATCCTGCAGGAAATCTATGAGAAAGTTTACAGTTGATTAAGTAAAAAAAGAAAAAAAAAAGTCATAGAGGGGATCTATTTATTTGCCAAAATTTATCTATAAAAATAAAAAATGGACACTAGAAATACAACCAAGCCTTAACATGCCTTAAAAACATATACTCCCCACGTCCCACAAAGATAGTCATGTTTTCCTATTTATTATAGTCATTTCTATATTAAAAGTGTGTAATGTTCAAAATACACCTATTTAATACACCTACTTGTTTTGTCATTATTGTTTTTGTATTAAAAAATAAGGGTATATAAGGAATTTTATAGGTAAAATCCAGAATTTCAAGCACAATAAATGATGTTTTATTGGTCTATGTAAAACTCAAAGTGTGACTATCTTTGTAGGACGGAGGGAGTAATTTTCAAGTAGATAAAATACTGAAGATCATTCAATGCATAATCTTTGTAATGGTTAAAAGATGTGTGAACACAGAAAGATAGACACAATTCATGGAGATGGGAGGGTCGTGAAGGGGAATTTGTTTTTACCATGTTTGGTTTCATTTCCTTCTCAAAAGATAAATGTGTCTGTCACTTAGATCTCAGGGAATGAGCATTTTTATTTCTAAAAAGACCAACAATATTAGATAAATATCTATTATACCTCCACTAACTAAAACACAAAATTGACAAAACTAGAATACCTACTATCCACAATTAAACAATATTAGATAAATATCTATAGTAGACAATATCTCTTAAAATACATCACATCATTATTTTCCAACAAGCATCCAAAGACACCTGCATTCTCTAAATGGTATCCAAATTCTACCATTGATTTTGTGTTCTTTGTCTATGTTTATATGTGTATATATCTAAACGAAATTTAAGTGAAAATCCAAGTTGCATCAATATCTGTTTGCTATTTGATTCTATGAGGAAATAGTGGGCCTAAAACATATATCTGGTTTTATTTACAACATACAGTATAGAAAAAAGAGACAGAAGGAAACAGAAAAACTCAAATCCTGATTCTAGCAGCAGGTCAAGTTTGTCCCTGTTGGTAATTACTGAAGCAACGTGTTTGAAGGAAGAAAATTATTAAACTTCTATACATGTTCTACCAACAAAAATTAATATTATATATATATATATATACATATTAAGTCCCACCTATTTCTTGGACGCTATTACTGAGTTCTCTTTCCAAATCCGTAATACGCTTCTTGTCTTCTTCACGCGATTCAGATAATGTCCTAACATGGTATTCCAATCTCTGCATTTAAGAGAGATGTACATTAGCGTACATATAAAATACAATCTCAATTCAACCCTTCCTTTTAAACTCCATAAACTTGGGTATTTAATTAGTACTAAGAGTTTTTACCTTTTGTAATTCAAATAAAAGGGTTTTACACTTACCATTCTAATCAAGTAAGAAAGTTTAAAAAGGACAATACAACAACTTCAAATATCGGAAACTGAATAAAGACTAAAATAACTGTTTAACTAGGAATTATTAAAATTTACTGCCTAGACTAGTAACTGAAAGAACAAACTTTGGATCCTGGAGATAAACAGATCATTTGAACCACTCTTGGTTACACAAGAAAGGGAACATGTTTTAACATTCTAATCGGGGAAAAAAAAAAGTCATAACATGAACTTAAAAATTATATTAATCTCATGATATGCCAATGTAATAAAAGTTTAGGTAATAACCCTGATTAGTTCAAAGCCCTGGGACTTTGAATCCCTCAGCATTTCCTTTTCCTTTGTGAGCTGCATCAAATAAAATAAATTATAATATATGAGATAAAGACAGCACACCAATAGTAAGCTCAGATAACAAGGATACATACTAAAGGCAATCAAACTTATGCAACTAAAACACCGAAACAATCTAGAGTTGAATGAAGGATAAGCAATCAGCAGTGTAGCTGAATAATAGTAAGGTAGGAAGTATATAACTTGCCTAGAAGCTAGTTCAATTATGTATAATTTCGAAAGTACCAGGGTGTCCCAAAGCACTATAAATTCCGTTCTGATTGATTATATATGGAGATAGATTCTTTTCAAATTCTACTTGCCAATAACACAAAATTTATCACGCAACAGGACAAACACTTCTATAACTTGGTTCATGGAAGTTTTATGTTGAACTCGGTATTTGTTTAGAATACGAAGTAATACTGTTTAGCATATGAAGTGTCACTATTTTGTGATTTTTGAGAATAATAACACATAAACATCAAGCATTTGCAAATAGTGATACTTCATATGTTAAAAGGTGATACTTTGAAGAAGAGGGTTCACGTGAACCTGGCTCACAGAAGACCTAGTCATGTAACTAATGACAATGCAGGTCGAATAATACAATTACAAGGAAATGTACTTCAAGATATAATAAAGAGGAAACAAATGACTAAGTTATACCTCCTTAAATCGTTCCCTGATCTCCAACAAATAATCAGCATCAAGAGAAGTATCATTGCTCCCACTCATTCCACCAGACAACTGCAAATAATAAATTTTAGCATTAGTACTTTACAATTTATCATCAAGTAAACACCATGATTATCTGAAAATAGCAAAAGCAAAAATAAAACAAATATTCCAAAGATCTTAATATAATTTTAAATCCTGGCAATAACAATGCAAATTATTAAAGAACTATTATCCTGCGCAGGAAAAATATACATTACAGAATATTAGGGGGGAAAAGAAAGGGGGGGGACAGAAAGGGGCGGAACTTTCCCAAAATTGAAATTTATCAAATAGTTTTAGACAACACGCTAACTGAAGAAAAATCTTCCCCGTAAAGAATTAACGAAAAACAAGGAGAAATAATTTTTGGAAAATGCTTCAAAAGGAAAAAAAACGAAGGCGAGAACAAAATGAAGTGAAAGAAAATTTGGTTTCAGAGAAGGAGGAATTACTGTACCGAAAAGACTAAAGTTTTGAAGTTCTGGATTCCCCTGGTAGAATTTAGAAGTTGTACTTGTAGCAGTTGTTTCTGATTTACATAAATTTTCGAAGAAATTGATGGCATTCGAGAGTGAGGATTGAGGAATGATGAGAATGTTGGTCTGACTTGACTACATTGACCAGGGCTTTGGAAATTTTGCTGTTGGACCCCATGAGATCTGAGTAATTCCAATTCAGATCATTTGAATTTTGAGAAGTAATTGTTGTAGGTCCGAAAAAATTTGTTCATAATATGAAATTTATATTATTATATTTATAAATTAATATAAAAATCAATTACTAAGAGGTGCAAAAGTCCCTTTAGTGTTACTTTAAGTCCAACTTGCTTTTAAAATTACCTAGAGGTGCAAGACAATTGCTAAAAAACCTAAAATACCTTTTTTCTCATTGAATTCACATTCATTTCCCACAAAATTCATTCTACCCATTTTCAAAACCCTAATACCTGCTGCTCTACCCCTCTCAAAAACGCCGCAGCGGCGCAAGCTCTCCCTCCTCTCAAATCGTCGTCGCCGCGACGGCCACCCACCTCCAAAAACCAAAACGGCAGCGCCGCTTACCTCCGCACTCGCGGCGCCGTCCATCTCCACCTCCTCCCATCTCTCAAATCGGCACCCATCCCATTTCTCTCTAAACAAGAACGGCGGCGCCGCCTGCCTCCACAATCGCGGCGCCACCCACCTCCACCTCTGCGGCCAACCTCCACCAAGAAACTGACCGCCGCCACCCGCCTCCCCCTCCTAGAAATTTGCGGCGGCCATCTCCCTCGTCTCGTTGCGGCCCCCCTCCTTCCCCACCCTCCCCGCCTAAGACGCCCACTCCAAAACACAGTACGGCGGCCCCCGCCTACAATCGACCACCACCGCACCCACAAAATTGCCCCCAAATCCAACATACCCCTTCTTCTCACGCCCGACACCCTCCTCATTGGATCGATCGCGAGAGTTTGAGTGATTTAGGGAGTAGGGCTGAGGGAGCGATCGAAAAATGGGCATCGACGCCTGTTTATGCAATTGCTTCATGGTTGGTGGTTGTTGATGAAATTTTTTCCGGTGATTCTTGGGAATGTTAATCACACCATTACACAATCTTGCCACAACCGACCTTCTTCCTGATAAAAATCATCACTTTTTCCTTTTTTGTCTCAATGGAGTTTTTCTTGGGTGGTTTTTCTTTTTTATTGTCTTTTTGTACAACTGAGTTGGGAAGAAGAGAGAGAGAAATGGGAATGGGCGTTTCATTTATTAGATCTAATGTGATCTGGTGTTTGTTGTGTTGTGATGGAGATAGTGACAATCTGGATTTTCTTAATTTATTTGGAGATGGATAATGGTGGTGTCAATCTGGATTTGAGATTTCTGGCCTTTTTTTAGATTTTGAAGAACACGCTAAGACGTTTTTAAATGAACATGCCAGACGTTTCAAAAATATACGTATCGAAAATAACATATGTAATTTTTAGATTTTTTAGATTTAGATTTTAATTTCTGTAATAACTGTAATTTCTGTAATTTTTTAGATTATAATTTCTGCATTTTCTGTAATTTATGTAATTTCTGTAATTTTTTGAAATTTTCACCTTCTATAATCTTTAGATTTTATATTGTAAATTTCTGAATTTTTTAGATGAAAATATATAAATTTCTATAACTTTTAAAATTTTTAGATTGTAAATTTCTATAATTTTTCAATTTTTTTATATGAATTTCAAGTTGTAATGTTTTTTACATGAACATTTACACACGAAGATGAATAAGAAATAGCTGATCCCTTAAGGGAAAGGAGGTGATTTTAAAAAATAGGAGATGATGGGTATATCAGTCTTTTTGACACCCATTTTGCACCTACCAGCAATTAATAAAAAAACTTGGACCTAAGAGTAATTCGGCTTTGGGCCTTGCATCTCTAAGTCACTCACTCTTAATATAATTATACTAATCAACGACTAAGTCTTATATGCATCTAGGCGTAACGTGCATTCATAGTGCATTTTAGAATCATGCAACTTATTTATACTGAAATGTGCAACTATTAACATGGAAAAATAATTACCCGATTCAGTATAAAAAAAATTGTATTTTTTAGTATAACAAGTTGTACGGTTCTAAAATGCACTATGAGTGCACGATGCATATGGATGCACATAAGACCCACTCTTAATCAACTGATATCGTTATATTTAATCATAGTATTAAATGTTATAGGAACTAGTTTATAAAAGTAGTGGTATCAGTTTATAAGTTTAATGATATAAGTTTTATACTATGAACAAGTTTCAGTGAAGCGTTGTGAAGAAACAAATAGAAGGCCTTTTCAAGAATCTAAACCTGATATAACTAAAAAAAATTAGGAGTTGATCTCCCATGAATCAGGTCTATGATATGAACTTGGATTATTTGACTCATTTCACTCATTTTTAATACTCCCTCCATCCTAATTTTGATTGGCTAAATACTGTAGACACGGAGATTAAGAAAAAGTGGGAGACAATAGTATTAAATGGTGTAAAGTGGGTAAAGTGGGTTTGGTGGAGGGAAATAATAGTATTAAATGGTGTAAAGTGGGTTTGGTGGAGGGAAATAATAGTATTAAATAGTATTGAAGTCGAGAATCATGCGAAGCTTTTCATAAAAGCCATGATGGAACTTAGTCATAAAGAGGTTGAGCTCTTACTGGCGGTGGCTTGGGCCATCTGGCGGCACCGCAACGTTGTAGTGTGGGATGGGAAATCGCAAACAACAACTCAGGTGGTCTTTGGTGCCAGTAGTTTCATGGAGGAATGGATGTGTGCTCGAAGGCCAACTCAACGTTTGGTTAAGGCTGACTCTTGTAAGTGTTGGCACCCACCCACCCAACCGGTAGTGAAGATCAGTGTCGATACCTCATTCTTCGGCGATGTGTTTGTTGGACCCGTGAAAAAACCATGTAATGCATATAAAATAGGGGTGAGGGAATAATGATTCTAATTTTTTTTTAAATGATGTGTTTTGCTTATAACTAAATGCATATGGCAAGTAAGAACATAAAGCAGTAAAGAACACACGATTTTATAGTGGTTCGGAGTCCAACTCCTACATCCACTCTTCCCTTCATGGGGCACCAACTAAACCAACAGATATTTATGGAGCTCTCACTCAACGGGACTTATCTCCCTCACGGGATCACCTATAGATGTTTAATGAGTTCTCACTCTCTTGGGACTTATCTCCCTCACGGGATTGCCTACCCTCCCTTATGGGATTGCTTCTTAACTACCTCACTTAACCACTAATTCTCTCTCAAGAAAGAGTTTGAGTTTGGTGTTATTTCCAACTAGGTGAGATTTTCCCTTACATTGTTTTAGCCTTTAAGCTAAGGTTGGGAAAATCTCTCTAAGCTTATGATATGACATTTTTACTTAGATATAATGAAGAACACTCTTTGGTAAATTTGGATATTTAATGCTCTGTGTTCTTGAATGGAGATGCTTGAATATTTGGCTTTAATCTTCACTTTGCAGCATCCTCCATTATCTTCTTTTGAAGATAGTGCAATGTATTTATAGTGTGGATTTGAATATTACCGTTGGAGAGTAATATTCAAATTCATACTAATAATCTTCCAGCTTTTCTTTGTCCTTTTGCACTGTTGTTTACAGCTTTATGTCACATTCATATATGTGTTGTTATCTTCTTATTGGCCAGCTGCTTTTGTGTGTCTAACGGATCTGATCAGCTCGCCAGATTACTGTTCATATCTTCTGATTTTGGTCGCCTGATCTGGTATGCAGATTTATGGTCTGCTAAAATCTGCTCTGTAGAAATCTGGTCTGCAGATTTCTGGTCTGGTCTGGTAATCTGGTCTGCATCAGCACACTGCATCAGTTCAGCATATCAGATTCATCTGATCTCGATCAGCCTCGTCTGCAGCCTCGTCTGATCTCGATCATCTTCGCTTGATTTCAGGAGTTCCCCCTTAACTTGTTCTCTCGTTTCCCCTCAACTTGTTATCTGTAGATTAGCTTAAATAACACAAGTTGATAATGTTTTGGCATAATTAATCAAAACTAAAATATCCCAATAGTGTTACAGGTGGGAACTGACTGTGTTATGAGGGATTGTTCCGGCCAGGCCCTTGCGTTCCATACACAATACAGGGACGGGTTGCTAACTATCCGAGAAGGCGAGGCATGGGGAATGTTTGAGGCGCTGAGGTGGGCCACATCAATGGGGATTGCAGAGCTAATTCTGGAAACTGACTCGATGGAGGTGAGCATGGTTGTTTCATCTTCATCCTCCGATGACTCAGTGTTTGGAGACTTTGTGGCGAAGTGTAAGGAAATTCTCGTCGAGAATCGTAATTTTAAGAAAGTGTGGATTAGTTGTAATGCCAACTTAGTGGCACATTCTTTAGCTCGGATGTCTTGTTCCTATGAGAGTCCGTCTTGTTGGGTCGAGCCTCCAATCTCTGTGGATGGTCTTCTCGACGTTTGTCGTTCCTGAGTGTAATGTCGTTCTCGTGTAAAAAAAATTATTGAAAGTTATTTTATTTCCTTTTTAGGAAATGGCCAAAGAAATTTTAGACAACTAGTTACAGAAAGTGTATTTTTCTAAACTACTAAACTACTAAACTATTTACGGCTATCAAAATTAGGACAAATGGAGTATATTTTTCTAAACTACTAAACTTGACTCGTATTATACTCTGGGTAGGGTCAAATTTTATAAATTAAAAACAATGATTATAGCATGAATCAGGTCTATACAAGTTTTTGTCATTTTTTAGTAGATTACAAATAATTCGAGTAGTGAATATTTAACATCTTTTAAATCTTATTTTGAGGATAATACAAAATGCCATTAATAAGAGCATAATTAAATGTTTTAATTATATAAAGAAATAAATTAATTTATTATTTCTTCTTTTAATAATTTAATATTTTATTAAAAGAATAATTTAATGAAAAAACTTGTATAAGACGGTCTCATACATAAGACGAATCTTTTTTACTGTACTATATGATCCATAAACTTATGTGGCTCCAACCCAATTATGTCTTAACGTAGAAAATTAACCAAGTATTTAAGGCATGATTAGTATGACTGGATAGAATTATTGCTTAATGGAGTGAAAGTGTGAATGGAATAACATATGAATGATGATTTTTATCATTTGTATTGTCCAAGATATGAAATATAAGTATTATATGAATCAACTTTAAAATTATTATTATTAATTATTGGAACTATAAATTAATAATAGTATTATTATTCATTTCTTATATATAATATTATTAATTAAAATATTATATATTTTATTATTATAAAAATATTATTATTTACATTTTAAATTATTATATTAATATTATTATTGAATTTGGTTAATATTATATTTTTTATTAAATAAAATTGTTTTACTTTTATTATTAAGTAATAGTAATATTATTATTACTAGTTTTTTGACAGCCCGTGCATTGCACAGAAGTCATTAATATTGCTTTGTTTTATTAATTTTATATTTTTAAATCACTTCACGTTATAGATTATAAATAATCTTTTACATATTAATTGGAAATTAAATCATGAATTATTATTTTTTACTAAAATATATTAGTTAAAATGAATTTTAATAATTATTGCGATTCCCGAAGTTTCTGTTAGTGTTAGTGTCCTAGAGACAATCTATTGTAAGGACATAATACTCGATGATATTCAGTTTGATTTAATATTATAGTTCACTTAATATTAATGTATGACAATACACTTGTTTGAATATTATGTTTGATTGTTTGCATTTATTCATGCAAGTGTTCCCATGAGTCATTGCTGTCATTGAGGTTGTGAGAACTCAGATGACTTAAGCATGATTCTCAAATAGCCCCGATCAAGGATCATCAAGAATGAGATATTGATGATACAATGGAGATTGGTGTGCGATCTGCATCATACTCTTAGAGAGCGTAGTAAGATCTCACTTACTACGAGATACTAGGTATCTCATGATGGATGCACAAATACCTTAGAGGGTATTGGTACACCCATCCGAGAAACTGTTTGATGTATTTCCACTATTTGTGTCTTCGGGTGTCTCGGTTAGTGAGAGCGATGCGATACTCCTTTGACTTGAGGCCAATACGCACGACATGTGTGGGATGATGAACTTTGACCATGACCAACGCTTACACCATAACCATGGGTAGATATGGCTTGGATTGGGTTCATCACGAAGTGCATGTGTGTGGTAGTTGAGCCAAGAATAGGATTCATTCCTCAAAGTGGATTTAGAGAGGATACTCATCTTCTCATCATAATTGGATCAAAGTCATCTGCTGATGCACGTCAACTTAGACTTTGTGGCTAAGTGTGATATACATGATCAATTAGTGATTAGAGATAATATGATTAAGTTATTTGAATAGACACTTCATCATGTTCAAGACTTAATCGAGTATTCGTGAATGAAATGAGGAAATCGTAATAGCCTATGTTTCAGTTACAGGTAGTTGCACGTTTCTCACAACGTACCTCATATATTGAGAATGTCTGATTTATTGTCTAGGGTTCAATTAAGACCGTTAGTTTGACTAATCGCTCGATATATGAGGGCCTATGGGTCACACAACAAATAGTTCTCTTTTACGGATTATAGTTGGTTGATTAAATGTTAAATTGGATTTAATATTTAATTTATGGAGAATTAATTAATAATAGATTAATTTGGAACTAATTATTATTAATATTTAATTAAATTGGATTTAATTAAATAAGAATTCCCAATAATAATATATGGAATATTATTATAGGATTTAATATATATGGAATCAAATTCGTAGAGATTTGATATACATGGGAATTAAATCCGTAGAGATTTTATATGTGGGAAATAAATGTAAGAGATTTATTTAAATAAAGATTAGGGATTTTATTTCCCAATCAGGTTAGCTTAAGATTTAAGTTGGGCCTCTCCTATATATATGAGCTCTTGAGAATTCACAAATAACGTTAATTCATATTTCTCCATAAAATCTAGAATAAGAATTTTCCTAGCAAATTCCGTCTCAGATTCAACGTTGGCAAATCTGTGCAAGTCCGTGAATGGGGATTACGTGGATACCATAGTAGAGAAATATGCGTACGATTTACTGTAAGATTTATCTTTATGTTTATACGTATTCAATTATGCAATTACGTGTTCGTTGTTGGTGAACTGTTTATTTCCCCTGCGCATGTATTACGTGTTTACGTGTCTCTAAATTCCAACTGTGGTATCAGAGCATCAGGCTCTTGTTTTAATTGCATTAAAATCTGATTTTTAATTTATTTTTTTTTTAAAATCAGTGGGGCACGGTTTCTTATTAACCGCACCCGTTATTTGTTTTTTGTCCCGGGTCGCTCGTCTCCTTCGTCTTCGCCCAAAACCCAGAATTAGGGTTTTTCCCCTCTTTCGCCGCCGCACTGCTCCTCGCACTTTACCCTCGGCGGACGGCGCTACGCCGCGTCGCCAAAGGCCGGAACTAGGCACCACGACTCACGACGCGCGCGGGAGCCCGCGACGCGACTCCCGAAGCGCCCCAATCCCATCTTGGAGGCGTCGATCTTCTCTGCCTCAATTCATGGCGAATCGCCGCCGATTCTCTCCGATTTTGACGCTAGTCTCTTCAATGCGCTTGGCCGGCATGCCCATCTCGACGTGTTTCAAGGCGGCGTGTCACCGAATTCGGGAAGAGTCAGTGGCAACGCGCCGCCGACTCGTCGCTTGCCTATGTTTGTCGATCTGGTTTCGAACCAGAAATTGATCAGGGGTGCGGCACTGCGCTTACCCCTCCGTTCCATCTACATCGACGACGGGTCGACCGCACGCTAGGCGTGGCGTTGGCGACCCGCGTCGGATCGCTGGCCGAACCTTGTCGCGTCGCCTTGCCGATTCTGTTCGTCTTCATTTGGAACCTGGACTGTTTCGATTGTTTTGGTTCCTTGGTTGGACTGAATGGATGAATTAATTTGATTAATTGTGATGCGATTTTGATTCTGAATTTTTGGGTTAATTGGATTTTTGGATTTCGAATTGGATTTGATTTGGTTGGGTGATGATGTAGGAGGGTTGTTTTGCAAATTCGATTTGAGACAGACCCTCCCGTGCAAATTTTAGAAATTGCACCTGAGCCCCCAGGATTAAAATAAATAAAAATTGAATTTTAGAATTTTATTTGATATAATTCTGAGATTAGAATTTCGGTTGGACCGAGACGATTAATTGGATTAATTAATTTTTAATAATCATAAAATGAATCTTTAATTAAATTTAAATTCATTTTTAAAAGGAATTATTAAAAACCCACAGTTAACTTGTTTGATCGTTTTAAATTAGTTAACGTATTTATAGTCCGTGTTATAATTGTTTGGGTAGGCGGAGCCCAATAATTGTTGGACCGTATTAAATGTTTGGGTAGATGGCGCCCATATAAATGTTAGTCCGTGTAAATCATGTTTGGGTAGGCGGTGCCCAATAATTGCTCAAATGTGATGTAGATTAACATGTTGGATCTCGATTAAGCAATTAATACCCCGCCTTTAAAACCTTCCTCACTAAAATATAGTTTTCTCATTAATTTGATAAGATGTCTTCCATCAATATTAAAAGTAAACTGGAGATTTCGTTCCAATGAGTACTTAAAGACCCTCGTCTTTTGCTCAGATCTACATCTAACGAGACTTTTATAGGGACATGTAATTTCGCCGCTTGATGGTTGTAAACCAACTTAACTTTGTTTCGCTAGCCCTCGTAGGGAACAAAGGGTAAGGGACATCAGTCGAACTAGGTTCGACAAACTAGGAGTTGCAGTTTTGCAATTGGTTTGGAGACCTACCAGTTATGCTATTGTAATGATCAGCCCTCGCTGGGATTATGATGGTAGGAATGTGGATCCTAGTCCATTATAATTTATATTTGATATAAATTTGTACTTTTCCGATGAGGTCGTTAAGTATGTGAAAATAATGGAGATAAAATAAACACAAAAGAAAGGCCATGTTTATTTTGATTGCTGAATATTGATCATAGGAATTATGTGTTTTAATTCCAGTTTTATTTTATTTCTCTTGGTTAGTTGAAATATAAAACTGTTATTGAGATGTGTTTTGGAAACAAACAAATTTGGCTAGGCCAAATTTTCTGGACTGACACAGAAATATGTGTTTGGTGCTAAGGCAAGAAAAGATTGAGTACGTGTTAGACACGCCAATCCCGGTTACCCCTGCAGTTGGTTCCCTGAGGCAGCCACGTTTGACGTAGCAACTCAGAATAAGCATCAAAAGGATGCTTCCCAGACGCAGTGTGTGATGTTGCTCGGCATGACTCCCGAATTGCTTAAGGCAACCTGAGAAAATGGGTCTCTTCTAAATGCTCAAGCATCTGAAGGATCTCTTTGATTCTGAATCTCGTTCTTAGATTTATGAAGTGATGAGAGATCTGTTCAAATGCCGGTTAACTAAAGGAGAGAAGATTTCACCTCATGTGCTTAAGATGATCGGCCTAATTGATAAGCTTGGTAATTTAGGCTTTGAGCTAAAATACCAACGTTTTCATTTATGTTGTCCTCTAGTCGCTCTCGGATTCATATTTTAGCTTCATTGTGAACTACAATATGAATAAGACGAATGCGACCATGCCTGAACTTCACAATGTGCTCAAGACTTTTGAGTTCACTATCACTAAGATGGTGTTCAAAAGAAGGAGCGGGTAGACAAAGATGTGTGCCTCTACTATAAGTAGAAGAGGGCACTGGAAGAAGGACTATAAGGTTCTGATTGCTAAAAGAAAGGCACTGGGTGCTTCTGGAACTAGAACATGTATGTTTATTATTAAGATAGACATATCCACTAATAGCGCTAACTGCTTGGTATTAGATACCAGATGTGGCTCTCACATTTGTACGAATGTAAAGGGGCTAATGTGTTTTAGGGCAGTTAGGGCGGGTGAAGTCGTCTTACACGTTGAAATGGAGCAATAGTTGCCAACTGAACGCGTGAGGACTTATGTGTTAAACTTACCCTCTGGTTTTAGAGTAGAACTTAATGATTCTCATTTCGTTCTTCCTATTACTCGCAACATTATTTTCATTCCTATGTTAGACATTGAGGGTTATTCCTTCCATTTTAGTGATAATAATTGTTATTTCACTTTGAATGGTGTGGAATGCCCCTATGGTGAATGGTTTATACTTGTTGCATTGTGGATATAATGTTCTTAATATACAAAATAAAAGACTCAAACTTAGTAATCATGAAAACCCGACTTGCTTATGGCATTGTAAACTTGATCATGTAAACGAGAAAGGAATTGCATGGTTAAGAAAGTTAGACTACTTAACCCCATTTGACTTTGAGTCTTATGGAGATTGTGAATCTTATCTCATGGGCAAGATGATCAACAGACCTTTTTTCTGAAAAAGGGGTGCATGCCAAAGAAGTTCTAGAGTTGATCTACAACGATGTTTGTGGACCATTGCCCACTCTAGGTAGGGGTCACTTCGAATACTTCATCACTTTTACTAATGATTTCTCAAAGATACTGATACGTGTATCTTATGAAACACAAATTCGAGTCTTTTGAGAAGTTTAAAGAGTACAAAGCTGAAGTAGAGAAGCAACTTGGTAAAAGTATTAAGACTCATCGATCAGAACGAGGAGGTGAATACCATAGCCATGAATTCACTGATTATCTGAAGTTGCATGGAATCCAATCACAATGGACTCCTCCCGGAACACCCCAGATGAATGGAGTATTCGAGAGGAGAAACCGAACCCTGTTAGACATGGTGAGGTCCATGATGAGCTTTTCCTGTCTTCCAACATTCTTATGGGATACGCGTTACAAACCTCAATTTACATTCTGAATAGGATTCGATCTAAATCGGTTGAGCATATACCATATGAACCATGGTGTGGCAAGAAGCTAACTTTTACACATATCAAACATGGGGTTGCCCCGTGATTGTGAAAAGGATGCTTACCAACAAGTTGGAATCCAAAGGTGAAAAGGGTTACTTTGTGGGATATTCTAAGGAAACTAAAGGATATTACTTCTATCTAGCTGAGAAACAATCAGTGATTGTTTCTAGGTAGACCAAGTTCCTCGAAAATGACTATGTCTTTAAGGAACAAGGTCGTAAGCTGATAGAACTTGAAGAAATTCAAGAACTACAAATTAACAAAGAGACTGAAATCTTCTCAAAGCAACATGATAAGAAATCAGTGGGAGTATTCAACAACTTTCACGGTGGGAGTCTTTCACTAGGTGATCGTCTTTCAGCCAATGGGAGAGTAATTGGAGTTGGCTTGCCTGTGCAAGAACCTCCAAGTGGGCTGAATGAGAACAACATAGTTCAAACTCCCGCCGAAGAGACATATGAAAGTGTAGCTCTTGAGGACTCTCCGGACATTGATGAAATCAATGTAACACAAAATTTTCACGATCAGAATGTACAGCCTGCACAACCACAGCTCCGTAAGTCAATTAGGATTCGTAATCCGCCCATTAGATACGGTTACCTCTTGGAGGAACTCGATAATGTGGACATACCGGATAAAGATGATCCTAATACTTACTCTAAAGCAATATCAGATATTGATTCAGGGAAGTGGCATGAAGCCATGAAATCTGAGATGGACTCGATGTACACCAATCAAGTCTAGGACTTGGTTGAGTTGCCGAAAGGGGTTAGACTCATATTTTGCAAATGGGTCCTCAAGCGTAAGACCAATGCAAATGGCAAAATACAAACCTACAAAGCTAGGTTGGTAGTGAAGGGTTATAGTCAACGCGAAGGCATTGACTATGACGAGACCTTCTCACCAGTTGCAAAGATCAAGTCCATTCGAATTTTACTTGCGATAGCAGCACACTATGATTATGAGATTTGATAGATGGACGTCAAAATAACTTTCTTCAATGGAGACATTGATAAGGAAGTGTTTATAACTCAACCTGAAGGTTTTATATCTAAGTCAAATTCTAATCTAGTACGCAAACTAAAGATATTCATTTATGGATTGAAGCAAGCTTCTAGGAGTTGGAATATCCGATTTGATGAAGCTATCAAGTCCCTTTTGACTTCATCAGAAATTCAGAAGATCTTTACGTTTATTGTAAACGCAGCGGGAAGAATATTGTTTCATAATCGTGTATGTCAATGACATAATGATTTTGGGAAACAATATCCCGTTAATACAGTCCGTTAAAGATTTGTTGTTGAAGACCTTCATGATGAAGGGTCTTGGTGAAGCCTGCTAAATCCTAGAGATCAAGATCCACAGGGATAGATCCAAGAGGATGTTGAGGTTGTCACAGTCCACCTATGTAGACAAGGTGTTGAAGTGTTTTGTGATGGAGAACTCTAAGAGAGGGCCTCTACCGACAAATCATGGGATAAAGCTGTCAAAGAAGGATCATCCTTCTAGTGAAGTTGATATCAAGCACATGAACGATGTCCCATATGCATCTGCAATTGCGTCAATCATGTACGCCATGACTTACACTAGGTCAAACGTGGCCTACGCTATCAACATTACTAGTAGATACCAACATAATCAAGGTGAGTCTCACTGGATTGCTGTCAAGACCATTCTGAAGTATCTTAGACGAACTAAAAAATGTTTCCTTGTCTATAGTGGACAGTCAGAACTAGTAGTGACTAGTTGAGCTGACACAAGTTTCCAATCCGACTGTGATGATTATAAATCACAGACAGGTTACGTTTCACTCTCAATGATGTGGCGGTCAGTTGGAGTAGTTCCAAGCAAGAGACGACTGCATATTCAACAATCGAAGCTGAGTACATTGCTGTATCAGAAGCCTCAAGGAGGCCGTCTAGATTTTATAGTTCTTAAGAGAACTAGGGGTAGTTCTGAGTGCCAGTTGTCTAATAAACTTGTATTGAGACAACGTTGGTGCGATTGCGCAAGCAAAGGAACCGAGATCGACAAGCAGTACAAGGCATATCATTTGATCTGATAGATCATAACGATAGGAGAAATATAATTAAAATGTATTCCCACATATTTAATTTGGCAGATCCTTTCACCAAAACACTTAGTGTTCATGTACACACTAGACATTTGATTGTCTAGGGGTTAGACATGTAGGTGTTTGACTTTAGTCCAAGTGGGAGATTGTTAGTGTTAGTGTCCAAGAGACAATCAATTGTAAGGACATAATACTCGATGATATTCAGTTTGATTTAATATTATAGTTCACTTAATATTAATGTATGTCAATACACTTGTATGAATATTATGTTTGATTGTTTGCATTTATTCATGCAAGTGTTCCCATGAGTTGTTGTTGTCATTGAGGTTGTGAGAAATCAGATGACTTAAGCATGATTCTCAAATAGCCCCGATCAAGGATCATCAAGAATGGGATATTGATGATACAATGGAGATTTGTGTGCGATCAGCATCATACTCTTAGAGAGTGTAGTAAGATCTCACTTACTACGAGATACTAGGTATCTCATGATGGATGCACAAATACCTTAGAGGGTATTGGTACACCCATCCGAGAAACTGTTTGATGTATTTCCACTATATGTGTCTACGGGTATCTCGGTTAGTGGGAGTGATGCGATACTCCTTTGACTTGAGGTCAATACGCACGACATGTGTGGGATGATGAACTTTGACCATGACCGACGCTTGCACCCTAACCATGGGTAGATATGGCTTGGATTGGGTTCATCACGAAGTGCATGTGCGTGGTAGTTGAGCCAAGAATATGATTCATTCCTCAAAGTGGATTTAGAGATTTTACCAGTTCAGCTTGCAATCTGCTGTCCTTGATTAAATCGTTTCCTTCGCACATCTCAGCAAGTGTATCCCACAACTGCTTCGCAGTCTTGAGATACTTGATCTTCTCACGTGTTATCTTATCCATCGTCTTCACTATGATATGTCTGGCCATTGTATCTAGATTAGACAATTTCCTTTCCTCGGCATCCATCAGTGAAGGACTCTTTCTGATTCTGGCTCCAGTTGGAAATTCTGGATCAGCTCCTTCAGCTAGGTTGTTGTGATAGATGATGATGGGTCCTTGTTCAAGAATTTCCATCATTTTGCTGCTTATCGCACCCAGATGGTTGCTCATGAGTATGGTCCAGTCAGCATACTCATCAATAGAGAACTTAGGCAGATCATGATACATACCCAAAGTATTATCCATGCTGATCGTGAGTTTTGAAAACAGATGAATTTTAAAACAGGTTTTTCAAGATCTGTTCAAGTGACCACAATGGTTCTTCCTCAAGAACCGGTGATACTCAAAGCCAGTGGTCCGTAGAACCACTGCTCTGATACCACTTGTAGGTTCCGAACAGGTTTTCATGAGGGCAGAAGTCTGGAGGGGAGGGGTGAATAGACTTCTGAAAACTTTTGCGTGAGATCAGGTGTGAATAGCAAGTATGCCTGATCAGAGTGCGTGTGAATCAGTTTGGACTGATATCCAACTTACTGATCGTCTGAGGGCAGATCAGTTTGGTGTCTATCAGTTTAACTGATGTGCGGAAGCTAAGTTAACCCGTGTGAAAAACCAATTTGCTCAAATTAGATTCTGAGTGATCTGTTTTAGATCAGCTGACAAAGTGTCAAACTGATCAGATCAGTTGCTCGATGAAAATCTGATCCAGTCTCAGAATATGCATGTAAAGTTAAAACTAGGTAGTGTGCACAGTGTAAAGCAGATAAGAACATATGAGGCACACCAGAATTTATAGTGGTTCAGACAACTTGTCATACGTCCACTCTTCCCTATCAGCAGGGGCACCAACTTAACCAACTTGAACTTAGTTTAATGTGTTAGTCCAACACAGTACAATCAGATGTTTCAAGAGTTCTCACTCAACCAATTCCAGAAATCAGAAACTAGAAACCCTAGTCTGAAATCTTGCTAAACAAACTTAACCTAACTTTGTGGGTTTGGGTGTAAGATTTGTTATGTTCCAACTGGAAATCTATCCTAGTATTTGGGTAGCCTAAAGTTAGAGGATAAGACTTCTGTGTTAAGAACTATGGGATGAACACTTAGAAAATATTCTTGATTTTGTGTTCTTCGTGCGGAAATTGCGGATAGCTTGAGCTTGATGATAATTTCTGTAACCTTTCTATGAAGGTTTGATCTCATATTTATAGACATGGATTTGAACTAGCCGTTGGAGAGCAATTCGAAATCCAAGCTATTTTAGGTAACATTCCCCCAAAAAATCATCCACTGGATCCATTTTTAAAGTCAATTCAAGCATTCGGGTCGTGGAAAATGCACGAACGGGCCATCGAGGACGCGAAGGGGGCATTTTTTGGTTCCCCATGATAACGGTAATTTTTTGCTGGGGAACTGTTTTTATTGTGTTGGAGTAGGTCACATTCGTTTGTTCTAAGTTAAGAAGAGACTTAAAAGCTGGAATATTTTTACCTGATAAAGTTGAACATCCCATAAAATAGGTTGTTGGTCCTGGTGCAAACGAGTCTTACACATGTATGGGGGGGAATACACGTGTTCAGTGTTTTTAAAACTTTTTCTTCACTGAGGTCAGATGGGTCAGGTTGTCCTGATGATTTGGCCCTGAGAAGCACAGATCGTCTGAGTCAAAGTCTACCTGAGACAATGATCCTGAGCTGCTTTCAGTAGCCTCAGATAATCCCAACTGAGCCTGAGTTTTCAGAGATCCTGAGCTTGCTTGAATAACTACTCAGATGTGCGGAATGGTTGGCCCTAAGTTTATACTCGTTTTATGCTTTGTTGAAAACCTTCCTTTTAATGAAGTAGTGATTAAGGCAGTGATTCAGTTAGATGCAACTTCAGTGGATTGATTCCAACTGAATATCAGTGAAAATATGCTTTCAGTTAAAGATATGCAACAGTTAATCAAAGCAATACAGAAAGCAAATAACACAGCAAGTTATAGTGGTTCAGAGACTCAAGCTCCTACGTCCACTCTCTCTGACTCTTCAGAGAAATTCCTTAACCACTTCCTAAGGTTTTTTTGACTACCTCTGTAGTTTACTAACCTTTCTATTTTGAGCTTTCTGACTACCTCTGTAGTTTACTTACTCAAAACACACACAAGCTTTCTGACTATCCAAGATAGTTTACTCACTTCTTCTCTAGAGTTTTCTGACTACCTCAATGTAGTTTACTAACTCTTTACAACTCCAACTCACCAACAATCACACTCAAACTACCTTACAAAGGGTTTGGGGTTTCTTGGTTGGTTTCTAACTAGAATGAGATATCCTTCACAATTAAGAACAATGCAAAGGCTAGGATATCTCTACTAAGCTTTGGATATATCTTATAAAAACTAGGCTTAGTGAATGAGCTCTCTTCAATATAAAGCACTTGGGAAATTCATGGGTTTTCGAGTGCTTCAACTTGCAATAATAAGTTTGAGCTCTTGAGTTGCTTACAAATTTCCTGTAACCTTCAATGTAGAGGGTCACAAGTATTTATAGGCAGACACCAAGGTCACTCTTGAAAAACTATCCGTTGGAAGAGATAGCTTCATGAGTTTCCTCTTATGGTGTGTGATGAACGACTATATTTAGGGTTTGACACTCCCTTGCATGTTTTAGGCAATATGCTTTTCATGCCAACCACCACTTTTTGCGATGCGGAACATAGTATTCTCGACATGCTTGTTGACTGTCGCTTTCAATTGTCGATAAAAATATGATCTTTGTTTTCTTCGATTGGCTCTTGTCTTCAGTTAAATGTAGACAAACATAACGGCTCTTTTTGGTCAATATCTCTGAGTGATATAACCTTAACAACACTTAGTTTTAGTTCCTTTTGTCTGCATGTGAATGTCTTGGACAATATCTATTTTTCTAAGTAATCGCGTTCTTCTCAGTATTGTATCCTTCAGATAGATATTTTCAGTGCCTCGGAACATTGGAGGATATACTAAAGCATTCATGCATTCTGAGGAGTCTTGATAATTCTTGTGTCTTGATACCCTTTGTCTTGATCTTATCGAGTCTTTAGTGTCTTCTTACGAGTCTTTGTCTTGTCTTGATGAGTCTTGAGAGATATCTTGGCCCGATATCTTGAGTCTTCATACCGAGTCTTGATTTCTCGATTTCTGCCCGAGTCTTGATTTCTCGATTTCTGCTTGAGTCTTGATTTCTCGATTTCTGCTGAGTCTTGATTTCTCGAGTTTTCATCTGAAACTTGATTTCTTTAGAAACTTACTGAGTCTTCAGAATCGTCGAGAATCTAACGATCTATATCTGCGACTATACAGTGCGAGATAACATCACGAACACTCTAAAACTGAATCCTGACTCATCTATCAAGATTATCCTGAACATGTCATACTCGGGAGTTTTGGGATCTAATCAAAATCTTCATTTATTAAATTCATCTCCCAACAATTTCCCCCTTTTTGATGATGCCAAAACCATCTTGTTACAAAAATACTTAACCTATACTCAGGTTTCAGTTTTTCCTATTACAATACAAGAATGGCAAATCTCTCAACAATTTCATAATAATTCTCCCAACAATTTCATCACAAAATTAAAAGGCATATCAAGACATGTAAAAAGATAATGAGATATTATCTTTGAGCATAAACGATAAAGTTCCATTGATGTAAGAATAGAAGTTACAGATTACAATGAACTTATCAGAAAGTAAAGACAAAAACATAAAGAATTACAAGAGTCTTCAGTCTTGATCTTCAGTCTTCTTTGATCTTCAGCTTGAGCTCTTCAGTCTTCTTCTTCAACCTCATCCACAGGCACCTCTAGGTTGAACATCCCAAAATACCTCTTCTTCAATGCATCTCTCTCCTTGATGATATCTGGGTTGTTACCTGTCAGGCCTAACTGGATGGCATATTGAGCAATTTCCTGAGATATGGCTGTTTCATTTACCAAGCCATTCTCTAGCCTAGGAGCAGGATATGTGTATGGACCAGGGGCAGTGATCTGAACTTTTCCTTCATCCGCAAGATTAATCCAACTCTGTAAGTACTTTGGATAGAAGGTCAGCAGATAATCAATAAAGGCTTCATTAGGATCTGAGCTTTCCCCTCTCCATTCTCTCAGCACTTCATAGTAAAACCAGAAGGTTCTTTTGATTTCTTCCCAAGCATCATTGAATTGGATTGGCATCCACTTATCAATGTGCGGCCACTTCTGAGTTTTAGTTGTCCCTCTCCTTTTGCTAAGGAACTTTTTGAAACCACTTCTCCGCTTCTGCTCTTCTTCTTTCTTTTTCCTTATCAAAGGCACTCCTGAAACTGAACCAACAGTTTTCTTGGCTTGTTCCACCTGAAGTGATCTCAAAGCTCTTCTGGTGTTGAAGACTTCTTTCTCTGGCTCCTCTTCAGACTCTTCAAGATCCATGATCAGTTTTCTCTGAGTTGGCTTAGAAGCCTTAGCTCTTTTCCTCTCAGGCTCAACAAACGCCATAACCTTCCTCTTAATAGGTTGTTCTGCGCCGGCTTGGCTTGTTCCAACCTTTCTTCTAGCACTCAGTTTTTCAGCAACTACTTCTTGCATTGTTTCCTCATAAACATGAGTGTAGACAGGCTTCTCCACTTTCTTGGTTTTAAGTTTCTCAGTGGCTTCAACTTCCTTCAAGGCTTCAGCAATGTTTTTCTTTTCAGCCTCTTTGTCTGCCTTTCTCTCCAAGGTGTGTGCCAATAATACTCTCAGATCAGCTCCGGGCCTTTCCCCCTTCTTGGCACCATACCTTGGCAGAAGTTTGGATAGTGCAGTGTCCATATGATATTGTTCCTTGCTGACACTTCGCACTTCTCCAGCCAACTGGTCTTGCTCTTCTTCTAGTCTCATCAAGTGGTTTTTAGCCACAGAGAACTCTTCAGACATTGGTGCAAACTGGTTGGAGAGTACATCCTTAAGCATATATGTCATCTTGGTCATGAGCATGGAGCCCATTTCCTCAACAACATTTTTGATCAGATGATCATTCTTCTCGACCAGCTTGGCTTCTAGAAATGCAGTCCTCTCCTGATACATCTGCTTCAGCTCTGTACTTAGCTCAGTCTTGACTCCATCTATCTTTCCTTCCATGGCAGTCATCTTATCATTCAGAGAAGTCTGAAGCTGCATCAGGTCTGAAGTAGAACTCAGACTTTCCATCTTCTGGGACTGGTTGGCCAATGCCTCTTCAATCTGAGCCATTTTCTCCACGATTGGCACAACCTTGTCCAGCTTTTCCATAATGGGAGTGAGATCAATCTCTGGAGCATAGAGAATTTGATGCTTTTCCTGAGCTGGTTGCTCTGCCTGAGTCTCAGTCTCTATCTGAGCTTCGGTCTCCACCTGAGCTTCAGTATCCACCTGAGCTTCGGTCTCAACCTGAGCCTCAGTCTGTATATCAGACACAACATAATTAAAGATAGAAACTTCAGTATCTTTGGCATAATGTTTAATAGTGCCAAAAGTTACCTGAAGAGTACTAACTTCAGTCTGAGGATGTGTGACATCAGGCTCTCTAGCATCAGTACTATCCTTCTCAATTTGAGATTGCTTCTCAGCATTCCCTTGTTGGTCCCCATCTTGATTTTTATCTTTGGAGCTCGGGGCACCAACATCAGCTTCTATCCTCTCAGCAAGCTTCTTCCTAACCAGCTCATCAAAATCTGACACTTTCATCCTGAGCTTGGTTTTTCTGAACCCGGAGAACTCAGTTAAAACTGTTGTCTCCTCATTCCACTAGTTTTCACCTCTGAATGAAGCAATATTGAGCATCTCTGGCAGAGTCTGGTTGAGAATGTAGACTGTTGTCCTCAGTCTGAAAAAGATATCCTGAAGGTCAGGATATGAGCTCAGCTCAAGGTACCTGTCCAGTATGAACCGTTCCCCCTTGCTTCGCCACTCTGTCTCTTCTGCTTCGCCCTTCTTCAGCTTCGGGCTCTCAGTTTCAGTGGGAAGTTCTTCAGTTGCTGAGGGATCAAAGAATGGATCACTCAGGAGCTCATCAAGATTCAGCAGCTCCTGAGGCTCAGCTTGATCGGAGGTTTGAGTAGGCAGTTCCTCAGTAAGAACCTGAGCTTGATCTGAGGTCTGAGGTCCTTTGAAAATTTCTTGAGAGAATTTATCTGAGCTCAGTGATGTCTCAAGAACCTCAGAGAAAACTTGCTCCTCAGTTTGCTCTTCTGCCGTAGATACAACCTGAGTCAATACTTGTAATGGCAATTTCTGAGCTTTCTGGCCCTCAGGTTCGCTCACCTCCTCCTCAGTGGAAATTAGCATTCTTCTGCGCTTGGGAGCAAGGGTTTTCTTCTTCATTGCTTCTCCCTTCTCCCTCTTCACCTCCATCAAAGCCTTCCCCCTGGCTTGATGGGCTTCTTCAGTAGCTCCTTCAGCAGCAGCAGTTTCCACTTTCTTCTCTTTCTTACCCTTCAAAGTCTTTCTTGTTGTTGTAGGCTTGAACATGATTTTAGACTTTGGGAAGGGTGAGGAGTTGGCAAAAATGTCTTCTTCTTCACGACACATCTCCAAAATAAAAGCTATTTTGGTTGCATGAAGAATTTTGCCTTTTATCACCACCGAATCATCCTTCTTCTTGATCTGCTTCGCTTGGTCACTCACCACTCTGATCAAATACTTTAACCAATTGAAATCAGTGGTGGGTGAATCTTCTATAGCAGCCATCAATCTAAGCTTCGGCGTGCTGATTTGTTCAAAACTGCCGGATCGACTCATTATACATTTACTAACTATATCCAGCAATACTCTGTATTTCGGCTTCAAATGTCGTTTATTCAATGTAGCCTCAAACTTAATAGGATGCTTTGGTATCCTATCAAGGTATTCCTGTTCCCTACCCAACATATACGTCGTGGAATCTTCTCCTCTATTACACAACTCAAATACATCATATAAATTTTTAGGGAATATATACAACTCCCGTACAAAATCTACGTATTTAGAGCTATGTTCTAGATGGGAAACAGTAATCTGGGACTCAAGACAATCATCCTTGTCTATTTTCATATTTGAAATAAACTCAATTACCTCCTTAGAGTATTCTGCTTCCTGTTGGCTCGCAACAAGATTCGTAAGCTTTGCGACTCGAATCATATGCAGCGCCTCTTCTTCGTGGGTTGCATTTGATGAACTCTTAAGCGATACCACATATTCGTATCAGGGCTTGTTGGAAATCGCGAGTTTATCATATATGGAGAAAGTCATTTTGAGGATTTTTGAGTGTAGGGTTTGAGAACGATGAAGATTTCTGGGCAAAAATGGGTTTTTAGTTTGCAGAGAATTTTGGAGACGAAGGTTAATAAAATGGGCTTGAATGGTTTTTCAATTGAATATATGGAATGGGTTCGTGGGAAATCGTATCGATTGATGAAAATCAACGGTTGAGATTGATCACCGACTAATCGGGTAAGTGAAAGGACGATCTTACGAAAAATACGCCGCCATTTTAACCTTATTGGTGATTAATTGAATTAGAGCAATTAATGACTGTTGACCTTCTTTGACATTTCAAAGGTCCCGCCCAAAACATTCTCTTCAAGTGTTTTAGTATTTATTGCAAATGATTACTGAGATTCACTTAAGCAATAAATGAGTTGCATGAGTCATTACTTCTTCAGACTAATTTTCCTCTATCAGTCTTACTGAGTATTGACCTTGATAAAATGTCAAGATTATATCGAAAATTGAACGAGTTCAAGATGATAATCGAGTAATCTTGAGCGATCAAGATAATAATCGAATCTCGATCTTCAAGATATTTGAGTTTCCCAAGACTCGGATTTCAAGACTTCCATTTTATCCCGAAGTTTCAAGAGAATCTCGAGAAAACTTCATGCATCGAAAACCTTCAATTTTTTTGATTTACTATATACTGGATCCAACATCCCTAATTCAATCGATAGTTCCTGAAATCTTGATTCAGCCAAAGGTTTAGTCAAGATATCAGCTCTTTGTTTATCAGTATGAATCTTCTCCATCCCGATGTCTTTCTTCTCTACATGATCTCTGATGAAGTGATGTCCGATATCCACATGCTTACATCCGTGTGCAATACGGATTTTGTGAAATAGTAATAAAGACTATTATTATCACAAAATATTGGTACTTCATTGGCTACAATCTTATAATCCCTTAATTTTTGTGCGAGCTAAAGAATTGTGGCACAACAAACTTCTCGCAGACCATGTATTCAAACCAAGAAGATCTTTGGTTGCATCGAGGTCCTGTTTTTTTGAAAACCGGGATATCGACTTACTTCCAAGAAATTGACAAGTTCCGTGGTGGACTTCCGTCAATTCTACACCCTCCATAATCTCAATCTGAATAACCGTTAATTCAAGGTTATCATCAGCTGGATACCATAATCCTCTATTCACTGTGCCCTTAAGATATTTCAGTATCTTTTTGGCAGCCTCCATGTGACTAGCCTTAGGATTAGCTTGGTATCTTACACAAATCCCAACAGCAAATGTTATATCAGGCCTACTTGCTGTGAGATAGAGCAATGATCCAATGATCCCTCTATAATCAGTGTGACTTACTGATTTGCCCTCAGGATCAGGATCCATCTTGTAGTTAGTATTCATGGGAATCCACCTTGTCAGATATCTCTCTACCAAGTTCTCGAAGCTTGTTCACAGACATAGTAATTCTTCCATCGAGTTCGTTGATGGTTTCGTTGGCAAACATCTTCGCTTTTTTTGAACTTCACCGGTTCGCTTGCGACATATTATCTTTTATCTGGTCATTTCCTCGCATATCTCTCAAATTTAGAGTGTCCCACATTGCTTTCGCAGTTTTGAGATATTTAATCTTTTCTTTGGTAACCTTGTCCATTGTTTTCATGATAATATGCCTTGCGATAGTATCTAGAGTGTGCATCTTTCTTTCCTCTGCATCCATCAAGGCTGGGCTTTTTCGCACAAGACTTCCCGGTAAAAATCGGATCTCCTCCAACCGCGGGGGTTGTCGTAATAAATGATGATGGGTCCTCTTTCGATGACTTCCATCATTCGCCGCTTTTATCGAACCTAGATGGTTGGACATATATATGGCCCAATCTGCATACTCATCGATTGAGAACTTCGGCAAATCATGATACATTCCTGAGGTGTTATCCATGCTGAGTGATTTTGGAAAAAGAATGAGTTTTAAAAAGGTTTTTCAAGATCTGTTCAGTTGACCACAAAGATTCTTCCTCAAGAATCGATGATACTCAAAGCCAGTGGTCTGTAGAACCACTGCTCTGATACCACTTGTAGGTCCCGAACGGGTTTTGTGAGGGCGTAAGTCTAGAGGGAGGGGTGAATAGACTCAAAAACTTTTTTTGCGCAGATCGGGTGTGATGGCGATTAGCCCGATCGAAAAGCGCGAAGTGAATCGGTTTGGACAGATAACCAACTTATCGATCACCAAGCGCGATCGATTCAGTAGCTATCAATTTAACTGATGTGCGGAAGCTAAGTTTTACCCGTGTGAAAAACCAGTTTTGATAAATCAGATTCCAAAGTTAGTCTTTTAACCAGTTGACTGAAGTGTCAAGCTTGATCAGATCAGAACCTTGGTGCTAGCTGATCTTAACTTAGAATATGTATGCTTCTTTAAAAGGTTGTGTGCGATTGTGAAAACAGTTAATCAAAGAGGTAAAGGCACACAAGATTTATAGTGGTTCGACAAACCAAATCCTACGCCCACTCTTCCCTATCACAAGGGGCACCAACTTAACCAATGGACTTAGATTTTTGTGTTAGTCCAACACAGTACACCGACATATATTTAAGGAGTTTTCACTCAACCGATCCCAGAAATCAGAACTAGAAACCCTAGTCTGAAATCTTGCTAAACAACTTAACCTAACTTGGGTTTGGATAAGATTGTTTTGGTTCCAACTGTGAAATCTTTTCTAGTGTTTAATGTAGCCTATCAATTTAGATGAAAAGATTTCTATGCTAAGAACTTATGGGATGAACACTATAAAAATTAACTTCAAGTTCGTGGTTCTTCGTGCGGAAATCTGATAATTGCTTGAGCTTCTTGATTGTTCAGTGTTTTCGTGTCTTCACTCTGAAGTGTGATCCCATATTTATAGACCTTGAAATCAAAGAGCCGTTGGAGAGCAATTTGAATTTCGGGCTATATTTGGTAGGTTTTGAGGATTGATGTGACGCGTCTTGAGAACGGCATGGTCGAAAGCGTGAACTTGTATTTTGTAGCCGTTAGAGAGAGCAAAGATCGAATCCCGTGAATTGTCGGCTCCGATCATACGTGTCTTGTTCTTATTGGTTATGAGCACGACTTTTCGTTGTTGTTACGCCAACTAAGGTCGACATTCTTCTTGTTTTGGATCATCGACGTATGATTTGGTGAAACATCGGTTTTTTCACTGGTGGTGACTTCGATCAATCGAATCGATCATCTACTCGATGGAGTCTTCGGTGCGGTTGACTTAGCTTCAACTAGCAGACTACCGATGTAGGTCTTCCGTCCGATCTTCCCGGAAGTCATCGATCTTCAAGTATTTCGAGTTTGAGCTTCACGACTTCAATTGTGATATCGACTTGATCGATCGATCCGATCTTTCGTTTCTTCTCTTGCATTCGGCCGGGCTTGATATCAATTTATTCTTTGGATCTTCATATTCGACTTATACATATTGAGGTTCCCCTCAATATGTGACCTATCTATTACATCGGTTGTTCTATACAAGAATTATCAACCGGTATTCTATAAACGGTAATATAAACATCGATCATTAACGTGTCCGATTTGGTCCTATTACATGTGTTTTTGGAACTTTTATCAAAACTATAAATTTCCCAACAATTTCCCCTTTTGATGAAAAAACCAAACACACGAGAAACCAAACACAGCTTGATAAATATAGAACAAGAAAGAGCACATAATCGTAAGACAATGAGATTTTGTCTTAGGATTTAAAATAAACTTTTCTCATTAGATATGTTGATTACAAGTTACATCAGAAAAGTTTGAATTTAAAAGCAGCTGATCCTGAGAAGTCTTCTGATTCTTCACTCTTTAGGCTTGTATCCTTCTGGCATCTCTCTTTGATCTTGATAAGACGTTGAAAATCGATATAGTTTCCATTTGACATCATTGGTCTGCCGAGGATCGTTATATGCGTTTTGCTCGGGATGTCAAAATAGAATCTCTCGAAATGTCGGTCATCAAATGAGCCATCCGCCTTCTTCGAGTAATCCAACAGATCATACTCTTGGCGAGATATTTTTACGTTGATTATCTTGGCCTCATTTTCAAGATACTTTAGAAAAACGGATATTTATTTTCCAACCCGGTTGAGGAATTCATCATCCGGAGATTCTTCTCGTGGAACAAGATCAAGAACAAAGGCATCGAAGCCATTCACTTTCGATCTTATTCCATTCCTCAAACCTCTTAGCGTGTGCGGCAAAGTTTTTGGAATGATCTCATCAACTCTTCTTTGGCGGTGAGGTTCCGTACAATTTTTCCGGCCTTTCCTTTCCGCTTTCGATCTGAATTTCCTCTTGGATCTTACGCTGTCTTAATTTATACGCCCTTCTTTCTTTTCCCGCTTTTTGGGCCTCTTGAATCGCTCTTTAGGCAGTTTCTTAGCGATTCTTTATCGGCTGTGATCGGCTATTGCTGCTCCTTGTGACTATCTTAGTGCGAGTGGTCGGCACAGATTGTGATGTCCAAAGACTTGACAGCCTAACTTTCTTGCCTTTGACTTTTCCATCTTTTCAGAGATTTCATTAGCAAAGAGATCCAGATGGTCTAGTCTTTGTCCATAGGCTTCAACTGTCTGAATCATGTCTTCTGTTGTTCTGATCATGTCAGTTGGTTTCACACTCTGTCCTTCCCCCTTTTTGGTTTGATCAAAAGAGTAGTGAGGTGGGAAGTCAGAGATCCAAAGTCGACCGATATCGCCTGTTGAGATGCAGATGAGATAGACCTTGAGCTGGAAAGCGATTAGATTTTGAACCTTCGAGATCATTTCGGTCTTTGACAGATTCCATGGCAGTAGAGAGTGTAATAATCAGTTTGTCAAGTTTCTCTTCTGTCAATTCTAGCTTTTCAGTGAGCATCAGAAAAGAAACTTGTTGTTGATCCACTTGAATCAGCTTGTCATCAACTGATTTTATAAGTTCGGCAGACACGGTGGTCACAGTTTGGGAAAACTGATCTTTGATTGCCCAAACTGGGAAATAGTCAATTCCCTTTGACCTGTTATTTCTTTGAGGCCAATCTGCCTCGATAAACTATGACTCCTCAACTTCTTCTTTCAGAGATCTTTGAGACAAGATCGATCTCCCGAAGTTGATCGTGGTGATGTGAGATGTTGGAATGTTTTGCGTCACCGGATCTCTTTCGATTGTTTCGCCTCCGGTGGTTGGTCATGAATCTGCGGCACGGTTCCACTATCATCGGCCTCCTCAGATCCTTCATTGTAGCATTCGCCAGAGCTTCTTTAGCGATCTCGATTCTCCTTGTTCGAGCAACCCGGCTTCTCGTGGATCGAGCTTTGATAGATTCGGCCGAAGCTATTTCATTTCGGTGGTGATCCTACTTTAGTGATTTCCTCATATCGAAATCAAAATCTGCAAACTCATCAAAGACCGCCCATCCTGTTCAATAATCATTATAAAATCGAGAAGCTTTTAATCTGAGATCTCTCGGTGAGGATCTCCATAACTTCTTCTCTAATAGCGGGATGGCGACTAGTTACGGATACATCTCATCAATTTCGTTCGATTTGTATTCGACCATTTTCCTGTGATGGTCTTTGATGATCTAGACTCAGAAATTATGCATGCATTAGGTTGATGAGATGTGGAGGGTTCGGTGGTGCTTGAGTAGGTGGAAGTTGTGCGATTGGATCGACTGCAGAGGTTCATTGTGGAGGCAGCTGATTCCAACAGTAAAGCTTTCAGTTCGCGAATGTAGATGTAGTTTCGTGTTCAAGGTGTGAGAGAGAAGGAGAAACATGCTTTCGTGACCCGATGGTCCGAGTGGTGAATCAGCTCGAGTTAGAGGAGAGGGAGATCGTTCGTCTCGTGCTTCTTTCTCAGAGTGTTCTGGCGAGCTCTCAGCTTGAGAAGCCTGCCTGTCTAATTTTTCACCTGATATTTGTGGTGCATCAGGCTGATCTGGCGCTCCTTCTTCATCTGACTCATCTTCTAGAAACAGAGTCATGGGGACCTGCTTCGCCTTCTTCGGCCTCTTTTCCTGGGCCTTCACCAGTTTTCTTTTCTTTTTCTGGGGGGTATCTGGTGTAGACGAGGCTGCTTTCTTGCTCTTTCCCTTCTTCGTCTTTGCGGGGGTGGGCCGCATATCATCGTCTGGTGGCCCAAAAATGACTGAAGTGGTGGAGAGGAAAGCCTTGTAGGACTTCAGTCCATTCTGGTCCCATTTGGCATTTGGCATTTTGTCCTTTAGGATAACTGCAACCTTGTTGAGATTGCTGATCCTCTTCTTCAGATAGACCTGCCTCCATTCATCAATTCCAAATTTCTCATGTTCTTGGAGTAGAATGGCCTTTAGGAACCCATGCCAATTGATGTTCTTGGCTTCATCAATTATTGCAGCCATGCTGTACATTTTGACGGATGTAAGAGCATCTGGGTTGAACGCAATACCCATGATTGTTTTTTACAATATGTCAAACAACAGTCGGTATTTCCTCTTGAGCATTGGTCTGACAAAACCTGCGGTCTGATGTTTGTCAGCTTCTCTGAAGAGTTTGTTTCTGATCAGCTCATCTTCATTCTCCCTGTAGTGCGCAGGCGAGATTCGTCCTTTTGGCAAGCTGAACAGACGAGTTATGTCCGCATTCGTCAGTCTGATATCTTCTCCGTTGACTGACGAAAGTAATTCTTCTCCCGGAGCGTCCGTATCCACTCTTAAATTCCTTAGGAATTCGAGTGCTTCATACTGCATCACTGGATTGCAGTGAGCAGCGCAATATTTCTCAAGGCCTCCTTTCTTCAGAATTTGCTCCACTTCCATTGATTCCGGATCCCGAGTAATGTCAAACTGCACGAACTTGTCGTCGACAATCTTTAATGCCAGTTCCGCATAATTGCACATTATTTTACCCATACCGTGAGTGGCCATCTACAGATAAGATAGACTCGATTAAGATTGTGCATAAGCATAGAGATATGATATATTGATTATCAGACCTATACACAGGCCTAGTAATCGATAATCACATGCGGAAACCAAGAAACAATAAAGTATAACACAGGATACCATCGATTGACAAAATCTTTAAGATCAATGGATTTTAAAGAAAAAGATTCATTACCAGATTCTGTTTTTCGGGAAGATAATTTTGAAACTTAAGAAAAACACTTGAATCGCAGAGAAGTAATCTGGAGAGTTTTCAGAAAAGGAACGCAAGTTTGTGAATTGGAAAACTCTGGTAGGGTTTTTGATGAACCTTATAAAGATGAGGAGGGAAAAAGATAAGATTTGGAAGATCAACCGTTTGAAAGAATTAAACGATCCAGATTAAGCGGTTTTGATCGTATGGTCGGGAAAAGCACGTACGAAAACCTTTTGGATTTAAAAGCTCATTTTGTAGCAATTAATACAGGTACCCCACGTCCACATTAAATGATTTGCAGGGAATACGTCACATAGGTAATGCGTACAGTAAGGCAAATGAAAACAGATAAGATCCGATAAATAAGCAAATAACAAGGGAAAAGAAAAGCGTATCTGGTTAACTGATATAGTAATCAGTCAATACCACTTGAAGTCGATTCCACTTGTTGATCTTAGTTTTCTGCCTAAACCTTATAATTTCCCAACTGTTCTTTTCAACTGATCTGTTTCATTTTGCTTCGATTTCCTTCGATCCTCCTCGATCGGTTGAAGTTCCCCCTTCAACCGATATTTTATTTTCTCATAGACCGATATATCGATTTGTTGAGGTTTCAAGTTCAATCGATCTTCCTTATCCGATCGGGCCCAGATGTAATCGATTTTGGTTGACCTAATCGATTCTTCTCGGATCAAGCCAATTCTTGGGATAAGTGTTACCGCTAAAACTTAGTCTAGAATAGTAGTCTCTATTCCTAAGTTGGGCGATTTGACATGCGTAATTATATAAATCAGATATCTCGATATGTCAATCCGCCAGAATTTATCCAATTATTATCGCGTGATTCCTACACGCTGTCCTTGTGATGCAAATTCTCTAATAGGCTTTTTGAAATCAAATTTGCATTTGCACCCTTGCTTGGCCTCTATAAATTGGACCAATGTTTTTACACAACATAACCCATTCACCATACTTATCTTCTTTGTAAAATCATGCATTTCGGTGAACCCTTATTTCCGGTGAGACTTAAGCAAACACTTTTACCCATTTTTCAATGATTTTGACTTCTCAAATCAACCCTGTGTGTCCTTTATCATTTGTTTTCATCATCATCAAAGATTTCACATACAATTGTTGCTAAGCTTCTTTACCACCAAGGAGGCGGGTTCTGCTTTGTCAGAATCGAGAAGACACTTCTCCTAATCAGATGCACCTTGTGTGTCTATCGAGATGATGAGAACTAGCATCAACAGACTCGGTCGATATAAAAACATGAGTTTGATATACTGATGATCGGATCGACAACAAAACGGTGATCTTGGTATATCAACTCAATTTTAGATGCAAAACATGTGCCCATAAGGTCTTTGAACCACTTTCTTGGCACATGTGTTCCATTTATTGATTGGAGAGCCCATCGACTACTGTGTCTAAGGGCTCTCGGCTTAGAAATCCTATCAAGGCCTCTCTCGCTCCATTGGTTTTAGCTTCAAATGAGAGGCTTTAGGATTATTTTAAAGACTTTCTCACCCTTGTTAAGTGGGGGAAAATGAGAGCATCGATTTAAAATCTCTCTCCCCCTTTCTTCTTGGGTTAGGATGAGGGTTTAGGGTTATAGGTTTAGGGTTTTCGGTTATGACTTATGTAATCGACCTCCGGGTCCTTTGTACTTGTAACTTGTAATGTAATCGACCTTGGTCTTTATCAATGAAAAGTTCTATTATTCCATTGTTGTGTAAATTCTCCGCTTTCTTATGCGATTGTAGGCTTTAAACTGTGAATCTTGCTTGTTGAATATCAGCTTAATCGACTTACAAACCAAACTGATTTAATCAGATAATCCTTTTAAATTGAGTGTTTCCTTTAATCTGATAAACCTTAAATCTGATCAGTTCCTTTAATCTGATAACTTGTAAATCTGATCGATTTCTCATATCAGTTCCTTGACTGATCTTCTGATCAGTTGAGATACCAAACTCAACTGATTCCTTTCAACCTGGTTAGTCTCTTAACCACCGGTTCTCGAGAACAATCCATCAAGCATTTTAGGTGCTTTTTTCTCCAAGATCCGAAGCCCTAGCTCATTGCACAATTCTCGAATCGATCTCATTTAGTGGCTTGGTTAGAATATCGACTTTTTCAGAATCGGTGTGAATCTTTTCCATTTCGATATTCTTCTTTTCAACATGATCTCTTATAAAATGGTGTCCGACATCCACATGCTTGCATCTTGTATGTAGAACAGATTACGAGTGATTGCAATAAAGACTATTATCATCACGAATATAGGTACATTCTTAGCTACAATGTTATAATCCCTCGGTTGCTAACTAAGCGAGCGCTTGGGAGCAAATGACTTCCTGCTGACCATATATTTCGCTTCAATAGTAGATGTCATGAATCGATGTCCCGCTTTTGAAAACCACGAGATCGGGTTTACTTCCTAAAAATCGACATGTTCTCGAGGTTGATTTTTTCGTCAATCTTGCAACCTCCATAATCAAAATCGAATACCCACTAAGTTCTAGATTATCATCGATGGGTAAAATAAACCAAGGTTTCTTGTCCCTTCAGATACTTAAGAATCCGCTTAGTCGCTTCTAGGTGGCTTGCATTGGATTTGCTCGAAATCGCACATACACCTCATTGCAAAGGTGATATCCGGGTTTTGGCGGTCGGTATAGTAGAGATCCAATGAGAGCCCTATATTCTTTTCGATTTGTTTTTCGACCATCCTAAATGCGGATCCATCTTGAATCCGGTCATCATAGGGATTTTGGCTTCCTTGCAATTTTGAACTCCAAACTTAGCCAATAAATTCCTAGTGTACTTTTGCTTATGAGATGAATATCCTTTCAGACTTTGCTTCACCTCGAGACCCGTAAAGTAATTCATCCGTCCCATCATGGACATCTCGAACTTCCTTGCATCGCTTTTGTTGAATCTTTCACATAGACTCTTGTTGGGAGATCCGAAGATGATGTCGCCCACGAGATCTGAACCATCGTAATATCTTCTCCATCTTCTATTCTCGAATAAGGTTTCGTCCCATTGTTCCTTTAGTGAACCCAATCGTCGATCAAGAACCGAGAGAGTGTATCATACCAAGCTCGAGGAGCTTGTTTCGTGCCATAAAGAGCTTTTTTCTAAACCGGTACACTGGTTGCCTTTTTTCAAAGCCGGAGGTTGTTCGACATAAACTTCCTCTGCTAGTACCCCGTTTTAAAAATGCACTCTTTACGTCCATCGATACCACAATGAACCCCTCCGTGGGAAGCATATGCCGTAAAAATTGAACCGAATGGCTTCTAGGCGAGCGATCGGTGTAAAATCAATTCCTTCGATTGTGAATACCCCTTAGCAACAAGTCTTGCCTTATTTACGGTGATGACATTTTTCTCATCTCTCTTGTTCTTGAAAACCCAGCCGTGCCAATTACATCTTGATGATTTGGTCCGCCCACCGTTCCCAAACTTGATTTCTCTCGAATATTTCAGCCTCCTCCCTCGCATGGCTAGAATCCGACCAAGGTCTTGTAGAGCTTCCTCTATTGTTGTTGGTTCCTTCATAGACAAATAACAAAGAATACATGGCACTTTCACCAATCGATGTCTAGTTTTAACTTTATCGGATGGGTCTCCGATGATCGATCGGTTGGATGATTTGGTTATCCAGTCCTTCGCTCGATTTGTGTCGGTTTTGAGAACATCATCCATTTTCGATAAAGGCTCATTACTAGCGACCGGGGAGTGGTGCGTAATTATGATCCACTTGATAAGAACATGTCTCGGTGATGTTGGACTCATCATGTCTTCGATGTCCGTTCGTGAGAACTTCAGTGTTCCCCGAACCGGATGGTTCGATTGATCTTATCTCATTGCATGCCGGTTTCTTCATCGGCGTTTTTTCGTTCCTTAGGATCCGAATGATCGGTGAATCGCCTAGATCTGGAATGTATCTGATTCACGATTTCTCGATCCTTTTTCCTTGATCGTTAAGTCGATCCAATTTTTTGAGCATCGTGCATGATTGATCGGTACATCTTTGTTTCGAGGCGATTTCTCTTGTTCGGGATGATGCTTCATCAAAGACTACATGGGGTGTTTCTTCCACAACTAGGGTTCGCCTCGTTGTAAACCCCGAAAAGCCTTGCTAGATGAGGAATATCCTAAGAATATACCCTCATCCGACTTGGCCTCAAAAGTCTTCAACCGACTCTTCCCATTGTTGTGTATGAAACACTTACACTCCAAAAAACATGGAAGTAAGAAAACACGAGGTTTTACGCCGCCTTCCACAGCTCATATAGGGTGTTTTGTAGTGAGCCTTAGTCAAGACATCCGTTTACGAGTATGACATGCGGTGTTGATTGCTTACGCCCTTAAACGGCTTGGTATTGAATGTTTCGCCTAACATTGTGCGAAAGCGGCTTCTTTGAGAGTTCTGTTCTCTCGATTCGCTACTCCATTCTCGTTAGGCGCCCTTGCGGTGATGTTTCATGTTGTATACCAAACTTAGAGCAAAAATCAAGAATAAAAGAGTTCGTAAATTATGTACCTTTATCCGATCCGATTTTTATTACACTAACACCCTTCTCATTTTGTAATCTTTTTTTAGCGTTTCGGGTATCTTCGTTTGTCGTCTCATTCTTCTTATGTAAGAATATGACCTGTAAACTTGGAATAGTCATCCACGATTACTAGAGTATATTTTGCGTCCGTTGAGATCGACCGGTGTAATCGGTCCGAATAGATCCATATGAAGCAACCGCAATATCTGTTTGGATGCAGTCCGTGAATTCCTTTGAATGAAGCTTTGACTGCTTTTCCCTCCGACATGCAAAGACATGTCCGATCCTTTGAAAATACTTCATTCGGAAGTCCTTCCACTAGAGACATCCTTGCTATCTTATTAAGAGTTTTAAAGTTCGGGGATGGCTCATCCTTTTGTGCCAGAGCCAACCGCTACTTTTGGAACTCTTAACAATCGTGCATGCATTTCTTGGGCAAATTGTTCCAACTCTTGTGTAGATCGCCCATTTCCTTGAACCAGTTAGCAAAACATTGAGTGGCTCGATTCTTGATAGTGCATTGATCGGCCGAGAACTCAACACCGAACCCATTGTCGCAGAATTGTGAAACCGATAATAGGTTGTGCTTCGGACCTTCGACATCATGAGACTCGCCATTTGTACATCATCATTCTCTAAGGTTCCGAATCCTTTGGTATAACCAAAGTTATCATCACCAAGAGTACACGCTGGCTTTTCGTTTCTATGTAATAGCCGAGGAGATGTTTGCTTCCATCATGTGCCTTGAGCATCCACTATCGATGTACCGGATAGTTGCTTGCACACCTCCTTTGTTGGCGGACCCACGCGATCCGCAGCCCAAATCGGGCTTTAGGTACCTCTTTTGGATTGGGGTCCGAGGGGTTAGGTTTAGTTTTGGGGATCCATACAAAAGCGAGCACTTCTATTGAGATCGGTTAGATCGAAGGCCCGATTTGTCTCCCATACCTATCAACATAATCATACGCCTCTTTATATGCTTTTTCGATTAGTATGATTATTAGTGTGAACCTTGGGTGACTTAGAAGACTTGGGATTTATCTTTTCTGTTTGTCTTCTTTTCATCCAATGTGGTTCTGGTGCAGCAGCCCTAGATTTTTTATTATAGGGGTAGGTACGACTGCTACCATCAAAAGATTCATATCTTTTCAAGATAGGTGGTTTTTGCGGTTTATTCAAGCATGCTTATTAGGCGGATGACCTTGATTAGGTCTCAGATTAGACTTCCCTTTACTGGGTTGTCTTTTTCGATTCATGATCTGTTGATCAAGGTTGAGGTCTCTTCGTAAGAACGGGTTCTTTCGTTGATTCCTCGGCCGATGCTTTTTACCAGTTTGGGGTCCATTTATGTTCCCCTTACCGTTAGTCACCGCTTTACCGCTTCAACCGGTCTTTTTTTCCTTATTAGATACATGTTTGGCTTTTGGTGTATCTTTGTTAAACTCGCCCGATTACACTTTTTGAGATGAATCAGGGGCTTTTTGAGGATGTGGAAGGGTTCTCAAACCCAAGTCCCTTCTTGTTAACCGTTGTTCAAAAATAGGTGTTCATGTCTTGAACAGGTTTTAGATGATTTTGTAAAACTTCTATTTTCTTCTACGCAGATTATCCTCGGATGATTTTAGACTTTCATGCTTTTAATAGCTCATCGAATTTTGCTTGCGAGATTTTGAAGTAATCACTTTGTTGTTTGTTAATTGCCGGTGATCTTTGATCCGCTTCTCCGATCGAAGCTTTAACTTTTATAATTTTAAATTCCTCGATTTGCCTTCCCGGCGGTTTCGCAGATTTAAGTTCGAGAGGCTTTCTTCGAGATCATTCTCTTTAGCAAGTGATTATTTCGATCCTCGACTTTGTCATTTTCAAACTTCCACTATAGCATAAGTGTCATCTTGATTGGAGAGATCCTCAAGCAATTGCTCAGAGTAGAGCTGAGGGTCAATCTCCCCAAAAGTGTGCTAATGATAGCAGTGTAAAGCGAACAAAGCAGTTTGGAGGTTACCCCAGATTGGTCCTCCTTGGCCATCAGCAGATCTCATCATCATCCAAGAGAATATCGGATCTTCATTTCCATAGAAGTCAACAAAGACACGATCGAGACATTGAAATCTTCTACGAGGAGTATCCAGAATCCTCAGAGGGGCGAAAGCGAATCGTCAATTCCGGGACGTGTCGGCAACCATGGCTTTTCTATCCTGCGCATTCTTCTCTTACGTTCCTCTTTTCTTCCCCTTTCAAGGCCGTCCGCGGTCAGGCCAGAAGTGACTGGCTTCTCACGGTTGAAGACGCGCTCCTTGATCCACATAACCTTTTCTTCGGTGAATCACTCGTCGTCGTATGATCTATCGGTGACTTTCCTTTCGATAGTAGTCCGAGCTTCTTACGTCTCGATTGGTTATCTCTTCTTTCATCATTTAGATTATCTCTTTTCCTTTCTTCTCGCGGATCTCTTCGATCATCGATTCGGTTCTTTTCGGAGATCCATTGGCTGATCTCCTATCTCTTCCTCGGCTATGTTGATAATCTTTATAGAATCTTCGATACTTACCAAGTTGAATATTTGATTTTTCTAGTTTCCTGGTAAGCAGAGCGATCTGTTCTGCCTGACTCATGATGTTTCCAATGGGTTCATTGGTCTTCAATCTGCTGCTGGTTGCCTTAAAAGCAATTGATTTGGAAGTTGAGGCTTCAACAGGCACCTCATCTTCATCTGCTTGTCCTCTCTCAATTAAATCGAAATCGTGAGCTTTAAGGCTCAAGAACAGGCTACTCGGCTTCATTTTTGAAATGTCTTGGCAATCCTTGATTACCGTGACTTTCATATCCCATTTCTTGGTAAGAGATCTTAATATCTTGTAGTTGATATCCTTGTCAGATATCTCTCTACCAAGTTCTCGAAGCTTGTTCACAGACATAGTAATTCTTCCATCGAGTTCGTTGATGGTTTCATTGGGCAAAGATCTTCATTTTTGAACTTCACCGGTTCGCTTGCGTGACTATTTGTCTTTTATCTGGTCATTTCCCTCGCATATCTCAGCTAGAGTGTCCCACATTGCTTTCGCAGTTTTGAGATATTTAATCTTTTCTTTGGTAACCCTGTCCATTGTTTTCATGATAATATGCCTTGCGATAGTATCTAGAGTGTGCAACTTTCTTTCCTCTGCATCCATCAAAAGTGGGCTTTTTTCGCACAAGACTTCCCGGCAAAGTCGGATCTCCTCCAACCGCAGGGTTGTCGTAATAAATGATGATGGGTCCTCTTTCGATGACTTCCATCATTCGCATTTTATCGAACCTAGATGGTTGGACATATATATGGCCCAATCTGCATACTCATCGATTGAGAACTTCGGCAAATCATGATACATTCCTGAGGTGTTATCCATGCTGAGTGATTTTGGAAAAAAGAATGAGTTTTAAAAAGGTTTTTCAAGATCCATTCGGTTGACCACAAAGATTCTTCCTCAAGAATCGATGATACTCAAAGCCGTAGTCTCAGAGAACCACCGCCTCGATACCACTTGTAGGTCCCGAACGGGTTTTGTGAGGGCGTAAGTCTAGAGGGAGGGGTGAATAGACTTACAAAACTTTTTTTTTTGTGCAGATCGTGTGATGGCGATTGCTTCGATCAGAGCGAAGTGAATCATTTTTGGACAGATAACCAACTTATCGATCACCGAAGGCATCGGTTCGGTAGCTATCAATTTAATCGATGTCGGAAGCTAAGTTTTACCCGTGTGAAAAACCGGTTTTGATAAATCGATTCCAAAGTTAGTCTTTTAACCATTGATCAAGTGTAAAGCTTGATCGATCGGAAGCTTGGTGCTACCGATCTTAACTTAGAATATGTATGCTTTCTTTAAAAGGTTTGTGCGATTGAAAACAGGTTAATCAAAGAGGTAAAGGCACACAAGATTTATAGTGGTTGGACAAACAAATCCTACGCCCACTCTTCCCTATCACAAGGGGCACCAACTTAACCAATGGACTTAGATTTTTTTGTTAGTCCAACACAAAGACAATCGACAGATATTTAAGGAGTTTTCACTCAACCGATCCTTAAATCGTAACTAGAAACCCTAGTTCGAAATCTTGCTAAACAACTTAACCTAACTTGGGTTTGGATAAGATTGTTTTGGTTCCAACTGTGAAATCTTTTCTAGTGTTTAATGTAGCCTATCGCCTAGATGAAAAGATTTCTATGCTAAGAACTTATGGGATGAACACTATAAAAATTAACTTCAAGTTCGTGGTTCTTCGATGCGGAAATCGATAATTGCTTGAGCTTCTTGATTGTTCGGTGTTTCCGTGTCTTCACTCAAGTGTGATCCCATATTTATAGACCTTGAAATCAAAGAGCCGTTGGAGAGCAATTTGAATTTTTCAAATTTATATTTGGTAGGTTTGCGGATTGATGTGGCGTCTTGAGAACGGCATGGTCGAAAAAGCGTGAACTTGTATTTTGTAGCCGTTAGAGAGAGCATCATCGAATCCCGTGAATTGCGACTCCGATCATACGTGTCTTGTTCTTATTGGTTATGAGACGACTTTTTCGGTGTTGTTCGCCAACTAAGGTCGACATTCTTCTTGTTTGGATCATCGACGTATGATTTGGTGAAACATCGGTTTTTCACTGGTGAGTCGACCGATCGGTCTACCCGATGGAGTCTTACGTGTAGGTTGACTTAACTTCAACTAGCGGACTTCGGCAGATGTAGGTCTTCGGTCCGATCTTCCCGGAAGTCATCCGATCTTCAAGTATTTCGAGTTTGAGCTTCATGACTTGTATTTGTGATATCGACTTGATCGGATCGATCCGATCTTTCGTTCTTCTCTTGCATTCGCCCGTGGGATATCATTTTACATTCTTTGGATCTTCAGATTCGACTTATACATATTGAGGTTCCCCTCAATATGTGACCTATCTATTACATCGGTTTGTTCTATACAAGAATTATCAACTCGGTATTCTATAAACGGTAATATAAACATCGATTATTAATGTGTCCGACCGGGTCCTATTACATGTGTTTTTGGAACTTTTATCAAAACTATAAATTTCCCAACAACTTGGTTGATGAAGATTCCTTCCTTTGATTGTTTCACTTGAAGTCCAAGAAAGAAATTCATCTCCCCCATCATTGACATCTCAAACTTTCCTTTCATCAGTGTAGAAAACTTTTCACACAACTGATGATTTGGAGATCCAAAAATGATGTCATCTACATAAATATGAACTAGTAAGATATCTTCCCCATCTTCTATCCTGAACAAAGTCCTATCAACAGTTCCTTTGATAAAACCATGGTCAGTAAGAAACTGAGAAAGAGTATTATACCATGCTCTGGGTGCTTGCTTAAGACCATACTAGGCTTTTCTGAGCCTGTAAACTTGGTCATTCTTTCTGAAACCAGGAGGTTGTTCCACATAAACCTCTTCATTAAGCACACCATTCAGAAATGCACTTTTCACATCCATCTGATAGACTGTGAATTTCATGTGGGCAGCATATGCAAGAAACAATCTGATGACTTCTAGTCTAGCAACAGGTGCAAAGGTTTCATCATAATCCAAGCCTTCTTCTTGGGAATAACCTTGTGCAACTAGCCTTGCCTTGTTTCTTACAATGTTGTTGTTCTCATCTCTTTTATTATTGAATACCCACTTGGTTCCAATCACATTGTGCCTTTCAGGCCTATCCACTAGCTCTCATACTTCATTTCTTTAGAATTGATTCAGCTCATCTTGCATAGCAGTAATCCAAAATGAATCTTGTAGAGCTTCTTCAATCTCAGTTGGCTCTTTCTCTGATAGGAAGCAGCAGAATAGTGCACTTTCACCATGGAACCTTCTTGTTTTGACACCATCAGTTAGATCACCCACAATCTGACTTGTAGGGTGACTATCTAACCAACTTCTTCTAGATGTTCCCCCTTCAATAGTATCCTCAACATTAGAAATATTAGGTTCAGGCAGTTCATTAAATTCAGGGAACAACAGAAAAGGAGAAAGGGAATCATCTTCCTCAGGGGAAATTTCATTCAGAACATTGTCAGAGACATTTGTTCCCCTTTGGTTGATAGATTTAGAAATTGCCTCAGCTGTGACCACATCTTCATTGGCATCACATACCTGAGTCTGAACTGGTGTCTGTTCAGATTGGTCAGCTTTGGTGTGTTGGCTTTCCTTCAGTGGAGAATTTCCATCCCGAGTCTCACCATCCTAAGTTTCATCCTGAACTTCTTTGTCTGAGTCTGAGTCACTCCATTCATAGAAAGTGACTGACTTCTTCTTTTCAGGTTCAGAGGATGTTTTGTCATTCTTTTTCAGGCTTAGTCTGGTGATTCTCTTGGTCAGTTCTCCTGAATCATGTTCCTGTTTCTTCTGAACACAAATAGATTCATCAAAAACAACATGAGGTGTTTCTTTCACAATAAGAGTCCTACAGTTGTAAACTCTGAAGGCTTTACTGACTTCAGAATATCCTAAAAATATTCCTTCATCAGCTTTGTTATCAAAAGTTTTCAACTGATCTTTACCATTATTGTGTATGAAACACTTGCAACTAAACACACGAAAGAAATAAACAAGAGACTTCCTTTCATTCCAAAGCTCGTATGGAGTTTTGCCTTGACTTTTGGTCAGCATGGATCTGTTCTGAGAATAGCATGCAGTGTTGACAGCTTCAGCCCAAAATCTTTTAGGAATATCAGCTTCAGCTATCATTGTCCTTGCAGCTTCTTTTAGAGTCCTGTTTCTTCTTTCAGCAACACCATTTTGTTGTGGGGTCCTTGCAGCTGATGTTTCATGAGTAATTCCATTTGCTGCACAATAATCAGATATAATATGATTTATAAATTCAGTTCCTTTATCTGATCTGATTTTGACCACACTCAGATTCTTTTCAATACTGAGCCTTTTCAGTAGTTCAGGCAGTTTTATCTGAGTGTCTTTCTTACTGAGTAAGAATATGACCCATGCATATCTTGAGTAGTCATCAACTACCACGAGTGTATATTTCCTGCCATTTGTGCTCACTGGTGTTACTGGACCAAAAAGATCCATATGCAACAATTGAAGTATTCTCTCAGTAGAAACATCTACTTTGCTTTTAAATGATGCTCTAATTTGTTTTCCTTTTTGGCACGCATCACAAACATGTTCTTTACTGAACACTTCATTTGGTAACCCCCTCACAAGTGCTAATCTTGCAAGTTTATTTAGGGTTTTGAAATTCGGGTGATTCATCCTTTTGTGCCACAACCAACTGGTATCTGTGGAACTTTTTGCAACCAAACATGTATCTTTAGGAGTTGAACTCCAATCAGCAAGATACACATTTCCTTTTCTAGTACCAGTCAGTAGTATTTTTGTGAGGTATCATCTTTCACATAACATAAGTTCTTAGAGAACTCAACATTAAATCCCTTGTCACAGAATTGGCTTATTGAAAGCAAGTTATGCTTCAAACCAGATACATATGAAACACCATGGATATGAACCGAATCAATTTCAAGAGTTCCATATCCTTCAGTCTGTCCTTTGGAGTTATCTCCAAATGTGATCTGAGGGCCTCTTTGCTCTACATAGTCACTGAGTATTTGCTTGTATCCTGTCATATGTCTTGAACATCCACTGTCAAGATACCATACAGCAGGAGCCAGTTCATCTCCACTCATCAGTGCTATGTGATATTCAATCAGCTCAGTGCCCTTGTTTTTCACCTGAAAAACAGATCAATTCTTAGGTACCCATTTGGTGTAGGGTCCTACCAGGTTAGCTGTACCTTTTGGAATCCAAATCTGCCTGACAACTCTAATTACTTTAGAGTGGCTGATATGTCTTCCATAAACATCTACATACACATTTACCACTCTAGGTGCCTTAGCAGTATCCTGTGTATGAGTGCTAGCCTTGGCATGAACATGAGCCTTAGAATTTTTCTTGGGTACAGGCCTTTTGTTCCATTGCTTTGGCTTTTGTGCAGCTGGTCTGTGTCTTTGTTGACTTGGGTTCAGGAAACCTTTACCCTTAGGCAAGTGGGTTTTAGGTTGCCTGTACTGAAATTGGGGTCTTTCAGTAATCTGAGGACTTGGTCTTTTCAGTTGAGAATGTCTCTGCTTCTCTTCTGGAAATTCTTCTGCTGGTTCAGTGCAGATCTCTTCAGGTTTGCATTCTTAGCCTGAGGCTTTGAAGTACTTGCCTGAAAATTTCCTACTGAGTGGTCAAGTTTTCTAGCTTTTTCCTGAGGTTTGGGCTTTCTTACCTGAACATTCAGTTTTTTTGGAACCATAGGTCCTTTTCCCTTGTCTAAAACTTTGGGCAATTCTTCAGTCCGAAGATTGGGTGCCACTTGTTTAACAAAGACAGTCTTAGTGCTACTAGAAGCAGCATTCAGATGACCTTGTGAGGTTCCCCCTGGAATGTATCCCAATCCAGCTTTTATAGTGGCAGGTCTTTGATAACTCTGAATTTCATCTATCACCTTAGATGCAGAATTCAATAGAGCTAGCTTTCTCTGCGCATTATCCTCACACTTTTGTAGAGTTTCATGCTTCTCAGAGAGGTCATTGAACTCAGTTCTGATAAGCTGAATCTCCTTAGTGGATTTCTCTAGTTTTCCATTTAGGATCTCTATCAACTTCTCTTTCTCTGAGAGTTGTACTTTCAGAACATTCAGTTCATCAGTAGTTCCCATCAATTGAGAAGTGATCTCAGCATTACTAGAGTCTTTCCACTTAAGATTCTCAGCAATCAGTTCTTTGTTCTGCTCTTGAGTTTCATTCAGCAGTTCTTGTAACACAGCATAGTCCTTCATAAGACTCTCAAAAGAATCCATCAGGTCAAATTGACTGTTTACAGTAGAACTTGACAACTCATGTGCTTGTGTAGGAGCAACAACAGAGATAGAAGAATTTACCTCCTCCACAGCCATTAGACAGATGTCATCACTGTCACTATCTGAGAACATTTCATCTGAAGAGCTGGAACCTTCTTCAGAGTGTTCTTCTTCTGCAACCATGGCTTTCTTGCTGGAGAACTTCTTGTCTTTTTTTGCTTGCCTTTCTTTTCTCTCCTTAGCACTTAGCTCTCGACAGTCATACTGGAAATGACATTTCTTTTGGCAGTTATAGCATATGTTGGCATCATCATCCTGATCACTTTCCTCCTTTGTCTTGGAGTCCTTCTTTTTGGATGAAGATCCTTCAGTTTTCAGGTCTTTTCTTCTCTCAGTGGATCTGTCCTCAGCTTTAGAGTCTCTCTGGTACCTGTGATTCCTGTAATAGTTTTTATATTTTCCATATCTACTATTAAGCCTTTCAAACCTCCTTGCCATCAGTACTAGCTTATCCTCTAGCTCATCCTGATTTTTAGCAAGTGAGTTCTCAGACTCTCTAGTTTTACAGGATTTTTCCTTGGCTTTGAAAGCTACATTTTTACTAGATGAAGAATCATCTTTGCTGTCAGCTTTCTTTGATTTCTTATCAATAACGAATTCATAAGCTTTCAGCTCAGAGAAGACTTGTTGGTATGGCATTGAATCAATGTTCTTGGTGTTTTCAATCACCACTGCATGAATATCCCATTTCTTAGATAGACCTCTAAGAATTTTCAATGCTACTTCTCTTTGTGGATATCTCTTTCCAAGAGCATTCAGATCATTCACTATACTAGTGAATCTGACTTCCAGTTTGTCAATAGATTCACCATCTTCCATTTCAAAACTATCAAACTTTTCAATAGCAACAGAAAGTTTGTTCTCTTTGATAAGATATGTGCCTTGGCACATAACAGTTGGTGTATCCCATATTTCTTTGACAGTATTACAATGAGAAATCATCCCCATCACACCATCATCAATAGTGCTATATAGTGTGTCTTTGGCAATATAGTCTAGATTGACTAACTTCCTCTCCTCAGGAGTAAGTTGATCATCAGACTTAGGAAATTCAGTCCTGGGATCATTTCTCTCATTTTCTGTAACTCTGGGATTCACCACAGTGAATTGGAATGGTCCTTAAGAGACCACTCTCCACATTCGTTCATGCTTAGAATACAGGTGAGCCTGCATTCTCAATCTCCATAAATCATAGCTCTCTACTGAGAACATTGGAAGTTTCTTTGAAGGCGTTATGTCTGAGCCTTTTAAGATTTCAGCAAATAAGATCTGTTCAGTAGACCACAAGAATCTTTTAGCAAATAAGACTATGGTCAACAAAGCAGGTGGTCAAGTTGAACCACTGCTCTGATACCACTTGTTGGTATCAGATCAGAGACAGGTTTTAAAAATAGATCAGTTCAGGTGATCACTCAATGATCTTTTGAACTCCTGTTCTGATACCACTTGTTGGTCCCGGTGCAAACGAGTCTTACACGTGTATGGGGGGGGAATACACGTGTTCATTGTTTTTTAAAACTTTTTCTTCACTGAGGTCAGATGGGTCAAGTTGTCCTGATGATTTGGCCCTGAGAAGCATAGATCGCCTGAGTCAAAGTCTACCTGAGACAATGATCCTGAGCTACTTTCAGTAGCCTCAGATAATCCCAACTGAGCCTGAGTTTTCAGAGATCCTGAGCTTGCTTGAATAACTACTCAGATGTGCGGAATGGTTGGCCCTAAGTTTATACTCGTTTTATACTTTGCTGAAAACCTTCCTTTTAATGAAGTAGTGATTAAGGCTGTGATTCAGTTAGATGCAACTTCAGTGGATTGATTCCAACTGAATATCAGTGAAAATATGCTTTCAGTTAAAGATATGCAACAGTTAATCAAAGCAATATAGAAAGCAAATAACACAGCAAGTTATAGTGGTTCAGAGACTCAAGCTCCTACGTCCACTCTCTCTGACTCTTCAGAGAAATTCCTTAACCACTTCCTAAGGTTTTCTGACTACCTCTGTAGTTTACTAACCTTTCTATTTTGAGCTTTCTGACTACCTCTGTAGTTTACTTACTCAAAACACACACAAGCTTTCTGACTATCCAAGATAGTTTACTCACTTCTTCTCTAGAGTTTTTTGACTACCTCAATGTAGTTTACTAACTCTTTACAACTCCAACTCACCAACAATCACACTCAAACTACCTTACAAAGGGTTTGGGGTTTCTTGGTTGGTTTCCAACTAGGATGAGATATCCTTTACAATTAAGAACAATACAAAGGCTAGGATATCTCTACTAAGCTTTGGATAAATCTTATCAAAACTAGGCTTAGTGAATGAGCTCTCTTCAATATAAAGCACTTGAGAAATTCTTGGGTTTTCGAGTACTTCAACTTGCAATAATAAGTTTGAGCTCTTGAGTTGCTTACAAATTTCCCGTAACCTTCAATGTAGAGGGTCACAAGTATTTATAGGCAGACACCAAGGTCACTCTTGAAAAACTATCCGTTGGAAGAGATAGCTTCATGAGTTTCCTCTTATGGTGTGTGATGAACGACTATATTTAGGGTTTGACACTCCCTTGCATGTTTTAGGCAATATGCTTTTCATCTTTGCCGATCACCACTTTTTGCGATGCGGAACATACTACTCTTGACATGCTTGATGACTGTCGCTTTACGGTCGATAAAATGCAGTCTTTGTCTTCTTCTGATTGGCTCTTGTCTTCAGTTAAATGTAGACAAACATAACGGCTCTTTTTGGTCAATATCTCTGAGTGATATAACCTTAACAACACTTAGTTTTAGTTCCTTTTGTCTGTATATGAATGTCTTGGGCAATATCTATTTTTCTAAGTAATCGCGTTTCTCAGTATTGTATCCTTCAGATAGATATTTTAGTGCCTCGGAACATTAAGGATATACTGAGCATTCAAGACATTCTTGAGTCTTGATAATTCTTGTGTCTTGATACCCTTTGTCTTGATCTTGAGTATCTTAGGTCTTGGTCTTCTGTGTCTTCAGAGTCTTCTGAGTCTTCAGTGTCTTTTGAGTCTTCAGAGATATCTTGGTGATATATTTGAGTCTTCATCTTGAGTCTTGATTTCTCGATTTCACACTTGAGTCTTGATTTCTGATTTCACCGAAGTCTTGATTTCTCAATTTCACACTGAGTCTTGATTCTCGGTTTCATCTATGAAACTTGATTTTTTTAGAAACTTACTGAGTCTTCAAAATCTTCAGAATCTAACCTGATCTATATCTGCTGACTATACATGGTGCAGATAACATCCTGAACACTCTAAAACTGAATTCTGACTCATCTATCAAGATTATCCTGAACATGTCATACTCAGGGATTTTGGGATCTAATCAAAATCTTCGTTTATTAAATTCATCTCCCAACACAGGTTAACAACACTAAAAAGTTTATTCATAAGAACATGTCTTGTAATGTTGTGTATACATCTTTGAAAGCATGTGTTCCTGGATCTTGGTATTTTGATAGTGGTTGTTCTAGATACATGACTGGTCAAATCAATCATCTGACCAATTATACATCTTGTAATGGTGGTCATGTTACCTATGGTGGTGGTTCAAAGGGTAAAGTTGTTGGTAAAGGAACCTTGAATGTTCTTGGTTTTCCAAAGTTGACAAATGTGTTACATGTAAAATGTTTACTTGCTAATCTGATTAGTATTAGTCAGTTATGTGATGATGATTTACATGTGAAATTTGACAAGAATTCATGCTATGTGTTTGATAAGAATGGTGAATGCTTAATGACTGGCAATAGATCTGCTGATAATTGCTATTTGATTGGTTCAAATCATGCTTGTAAAAGTGTTAAAGCAGGTGATATTATTTTGTGGCATCAAAAACTTGGTCATGCTAATTACAGAAGTATTCAGAAATTGCATAGACTAGGTGTTGTTGTTGGTTTACCTAATCTTAACTTTGAAAAAGGAAAAGTCTGTGGACCATGCCAAAAAGGTAAGCAAGTAAGGACAACACATCAAATGTTGTCAGCAAGTACAACAAACAGGTGTTGTGAGTTGATTCATATGGATCTTATGGGTCCTATGGAAACTGAAAGTTTAGGAGGAAAAATGTATTCTTATGTTCTTGTAGATGATTTTTCTGTTGGGATTATACTGGAAAGTATGCTTTTACTTTGTATAATCGAAACTGAATTTCCAGACTTATTTACTAAAATAAATTGTTTATCACTGATGCTTTAAATATGATTGAATGTTACATATATTTACTGCATAACTGTTCAATAATTCGTACATGTTACATTGTAGTTAATTTAGTGATACCAGATCACAGAAGATTAAATTAACAGTCCCTTGTAACTAAAAGTACGCCATTCACGACCTAGATGGAGATTAACAACCCATCGTGAAAGGTTGAGGTGTAAGGCTCAGATTGGTTTGTCTTGACCAAGAGATTACACTAGTGCATGACCGATATTTGAATAGGACCTCTGAGGAGGATAAATTCTCCTTAAATGAACGAGGAAGAATTAGACCTCGGTGGTTCGTTGTTTCTTAACCTTAAATCCCTTAAATAGGATCACGTGGGATTGGTAACTATTGCTTTGACTTATCATGGGTAGCTTAATCGAGAGAGAGATTCAATACTTTTTATCTTGGGCAATATTATTGGTCACATGTGATTGCTAAGATTTAATCTGAAGAATCGTGTAAGTACGCTTTTGTTTGATTTTGCCCCTTGGGAGGTTCATATGCTTTATCATACCAAATCTTGCAAGTGGAATTAGTTTCCGGTATGGATAATAATGTTGAATTGTTCCTTGACCAAGGACAAAAGATATTAATTAACGGAAAGCTATTTCAGTGGCTTGAATTAATTAATGGGCTAGATAATTTTAAACACGGGAAATAATGACCGGGAGCCATATTGACTGTAATATGGGTTAAGATGGATAGTGCAATATTAATTATGTAGTGGGATTAATTAATATTTATGGGCTTGAATTATATTGTGGCTCAATATTAGATATTCAATGTCCATTAGAAGGTCCAATCTTAATTCTCCTAAAGGCCCCCTGAGTAGCCCAACAAATAGTCCAATAACTGAAAAATGGTGATTAAAATAAAATAAATATTGCTGCTTATTTTTCCTCTAAATTTTCGAAAACTATGAATAAGTTGGGAGAAATATTTTCTTTGAATTTTGTTATGGAATGAAGATATGTATTCTTGGAATACAAGATTATCTCATTAAATTCAAGAAATCTCCCACTTGGTTATTTCATAAGAGAATTTTGAAATTTTGAAAATATAGTGGGCAATAAAGATTTTCTTGATTTTCTTGAAAATGTATTATGGAAGATATGTATTTCTTGAAATACAAGAATATCTCATAAATTCAAGAAGATCCAAATCTTGGAATCTTGCACTCTAAAATTTTCGAAAATATCCATAATTGAGGAGGTGGGATTTTTGTGGAATATTTTAATTATGGGAAAAAGAATATAGGAGATATATTCAAGATTTCTTGGTGACCAAGAAAAGCCTTTTCCCACATTGATTTTTCACTGAAAATTTCGACCACCCCTCTCCTATAAATAGGGGATGATTAGTTCATTCCCAAGTACAATTCCATGTGCTGGAAAAATTAGCAAATCCACGAAAGTGGTGCAACAAAGTTTATTTTTTTCCTTTTGTTAATTGTTCGCGAGTATCCTTCCACCGGATTGTCGAGCAAGGGCTAAGGGAATACTTGGGAAGTCCTTTTGGTTAGTCCGTCCGACCGAAGTCACTGCCATCCCGAGAGGTACGTTCACGTAAACCCGTAGATTCCGCATGCATAGGTTTTACATGGCTTTTTATATGCATGATATGTTGTTGCAATTATTATTTGAATTAATATAGGATTAATTCATGCTAGTAATAATTAAAGAATTAAATTTGTATTTAAATATTCACCCCGAATAGATCTGTGCAACTCATTCCCCAACATTTTCTAGATATACTTGGGTTATATTTCTAAAAGAAAAATCTGATACATTTTCTGAGTTTAAAATTCTTTACAAAAGGTTTAAAACTGTTTTATGTTTAAAGATCAGTAGGATAAGGTCTGATCATGGAAGACAATTTGAAAACAGTTTGTTTACTAATTTTTGTGAAAAGAAAGGTATATTGCAAGAGTTTTCCTCACCTAAAACTCCACAACAAAATGGGATTGCTGAAAGAAAGAATAGAACTTTGCAAGAAATGGCAAGAGTTATGCTAACCTCAACGAGCCTTTCTAAGAAATTCTGGGCTGAAGTATTGCATGTCACATTGTGAATAGAGTGTACATTCATTCTGGTAGTCATTGTACTCCCTATGAGATTCTGAATAACAAGAAACAAATTTGAAATACTTTCATGTTTTTGGTTATGTTTGCTACATTTTGAATGATAGAGATCAGTTGCACAAGTTTGATTCAAATAGTGATAAAGGATTTTTCTTAGGATATTCTAAGAACAGCAAGACATATAGAATCTATAACTTGAGAACTGATACAATGCAAGAATCTGTTAATGTGGTATTTGATGAACTTGCAAGTCTTGCAGGAAAAAAGTGCTGAAGACAATGTATCAGATTTGATAAAGTATCCAAAGAGATTGATGACACTGAAGATAGTAAGGATGTTGATCAGAATGTTCCTTCAACATCTGATACAACATTACCCAAAAGTTCAAATACTAAAAATCTGTCACAAGATCCACAGTATCCAAAATAGTTGGTTCCCTCGACAATGATAATGAAAAGTCATCCATCATATCAGATCATTGGAGAAGCTACCACTGGTGTACAAACTAGAAGAAGAATGGGTATTCACATCAATAACTTTGTAAGATCAGTTTGCATGTCATCCATATGCAATCAGGTAACCTTTGAGTGTTATCATTCTGCAATTGAGCCTAAGAATGTGAAAGAAACTCTTAATGATGAAAACTGGATAAATGTTATGCATGAAGAGCTTAATCAGTTTGAAAGAAATGATGTTTGGACACTTGTACTTAGACCTAATTCTGATATTAATGTCATAGGAACAAAGTGGATTTTCAAAAATAAAACTGATGAATCTGGTAATATTGTGAGAAACAAGGCTAGATTGGTTGCTCAAGGTTATACTCAGATTGAAGGAATGCATTTGTTCCTGTTGCTAGAATAGAATCTATTAGATTACTTCTTGCTATTGCATGTTTCATTAACATTAACTTGCATCAAATGGATGTTAAAGCAGCTTTCTTAAATGGTATTCTGGATGATGAAGCTTATGTTGAACAACCTAAAGGTTTTGAAAATCTAGAATTTCCTGATCATGTTTACAAGTTAAAGAAAGCTTTGTATGGTTTAAAACAAGCACCTAGAGCTTGGTATGGTAGACTTACTGATTTCTTACTTGAGTTTGGATTTTTGAGAGGTGAAGCTGATAGAACCTTGTTCATTAAAAATTCTAAGAATGATATCATGGTTGCTCAAATATATGTTAATGATATTGTATTTGGTTCAACTAGTAATGATATGCTTGAAAGTTTTGTTAAAGAAATGACCTGTACTTTTGAAATGTCCATGGTTGGAGAACTGAATTTCTTTTTAGGTCTTCAAATCAAACAAATGAAGGATGGTATTTTCTTTTGTCAAAACAAATATGCTAAGAATTTTGTGAAAAGGTTTGGTCTGGAAAGTGCTAAAACTATGAAAACCCCTATGGGTTCAACTCAAAAGTTGAGTAAAGACTTGATTGGAAAATATGTTGATCCTACTTTGTATAGATCAATGATTGGAAGTCTTTTGTACTTAACTTCTAGTAGGCCTGATATTATGTATAGTGTATGTCTTTGTGCTAGATATCAAGTCAATCCTAAAGAATCACATCTCAATTCTGTAAAAAGAATTATAAGATATGTGGCTGGAACATGTGATCTAGGTATTTGATACTCAAAGGATACTAATTGCTCTTTAGTTGGCTATAGTGATGCAGATTGGGCAAGTGATTGTGATGACAGAAAAAGTACTAGTGGAGGATGTTTCTACATGGGAAACAACATTATCTCCTGGCATAGTAAGAAACATAATTGTGTTTCACAATCAACAGCTGAGTCTGAATATGTTGCTGCTGGAAGTTGCTGCACTCAACTGCTATGGCTTAAAAAGATGTTTGATGATTATGGGTTGGAAAGTGGTATTTTGACTGTTTATTGTGATAATACTAGTGCTATCAATATTTCCAAGAATCATGTGCAACATTCTTTGACTAAGCATATAAGTATAAGATATCACTTTATAAGAGATCTTGTAGAGAAAGAAGTTGTGAAGTTAGAGTACATTTCTACTGAAAAACAACTTGCTGACATTTTCACAAAAGTTCTTGATAATGAGAGGTTTTCTTCACTTAGAAAATCTCTTGGTCTTTGCTATATCTGAAAATAAACACAAGATGTTGTGACAAATATTTTCAACATTTGAAGCAACATTGTGGTTTTGATAATGAGTTTGTCTGTTGTTTTGCTTATTTTTTAGCTTTAAATAATAGTGTTTTGATCTTATTGTTTGAATCATGGTTTAAATACAGAGTCCTAGGCATATATCTCTTAAATGCATTAAAAATAAAACACAACTTAGATGTGTAATCACTGAGTAACTATGGGACACGGAGCTCGCTACTACGATGTTCTCTTTTCAAAAGGTGATTAAATATACATCCATGTTTGTTCACAATCCATTGAGTAACTATGGGGCATGGAGCTCGCTACTACGATGCACTCTTTTGAAAAGATGGATCAATGTGAACATGTGTTTAAAGAAAAATTCAAAATATGCAACACTTTGATGATGAATTTCATGAAAAATTGAGTGTTGAGATATATGTGTGCCGACATTTTGTGAAACCTTAAGTGATTCGAACTTTATCTATCATACATAATTTATTTTATGTTCTGGATAAGTTGAATTTGCGGTTTGAATAAGTTATTTGAACTGATTTGTGTCTATTTAATTTTAGATATGGTTTTCTGGTTTTCGAAAATATTTTTGGCGGTCCTTACACATACACACGATCACACTTGAGTTAGTGGGTGGTTTCTTTATCCCACTCTTGGTCGGTTTCTTGGTGGTTTTGTGTAATAACCTCCATTCTTTCTTCTCTACTTAAGTTCGATTTGTCTGTGATGTTTAATATTGAAAGCTAAAAACATTATTGTTGCATATTGGATTCGAGGTTTGTTGTTGTTTCTTGTGTTATTTCTATATTCTCAGTCACATACCATACTTTTCCCTCCTATATTTCATATAACATTCTTTTAATTGCCTGTGTATTTATTTGATTGGACAGAAAGGCGGTATGGCTGATGAACAAAACCCTTCAGTTTCTACTCCTGATCAGTCACAAACCCACGCAAACCCTTCTCACTCAAACTCGTCTTCTCCAGAAAACTCAAACCCTCTAAACCTTCTCGCAGAAATGGCTGCACAAAACCCAGATTATGATTCCACAAATGTTGGTGGATCATCTTCTTCTTCCATTCCTAAACCTCCTGCACTACACATTCCTGATTCCGCTCCAAAATCACTTGTTGTTCTTCTTGTAAAACAAGTTGTTGAGCAGAATCTGGTCGTTTTGCCTGACATTTACTTTGGTGCTAACTTAGTAAATGTTTCTGACTATGTTGATCTCTCAACCAGACCTTTGGCTGAAGAACCCTCTCCGGAAATACCCTCAGAAACTCTTGTTACTGAACCTGTTTCTGAAAATCCTTCTGAAAACCCAAATCAAACAGCCGATGTTGAAATGAAAGCTGCTGACTCCTCTGATTCAGAAGGAATGGGGGAGAAATGGAAGAACATTAGGCCGAGGAAAAAGCAATTGGCTCCCAAAAGAGGTGTTGGTAGATGAGGAAAGAGGAGAATGTCACAGAGAAACCTAGGCAAAAAGGTTGACTACACTGGAAAACGTCCTAAGAGAACTGATGGTGGTTCTGATGATCCCATCCAAGTTGATGATTCTGATGAAGAAATGGAGATTCCAAAAGTCCCTATTGCAGAACCAGAGGATTCTGATGATGACCTTACAATGGAAGAGCTAATGGCTAAGAAGGAAAGGAGAACCAAAAGGAAAAATGATCCTCATGTGAATACTGTTGTAGATGCTTCTGAATCATCTGATTCCGAACCAGAAATTAATCCTGAAGCTGAGTATATTGAGGAAGAGGAACCTGAGGAAGAAGAACCTGAAGAAAATGAACCTGAACAAGACGAGTCTGATGATGAGCTTGATCAAATCTTTGATGAGGTAATGGAATCTGACTCTGAACCTGATGATAAGGAAGAGTATAATAGAAAGTTTGTTGTGGTTAAATCTTTGCTCAAAAGGAACATAATAGATGAAAAGATCATTAAAATCCAAGACTTTGAAGCAAATAACCTGATTGGTTTTCTAGAGAGTAGATCATTGTTGCATGCTCTTCAATATGCTAAACCGTATTATGTTGGTTGGGTTGCTGAATTCTATGCAAATTTGAAAAGGAGTTGTGGCAATTGGAAGTCTTCAAACTATGAAAAGATAAGATTCAAATACAATGTGGTAACAATCAATCCTAGACTTATCAATGTCTTTCTAAAAACTAGACAAACTGATGAAGATAATGTTGAGCTAGATATTAAGGAAGTGATGTATGTCATCACTGGTGGAAGGTATTCTGAATGGACTTTACAATTTTCTACTGCCAAATTAACCTCCTTGTATTCTGTGATGCATAAGCTGCTTGTTTCCAATTGAATACCCTCAACGAACTCTACTGTGTTAACCAAAGAGCAAGCCTTCTTGTTGTACAAGATTGTACACTTGAACAGGTTTAACCTGGGGCAGGTTATATTTGATAACATGATGACATTTGCTGGTAAACACACATAAGGAAGCATTCTTCCTTATCCAAGTTTAATATGTCAGTTCTTGGATAAGTTAGAATTTGAGAGGCCAAAAGGTGAAAGAATTAGTGGATTTGTTCCAAGCTTTGGAATATCTCATGTGCTGAAAGGTGGAAACAGAACTGTGGATCTTCCTTTGTCTGATTCTGAACCACAAGCCGAAAATGTTGCCCATCCTGTTGGCAACATTCCTTATATAGTAACCAAAAGAGATGATACACCCTCTGTTCATTTTACAAATTCTTTCATTTCTGATCAGATTACTTCCATCCAGCAGAACATAGATGCTCTGATTAAACAACAAACCTTCTGGAGAAACCTGCTTTCTACTCTAACAGGGGGAGGATCACCTGATGATGGTGATAATGATGGTGGTGATGATGGAGCTGGTTCATCTGGCCATGCAGGTGAAAAGGATAATGAACCAGTTGCTGAGGATGTTGCTGAGGATGATGATGGTGCTGCTTCACAAGATGGTCAGAATGATGCTAAAGATAGAGAGGTTGAAGATGTTGTACAAGATGCTGTTAATGAGGATGTGGAGGATGCTGTGGAAGATGTCCTAAATGCTGCTGCTGAACAGATTGGTGAACAGATTGTTCCTGAACTGGTTGATGATAGCCCTGATGATGAGGTGTTAATGACACCTACCAGGGAAAATATGTCTCCTGAGAGCATTGCTATCATTGATCAGCTTTATGGAGCTAACAACTGGTGATTGGATTCAAGACAGTTAGAGTTTTTGAAGTATGGGGGAGCATTTGCAGATTATGGAGATGCAGTCATTCCAATGGCCCAGTCCTTCCCTTTATTTCACTATAAAAATCCTTACTGTGTTGTAATCTTTTATTTTCTGCTCTTTACTTTATAAACTTTGTTTTTGGACAACTAGTTGATAGGTTTATATTTCTATCATTTTCTTTATGCTGTTGGATACTTTGTGTAGGTCCCGAATGGGTTTTGTGAGGGCAGAAGTCTAGAGGGGAGGGGTGAATAGACTTCTGAAAACTTTTCGTGCGGATCAGGTGTGATTTGCAGATTGTCTGATCAGAGTGCTAGTGAGTCAGTTTGGACTGATGTTCAATCTTACTGAGTGCCTGAGGGCAGATCAGTTTGATATCTGTCAGTTTAACTGAGAGTGCGGAAGCTTGTAAATACCCATGTGAAAAACCAGTTTTATCAATTCAGATTCTTAAGTCAGTTTTCAACCGGCTGACTAAGGTGTCAACCTGATCAGATCAGTTGCTTGGTGCAGACTGATGTTAACTTAGAATATGTATGCAATTTTTAAGCTCAGTTGTGTGAGTAGTGTAAAGCAATAAAGAGCAGGTAAATGCACACAAGATTTATAGTGGTTCGGACGAAACCCGACTTACGTCCACTCTTCCCTTAACACAGGGGCAACTTAACCTGCTTAACCAAACTTAACCGAACTTAACCGACTGGACTTAGTTTTATGTGTTAGTCCAACACTCAACAGATGTTTATCGAGTTCACACTCAACCGATCCCAGAAATCAGAAACTAGAATCCCTAGTCTGAAATCTTGCGGTAACAAACTTAACCTATCTTGAGTTTGGGTAAAGAATGTTTGAGGGTTCCAACTGGAAATCTATCCTGGTGTTTTAGATAGCCAAAATGTTAGTGGATAGAATTTCTAAGCTAAGAACAATGGGATGAACACTCTAAGAATAATCTTCAAATTTGGTGTTCTTCGAGCGGAGATTCTAAAGGTTTTTGCTTCTTGATAGTTTGCGTTAATGTTGTTGTTTCGCTTTGCTCAATTGTTCACATGTTGGTCCTTTTTGTCACTTGACGAGCAATCCCATTTTATAGTCCACGAAATCAAAGAGCCGTTGGAGAGCAATTTGAATTTCGGGCTATATTAGGTAGGTTGTAGGATATGATTGTGACGTGCTCCGAATATCGGCGTGGCCGAAGGCATGATTAGCGTCGTTTATGTCCGCAGCGTCGAATCCCGCATTATCAGCTCTTTTTTTTACGCGTGTCGCTTTTCTCTTTGGCTTGAGGCGGACTTCAAGATTTGTCCGTTAGACGATTGATATTCCTTTTGTAGAATATTCGTCTTGTCTGGTCATTTTGGTTGACGCCAGGTGTGAGCTGACTTGATCAGATAACTGATCAATCTACCTTGTTGAGTCTTCTGATGCAGATTGTCTTAAGCAATATCGGACTTCTACCGATATAGGTCTTCAGCCTTCTTGGTAGTCTTCGATCTTTAGGTGACTCTGAGCCTCAGTGTCTTCAGTCATACTGAGTCTTCGGGTTTATTACTGAGTCTTCAGGTTTATCTGAGTCTTGAGTTCATCTGAGTCTTGAGGTTCATCCGAGTCTTCATGTTCATCCGAGTCTTCGAGTTCATCCGATTCTTCAGGTGTCTTCTGTCTTCACCTGATCTTCTGACTTCTTGTCTTCTGATTCGTTCTTAGTCTTCTGATCATCTGACCTTATCTGGGTCATCTGATACTTTGACCTGACCTATACATATTGAGTTCCCCCTCAATATGTGACCTATCTTTACATCGACTATCTATACATTTCATTTGGTCATCTTAATCGATTCTAAATCATCATCATTAACGTGTCCGATTGGTCCTATTACTATTTTTGTTTTGGAACTTCCATCAAAACTTAAATACAAATTTCCCAACAATTTCCCCCTTTTTGATGGAACCAAAACACTTAATCAGAAAAACAGATACCACGAATAGAAATGCAGATAATGAAATGCAGTACATACTTCAGAAGATAATGAGATGTTGTCTTAGAATCAGAGAGATGGAATATTTCATTCAGATAAGTGTGTGCGTTATAGAATACATGGAAAACGTACCTATCATCTGATTCCGAGTTGTCTTCCTCAGGTGTACTTGAACATTTGTAGCTCTTTGGGGATGCCAAACATCTTGTACATCCTTTGCATCAGCTTGTCCAGATCTTCTCTTCTATGGATCCCTCATTTTTCAGCAAATCCATAGTAGACATTCTTGAATTTGACAGTATCTAGCTTCTTGTCTAGACGCAAAGGTGGAAGGAATAGTTCAAAGGGTGGAGCTTCAGGTATTAGTGACATGATCTTCCCTTCCTTCATCACTGTCTGGTAGAAATCTGGATACTTCGTTTCTAACCAGTTCCGGAATTCATCATCATTTTCTGTTTGGTTTTGATGAATCGGAATCATCTCCATGATGTACACATCACACAACCATTCTCCTCTGATCTGATCCCATTCTGGAAGCAGATCTAGCCGGGCACAGAGGATGTCTTTAACAGATGCCGGAAGGGCATTCTTCTCCCAAGCAATCTCCTCTGTTGTAGCTTCGTTCTTCCACTTCCTTCGGATGTATGCGATGTTTAGTCCCTTAGCCTCTGCTAGCTTCTGCTTCTTGATAGCGGCCTCTCTTATTCTCTATCTTGTTTGCTCTTGAATTTGTTCAGGAGTCATCTGGCTTTTGATAGAGAATAATTGGCATTGTCTCTGATCTTCCGCAGTTGCTTTCACCATCTTGCCTTTGTGTTTCTTTATCCTCAGAGTTTGCTCAGGTTCATCTTGTTCGTCTTCTTCAGCTAATTTCTTAGCGAGTTCAAGGCTCTTGGCCTGATCATCAGTTTCCATTCTTTTCTGTACGAACGAAGAGAAGTCTTCAATCTTGTCGACTCTGGCAATAACCTCTGAAAGAGCAATCTTACCTTTCGATGATCTCTTTGCTATGTTGCTCCACGCTTTTTCTTTCAAGAACGAGATCGATAGATGGAGTGGGTTGGCAAGTCGACATCTGATGGTTTTCGGTAGAGATGTAATTGTTACCAAGTGGTATGTTTTTTTTTCTTTCTTCTCTTTATTCTCTTGTCCTTCCCCCTTTTTGGTTTCATCAAAGAGGTTGGACAGCCCGCGGTTCAGAGCAATGAATTGCCGTGAAATCTCCTCTTTGAGTTCTTCAACAACAAGAGGAGTGATCTGAACGGTGGCAGAAGGTGCAGGTGTCAAAAAGCTTCTGAGAGTAAATTCGATGTCCTGTCTTGCTCGTTCTGTAGAAGCTACAAAGTGTTTCCAACCCATATCCATGTGGTTGTCAGTTTTCTCCAAAGATGCTCAGACATTCTCCAATAGTACTGTATGCGATTGAGCATATCTCATCGAACTTTGAGTTTGTCGATGGAGATTGAGCTTTCGGCAAGAGGATTCACTAGTTGCATTACTTGAAAGGATGTCATTATGCATCCTAATTTGTGTGACTTCGTTCTTGTCAACCGGTTTTGCTTTGCTCTTCTTCAAACCGCTTCATCGATCTGCTTTGTGGAGCGCTGCGAATTTGTCTTCAATAGCAGCCTTGATCCCATCCCTGAATCTTCAAGATAAAGATCTAGGTATCGACGCCAAAGATAAGATGCAGGGTCGGATGTTGAAGCCTTGTGTTGGTCGGTGCAAACGAGTCTTACGTGTATGGGGGAATACACGTGTTCGGTTTTTAAAACTTTTTCTTACCGAGGTCACTTGGGTCGATAATCTCGAAGATTAGGTTACGAGAAAGACAGATCGCCTCGAGTCAAAGTCTCTTGAGGCAAGTGATCCCTGAAAGCTTTCGAAACCTCGAGATAATCCCAACCGAGTCCCGAGTGTCAGAGATCCTGAGTTGCTTGGATCAGATAACTAACTTCATCGAACCCTCCGAAGAGTAATGCGTTCGGTTTGGTAACTATCTGTTCTAGCTACTCGGTTGTCTTGCGGAATGGTTGGCCCTTAGTTTATACTCGTTTTAAGCTTTCTTTGAAAAAAACACTTTCCTTATGAAATAGTGATTGGTTTGTGATTCACTTATGCAACTTCGATTGGATTGATTCCAATGAATATCGATTGAAAAGTATGCTTTCAAAATCAAGTCAATGCAATGAGATAGGCATGGATAAGGAAAGCAATAAAGAACACGGCAATTATAGTGGTTGAGAGACACAAGCTCCTACGCCCACTCTCCACGACTCTCTTGGAGAAATTCACTATCAACTTCGAGCTTTACGACTACCTTGTAGTTTACTTACTCAACTTCGTACGAGTTTTACGACTACTCCCGTAGTTTACTTACTCAACCCGACCTTGAGCTTTTCGACTACCTCGTAGTTTACTTACTCAATCACACACAAGCTTTCGGACTACCCACGAGCTTACTAACTTCTCCTCTAGAGTTTTTCGACTACTCCAGCGTAGTTTACTAACTCTTTACAACACTTCTCACCAACAAACACACTCCAACTACCTTCACAAGGGTTTGGGGTTTCTTGGTTGGTTTCAACTAGGATGAGATATCCTTTACAATAAAGCACAATGCAAAGGGTTAGGATATCTCGACTAAGCTTTGATAATTCTTATCAAGCTAGGCTTAGTATAGTGAGCTCTCTTCAATATTGAAGCACTTGGGAAATTCTAAGTTTTTCGAGTGCTTTTTACTTTTTACAAGAATAAGTTTGAGCTCTTAAGTTATGTATAAATTTCCCGTCACCTTACAATGTAGAGGGTCACCAAAAGATTTATAGGCATACACCAAGGTCACTCTTGAAAACTATCCGTTGGAGAGACAAACCGTGAGTTCCCTCTTGTGGTGTGTGAAACGGCTATATTTAGGGTTTGAAACTCCCTAACACTTTCTAGGCAATAGCCTTTCATGTAGCTTGGTCTTCACTTTTTTTGCGATTTGGAACTTTTGTACATCGACATCCTTTTCAGAGACACATCCTTTGTCGATTGTCGGTATGGTATGATGTTGTCTTCCTCTTTTTGACTTTTGTCTCGGTTAAAGGTAAACACCTTCAACGGCTCTTTTTGGTTACAAACTACGAGTTTGATATAACCTTAACAACACTTCCGACTTAGTTCCTTTTTATGCGCATTTGAATGTCTTGGCAAATATCTATTTTCTAAGGAATCGCGATCTTCTCGATGATTGCATCCTTGGATAGATATATTGATTGCCTCGGAACATTCGGGTTCATCTTGAGCATTGATTACCTTCTTGAGTCTTGATAACCATTGTGCCTTCAGTATTCTTGATCTTTAGTTTCTCAGTCTTCAGTCTTTGTGTCTTCAGAGTCTTCTGAGTCTTCAGGGTCTTCTGAGTCTTCAGGGTCTTCTGAATCTTTGTAGTTTATCTTGACCGATGTCTTTGAGTCTTCTGTTGAGTCTTGGTTACTCAAGATCCATCGAGTCTTCAAGAACTATCTGAACTATATCTGGCCGACTATACATTCTGCGCAGATAACATCTATAAATTCTAAAACGAAACCCGACTCATCTATCAAGATCATTCTGAACATGTCATACTCAGGGGTTTTGGGATCTAATCAAAATCATAAATCTTTATTAAAATTCATCTCCCAACAATTTCCCCCTTTTTGATGATGCCAAAACCTATCTTGTTACAAACAAATAACCTATACTCAGGTTTCAGTTTATCCTATTACAAGATTGGTTGTCTCCCAACAATTTCTTAAATCAGAAAAACTCCCAACAATTTCAGAGTTTCTCAACAGTTTAATCATTCAGCAATTTCTTCAGTAATGAATCTCTTTAACTAGTTCATTACCAAATACTTAAACAATTTCTCCCTTATCAACATACAATCGGTTCAGAGACATTCATTCAGGCATATCAAAATAAAAGACATGTAAATAAGATAATGAGATATTATCTTTTGAGCATAATGATAAATCTTCATTGATGATTGGTATCCCGTTACATATTACAATGAGTTTATCAACAAAATCAAAAAGACAAAAAATTTAAAGATTACAAAATCTTCTGAGTCTTCAGTCTTCTGATTTTGGCTCTTCAGTCTTCTGCTCTTCAGTTTGCTTCATTCTCAACTTCATCAGCGGGCACCTCCAGGTCAAACATTCCGAAAAATCTCTTCTTCAGCTCATTTCTTTCCTTGATGATGTCCGGACTGTTTCCTGTTAAACCCAACTGACCAGCATACTGAGCAATCTCTTGAGTAATGGCCTTCTCATTCACCAAGCCATTATCAAGTTTTGGAGGTGGATAGGAATATGGACCAGGGGCTACTATCTGTACCTCTCCTTCATCCGCAAAGTTAATCCAGCTCTGTAGATACTTTGGATAGAAGATAAGAAGGTATTCAATGAAAGCTTCATTCTGATATGAGCTTTCCCCTCTCCATTCCCTGAGAACATCATAATTGAACCAGAAAGTTCTCTTGACTTCTTCCCACATATCGTTGAGTTTGATGGGCATCCATTTATCAACGTGGGGCCATTTTAGTGCTTTCGATGTTCCTTTCCTCTTGCTCGCAAACTTCCTAAAATCACTCCTTCGCTTACGCTCTTCGTCTATCTTCTTTTCGATCCACAGGCGTTCACGAGACAAAGCGGCGGCTTTCTTAGCTTGTTCTTCTTGGAGTGTCTTCAGAGCATTTCTCGTGTTGAAGACTTTCTTCTGAGGTTGAGACTCAGATTCCACTGGTTGTTCTGTTTCTTCATCATCCAGAATCAGTTTTCTCTGGATTGGCTTAGAAGCCTTCGCACGTTTGCTTTCAGGTTGAACAACGCCCAAGGCTTTCCTCTTCATAGGCGATTCGGCCCGGCGGCTGGCTTGTTCCAACCTTTGCTCTAGCTTTTCGGTTTCTCTCTTGCAACATCAAGCATAAAGCTTGCTCGAAACTTCGAGTGTAGATAGGCTTTTCTACCGGCGAACTTCAACTTCTCAAGAGCTCAGAGCTTTTTAAAGGCTTTTTGCTAGATTATACATTTCAAACATCTTTTCGGCCTTCTTCTCCAAAGTCACGTGCCATGAACTTTTCCGAGATCTTGACTTCCTTTTCCCCCTTCTTGGCACCGTAATTTGGAAGAAGCTGGAGAGTCTTTGTGTCCATGTGATATTGCTCTTTTTGCTCACACAAATGAACTTCTCCTCGCTATCGATCTTGTTCGTCATCCGGCCTCCTTAGATGGTTCTTGGTCACGAAAAATTCTTCGGATAAGTGGGCAAACTGGCCAGAGAGTGCTTCTTTGAACATCTCTGTCATCTTGGTCATGAGCATTGAGCTCATTTCCTCAACAGTAGACTTGATTAGCACCTCATTCTTTTTATGCAGTTTCACCTCTAGAAAATCAGAACTTTCCTGGTGTTTTTGCTTCGGTTCATCACTTAACTCAGCCTTGACTCCCTCCAGCTTCTCATTTAGCTTTCCTTTCATGGAGGTCATCTGGGTGGTTAGAATGTTTTGAATTTGCACGGTTCAAGAGTGACTAAGGCGAATCCATCTTTTGAGCTTGATTGGCCAATGTCTCTTCCATCTGAGCAATCTTGATCATCATTGGCTCAACCTTCTCAAGTTTCTCTATCAGGGGAGTGAGATCAATCTCAGAATCTTCGCACCTCTCATCTTTGTTTGATCATCTTGAGCTTGACTTCATTCGAGCTCGGTCTCCATTTGCGCCTCAGTCTGAAGAGTACTATCATCAGTCTGATGTTGACTAGATCCAGGTTGATCAGCAACAGAAGTCTCCTTTTCCTTCTGAGACTGTTCCTCAGCATCTCCCTGTTGGTCCCCATCTCCATCTTGAGATTTGTCTCCACTGCTTGGGGCACCAACTTTAGTTGCTCTCCTCTCAGCCAACTTCCTCTGAACCAGCTCATCAAAATCGGCATTTTTCATCCTGAGCTTTGTCCTTCTAAACCCTGAGAAGTCGGTCAGAAAGGTTGTCTCCTCATTCCACCAGTCTTCCCCTCTGAAAGCAGCAATATCAAGCATCTCGGGAAGAGTCTGATTGAGGATAAATCTGATTGTCATGTAATCGAAGAAAATATCTTGTAGATCGGGGTATGAAATTTGAGCTCGGGGTATCAGTCAAGTATGAATCGTTCCCCCTTGCTCCTCCACTCGCCTTCTTCAGCCTCGCCCTTCTTCCATCTCGGGCTCTCTGGTTCATTTGAAGTTTCTGCTAAGGGATCAAGAAGTAGATCACTCAGGAGCTCATCAAGACTATTCTGCTCCTGAGTCTCAAAGATCATCGAAGTTTGTCGATCAGTCCTCGATTTGCATCGAGTGGGTTTTGAGGCTGAATGGTATATCCTCGGTTTGAGTCGAGTTGGCTCGTCGATGCGAGCTTGCACATCTTGAGATCGACTCGAGCCGGGCTCTTCTGGGTACGAGCACGCACACGAGGTAGGCATCTACGAGGTCTCGAGCTCTTTGAAAATTTCCCGAGAAATTTTATCCAGATCTTAGCGATGTCTCGAGCACCTCGAGAAAAAGACACGCTCCTCGGTCGATCTCGTGTCCCGGAGATAACCTGAGCCAACACTTGTAATGGTAAACTCGGCGGTTTGGCCTCAGATTGGATCTCTTGAATCACTTTCATCTTCATCGGTGAGAACCACCAATCTTCTGCGTTTTGGAGCAAGATTCTTCTGTTTCATCATTTTTGCTCCCTGCTCCATCTTTGCCTCCAACAACACCTTCCCCCTAGTTTGTTGGGTCTCTTTTTCGAAGAGTGCGAGAAGGTGATTCTACCTTCTTTTCTCTCTTCCCACGATGACTGCTTCGCTTGCAAAGAATGGGTTTAAGGAGAATTTTGGATTTAGGAAATGGGGTCGAATTGGCGAAGATATCCTCCTCCTCTCTGCACATCTCCAAAATGTAAGCAATTTTGGTGGCATGGTGGATCTTGCCTTTGATTGAGATCGCCCCGTCAATCTTCCTCAAAACTTTGGTCTGCTCACTCACCGTCTGGATCAGGAATTTCAGCCAGTTGAAATCTGTGGTGGGTGAAGCTTTATCGCCGCCATCAATCCCGAGCCGGGTACTTATATCGCTCAAAACTCCTGCAAGACTCATGATGCACTTGCTCACAATATCCATCAATACACGATATTGTGGCTTGGTGCCTTTTATGCGGTGTCGCCTCAAACTTAACGGGGATTCTCGGCAATCCTATCTAAGTACTCTGCTCTCTTCCCCGACATATCGTCGTAGGATCCTCTCCTCTATCACGAGCTCAAAAACATCATTTGATTTTTTTGGAACTATATCTGAATCCCTCTCAAAATCGGACGTATTTGGATGATTTGCTCTAAGTGTGATCTGATTAACTTAGAATGCATCTGACCCTCTTCATCTATCTTCAAGTTCTGAGATGAATTCGATTACCTCTTTCGCAAACTCTGGTGTGGTGGGTTTTGCGACTAGTTGGAAGTGAGTTTAGCCAATCGAATCATATCAGAGCCTCCTCTTACGGCTTTGAGTTGGTTGTGCTTTCAAGTGAGACAACGAACTCGTACCCACGGCTTGTTGGTTTAGGCTAATCTTCGAGCGGGGTTGGAGCCATTTTAGAGTTTGATTGAAGAAGGAAGCTTTAGGGTTTTGAGAATTTCGGGCAAAGGGATTTTTTAATTCGCAGAGGATTTGAAAACGAAGGGTTTGATAAAATTTTGGCTTGAATGGCTGATTGGGGTTTATATAGCCTTGAGATCATGGGGAATCGTGTTGGTTAGGTGAGTAACAGCGGTTGAGATTAATCTCGATTAATCGGGTATCTGAACCGACGATCTCCGAAAAGTAAGTCGCCAAAACATCCTCATTGGTCATTAATGTAGCGAGCATTAAATGTATTGACCTTCTTCGAATTTAAAACGATCCGCCCAAAAAAAAAAAACATTCCTCGGGTGTTTTTATATTTATTGCGAATGATTTTTGAATTTACTTGAGCAATACATGGATCGCATAGTCATTACTTCTTCGGACCAATTTCCCTCTATCGGTCTTCTTCGAAAATCGATCTTGATAAAATGTCAATATAATCTCGAATCTTGAATTGGTTCGGTATCTTTCCGAGTTTTTTCGAGACTCGGTTCAATATTTCCATTTTATCTGAGCTTCTCGAAGGATTCTCGAGAAAACTTCATGCATCCGAAAACCTTCAATTTTTGATTTTACTTTATACACACGGTTCTAAGCATCCCTAATTCAAATGAAAGTTCTTGAAATCTTGATTCCGCCTAAAGGTTTAGTCAAGATATCGGCTCCGCTTATCGGTATGAATTTTCTCCATCCTTATGTCCTTCTTCTCGACATGATCTCGATGAAGTGATGTCGATATCCACATGCTTGCATCCGTGTGTGCAAAATACCGGTTTTTGAAAAATAGCAATGGCACTATTATTGTCACAAAATATTGGTACTTCATTGGCTACAACTTTATAATCCCTCAATTGTTGTGCGAGGCCAAAGAATGCGTGCCTGGCCAGCCTTCCTGCTGACCATATATTCAAACTTGAAGTACTTGTTGCTTTTGAGGTGCTTTTTCGAAAACCAAGATATCACTTGCTTCCTAGAAATTGACAAGTTCTGAAGTGGACTTCTGTCAGTGATCCTCCATAATCAGCATCTGAGTAACCACTTAACTCTAGGTTATCATCAGCTGGATACCATAATCCTCTATTCACTGTGCCCTTAAGATATTTCAGAATCTTTTTGGCAACATCCATGTGACTAGCCTTAGGATTAGCTTGGTATCTTGCACATATCCCAACAAACAAATGTTATATCCTAAGATACTTGTTTGTGAGATAGAGCAATGATCCAATGATTCCTCTATAATCAGTATGACTTACTGATTTACCTTCAGAATCAGGATCCATCTTGTAGTTAGTATTCATGGGAATTCTAACTGCATTGCAATTCTGTACACCATATTTGGCAATCAGATCTCTGGTGTACTTTGCCTGGTTGATGAATATTCCTTCCTTTGATTGTTTCACTTGAAGTCCTAGAAAGAAATTCATCTCTCCCATCATTGACATCTCAAACTTGCCTTTCATCAGTGTTGAAAACTTTTCACACGGTGATGGTTTGGAGATCCAAAAATGATGTCATCAACATATATCCGAACTAGTAAGATATCTTCCCCCATCCTCTATCCTGAACAGAGTTCTATCAACAATTCCTTTGACAAAACCATGGTCGAGAAGAAAACCGAGAAAGAGTATCATACCATGCTGCTCGGGTGCTTGCTTAAGACCATACAAAGCTTTTCTTAGCCTTGTAAACTTGGTCATTCTGTTTGAAACCGGAGATTGTTCCACATAAAAACCTCTTTTAAGCACGCCCGCTCAGAAATGCACTTTTCACATCCATCGATAGATGTGAACTTCATGTGGGCAAAGATATGCAAGAAACAATCTGATGGCTTCTAGTCTTGCAACAGTGCAAAGGTTTCATCATAATCAAGCCTTCTTCTTGGGAATAACCTTGTGCAACTAGCCTTGCCTTGTTTCTCACAATGTTGTTGTTTTCATCTCTTTTGTTCTTGAAAACCCATTTGGTTCCAATGACATTGTGCCTTTTTCGGGTCTATCTACCCGGCTCCCATACTTCATTCCTCGAGAATTGATTCAGCTCATCTTGGATGGCAGTAATCCAGTGAGAATCTTGTAGAGCTTCACCAATCTCAGTAGGTTCTTTCTCTGATAGGAAGCAGCAGAATAGTGCACTCTCTCCATGGAACCTTCTAGTCTTAACACCTTCAGTTAGATCACCCACAATCTGGCTTGTAGGATGGCTATCTAACCATTTCCTTCTTGATGTTCCCCCTTCAATGGTATCCTCAACATTTGAGATGTTAGGTTCAGTTAAATCAGCAAACTCAGGGAACAACAAAAGCGGGAGAAAGGAATCATCTTCCTCGGGGAAATTCTATTCAGAACATTGTCAGAGACATTTGTTCCCCTTTGGTTGATAGATTCAGAAATTGCCTCAGCTGTGACCACATCTTCATTGGCATCACGTACCTGAGTCTGAACTGGTGTCTGTTCAGATTGGTCACCTTTGGAGTGTTGGTTTTCCTGGGTCTCACCATCCTGATTTCCATCCTGAACTTCTTTATTTGAGTCTGAGTCACTCCAATCATAGATAATGACCGACTTCTTCTTTTTCGAGTTCGATGGATGATTTATCTTTCGTTTTGGGCTTAATCTGGTGATCCTCTTAGTCGGTTCATTTGCATCATGTTCTGTTTCTTCCGAACACAAGCAGATTCATCAAAAACAACATGAGGTGTTTCCTCCACAATAAGAGTCCTACAGGTTGTAAACTCGAAAGTTTTTCTTGACTTGAGAATATCCTAAGAATATTCCTTCATCGACTTTTACTATCAAATGTTTTCAACCGATCTTTACCATTATTGTGTATGAAACACTTGCAACCAAAAAACACGAAAAGAAGAAAAACAAGAGGCTTCCTTTCATTCCAAAGCTCATAAGGCGTTTTGCCTTGACTTTTTTGTCAAGATGGATCTATTCTCGAGAGTAACATGCGGTGTTGATGCCTTCAAGCCCAAAATCTTTTAGGAATATCACCTTATTTATCATTGTCCTTTGCCTTTTTTTTCGGAGTTACATTTCCTTCTTTCAAAGAACACCATTTTGTTGAGGGGTCCTTGCGGTGATGTTTCATGTAGAATTCCATTTCTTTGCACAATAATCGAGAAATGATATGATTTATAAACTCGGTTCCTTTGTCGATCGATTTTGACCACACTCGTTGATTTTTCTCAATCTTGAGTCTTTTCAATAATTTCGCAACTTTATCTCGAGTCTCTTTCTTCTTGAGTAAGAATATGACCCAAATATATCTTGAGTAGTCATCAACTACTACCAATGTGTATTTCCGCCATTAGTGCTCACGGGTGTTATAGGACCAAACAGATCCATATGCAAAAGTCAAGTATTCTCTCAAGAGAAACTTCTACTTTTCTTTTTAAATGATGTTTTGACTTGTTTTCCTTTTTCGCACGCATCACAAATGTGTTCTTCATGAACACTTCATTAGGCAACCCTCTCGGAAGAGCTAATCTTGCAAGCTTGTTCGGGGGTTTTGAAGTTTAGGTGATTCATTCTTTTATGCCATAACCAACTGGGTATCGTGTGGAACTTTTAGCAATTAAACATGTATCTTTAGGAGTTGAACTCAATCGACCAAGATACACATTCCCTTTTCTTGTACCGGTCAAGAATACTTTACGTGATGTATCATCTTTCACAAAGCATAAGTTCTTGGAGAACTCAACATTGAAACCCTTATCACAGTAATTGGCTAATTGTGACAAGTTATGCTTCAATCCGGATACATATGAAACACCATGGATATGAACTGAAGTCGACTTCCAAAGTTCCATATCCTTGATCGCATCCTTCGAGTTATCTCCAAAAGTGATCTGTGGGCCTCTTTGTTCAACATAGTCATCGAAAGCATCTTCTTGAATCTGTCATATGTCTTGAGCATCCCTTTGTCAAGATACCATACATCGAGGAGCTTTTTCATCTCTGCTCATCGGTGCCATGTGATCTTTCATCGCTTAGTGCCCTGGTTTTCCTAAAAAAAGCAGATCAATTCTTAGGTACCCATTTTGTGTAGGGTCCTACGAGGTTAGTTGTACCTTCGGAATCCAAATCGCTCGACAACTCTAATCACTTTTAGAGTGGTTAATTTGTCTTCCATAAACATCAACATATACATCCACTACTCTGGGTGCCTTAGCGGTTTTTACGTATATGTGTGCTAGCTTTAGCATGAACATGTGCCTTAGAGTTCTTCTTTGGTTCGGGCCTTACATTGGATGCTTAGGCTTTTTGTGCAAAACCGGTCTAAATCTTTGATGACTCGGGTTTAGATAACCTTTACCCTTAGGCAAGTGAGGTTCAAAGGTTATGCATCTTTGAAATCTTTCAAAGATATCTTTGTGGACTTGGTCTCTTCGGTTGAGAATGTCTCTGCTGAAAGTGTTTCTCATCCGAGGATTCCTCGATGGTTCGATGTGGAGCCTTTTCGGGTTTGTATTCTTAGCCCGAGGCTTTGAAGTACTTGCTCGAAACTTTCCAATCGATCGCTTTCAGGTTTTCTTGCCTTCACCGAGGTTTGGGCTTTCTAACCCGATCATTCGGGTTTTCTTTGAGACCATATGTCATTTTCCCCTTCTCTACAACCTTGGGCATTTCTTGGTTTGAAGTGTAGGTGCCATCGGGTTTTACAAAGATAGTCTTCTTTGCTACTTGACGCAACATTTAGATGACCTTGTGAGGTTCCCCCGGAATGTATCCCAATCCAGATTTTATAGTCACAGAGATCTCTGGTAACTCAATTTCATCTATTACATTAGATGCATTATTCAATAGAGTTAACTTCTTCTCATGCACTATCCTCACGATTCTGTAGAGTTTTATGCTTCTCGAGGTCATTGAACTTCGATTCCGATTAATTTGAATCTCTTCAATTGGATTTTCTAGCTTTTTTAGTTAGGGACATTATCAACTTCTCTTTCTCTCGAGAGTTGTACTTTCGTAACATCCGGTTCATCAAGTAGCTCCCATTAATTGAGAAGTGACTTCAATATTGCTAGAGTCTTTCCATTTTAGATTTTCGACTTTCGATTCCTTATTCGCTCTTGAGTTTGATTTAGCGATCCTTGCAAAAAGCAAAGATAGTCCTTCATCGATTCTCGAAAGAATCCATCGGTCAAAATGATTGTTTTTCGGTGGAACTTGAAAACTCTTGTGCTAGTGTAGGAGCAACAATAAGAGAAAGAAGAGTTTACCTCCTCAATGGCCATCGACGAGATGTCATCACTTTCCTTTGTCTCGAGAATATCTCATCGAAGAGCTAGATCCCTCCTCGAGTGTTCTTCTTCGCAACCATGGCCTTTTTGCTTGAGAACTTACGGTCTCTTATGCTTGCCTTTCTCTTCTCTCCTTAGCACTCAAATATGGACAATCATCTTTGGAAGTGACCTTTCTTTGCGCGGTTATAGCATCTGTTGGCATCATCATCCCCGATCATTTTCTTCTTTGGACTTGGAGTCCTTTCTCTTGGATGAAGATCCTTGACTTTCGAGGTCTTTCTTCTTCTCAATTGATCGATCCTCCTCGGGTTTCTTCGGTACACTGTGGTTCTGTAATAGCTTTTGTATTTTCCAAATCTACTATTGAGTCTATCAAACCTTCTTGCCATCGGTCTTTAGCTTTTCCTCAAGCTCATCGATTTTTTGGCATGGGGTTCTCGAGACTCTCTAGTTTTCTGAGGTTTTATCTTTGGCTTTTTAAAGACACATTCTTACTCGATGAAGAATCATCTTTCTTTGTCGACCTTTTTGGATTTCTTATCAATTACAAATTCATAGGCTTTCATTTCGGAGAAGACTTGTTGGTAAGGCATTGAGTTAATATTCTTGGTGTTTTCAATCACCTTTGCATGAATATCTCATTTCTTAGATAGACCTCTAAGAATTTTCAATGCAACTTCTCTCTGTGGGTATTTCTTTCCAAGTGCATTTAGATCATTCATGATCTTTAGTGAATCGACTTCGGTTTGTCTATTGATTCACCATCATCCATTTTAAAAAACCTATCAAACTTTCCAATTGCCCCTTTGAAAGTTTGTTTTTTTTATATGATTTGTGCCTTGGCACATAATAAAATTAGTGTATCCCAAATCTCTTTAGCAAGATATTACGTTGAGAGATCATTCCCATCACACCATCATCAATTGTCTTTGTATAGTGTGTCTTTTCCAATGTAGTCTAGATTGACTAACTTTCTCTCCTCAGAGTCGGGTTGGTCATCGGACTTAGGAAATTCGCTCTAGGATCAATTCTCTCATCTTTACATTTCCTCAGGATTCACTACAAGAACTGGAATGGTCCTTGAGAGACCACTCTCCACATACGCTCATGTTTGGAATCTGAGATGAGCCTGCATTCTCGATCTCCATAGGTCATAGTTCTCCCCGAGAACATGGGAAGTTTTTAGAAGACATTTTTCCGATCTCTTGAAAAATAAAAGGTTTCAAACAAATAAGATCGATTCGGATAGACCACAAGTATTTTTGAAAATAAAACTTTGGTCAACACGTAGTGGTCAAGTTGAACCACCGCTTCTCGATACCAATTTGTTGGTCCGGTGCAAACGAGTCTTACACGTGTATGGGGGAATACACGTGTTCAAGATTTTTAAAACTTTTTCTTCATCGAGGTCACTTGGGTCGATAATCACGAAGATTAGGTTCGAGAAGACACAGATCGCTCCGAGTCAAAGTCTCATCGAGGCGGTGATCTGTTGCTTTAAAACCTCGAGATAATCCTAACCGAGTCCCCGAGTGTCAGAGATCCTGAGTTGCTTGGATCAGATAACTAACTTACTGAACCCTCAGAAGAGTACGTTCAGTTTGGTAACTATCTGTTCTAGCTACTCAGTTGTGCGGAATGGTTGGCCCTTAGTTTATACTCGTTTTAAGCTTTGCTGAAAAACACTTTCCCTTATGAAATAGTGATTAGGCTGTGATTCACTTATGAAACTTCAGTGGATTGATTCAAACTGAATATCAGTGAAAAGTATGCTTTCAAAATCAAGTCAATGCAATAGATAGGCACAGATAAGGAAAGCAATAAAGAACACAGCAATTATAGTGGTTCAGAGACACAAGCTCCTACGTCCACTCTCCCTGACTCTTCAGAGAAATTCACTATCAACTTCTGAGCTTTCTGACTACCTTGTAGTTTACTTACTCAACTCGGCCCTGAGTTTTCTGACTACTCCACGTAGTTTACTTACTCAACCCGACCTTGAGCTTTCTGACTACCTCCGTAGTTTACTTACTCAATCACACACAAGCTTTCAGACTACCCCTGTAGCTTACTAACTTCTCCTCTAGAGTTTTTACGACTACTCGCCAGTAGTTTACTAACTCTTTACAACACTTCTCACCAACAAACACACTCCAACTACCTTCACAAGGGTTTGGGGTTTCTTGGTTGGTTTTCAACTAGGATGAGATATCCTTTACAATAAAGCACAATGCAAAGGGTTAGGATATCTCGACTAAGCTTTGGATAATTCTTATCAAGCTAGGCTTAGTATAGTGAGCTCTCTTCAATATTGAAGCACTTGGGAAATTCTAAGTTTTTCGAGTGCTTTTAACTTTTACAAGAATAAGCTTGAGCTCTTAAGTTGCGTATAAATTTCCGTCACCTTACAATGTAGAGGGTCACCAAGATTTATAGGCATACACCAAGGTCACTCTTGAAAACTATCCGTTGGAGAGACAGCTTCGTGAGTTCCCTCTTGTGGTGTGTGAAACGGCTATATTTAGGGTTTGAAACTCCCTAACACTTTCTAGGCAATAGCCTTTCATGTAGCCGGTCTTCACTTTTTTTTTTGCGATCTGGAACTTTTGTACATCCGACATCCTTTTTTGAGAGACACATCCTTCGTCGATTATCGATATGGTGCGATGTTGTCTTCCTCTTTTTGACTTTTGTCTCGGTTAAAAGGTAAACACCTTCAGCGGCTCTTTTTGGTTACAAACTCGAGTTTGATATAACCTTAACAACACTTGACTTAGTTCCTTTTATGCGCATTTGAATGTCTTGGCAAATATCTATTTTCTAAGGAATCGCGATCTTCGAGATTGCATCCTTCGGATAGATATATTGATTGCCTCTCCGGAACATTCGGGTTCATCTTGAGCATTCATGTACCTTCTTGAGTCTTCGATAATTCTCGTGGCCTTTAGTATTCTTGATCTTTAGTTTCTCAGTCTTCAGTCTTTGTGTTTTCAGAGTCTTCTGAGTCTTTGTGTTTTCGAGTCTTACGAGTCTTGAGGTCTTCGAGTCTTGTGGTCTTACGAATCTTTGTAGTTTATCTTGTTGATGTCTTTGAGTCTTCTCATTTGAGTCTTGATTACTCAATATCCTCATCGAGTCTCAAGAAACTATCTGAACTATATATCTGGCGACTACACATTTGCAGATAACATCCTGATAATTCTAAAACTGAATCCTGACTCATCTATCAAGATCATTCTGAACATGTCATACTCAGGGGTTTTGGGATCTAATCAAAATCATAAATCTTTATTAAAATTCATCTCCCAACACCTTGCCAAGTCGGGTCTCATCTGCAACACCCATTCTTAGTTCATCGGCAGCTCCCTCATGATCTGTAGGAGGTTGAACAGTTTCCTCCTGTTATCGACAATTAGAACCTTTCATGAATCAACCATCCGATATCATCGTCAGATGCCAATTCAACAGCGCTTTCAATCCCAGCATTGTTCAAGCACTTCATCTCCAAGTCTACAAAGAAATCTGATCCCAGAGTTGTCATGAGGATCAGAAATTCCTCGATGTTTTTCAGTCTGATATCCCTCCAGAACACGATTTCTTCTACCTGTTGCTAGATGCCAGGATATTGATCCAATTCAGGGCACAGGTCCAGCAGATATTCCTTAATGTGTTGCTTCATTATCCTTATTATCGGGCTTTCTGAAATAGGTGAAGCAAGCACGGTTCTGGTATTGAAGGGATTATGAGAGATGGACACTCGCTTGTCAGATCTCTCAGGTTCTTGTGACTTGTTTGGAGATTGGGATATTAGTGGTTCAGGTTCGTTTTCAGCTTGTTGAGGGTGTTCAGTGTCCTGAACAGGTTCATTGATTTGGGGAGTGGGAGATCTGGGTGATCTGATAGGTGAGGGTGAGGGTGAGGGTGAGAAGGTTTTATGAGGGGAGGGTGGTGGTGATGATTTTTGAGGAGAGGGTGATGGCGATTTGGAAGTGGACGTAGGCGATCTTGCTTTCTGGAAGATCTTGGTGAGAGGCGAGAGAATCGGATGGTGATTCTTCCTCAGTTGCTCCCTTACATCCCTCGATGATTTCTCTCTTTCGCTTCGATCATCTGCTCATCCCTTACTTCTCTCGATAGTGTGTGCTCAGAGTCTGCTACACTGCTTTTCGATTCCACTGATCGGATCCTCCGTTCTGCGAACTTGCTGAGCAGAACTTGGAGCAGTCTTCAGAGGAGAAGTCACTCTCTTCTGGCGTTTTCGCTGAGCATCTGGTTTCTTGGCCAGATCCTTCCTCTTCATCCTCTTCTCTGGAATGGCCTTTCCATGCACTTCAGAAGATGCAGTTGCCTTTTCTTTTCCCTTCTTTTCTCCCTTGGGTTTGGGCACATAAGGAGTTGGATCCTCATCAGATTGTCCAGGCAGGGGCTCATTCTTGCCCAAGATAGCCTTGTGCTTAGCTTGATATATCTTCGCTCCATTTCATAGTTCTTTGGCAGCTTATCTGACAGAATGATTGAGATTTTGTGTATGAAGGAGCACTTGGAAGATAAGCACACTTCATTACTCTGGGTCAGTTCGAACTTCCCCGAGTCTTAAAAGTAAGCGTGCCTTGACCATACCCAACCAATCCAAATCTGAAGCCTTCTTGATGATTGCATCCATGACACGATCTTATAGGAAGTGACAAAGATCAAGGCGTAAGTTGAGCACATAATCACCTTTACGAAGCGATCTCAAGGAGAAGGCGATATTTCCTCTTCGGGTAGGAGGCTTTGACATTCGTCAGTATTCTCCTTGTTTCTTTGGTCTCAACGGCTCGGCTTCAAGAAATTCCTTTTCTCCTACATCAGTCGTGTAGGTCTCTGGATTGATGCTTCCTCGAGTTAGGCCGAAGATCCTCTGGAGATCATCATTCGACACTCGTACTTCCAGTCCACCAACGGAAGAAATCAGGTCAGCATCAATGTCTTCATCCCTCTGTAGATTGCATAGAAACTCCAGGGCTTCATGTGTGTGGGACGATGTTACGATGTGTAGAAACAATATCGTTCAAGCCCCACGCGCATAAGCACTCGAAATTTCGGCGATTAGGATCTGAGGTGATTGTGAATACTACATACTTCTCATCAATGATGTCTTTCTTCATCGATGCAAAGTGGCAGAAATTTTTCCCTTGGCCTGGTCGTGGAACAAGATATGCCATTTCTGTACGATATGCAAATTGATGTTTAGTTTGAGTAAGATATTTCAATAAATTTAGTCAAACTAGTAATCTTAGCATCAATTTAGCAAGTAAGCGTATAGATCAAATATAAATTACATAAACATAGCATCACAACTTGTAAACCTGGGTACCAGAGAGAAATTGAAATCATGCAATATTTAAATGAGAAATTACCAGAAATTGATTCGTAGGATTGAAAAATCGCAGCAAATGGAATCAATTGATTTTGAAAGTAATTTTCTGAAGATTTGAAAGTTTTGATCTTTTAAGAGCTTTGAGAAGACGAAGTAGTGGAAAGAAGTTTTCTGAGAAAGATTTGGATTTTATAGTATGCGAGGGAAAACCTTTTTGCACAACTTTCCAAATTACTCAAGTATCAGTGTTTTGAAATCAGTGGCTGAGATTAGTCGGCCAAAAAGTATTTTGATCACACGGTTGAGAAAAGTAGTCTTCTCGTATTTCGGACTTGAAAATTCGCAATAAAAAGCATTAAATACACATTCCCAAGTCCGTATTAAAAGTTTTGCAGTGCATGCGTCATAAAGTGAAAACAAAGTGAAAACCAAATTATTTAAATAACGCGTATAAGATGTTCAGAAAGAGATAAATAAGAGAACGTATCTGACTGATTGATATTGTAATCAACCAGTTACCACTGTGATCTGATCTGGTACTTGTTGACCCTACTGATGGTTGCCTTAAACATTTCCCAACAATATTCCACTCATCTGATCAGATTCTTGCTTGAAACACTTCGTCACTTATCTGATCCACTTATCTGATACTCTTATATGATACTCTTATCTGATCCACTTCATTCTTCAATCTTCTTCTATTCAGGTCGCATTTACTATGCACTTAAGTCATACTCCCGCCAAAGCATTTACTTCGGGGAGTCAAAAAGTCGCCTCGATTCCCAAATCGACGCGATTTGATATTCCGTAATAATGGCATAGATACGCTGTGATTACTCACACCGTCAACTCATCCAACCATTAGCCGCGTGTTCCTTACGCGTTGTTGATGCAAATTTCTCTTAAGGTCTTCTGAGAAAATAAATTTGCATTTATACCCCTAATTTTCTCCTATAAATTGGCCTGGGGTGTTAGGCAAAAAACACAACATAAATCATTCATCTTCTTTAGCTTATATTCCATGCTTTCCGATGAATTCCTTATTTTCGGTGAAACTCCCTGCAAAAACCTTTAACTCTTTTCCAATGAATTCAGCTTCTCAAATCAACCCTGTGTGTTCCTTCACATTGCTTTCGTCGTTATCTAAGATTACACATACGATCAATGCAAAGCTTCTTTACCACCGTGGAGGTGGATCTGCTAAGGCAAATGAGAAGGCACTTCTCCTAACCGTATGCACCTTGTGAGCCTATCGAGATGACGGAATTAGCATCAACAGACTCAGTCTGAAACAAAACATGAGTTTGGTATACGGTCTGCATCAGACAACAGCTGATCTTCATATATCAAACTCAATATTTGCATGCGACACTAGTGTCCGTTTGGTCCTTGTGACCAAACCTGTGGCAATGTATCCCATTTAACAGCTGGAGAGCCCATTGATTTCAGGTCTAGGGGCTCCTGGCTTAAAGATCCTTCAAGGCCCGCTCTCGCTCCTCACTCCGAAGCTCTGAGAGTGGCTCAGGATTCTAGAAGCTTCTATGCGCCCCTTTTAGGGTCGGGAGAAAATGAGAGCATCAAGCTCTTAAAATCTCTCTCTCCCCTTCCCTATCTTGGGTTGGCTTAGGGCTTATGGTTTATGTAATGACCTCCGGGTCTTCTTGTACTTGTAGCTTGTAATACCACTTGTAGGTAGCTTGTGATATCACTTGTAGCTTGTAATGTAAATCTGACCTCTGGGTCCTTATCAATGAAAAATTCTGTTATTTTATTGTTGTGTTGTCTCTTCTGACTTATGCGATTTGTAGCTTTAAACTTGTACTTGCTTGTTGACCGTAGCTTTAATCGACTTATAAAGTAACCTACCAATCTGATTAGTTCCCCCTTAATCTGATATATCTTGAACTGATCTGCTCCTTGTCTGAACTTCAAATAGGCTCCTCGTCTGACTTTCTGATCTGCTCCTTGTATGAACTTCAGATCGGCTCCTTGTCTGAACTTCAGATCGGCTCCTCGTCTGATCGTCTGATCAGTTGAGATTCCTAACTCAACTGATTCCTCTTAACCTGGTTAGTCTTTTAACCAACTGGTTCTGGAGATCAGTCCACCAACCATTTCTGGTGCACTTTCTCCGAGATCCAGAAGCCCTAACTCGTTGCATAATTCTCTGAATCTGATCTCAGCTAGTGGCTTAGTTAAAATATCAGCTTTCTGCTTGTCAGTATGGATCTTTTCCATTCTGATATTCTTCTTTTCAACGTGATCTCTGATAAAATGGTGTCTGACATCTACATGCTTGCATCTTGTATGTAGAACAGGATTCTGAGTGATTGCAATAGCACTATTACTGTCACAGAATATGGGTACATTCTTAGCTACGATGTTGTAATCCCTCAGCTGCTGACTTAGCCAGAGCAGTTGGGAACAACAGCTTCCTGCAGCCATATATTCTGCTTCAGTAGTAGATGTAGCAACTGATGTCTGCTTCTTCGAAAACCAAGAGATCGGTTTATTTCCCAGAAACTGACATGAACCTGAGGTTGACTTTCTGTTGATTCTGCAACCTCCATAATCAGAATCAGAATACCCACTAAGCTCTAGATTATCATCTGATGGGTAAAATAAACCAAGATTTATTGTCCCCTTCAGATACTTGAGAATCCGCTTAGCTGCTTCTAGGTGGCTTTGCATTGGATTTGCTTGAAATCTGGCACATACACCTACTGCAAATGTGATATCTGGTCTGCTGGCAGTCAGGTATAGTAGAGATCCAATGAGAGCCCTATATTCTTTCTGATTAGTTTTCTGACAATCCTCATCTGGATCCATCTTGAACCCGATCATCATGGGAATTCTGACTTCCTTACAGTGTTGAACTCCAAACTTGGCCAGTAGATTCCTTGTGTACTTCACCTGACAGATGAATATCCCTTCTGTACTCTGCTTGACTTGTAAACCCAGAAAGTAATTCATCTTGCAAAGCAAGATAAGACGGGTTCAACTCTGTTATACGTTGCAATATACCAGAATATGTTTGAATGATAATGTCACGAACCCCAATAGTACTATCAAGATCACCAGTAATCATAACATCAACTTCTGAAACTGTAGGTAAATTGTGCATCCTTGGATCATAGCCTCTGCTACCAATTAATTGCATAGTTACGGTTCTATGACCAGAGTTTAATCCATCTCTAGCAGTTCTAAACTTCTTCACCAACACATTGTTGTTGTCCAACATCTCTTTTAAGCCAGAAACAATTTCAGCTTGAATTGTATTTATATTTTTCTCTGACCTGAAAATATATATATCAAACAATATATGTTTACAATTTCATTTAAGATAAAATAATACGTAGATAACATTAAAAAAGTTAAAATATCTTACCTCACAGATCGAATCCTATTATAAATTTCATTATTAGTGTCGTATATGTAGAGCTGGACATATGCTGGCGGAGCACGACCACTTGGAAGCAAACTACCCAATCTGTGATAATTCTGACCATGCATTCGAAATGCCAGTGGTGCCGATTAAAATTAAACTAACTATATATTGTTTTTTTCTTTAAAAGAATTATTTTATTTTTATAAAAAGCTATATATAGAGATGTTAATTGAATTAAATATGGAGAATATAAAAAGAGTATATATATATAAATATATATATATATATAGAAGAATCCTTTCAACTGAAAGGTATAAAAAAAAAGTATGTTCCTTTTTAATTAAATTATATAGAGAGGTTCATTCCTTACAATTGTATAACATATAAAAAAGGAGAATTGTCCTTTTATTAATTAAATTTATATATATCTACAATTAAGAATGTACACTATATTTATTAATAAAAAATTAATATTATACTGAAACCAATTTTTATAAGTAATATTACTATATTCATGGCAAAAGTAATTATCATCCCCTTATACAATAAATTATAATTTTGTGCTTATAAATATAATGAAATATAATAATTAGAAGTGAAGTAATCCAAAAATTAAAGGAAAGTCACCAAATTAATGCTCGACTGTAAACATCAGTTAAGTGAACAAATCAGTGCACAATTATAAACGTTACTATGTATGGCAAAGTTATTTCATGGGCGCCAACAATCATCAGGCAATTAATATTAATATAATTTCTATATAAAATCATAAATAAAAATATCAAAATTCAAGTGTACCACAATAAAATCATATTATTAGAAAATGTCAAGACTTATTCTTAAAACATAATAGATCTAAAAAAAAAAACTTAAAAGTGAGTTTATCACTTATTCTCCATCTTAACACATAAAACAGATTTGGCCTTCTTTAAAGATCCACTGCAAGATGACTTGTCATCAAATGATCGTTTTAGCCCTGCATCAGTTTCTTCAAGACAAACAACATCAGTGTATGAGATATTTTTGTTGGGTGAAATCGACTTATCGCATGTTGAACCAACCTAATAAAAGACAATGAATAAAAACAATGTATAATGAATTTTGTATTAATTAAACAATTTAAATATAATATAAAATAATAAAATAAATTATAAAAAAAATGAAAGATTGCATTGGACGTATTGTAAATTTCACTACCAACAGTTTGGAAATTCTCATCGCCCTACTGTAAAACAATTAATGTTGAACAAAATAAGTTATAATATAATAAAAATTTAACATATAATGTATTTACAATCATTAAAATTAGGAGTTTTATCAATTCAGGACCTGAAAGATGGAAAATCTATTAGTTGAAGGTTTGAATGATTTTTCCTATCGGTTCAATACCTGAAAGATAGAAAACTATCAATTCAGGGCCTGAAAGATAGAAACTATCAATTCGAGGCCTACACATTTTAAGGCAATGTTTTTTATCTTCCAGGTCTTGAATCGATAGCTTGTCACTATACCCTAACTGAACTGTAAGCCCTAAACTCTGAACCATGAACCCTAAACCCTAAAAATAAAAAAAATAAGGACATGAAATATAAGTGTCAAATATGGCCTTAAAATGTGTGAGCCTCAAATTTATAGTTTCTATCTTTCAAGCCCTAGATTGATAGTTTTATATCGTCCAAGCCTTGAATCGATTGGAAAAATCTTTCAGGCCTTAAATTGATAGATTTATCATCTTTCAGGCCCTAAATTGACATTTTTTCTTAAAATTATCGAAAATTATAACACTATAATAAGGAAGATAAGTATTCAAACCTCATTAGATTCAGTAAGAGTTGAATATTTGTTGATAATTGATGAATCTGTATTCGCCTTGAAATTAAAAATATTGCTCTGTCGTGCAATCTCTTTAGGTTTCAATTAAATTCTAAATAAAATTGTGTGATTGATAAGATCCTGGATCTCAAGTGGGATGTTATATCCATCCTTCTTAAATTTAGTGAGAAACATAAATTTCGTATTAGAATTATAATAAATTATTTATTACAATAATTTAAAATACAAATATATAACAACTGAGCATAAAACAAAATGAGTTGCTTGATTGAAGGCAACCAATAATCATCATGAGCTTCTTTTTATAAGAATTAATCCAAATAAGATTTTCATAAAATAATACATGAAAAAATGAGTTGCTTGATTGAAGCATACCAATAATCAATTAGTATTAGAGGATGAATTGCTTGATTTACCATATATACAAACAAAATGAATTGGAATTTTTGACCAAATTAAGAAATAACATATTTTTTTAAAAATAATAAAACAATTCAATCTAAACTATGACAATTCTAACAATGTTTAATCATCTAAAAAGTACTATAAGTTTGACAATTATAAAATCTAAAAAATCTAACTACTTTTAAATTATAAGATTTTATAAGAATTAATCAATATTCAATATTCGTTCATAATTGTGCATTGATTTATTGACTTAATTGATGTTTCCAGTCGAGCACTAATTTTGTGAATTCTCTTTAATTTTGGGATTACTTCACTTCTAATTATTACATTCCCTTATATTTATAAGTAGAGAATAATATTTGATTGTGCAATGGGATGATAATTACTTATGCCATGAGTATAGTAATATTAAACTATATCCCTACAACTCTCAATTATATATAGCATGATACTTATATTATTTTTCTGCCGATCATTTGCAAGGAATATAGTATTGAGCCTACTAAAATGAAACATCATTGGAATATGAGGCACACTTCCATGAGAAGGTCTCACGGTGAGATGGGGCATAAGTTGGGCATTGACGCTTTAACACTTTAGGAGGGATGGGTGTAATTTGTGTTAAATTGTACCCCGTCTCATGCATGAGACCGTCTCATATGAGTTTTTGTCTTAGAATAATCTATATTTTATTCGATTTGTAATAAAAAGTAGTCAAGAGCAATGTAAACTTTCCACAATATTTTTAATCATTTTCTTTAATGGATTATGAGATATTCAGTTATTTAAGAATTTACAAATGTAATATCACTAAATCAAATTTTGCAGTTTTTAATATTAAAGAATAATTCATTTTTAAATGAATCAAGCAATCTTCTATATACTATTTGCGAATCTCTCCAATTGTATGTGGTGCATCCATTTCAAATCCTTGCAATTCTATGAGAAGTTATTTATGGTAACTTATTTTTATAGTTTATTACATAATTTTTTTGTTGTATATTTAATTATAGCTATATAAAATCTAGATTATTTATGTGAGGTCCCGGTTAAAACCGATTTTGCGCGTGCGGAAGCAAACATTTCATGTGATGCATATAAAAAATAAAGGGGTAGGGCGAGTGATTCTGATTTTTGGCGTTTTAAGCTCATGTGTGTTGTTTTGCTTGTAGCTGAATGCATATGGCAAGTAAGAACATAAAGCAGTAAAGAACACACGATTTTATAGTGGTTCGGAATCCAACTCCTACATCCACTCTTCCCTATCATCAGGGGCACCTACTTAACCAACTGGACTTAGTTTAACGTGTTAGTTCAACACCCAATGATGATGTTCTGAGAGTTCACACTCAAGCGGGACTTATCACCCTCACGGGATTGCCTACCCTCCCTTTCGGGATTGCTAGATGTTTTATCGAGTTCACACTCACCTACAAACTTAACCGATCGATTTGGCTAAGGTTTGTTTGGTTTCAACTATGGTGAGATTTTCCTTACATTTGTTTAGCCTCAATGCTAAGGTTGGGAAAATCTCTCTAAGCTTAGGATACATCGTGAGTTGCTTAGATTGGGTTCTAGAACACTCTTGAATATATCGTGTATATCTCTGGACTTGTGTTCTAGGGTGGGAATCTTTAGATGATTTGGCTTGATGGATGTTTCACGCATTTTTCCGCTTGATAATGAAGGAAGATCTTGTATTTATAGTGTGGATTTGAATGTTACCGTTGGATGGAGTCACATTCAAATCCATACCATTATGTAACTTCTTCTTGCGGCTTTTTCAGTGGGTTGTCTTCCTCTCATTGGTCCATGTAAATTTGAAGAACTTGGCTATATTCTTCAAATTCTACGAGTCTCGGGATCTTGATTATCGAGCCTTGGTCTATCCGAGCCTTGGTCTCTCTAAGCCTTGGTCTCTCACGAGCCTCGGTAATGCGGTGACATCTTGAGTGTCGAGTTTCTTGATTCAGCGAGACTTCTCTTGGCGGACCTTATACGTCGGGCATCTTGACACTTTCGGTTCGGCTTCTTACGACTTGAACAATCGACCCTCAGTCACTAAGCTTTTCAGTAAGCGATCATCGCGGCGTTACGATTCTCGGTGAATATGACTTCAGATGACTTCTCTTCCGATGACTTCTTTCCCGATCGATATCTGAGATTTTTGATTTTATGATATCGATTTCTCTTCGCTTTGATCGATCGGCTCACATGATCGATCGAAGATAGCATCAGTCAACATATCGGTTTATCGCATCGATTAGTACATCGGTTTAGCATATTAGGTTAGCATATCGGTTTAGAACATCGATCTCAATCACGTCGATCTTGATCATCCGCTCATCTTCATATCTCGCAACCTTCTCTTACGATCTTACGGTCGGTTCATTTACGATCGAACATACGCTCTTCCGATCACCGGATCGGCTAAATGCATTCTTCCGATCATCGATCAGTTCATTACGGTCATCGATCTTACGATCGGCTTAGCTTTTTTCTTCTCTTACGATTTTTTTCATTTCGTGATTAACTCGGAACTCATCTTACTCATCGATCTCGTCGGTCTAAATGCAACCTCGTCTAATCTCGATCATCTACATCTGATTTCGTGAGTTCCCCCTCAATTTGTTCTCTCGTTCCCCCTCAACTTGTTATATGTAAAATAGCTTAAATAACACAAGTTGATAATGTTTTGGCATAATTCATCAAAACTAAAATATCCCAACAATTTATAAAGAAGAAATGATAATGATAATAAATAATCATCAATAAACTTTGATAGTGCATATTTGTAGGAATTAAATAGCATATAAAACTTCTGAAATTTAATTCTTATATTCTTATAATAATATTTTTATATTGTTAATAATATAAAAATACTTTTAGTATTAATATCAATATTGTCACTTATTGCACTTCGAGGACCCAACTTTCAACTTTTGCAGGACAAGTACCAACTAACAATTTGTTACAAAAAAAGGACCTGGTCAATTTTAAGATAAAACAAGGATTTTTTTTTATATTTTTGTCATTTTGCATCTAACATTTTTCATTCTCAATCCTAAATTCCAAAAAAAAAAAAAAAGATATTACGGAAATAAAATTATGTCGTTCTCAACTTTTGTGTTCTTTTATAAAATTCACTCCTTTACATTCATGGTTGAGGGTGAAAAATTAACAAAACATTCGGTATACCGCACTTATCGAACCATAAAATACCAAAAATGTCAATTTTTTCAATATACCGTGAGTGAACTGCGTTACGGTATGGTAATATGCATATTTTAAAATTATGATATTTCAATATATCAAAAAATTTGGTATTTCATTAAAAATAATATGTATACCAATTTTTCGCTATGAAATAGTATATCAAAATTTCGGTATGGGACGGTATATATCCTGATACCATTTGAAAATTTTGTATATCAATTTTTTTGGTATAATAGGTAAATATTTTTTATTTACCGAAATTTTCGGTATGCCGAATTTTGGTATACAAATATTTTGTTATGGTATCGGTATGAATTTTAAAATATCGAAAATTTAAGTACGGTGTATGATATTCGTCATTATTTTTGGTTCGGTACGGTATGTCACCCCTGTTCATTGTCAAATGAGCTGGAAAACATAAGGTCCCGATAATGTAGGAGGTCTCGACAATGAAATTTCAGAATATGATGAGTATTTATTTTCGTTTCAAGTTGATTAAAGTACGTGATTAATTTATCATTATTATTTATATAAGCATATTATTACATAATTAGTGGAGAATAATATCTTTTTTATTTAAACCTAGTCAATAATAATGATATTGTTTATTGTTTTCATAATAGTATTTTTTTTTAATTGAACTGAGTCTATTGGTGGAACACGGCGAATACACAACATCTATCTTTTTCTTGCTTGCCTCATTTTAATGCTAAGTTGTCATTTTAATTATTTTATACTCCCTCTGTCCCGTATTTGTTTATCTCTTTCTTTTCGGCACGAGGTTTAATGTGAGAGTTGTTTATTATTATTTAAAGGAACAAAGTGAGTTTTAATTGAGGGTATTGTAGTCCTTTCTAATTTATTATTAAAGTAGATGATTTTTTGTTGGTAAAACTAATGACATGAGATGTAATTTTAAGATATTGGGAGGGGATGGTGGAAATGTAGTTATTTTATTACCTTTTTATGGAAATGGGTAAACAAATATGAGACGGAGGGAGTACAAATTATTTTTCTTGACTTATCTCTATTTTTAAACATGTGAAGTAATTGCACCTGATAATAATTTTTGTTTGCCTCCATTTGATCAGTCCATGAGCCACTTAATATTTAATTAGTAATTTTTTCAAATGCTTATTCAATATTTTTTTCTATAAGATCTTATCTGTAATTATTTGAGAATTTGTACTCGTTATAATTTAATTTATTTGACGTTTAAAAAAAATATTAGAAGTCATTAACTCATTATTAGTATTTGTTATAATTTTCATTTTTTTTTTGGAAAATGATCATACAAAGTGGTATATAGAGAAAAAACAAAAATAATCCTTTTGTCTTTAAAATTGTCCGAGTCCTTTTTTTGCAACAAATTGATAGTTCGGTATCTACCCTGCAAAAGTTTAAAGTTGAGTCCTTGAAATGCAATTAGTGATAAAGATAAGGTTTTTTTTTTTTTTGCAATTTGTCCAGATTAATATTTAATAGTAATGAGAATTTTGAGTTAATAGCATCAAGCAGTGTTGTTAGAACCGGACCGACCGGTTCAACCGGGAACTAATCCCGAAACTGGTCCGATTACACCCTAAAAATCATTTTTTAGGTTGAACCCGTAAAATGGTAAGAACCGGACGAACTGATTTAACCGGTTCACTCCTTTAAAAAAAATATTACTTTTAATTATATGGATCAAAGTTCACCTCCACTTTTTTTATAATACTTTCTCTCACATTTTCCTCTAACACTTTCAATGTGGGACAAATATTTGAGGTACATATATGAGATATACTTCTTCCCCTTTTATATTATTTCCTCTCACATTTTCCTCTAATACTTTCAATGTGGGAAAAATATCTTTTTATAATACTTTCTCTCACATTTTCCTCTTACACTTCGATGTGGGACAAATATATGATGTATACTTTTTCTCCTTTTATATTATTTCCTCTCACATTTTCCTCTAACACTTTCGATGTGGGAGAAAATTATTAGATCCACCTCATCCCCATTTATATTACTTTCTTCACATTTTCCTCTAATACTTACTTGATGTGGGACAAAAATATAAGGTCCACATTTTCCCCTTTTATATTATTTTCTCTCACATTTTCCTCTATTACTTACTCGATGTGGGATAAAAATATGTGTTCCACCTTTTCCCCCTTTTATATTAATTAGTCTCACATTTCCTCTAATATTTACTCGAAGTGGGAAACAAATATGCGAGTTTGAATCACAAATGGTCTCATAACTTTGGCATCAAATAGATTTAGTCTCATAAGTTTTTTTTCTCATCGATTTAGTCTCAATACTTTGACAATGTTCAATTTTAGTCCCAAATCGGCCTAAACAACGTCTTTTTGTCATTTTTATTTGGGGCTTTCCGGCGGATGTTGTGATTGGATTAACACTTTTGAAATATACTCTTTTCATTCCATAAGAAAATCATCATGTTTACATTATTTCTATGCCCAAAGTTGTTTGATTAATTAATGTTAAATATGAATATTATAAATGCATTGAACAATTTAGCATTTTTTTAAAAATAGTTTAATATAGGAAATATTGTAAAAAAAAATAGAGATCATTTTAAGGGTTGAACCGCTGGTTCAATCAATTCAATCGGTTGAAACTCCAATCGATGCTCAATCTAATTTAGTCGTCGATTCGATTATGAAAATACTAATATTAAAAATTGAGAGTAAATAATAATAAAAATTAAAAGTGAATACTATTGAGAATTGTGAGAATTTTTTAAAAATGGAGAATTGAGAAAAAAAAGGGAGAAATTTTCTACAATCAAGCACACCCTAAGCGGCAGCGTTTTTTGGGAACAGAACCGCCATATTTTAACACAGATTGCCCTTTCGGCTGCCACTGCAATGGCGATGCCGGCGTTGCGCCGTCACAGACGGCGTAGAGGGGGTTACTGCTGCTCCTGCTGTTGTTGCTCATTTGTTGTAATTTTGCTGTTGTTGTTGCTGCTGAAATATTGTCTCGGAAGATTCGATGTATTTGTATCACTTTCTCGAAGAAACCTTGATTTCTTGGCCGCCTGATATTCTGAGCACCACGGCCATCCGCTGTCGAAAATGAGAGTGGTAATTTTACTTTCTGTTTCTTTTTTGACCTCGAGATTTTAGCTAGTGGAATTTTAATCATCTTTTGATATCGGAAGTTTTGAGAAAATGAAGTGATGCATTTCGTATGAGCTAGGATTTTAGTTTCAGATTGCTGGGAGTTTATTTTCAAACAAAAAAATTTCACACTTTTTCTTGACCTTAGAATTTTAGCAGCATAACCTCATATTGATATTTGACTTGGTGGAACCAAGAACAAGAAGCATAAGTAAAAGGCATCGATCAGTGTGTTGTACCTAATAATGTATATTGATATGTAACTGGGTTTCTCATTCATAGGTTTTTTAGTTAAGATATTTGCAGTTGTATATCGTATCTCATAATTGAACTAATCAATAATTAAATGCACCGATGACTTGTATTATTGTTAACACAAATTTATTGCTAAAACTATATTCTATAGCATATTCTACTGTGTAATACTTATGGTTATGTGCCAAAGGATTTGGGTTCTTCTCCACCGCTCTTCCTCCTTTTTGCGACGTGCACGTGCTCAAAGTAATGTATATGCCATTGTGGTCTTAGTATAAATTGCTTTGCACACGCTATATGGATTTTTCAACTATGGGTATTAGTTTTTAATGAAATAACTTGCAGTGCTTCACTAACTTTTCCTTGAAGGCTTAAGAACTTGAAAAGTCATTTAATATAACGCTACTTATCTCAAATGTGATTACTATGCTTGCGTTGCTTCCATATATATAAGGTTATGTTCTTGCACCTTATATGTGTTATTTTATGGATGTGCACTATCCTTGATAACTGGTTCCTGTTACAAAGTCACGTAAAAAGATTAAACCAATTGCATAATTTCCACTTTAAATATAAAATAAATGGATGATCTATATTGTACTTTCATATTTAGTTATTTACAAGTGTAAGAATATAACTTTGTATTAAATGTAATTCAATATAAAACATTAGTCATATTGTTTGTTATCTTGTTTCTCCAATATTCTCATAGTAACTTGCACGTAACGTGAAACATCGAAAATTAACTCAGTATAAGAAATTTTAATTTTCCGGTGTGTTAACCTGAAATATCATGCACCTGGTGCACGAAGAGCATTTAGATCAAAAGTTGAAGGTGAAGCTCTAAGATACATACATGAACACAGGAATGCACATCAGCATGTATGTTATGAATTATTTGCCCCCTTCATCAATTGGTTTTGTGTTAGAAACTTGGAATAAATAATGATTAATGTGAATTAGCTTGGTATATAAATTATTATTCTATGAAAAGTGTTCCCCCCCCTCCTGTGGAAATAAAACTATTATTTGATGTGTTTCTCATTCATGCTATTGGCTACAATATTGTTCAAGTCCAACAAACTCTTCTATTCCTTTTGAAGCTTTAATTTATTTTTTGCTTTTCTATGGGCTTCTTCTCATTCTTCCTTAGAGAGTTCCAGTGTAAGGACCAACTTTGTAATGTATATTATTATATATATGTTATTTATATTTAATTAAGGTTAAGTATTACTGTATTTGTAAGGTTGATGATACAAGGATTTACTCGATATCTCATCATCTTTATCAATTGGTTTATGATGTATACATACTATTATGCTAATATCCAATAATATTAGGAGTTCTAAAGTCTTTAGGGAATCACCTCTATAAGTATAAGCTATCATATCAGGGTGTGTCCTGTTTGAAGATCCAAAATATATAGATTTTCGAGTACTCCCGGATGCTTGAATGTTGTGTGGAAAAAGTGAAACCGAGGACATTTAAGGAAATTCTTTAGACTATGTTGATAAAGTTAAACAAGTTGGTTTGCACACAATATGTGATTTTAGCAAATATGGGTAGTAGTTTTTCGTAAATGAACTTGCAGTACTTGCTTAAAGTTTCCTTGTAGGTTTTATAACTTTTATGCTTTATTGCTTGGAAATAAACAATATCCTTACGCTGTTTTACCGGACTTCGAAATTATTAAGTGGTTCTAATTCATCTGAAAAGTTTAAACAAATAAATTAGTTTCCATGAATGTTAAGATAGGGAATGGATGCTGTACAACGTATTTTCATCTTTACAAGTGAGAAGAAATTATGTATTGAATGTACTCTTTGTTTTGCATTAGTCATTATCTTGAAGCTCAAAGACAGAACTGAGAAATGCAACAACAGGCATGTTGATATATGTAGATTAATTATTCTTCTCCCACTTGCTTCTACTATGTGCAGACGTCTTTGATCATGGAACTGACTAATTGTCTATTGTAAAGAAAATTTCATTCTCTTCAATTTTTCTCTGTTTAATATTTTATGCAGAAGTCAATGAGAAGGAATGTAGATGATGATTCCTAAATGCCTGAAGGATGGGCGGCAAAAGTGAATTCAAGGCCGTTTAAGGAAAAGTTTTGAATCTACGTTGATAAGGTTAAACATATTTAAATTGCTTTGAACACACATACAAGGTAAAACACAGACCTCTAAATGGTTAGAGCAAATATCTAGCTTATTTTGTTTTCTATAGAATTAGTGCTATTACAACCATAACCTTGGTGTAGAGGGGAATATGTATATTCATGAACTTGCTAAATTAATTTAACCTACAACTATACCTACTCTATTTCCTTCGGACTTGGTTAAGCTGTTTTCTTTAATGATGGGTTCTGACCGGGTATACCAATTTTCAATTTAGCCAGATCTTTTCATTTTTCAAGTAAAGAAAAGAAGATACTGGCTGGTTTTCCAGCTCATTTCTATGTGATAGTTTGTTTAGCACGATCTCTCCTTGCATTAGAAAAGCATTACGTTATAGTCTGACCAAGTTTTCGTCAAAATCCTAAGTCCATCATGGTGAGTCTCGAAAAAAGCATACCCTAAGATTCAGACATGGGATGGTCACAGAAAAAATTGCGATCAATGTTTTCTACCCAATAACGCCCATTAATATGTAACTTGGTTGTCTCATTTACGTTTTCTTTTAGTTAAGATTTGTATCTCATTAATATAAATAATTAATAATAAATGCGCTCACGACTTGAATGAATGTTAACACATTTTATCGCTCAAACTATTTTCTATAGCACATTTCTATCGTGCATTGCTTAGGGTTTATGTGCCATTGTTCTTCCCCCTGTTTTGCAGTTTGATCAAGCTCAAAGAAAAATGTATATGCCATCTTGTTTCAACTGTTCTTTATCTTTCCTTTCAATAATAACAAGATTTAACACAGTGAAGGAATCTAGTAAAATCTAGTAAAATTTAACAATGTGTGATGAAAAGGTAAATCTAGTAAAGGAATTTAATGGTATTGTATTTTTTTTAATAGTAAGTTAATTATTGACCCAGTTATGATGTTATATGAATAAGAGTATATGTTTGTTTCTGGAAAGCGTTGTCACAAGTAAGGCATATTTCTCGAGAGTGGGATAGACTCTAATAATAAAATCTTGCTTGCCCAATTATGTAGAATAAACTTCAATTTTGATATCTTTAATATTTGAGATATTATGATGCTTGTAAAAAAACTCCGCCAGGGAGTTATCCCTGCCTGTCCCAAGCCAGAAAAAAAGTACGGTTGCGTTAGGCTTGTGTCAGCCAATACAAAAGTTTGTCACATCACCATGACATGAGCCAATTATCAAATTCCGTTGAGGCGCTCCCAGAGAGAGGCACATGGTTCGTGCACTCAACTCAATGTGATTCTATTATTGGTTCATGTAGCCTACCCCAATTTTTTGGGATTTAAGACTCAGTTTGTTTGTTTGGTTGTTTATGATGCTTGTTCGAACTACTCATGATATGACTAACTACATATAACTTAAGTATAACTAAAATTAAACAATGGTGAAAGTTTTGTAGGTGTAAAAAAATTCAACATACTCTGTTCAAAAGTACCTGAACTTGTCTAGCTGATTTACATTTCCTATAAATGATTTTGAAAAGGGCAGTAACAGGTAGGATACAACTATTACAGAATTTATGAAATTTCCTGAAATGGCCAAATTAATGTAATTTTCCTTATAATTTTCAAATTTACATTTCTTCAGCCTTATATACTGAACCCCACCCCTCTAAAATTTGCACCATAGATTTGTCTCAAACACTAATTCCATCTCTCTAAAACTTATAGTGCCCATGTCACCATGTCTGGTTCACAGCTTGAGCATGATGAGGCTGAATCACAGTGCTTTGTAGCCATTTAATGAAAAGGGGAATCAACTACTAAAAAATTATGAATTTCCTAAAGTGGCCTCATTAATGTAATTTTCCTTTTAATTTTCAAATTTACATTTCTTCAGCCTTAAATATGGAACCCCATCTATATTAAATTTGCACCACCTCAAACCCAAATCCCATATCTCTAAAAATTTCAAGTGGCCATGTCGGCTTCTGAGTTTGAGCATGATCGAGCTGAAATCAAAGCTCTTTTGTGGCCGTTTTATAAGAAGAGTATGCCTCAAAGCCTGCAAGATACAGGCTTTGAGTTGAATCTTCCTCAAGGAATGATACATTTATTCATTCCTTCATCTTCTTTTGAGGAGGTAAAGTAGAACAAAGTCTAATGGTGCTCACTCTTTCCTACTTGGTTGCATTTTATTGGTAAAGGCAGAATGAATATATTGTTGTTGCATTTTATTCTTTCAGGATTTTAGTGGGAATCCAAAAAAAGTTAAAGACGTGATACCTTATGGAGCAGCAGAGCAGATGAATGATTCTATTGGTGCAAGAAAGGCATGTCCCCTCTTTAGCTACATTTTTTCATTATAATATGCAGTTGTTAATTGAGGTGTGAAAAGGAGCTATTTTTGAAGGAAATTTTCATTGTCTTCAATTTTATTTATGTTTTTATTGGTAAAGGCAGAATGAATATATGGTTGCATTTTATTGTTTCAGGATTCAAATGGGAAGCAAAAAATAGTTTTAGACCTGGTAACATATGTAGCAGCAGGGCAGATGAATGATTATGTTGGTGCAAGAAAGGCATGTCCTCTCTATAGCTATACTTTTTCATTATAATATGCAGTTCTTAATTGAGGTGTGAAAAAGAGCAATTTTGAAGGAAAATGTCAATGTCTTCAATTTTGTTTATGTTTAAATGTTTTATGCAGAGGCCAGTGAGAAAGAGAAATTGAAGATGATGATTCATGGATGCCCGAAGGATGGGTTAAAAAAGTGAACCCAAGGCCATTTAGGGGCCGGGCTACGGTGATAAGGTTAAAGATACTTAAATTGCTTTGGACACATATTAGGTTATATCTCAAAAGAACTTGCAGTGCTTGCTTACTGTTTCCTTGAAGGCTTATAATTACTTGTATGTTTCATTATTTGGAAATCAACAATATCCTTGCGCTCTTTTTCTGGACTTGAAAAGAATTAAAAAAATCAAATGTTTACCAAATTAAATGGATGTCAAGAAAGGGTAAGTGCATGATGTACAGCGTATTTTCATTTATACATGTGTAAGAATGGAACTCTATGTATTTAAACGTATTCAATATTAAGCATTAGTCATTCTCTTGATTTCTCCAATTGTTTGAAATATATTTTGTGGTGTTTTAACCAGACGTATTATGCACCGGGTATAAAAAGAGCATTTAGATCAAAAGCTGCAGCTCTAGAATGGATTAAATCAACGGGTATGTTGATATTATTGAGATGAATTATTTTTCACCCCTTGTGATATATAAAGAAGTTGTTTGATTGTATTAGAAATAATTGTGTGAACTAGCTATCCTTGGATAAATATGTATGACTATATCTATCAATATATTTTATGTTAAGTCTTGTGCTGAGGTCATTTATACTTGGTATGATAGTTGTGTAATCCATCCTCCCTTGAGAAATTTAAGTATTATATAATGGTGATGCTATTCGTAGGCGGTACATCTAACCAACAACAGAATGGAGGGCCACAAACTGATGGCAATCTGGACGGCATACAGATTGCTGAAGTGCTGTCGCTGCCAATGGGTGAAAGAGATGGCAGCATTGACGGCGGAGTATCTTGATGACATGTATAATTTAAGAATTAAAATTGTTGAAAAAATCTCAATGTGATTTACATTAGGTTGCAACTTTCAAGTGGAAATTTTGTTATTTTAATTTAGGTTTTCATGGAAACCTAAATTAAGAAGACTGGGCACGAGGCGCCTGAGGCTACATTGACAACCGACTGCATGCTATTGCAGCAACATCATAATTGTGATGATGATACACGAGGACGAAGAAGCACGACGCTGGTTGAGATAAAAGTTTCCCATTTCCCAATTCAAATTCGTTGCTTTAACGGGTTACATGCGGAAGCATTGCTGTTTTGGTTCATATTTATGGGCTCCATTACAAGTCAACGTCTAATTTCTTATCTGAAACTGCTACCTTTTGCTGATATTTATTGTTGAAAGTTGATTGATCTTTAGTAGTCCATGCTCCAATTCTGGTTTGTCTACTATTATTTCTGTTCTCAGTTTAAATCCTTGTTAAGTTTTACGGTAATAGGTGCAGGGGAGATGTGGAAGATGAATTTTCTTCGAAGATTGTGCTAGGAAGATGTTTCAAGGGCTAAATGTTCTTAAAAAAACGAGGCATGCTTGCTTGAGGCTATCTCACGGTGAGACGGAGTGTAATTTTAGTATTGACGTTTTAACATTTTGGAAGGGGTGGGTGTCGATTGTGTTAAATTGTTTTGTTACTGACAGAATTCTAGTCTTTATTCTAATTAAATATTAATTAGGGTTTTAATTAATTATTATTGGGTCATTAGTGTTAGTATTATTAAGTTTTGGGCCTTATCCATGGGCTTTGCTAGGTTAGGTTAAATTAAAAGGGAATTAGTACCCGCTAGAAGGATTTGGATTTCTGGAATTTGGGATTTGGCGCTTGCGCTTGGAGAATTCTTTCTCAGGTATTTTATATTATCATATTTTGAGTTGTATCCCCTTTACTCTAACATACAAGTTTTTGTTAAAAAAATATATCTCATTTTAATTAAAATGAATCCCTTGTTACTTTAAAAGTTACCACTTTTCAAAAAATGGTAAAGGTAGTAACATTCAGTTTTCAATTAAATAAATGCAATAAAAAACGTAGTTTTCATGGAGGTCATTCGAACCAGTGTTTTAAAAAAACCAGTTGAATTGGTCGGTTGAACTGGAAACCAAGCATAGAATCGGTCCGATTATCTTAAAAAAATCGTTTTTACGGTTGAACCGAAAACCTGTTACAAACGGAAAAATTGGACAAAAATTGAAAAATTGGTTGAACCGTTTTTTTTTATAATTAATTAATTTAAAACTTATTCCTTATTTCTATCATCCTTTTTTTAAATTTTAGAATTTTAATTGAGTTGTGTTGTGTTTTCTTGATTTTATTGTATTTATTCAATATGAAATTTATAAATTTAAATTTTATTAGTGCACATTTATTTTATTTTTTAATGTAATAGAGAGAATATTTCAAAAAATTGATAGGGATCATTTTAACGGTTGAACTGTCGATCCGATCGGTTGAACCATTAATCGGTGTTTAGTTCGGTTTGGTCGTCGGTCAAGTTATGAAAACACTGATTCCAACTCTCTCTATAGTGACAATTTAAAGTGATTGGTCTCGTACGTACAATCCACGAACAAGACAAGGAGAAAATCATTAAGTAAATGTACATTCGTGGGATAATGGAAAAGTATATATATTTTTAGTGTAATAGTCATCACACACCACATATGGTGAAAGAGGAGTCATGCTCCTAATTTTTTTGAATAAGGAATTGTAGTTACACGCTCCTTTATATGTGACACTCTATGCTTTTGACGAGAATTATAAATTGCCTTGATTGTGTTGATGTTGCCACCCCATTTCTCTCCCAAACCCACCAAGTAAAATGTACTACCTCCATCCTCCAAAAGTATGCTCACATGGTTAAAACATATTTTACAAAAATGTAAATTAAGTCCATTTATAAATAACATAATTGATTGTGAATAAAGTATAATGATAACTTAAGTAATTAAGTAATTGTTGGATGATGAAAATAAAAAAAATTGTGCACATAAACCTATTTAATCTATATTTAAAGTAAAAACATGTTTTGTTTAATTTGAAAGATCTTTTGAAAAAAAGAAAGATTTAAGTTTGGTGTTTGAATTTGACATATAGAGTACGTACATGTCTTGAGCAGCAGTGACAGATGTACTCACGTCAATTGTATGCGCTTGCATACCCTTTTTTTTCCTTATATATTTTATATATAGTAATTATATATAAATGTCTACTAATAAATTAATAATTAATTAAAAGGGTGGAGCTGTGGAGGAAACTCAGGAAAGAGTAAACAACATAACGTGAATAATTAAATTATGGAGGGCTCCCCAAATCAATTAACTCAATTAAATAAATAATGAGTTAAAAAAGTAGTGGAATTGGATAGTTAGTTTGTTGGTACTTACATATATATATATATATATATATATATGAATGTGAACGTTACTTTGGGTGTGAAATGTGTTAATATATATGTCATAAAGACAATCATTTGTGTGAACATAGTACTTAATCATATTCACAACATGTTATCTATCAATGGGCGAGAATGCTTCACCTATCTATTCTATTATGGCTGGCTTGAAGACATTACACGAAGCGAGAGTGCATGGTCAACACTCACCTAAAGCGCCTACGTTCCGCTTGCAGCCACAACCTAACTTGCACGAGATTCAACAACCGAAGCTACTGGTAGCCCCCTCGGGCGTGCTCTTTGTCCAAGCAAGCTAAGAGTTAATGAGGGTCGGAATGGAATATCTTATGTACTGTAAAATCAGATCTGAAGCTCTTTGGAATTGGAACAAGCGAGGAACGAGCGACCACAAGCTTTGCTTAAGTGCTCGACATGTAGTAGCTTAAAACATGTTCATCATGTGGTCGAGTGAAGAGCACCTCTGTGCTACCCGGAACCTACCTGACTTCTGGAAGGCGTGTAACGCGGGACTCTTTTAAATCAATAAAGTCAAAAGACTCACTCAAACCTGATCCTGTAGTGGTGGCATATGCGCATGCGGGTACTTCCAACAGATGATCCTAACTAGAATTCCTCAAAAGTGGACTCTGAAAGGTCTAAAAGATGGGGCTAAAACCATGTCACAAGTCAAGTGGTTCGGTTAGTTCAAAGGTTCACGTCGCACATAGGAATCGCTTGTGCACGCGGTTCTAAGTTAATGCCAGATAAAAAGGATTTTGGTTATAGTTTTTCGTGCGATGGTCCTGGACGAGGGGGTACTTGCGATATTTTGGCATGAGACACATTTTATTTCGGCATGGGACGCAGTTTTTTGGATGTTAAATACTATTGGATAGGTTACTTTTGTTGGGGTTATACTGGAAAGTATGTTTTTACTTTGTATAACCAAACTAAATTTCTGTCTTATTTACTGAAATAAATTATTTATCACTGATGCTTTAAATATCATTGAATGTTACATATATTTACTGCATAATTGTTCAATAAACAGTACGTGTTACATTGTAGTTAATTTAGTGATACCAGATCACAGAAGATTAAATTAACAGTCCCTTGTAACTAAAAGTACACTGTTCACGACCTAGATGGAAATGAACAATCCATCGTGAAAGGAACTCTATGTAAGGCTCAGATGTCTTGACCAAGAGATTACACTAGTGCATGACTGATGCACTGAATAGGACCTATAGGAGGATAAATTCTTCAGCACTGAATTAGGAAGAATTAGACCCCAGTGGTTCGTTATTTCTTAATCTTCGTCCCTTAAATAGGATCGTGTGCGATTAGTAATTATTGCTTTGACTTATGACGGGTAGAGAATCAATGAGATTCAATACTTTATATCTTGGACAATATTACTGGTCACATGCGATTGCTAAGATTTAATACGAAGAATCGTGTGCGAGTACGCTTGTTTGATTTGCCCCCTTAGGAGGTTAATAAGGTTTATCATACCAAATCTTGCAAGTGGAATTAGTTTCTGGTATGGATAATAATGTTGAACCGTTCCTTGACCAAGGACAAAAGATATTAATTAATGGAAAGTTATTTCAGTGGCTTGAATTAATTAATGGGCTAGATAATCTTAAACACGTGAAATAATAACCGGGAGCCATATTAACAGTAATATGGGTTAAGATGGATAGTGCAATATTAATTATGTAGTGGGATTAATTAATATTTATGGGCTTGAATAATATTGTGGCTCAATATTAGATATTCAAAGTCCATTAGAAGGTCCAATCTTAATTCTCCTAAAGGCCCCTCAAGTAGCCCAAAGATAAAGTCCAATAACTGAAAAAAGTGTTTAAAATAAAATAAATTATTGTTGTCTATTTTTCCTATTTTTTGAAAATAGATAAATAAAAGAGGGAGAAAGATTTTCTTTGAATTTTGTTATGGAATGAGGATAAGTATTCTTGGAATACAAGTTTATCTCATTAAATTCAAGAAATCTCCCACTTGACTATTTATCTTGTAATTTTCGAAAATAATGAAGAAAATAAGGAAGGAAAGATATTCTTGATTTTCTTGAAAATATATTACGGAAGATATGTATTCTTGGAATACAAGAATATCTCATAGATTCAAGAAGATCCCAATCTTGGAAATCTTGGACCTTATTTTTTGAAAATATCCATAACAAGAGGAAGTGGGATTTTTGTGGAATATTTTAAATATGGAGAAAATAATATATGAGATATATTCAAGATTTCTTGGAGATCAAGAAAAAGATTTTCTCATCTTTATTTCCACCAAAAATTTCGACCACCCCCTCATTATAAATAGGGGATGAGTGTTTCATCCCCAGGTGAACACGAAAATTGATTTTTCGGAAAAATATCAGCGTCGATAAAATATCAAATATTTTGAAAAGTCGACAGATTGTGTATTTTCGAAAAACTTCAATTGTGAGTGTGCAATTACATGTGTTGAAAAAATTAGAATCCACAAAGGTGGTGCAACATAATTTTTATTTTTCCTTTTGTTAAATTGTTCGTGAGTTTCTACCACCGGATTGTTGAACAAGGATAAAGGGAATACTTGAGAAGACCTTTTGGTGTGTTCGTGTGAACGGGATCCATCTTCTCAACAGTTGTCACTCCGAGAGGTTAGTTCACGTAAACCCGTAGTAATTCCGCATGCGTAGGTTTTATGTGAACTATTTATATGCATGATTGGTTGTTGAATTATTATTTGAATTAATATAGGATTAATTCATGCTAGTAATAATTGTTAGAATTAAATTTATATTTAAATATTCAACCCGAATAGATCCGGACAATTAATTCTCCAATAACTTTTTATTGGCATTGGAAGCATATCACATTATGGCAGGGTAACGTTTCACAGTTTAATGAATCTTCTACTTATTTGATGGGCTAGTTAAGAGATTATTTATGGTTAAACTCTTCACAACTTATCAATGGATATAACCCTTAGGTAGGAATAGTTTATATGTTTGGGCGTGGATGTTCTTATTTAGACATCTTGTTTGGGCTACTGGATTTATGATCTCTTGGCGTGAATATTGGCAAGAATTGATTGAAACTTTAGCATGGGCTCAACATTCTTGGAAAACAATCGAATATTGGCAAGTATAGAGAAACAATGTGATTATTGTTACCTTAGATCTTTATATATAAGACGCCTCTAAAACCTTGACTTATAAAGTATTCATCCATTCGGGTGTACCACTCATATGGAGCTTTCTTGAGTCCATATATGATCTTTTTTAGCTTGAGCATCTTATTTTCTTCTCCTTTGACCAGATCCTTATGGTTGCTCAACAAAATTTTCTTTAAGAAATCCATTTAGTAGTGCTTATTTAACATCCATTTAATATATTGTCCATTACTTTTGTGATGTTCATGCAATCAGATAAAAAATTGTATCGTAACCGATACCTGGTATTATGAATAAACTTTATGACTAATCTTGCCTTGTGTTTTTGTATCGTCTCATAAGGATTAAGTTTTGTCTTGAAGACCTGTTCAACTCTGATGACATCCTTGATTGTTTGTCTGTCCACTAGTTCTCATGTATCATTTTACTCGATCATTTCAATTTCTTCTTGCATTGTTTTGACTCAACCTTCTTGTTTTGTTGCTACTTCAAAGTTGTATCAATTTGTAGTTTTAAAATTTCATGTCTTACAAATTTCCTTTAGACTCCATTTGGATGGGTGGATTTGAAATCCATAGATTTCACACACAAATCACCACTCTCAAATAGATTTACAAATACTTAAATTTGAGTAGCTAGTTAAAAATTGAGGGATTTCAAATCCTCATCAAAACCTAGTCATTTGAAATTTCCTCCTCTCTACCCCTTCCCTCTATCTCCCCCCTCCACTCTCTTCATATCTCTCTCATCTCTTGACAATTCATGATTTGAAATATATACATTTTACATGTATTATTTTTCAAATCCATTCATTTCAAATCCTCCCTATCCAAATGGAGCCTTAGTGATTTGACTCTCCTCGGTTGGGATTCTGGAGATTTTTTTTTATTCAAAGTAAGTGTTGGTGGAGGTGTCTTTGGTGATTCTGGTAATGCTTCTATTGGGGAATGAATTGCCCGGATCTATTCGTGATGAATATTTAAATACAAATTTAATTCTAACAGTTATTACTTACATGAATTAATCCTATATTAATTTAAATAATAATTCAACAATAAATCATGCATACAAATTCGTCACATAAATCATACCCATGCGGAATTGATAGGAGTTTACGTGAACTAATCTCTCTCAGTGACAACCGTTGAGAAGATGGATATCCCGTTCACACGAACAAACCCAAAGAGCCTTCTCAAGTATTCCCTCGTCCTTGTTCAAAAATCCGGTGGAAGGATACTCGCGAACAATTTAACAAAAGGAAAAATAAAATTATGTTGCACCACCTTTGTGGATTTCTAATTTTTCCAACACATGGAATTGCATGGGGATGAAAAATTCGTCCCCTATTTATAGAGAGGGTGGTGGCCGATTTTTTGTGTGTGAATAAGATGGAAAAATCTTTTTCTTGATCTCCAAGAAATCTTGAATATATCTCATATATTCTTTTTCTCCATATTTAAAATATTCCAAAAAAATCCCACCTCCTCTTGTTATGGATATTTTCGAAAAATAAAGGCCAATATTTTCAAGATTGGGATCTTCTTGAATTTATGAGATATTCTTGTATTCCAATAATACATATCTTCCATAATACATTTTCAAGAAAATCAAGAAAATCTTTCCTTCCTTATTTTACTCATAATTTTTGAAAAACACAAATAAATGGCCAAGTGGGAGTTTTCTTGAATTTAATGAGATAAACTTGTATTCCAAGAATACTTATCCTCATTCCATAACAAAATTAAAAGAAAATCTTTCTCCCTCTTTATTTATTTATTTTCGAAACTTTAGGGAAAAATAGGCAACAATATTTTATTTAATTTTAAACACCTTTTTCAGTTATTGAACTTTATATTTGGGCTACTTGAGGGGCCTTTAGGAGAATTAAGATTGGATCTTCCAATGGACCTTGAATTTCCAATATTGAGCCACAATATTATTCAAGCCCATAAATATTAATTAATCCCACTACATAATTAATATTGCACTATCCATCTTAACCTATATTACCGTTAATATGGCTCCCAGTTATTATTTCCCGCGTTTAAGATTATCTAGTCCATTAATTAATTTCAGCCACTGAAATAGCTTCACTTTAATTAATATATTTTTCCTTGGTTCAGGAACGACTCAACATTATTATCCATACCGGAAAACTAATTCCACTTGCAAGATTTGGTATGATAAAACTTCTGAGCCTTCCAAGGGGACTAATCAAACAAGACGCTCTTGCACACCGATTCTCCGTATTAAATCTTAGTAATCGTCATGTAACTAATAATATTGCCCAAGATACAAGGTATTGAATCTCATTGATTCTCTACCCATCGTAAGTCAAAGCAATAGTTATTGATTCCACATGATCCTATTTAAGGGATGGAGATTAAGAAATAACTAACCACTGAGGTCTAATTCTTCTATATTCAGTTTTGAAGAATTTATCCTCCTCAGAGGTCCCTTCTTCAACAAGATCATAATGCACTAGTGCAATCTCTTGGTCAAGACAAGTCAATCCGAGCCTTACACTTCAACCTTTCACGATGGATTGTTCATTTCCATCTGGGTTGTGAATTTTCAGACTTTTTTAGTTACAAGGGGATTAATTTAATCTTCTGTGATCTGGTATCATTAAATTAACTACAATGTAACATGTACTTATTATTGAACAGTTATGCAGTAAATATATGTAACATTCACTACTACACATTTAAGCTTGCACAGCTGCACTTGGACAGCCCTTTTTTCAAACAGCTCTCCAAGCTACAGCTTGGAGAGCGGTTTTAATTAAAAAAAAAAAAAAAAAATTGACAGCGGTTCAAAACCGTTGTACAAGTACAACACTTAGAAAGCGGTTTAGAACCGTTGTGCAAATGTTTTAGACAGCGGTTTTGAACCACTGTCCAAGAGCATAGTTTGGATGCCGGTTCGAACATTATCCAAGGTCGGATAATTAATATATATACACCCAAATCGTGAACCAAAGGAAATTTTCTCCAAATCGTGAATTAAACCTACAGCTGATATCGAAGCCCGGCCCCCTTCCTCTACCCTAAATCGAACTCCGCCGCGCGTTCTCCCCTTCCACCGCCGCCGTCGCCTTCCCATTAGCTCCAAATCGCGAACCAGAAGCCCTAGCCTCCTCCCCCCTCTTCCCCAAATCGAACCATCCCCCGCACGTCCTCCCCTACCGTCTACCGCCGCCGCCGCCTAGCTTTCTCCTTCCATAGGTAATTTTTCTTTTCTATATATATATATATATGTATGTATATATATATTGAATTAATATATTGTGTATATGTATATATATGTTAGTATGTATATATATATATATATATTAGGATTAAATGTTTATATAATTGTGTTTGGTTTAATTAATTAGCTAATTTATTAGGATTAATTGTTGTTAGATGAACAATTGATGCTTGGTTTATATATTGTTAATTGTTTATATATATATATATATATATATATTGTGTGGCTTTGTTTAATTGTTGTTAGTGGATTTGTTTAATTGTATGTATGGTGTATGTATATTGGTGTATATATGTATATCATGTATATTGATGTATATATGTATATTGGTGTTTGTAAGAAACAAGGCAAGGCTGGTTGCACAAGGTTATTCCCAAGAAGAAGGCTTGGATTATGATGAAACCTTTGCACCTGTTGCAAGACTAGAAGCCATCAGATTGTTTCTTGCATATCTCGCCCACATGAAGTTCTGATCTATCAAATGGATGTGAAAAGTGCATTTAACGAGCGGTGTGCTTAAAGAAGAGGTTTATGTAGAACAACCCTCCCGGTTTCAAGCATAATGACCAAGTTTCTGTGCTCGAGAAAAAAGCCTTGTATGGTCTTAAGCAAGCACCCGAGCATGGTATGATACTCTTTCTCAGTTTCTTACTGACCATGGTTTTGTCAAAGGAACTATTGATAGAACTCATTTCGGGATAGAAGATGGGGAAGATATCTTCTTGGTTGGATATATGTTGATGATATCATTTTTGGATCCCCAAATCATCGGTTGTGTGAAAAGTTTTCTACAGCGATGAAAGGCAAATTTGAGATGTCTATGATGGGGAGATGAATTTCTTTCTAGGTCTTCAAGTGAAACAATAAAAGGAAGGAATCTTCATCAACCGTGCAAAGTACACCGAGAGATCGATTGCCAAATATAGTGTAATAGATTGCAATGCGGTTAGAATTCCTATGAATACTAACTACAAGATGGATCCCGATTCAAGGCAAATCAAGAAGTCATCATCGATTATAGAGGAATCATTGGATCATTGCTCTATCTCACGACAAGTAGGCCCGATATAACATTTCTTTGTTGGGATATGTGCAAGATAGAAGCTAATCCTAAGGCTAGTCACATGGAGGTCGCCAAAAAGATTTCAAGTATCTTAAGGGCACAAATGAATAGAGGATTATGGTATCCGGTGATGATAACCTTGAATTAAGCGGTTACTCGGATCTTCGATTATGGAGGTTGCGAATTGATGTGAAGTCCACTACGAGGAACTTGTCAATTTCTAGGAAATAAGGCGATATCTTGGTTTTGAAGAAACAGGACCTCGATAGCAACCAAGATTACTTGGTGAATACATGGTCGCGAGGAAGTCTGCTCAGGCATGCATGATTTTTGGCTCGGACAACAATTAAGGGATTATAAAGTTGTAGCCAATGAAGTACCAATATTTTGTGACAATAATAGTGCCATTGCTATTTCACAAAAATCCGTATTGCACACCGGATGCAAGCATGTGGATATCGGACATCACTTCATCGAGATCATGTCTAGAAAAAGGACATAAGGATGGAGAAAATTCATACTGATAAGCAGAGAGCTGATATCTTGGCTAAACCTTTGGTTGAATCAAGATTTCAGGAACTATCAGTTGAATTAGGGATGTTGGATCCAGGTGTATAGAGTAAAATCACGAAAAAATTGAAGGTTTTCGGATGCATGAAGTTTTTTCTCGTAATTCTACCGAGAAACTCGAGGATAAAATGGAAATCTTGAATCGAGTCTCGGGTAACTCGGACTTCTTCAAGGTCAAGCTCAAGAGCATCTTGAACCCATTCGATTACTCGATATTATCTTGACATTTTATCAAGGTCAATACTCAGTAAGACTGAAAGGAAAATTAGTCTGAAGTAGTAATGACTCATGCGACTCATTTATTGCTTAAGTGAAACTCAGTAATCATTCGCAATAAATACAAAACACCTGAAGAATTTTTTGGGCGGGATCTTTGAAATTCCGAAGAAGGTCAACAGTCATTAAATGCTCTGTTACATTTAATCACCAATGAAGTTAAAATGGCGGCTTACTTTTCGGGGATCGACCTTTTCGATACCCGATTAATCGTGGATTAATCTTAACCGTTGCTTTTCACCTAACCAGTACGACTTCCCACGATCTCAAGCTATTTAATCCTTTGAAGCCATTCAAGCCAAACTTTATCAAACCCTTCGTTCCCAAAATCCTCTGCAAGAAAATCCCTTTGCCCAGAAAACCCAAACCCTAAATCTTCAAATCTTCAAAATCTAAAATGGCGCCTACCATTTTCGAGAAATTAGCCGAGATGAGTAAGCCATGGTACGAATACGTGGTGTCTCTGGAGAGCACGTCAAATGCCAAGCACGAAGAAGAAGCGCTCCACTTAATCAGATTGGCAAAACTGACGAACCTCGTCGCAAATCGACCAGAGGCGGAGTATACCCGTGAGGTAATAGAGTTTGTTGCAAATATGGAAATCGATGAGGAAGATTGTATAGAATCTAAGATTTCTGTTTTGCATCTCGAACAATCAATGAAATATGTGGATTTTGTTCGAGAGCTCTATATTGTCCCGAAGCATGTGAACGATGTTTTTTAGTTGTGCGATAAGGGAGATGATCCCTCATTGTATATGTTGGGACGGGAGCAGGAGTATCTTGACAAGGTTGACGAGAAACCTGTTAAGTTTGAGGTAACTCTGCACAAACGGCATCTACAGCCGAAATACATAGTATTGATGGATATTGTGGGAAAGTGCATAATGAGTCGATCTGGAAGCTTCGAGCAGATCAGCACTCCCAAACTCCGACTTATGGTGGCGATTGAGGACTCACCCACCAAGGATTTCAACTGGCTGAAATATCTGATCAAGGTGGTGACTGAGCAAGCCAAGGTCATAAAAAGGGAGGATGATGGGGCAATATCTATCAAAGGCAGAATCCTCCACGCCACCAAAATTGCATTCATTCTCGAGAGGAGGAGGATATTTTTGCCAACTCTACCCCATTCCCTAAGTCCAAAATTATGTTCAAGCCGATTGCTGCGAAGAGGACTTTCAAGGGAAAGAAAGAGAAGAAAGTGGAATCACCAATTGCGGCTGCTGAAAAGGAAACCCAACAAGCCAGGGGGAAGGTGTTGTTGGAAGCCAAGAAGGAGCAGGGTGAGAAATTGAAGAAGCAGAAAACCCTTGCTCCAAAACGCAAAAGGATGGTGGTTCTCACTGATGAAGATGAGGAAAGTGAGACTGAGGAGATTCAGCCTGAGAGCCAAACTGCTCAGAAATCGCCATTACATGTTTTGGCTCAGGCTATCTCAAAGGCACAGGATCAAACCGAGGAGCAAGTCTTCTCTCGAGGTTCTTGAGACTTCTTCGAGCTCGGATAAATTTTCTCGGAAAATTTTCAAGGACCTCGGACCTCGAGAAAGTTGATTCCCTCGAGGATATCTTGCTCGGACCGCAGAAGATGCTCAGATTCCTGCTGAAGATATGCCCACTCAGTTCTCAAAGCAAGCAGATATTCCCACTGAGGAGGCACCAACTCAGACCTCAGAACCAAGTCATATCCGGTCGAGGAGTGCTGTCCAAACCTCGGAAGCTATCGAGCCTCGGGAGCCGATGAATTTTGAAGAGCTCTGAGTGAGTTGTTGATTGACCCTTCCTTTGAACACGAGTCCGATGCTCAAGAAAGGAGAAGCTGAAGAGACCGAATGGCGAAGCAAGGGGGAACGGTTCATTCTTGACCGCTACCCGAGTGAGCTCATTCCCCGACCTCAAGATATCTTCTTGATTGAGGTCAACTATACATCCTCAACCGGACTCTTCCGGAGATCTAAATATTGCTTCATTCGAGGGGAAGACTTGGTGGAACGAGGAGAGACGTTTTTTTCTCTTTGAATTCTCGGGGTTCAAAAAACCAAGCTCGGGATGAAAATCTCATATTTTGATGAGCTTGTGAAGAGGAAAGGTGGCCGAGAGAAGCTTGAAGTTGGTGCCCCGAGCTCCATTGACAAATCTCAGGATGGGGACCAACAAGGGGATGATGAGAGTCAATCTCAGAAGGAGAAAGACTCAACTGATGCTGATCAGGCTGCTGTCGAACATCCTCAGACTGAAGTTAGCCTTCAGGAAACTTTTGGCACAATTAATAATTATGCCAGGTTTTCTGAAGTTCCTACCTTTAAATCTGTAATGTCTGATATGCAGACTGAGGCTCAGGTGGACACCCAAGCTCAGGGTGAAGCCCCAATTCAAACTGAAGCTCGAGTTTGACCGAGACTCGGGATGAACAAACCAACTCATGAGGCACAGCCAGGTCAAGAATGTTCCTGAGATTGATCTCACCCCGGTGATGGAGAAATTGGAGAAGGTTGAGCCAATACTAAACAAAATTGCTCAGATGGAGGAAGTTTTGGCCAACCAATCTCAGAAGTTTGAAGGATTGAGTACTTCTTCAGAACTGATGCTGCTTCAGAGCTCTATGACAGAAAAGATGACCTCCATGGAAGCAAAGCTAGAAGACAAGATGGAGGGGGTCAAGGCTGAGCTGAATGCAGAGCTAAAGCAAAAGCATCAGGAGCAGACACAAATTCTAGAAGCAAAGTTGGTTGAGAGGAATGAGTTGCTGGTGAAGAATGATGTTGAGGAAATGAGTTCAATGCTCATGACCAAGATGACAGACATGTTCAAGGAAGCTCTCTCAAGCCAATTTGCACATTTGTCTGAAGAGTTCTCTGTGGCGAAGAACCACCTTAGGCGGCTCGAGGAAGAGCAAGATCAGATGGCAGGGGAGGTGCGGAGTGTCAGCAAAGAGCAATATCACATGGACCAAAACACTCTCAAAGCTTTCGCCAGAGTATGGTTCCAAGAAGGGAGAAAGACCTGGAGCTGATCTCAGGGAATTATTGGAACATACTCTGAAGGGCAAGGTTGTCAAAAATGCTGAAAAGAAGATACTTGCCGAAGCCATGAAGGAGATAGAAGACACTGAGAAGCTTAAATTCAAGGAGGTGGAGAAGCCAGTCTACACTCAGGTTTTTGAGGAAATAATGCAGGCAGTTGCTATGGAGAAACTGAGTGGTAGAGGAAGGATTGGTACAAGCCTACCAGTCCAAAATGCCCATCAAGAGAAAGGCTATGGCGATGGAAGAGCCTCGAGGGCAAAAAGAGCAAATGCTTTAAGCCGTTTTCAGGGAAGCTGATATTGGGTACTGAAGATTCTGAGTCTGAGCCCAAGAAAAGAAAGTCTTCAACACTAGAAGCACTCAAAACACTCCAGATTGAACAAGCGAAGAAAGCCGCCGCTTCATTTTCGTGTACCGCTGATCGAAAAGAAGGTCAAGAAGAGCGAAAAAGAAGGAGTGGGTTCAAAAGGTTCGCATAAGCAAGAGGAGAGGAGCACAAAAAAGCACAGAAATGGCGCCGACGTTGACAAATGGATGTCATCCATCTCAACGACGATGCGTGGAAGAAATCAAGAGAACATTCGGTTCTACTATGATGTGCTTTCGAGAGAATGGAGAGGAGAGCTCGGATCCGAATGAGGCTTTCATCGATTATCTCCTGACCTTCTATCCAAAATATCTCCAAGGATGGATAAATCTAGCGGATGAAGGAAAGGTGCAGATAACCGCCCCTGGTCCATATGTGTACCCTCCTCCTAGGCTGGAGAATGGTTGTGTTAATGAGAAAGCCATTTCTCAGGAAATATCTCAGTACGCTGCTCAGTTAGGTCTGACAGGAAACAGTCCAGATATCATCAAAGAAAGAGATGCACTGAAGAAGAGATATTACGGAATGTTCAACCTAGAAGTCCCTGCTAATGAGGTTGAAGAGCAGAGCTGAAGAACCGAACTGAAGAGCTGAACTGAAGAACATAATGAAGACTCAGAAGATGAAGACTCAGAAGATGAAGACTCAGAAGATTCATGTAATCTTTTATATTTTATTTTTTTTGTCTTTTTGATTTTGTTCAGATAAGATTCATTGTAACTTGTAACAGTATACCTATCATCAATGAAAACTTATCATTTATGCTCAAAAGATAATATCTCATTATCTTATTTACATGTCTTTTAATTTGATATGCCTGAATGATTGTCTCTGAGATTAATTGATTGAGAAATTAAGTATTTGGTGATGAATCCTTTGAGAGATTCGTTACTGAAGAAATTGCTGTGAGATTCTCTGTTTGGAAATTATTGGGAGATTAATTGTTAAGAGACTCATTATTTATGGGGAAAATTGTTGAAAATAAAACCAATCTTGTAATAGGATAAACTGAAACCTGAGTATAGGTTAAGCATGTGTGTAACAAGATAGGTTTTGGCATCATCAAAAAGGGGGAAATTGTTGGGAGATGAATTTAATAAAGATATGATTTTGATTAGATCCCAAAACCCCTGAGTATGACATGTTGAGAATAATCTTGATAGTTAGTCGATTAGGTTTTAGAGTATTGGGGATGTTATGCGCAAAATGTATAGTCGCAGATATAGATCGGGTTAGGATCGAAGATTACGAAGAACTTCGATAAGTTTCGAAGAAACCGAAGTTTCAAAGATGAAATCGAAGTTTCAAGTTTCGATAATTAAACGAAGAAAATGAAGTCTCGATTGAGAAACTAAGATATCAAGACTCGATTATGGGCGAGATATCAAGACTCGAAGCAGAAATCGAGGAATCAAGACTCAACATGAAGATATATCGGTCCATTACATCTGTAAAGACTCAGAAGACGCCAAGACTCGAAGACCACGATGACTCGACTCAAGACAAGGAAATGTAAGAAGAAGAATCAAGATCAAGAATACTAAAGGCACAGTAATACCGAAGACTCGATAATGTCTTGAATGCTCGATATAAACTCAATGTTCCGAGGCAACCGAACATATCTATCCGAAGGATGTAATCTCGAGAAGATCGCGATTCCTTAGAAAAATAGATATTTGCCAAGACATTCAAATGCAGACAAAAGGAACTAAGACAAAGTGTTGTTAAGGTTATATCACTCAGAGATTGTAACCAAAAGAGCCGTTGAAGTTGTCTACCTTTAAACTGGAGACAAAAGTCAAAAAGAGGAAGACAAAGACCTTTGTACCATCGACATCGACAAATGACAGTTTGAAAAAAGATGTCAGAAGTACTAAGTTCCAGACTGCAAAAAGTGAAGACCGGCTATATGAAAGGCTATTGCCTAAAACGTGTTAGGGAGTGTCAAACCCTAAATATAGCCGTTTCTCACACACCATAAGAGGAAACTCTCGGAGATATCTCTCCAACGGATAGTTTTTCAAGAGTGACCTTGGTGTATGCCTATAAATACTTGTGACCTTCTACATTGAAAGGTTACGGGAAATTTGTAAGCAACTCAAGAGCTCAAACTTATTATCGCAAAGTTGAAGCACTCGAAAAACCCAAGAATTTCCCAAGTGTTTTATATTGAAGAGAGCTCATTAAACTAAGCCTAGCTTGATAAGATATATCCAAAGCTTAGTCGAGATATCCTAGCCTTTGCATTGTTCTTTATTGTAAAGGATATCTCATTCTAGTTGGAAACCAACCAAGAAACCCCAAACCCTTTAGAAGGTAGTTTGAGTGTGATTGTTGTTGAGATTGGAGTTGTAAAGAGTGAGTAAACTACTTTGAGGTAGTTAGAAAGCTCTAGAGGAGAAGTTAGTAAGCTACTTGCGGTAGTCTGAAAGCTTGTGTGAGTTGAGTAAGTAAACTACAGAGGTAGTCAGAAAGCTCAAGGTCGGGTTGAGTAAGTAAACTACAGAGGTAGTCAGAAAACTCAGAGCGAGTTGAGTAAGTAAACTACAGAGGTAGTCAGAAAGCTCAAAGAAGTGATTAGTGAATTTCTCTGAAGAGATCAGGGAGAGTGGACGTAGGAGCTTGAGTCTCTGAACCACTATAATTGTTGTGTTCTTTGCTTTCTGTTTTGCTTTGCTTAACTGTTGCATATATTCTGAAAGCATATTTTCACTGACATTTCAGTTGGAATCAATCCACTGAAGTTGCATATAATTGAATCACAGCCTAATCACTATTCCATTAAAGAAAGGTTTTTTGGCAAAAGCTTAAAGCAGTATAAACTAAGGGTCAACCATTCAAGACATCCGAGTAGCTAGAAACAGATAGTTACCAAACCGAACTTACTCTTCCGAGGGTTGATAAGTTAGTTATTATCGATCCAAGCAACTCGGGATCTCAAAACTTCGGGACTCGGTTGGGATTATCGAGGTTTCGAAAAACAAACTTCGAGATCACTTGTCTCAAGATACTTTGACTCAGAGCGATTTGTGCTTCTCAGGACCAAATCATCGTGACAACTGACCCAAGTGACCTCGAAGAAAAAAAGTTTTAAAAACACTGAACACGTGTATTCCCCCCCATACACGTGTAAGACTCGTTTGCACCGGGGCCAACACTAATGCATATAGTTTTTCAATGTTTATCATATTTCTATTATACTGTAGAATCGAAGTAATAAAAATTGCGATCAAGCCAAGTCGATGGAGGCGCGATATTGTGGCTCGAACAAAGGTTATGCACGAATAAGAGAAAATATGGTGAGATCAAAATCCTAACTTTTAATTTTTTTTTATATATTCACTTTTAATATATCTAATAAAGGGACACGTTCATCACTATCGTAGAAAGAAGAAAGAAGAAAAACTGGAGAGAGTGAGTCTATTGTTACCCATTTCGACTTATTTAGGACTACCGAAAGGGTCGAGGCGGGGAATATTCACGATCCCAAATTGCACAACGCATCATCATCGAAGAAGTGGTAATCTATCCATTAATTTATCTTTCAATTACAAACTATTATTTATAAACAAATAATTAAATAATAATCTTTTATTTATGTGATTCAGGAGCGTCTATCTCAGACCATGACGCCCGAGACATCCACATTATCGGCCCTGATGATCTGTTTGGACGGGCTATAGGTCGCCAGGAGCATCCCGGCCTCTTACGGAGTGTCGGATATGGCGTGACGAAGACATCGTTACCGATGGCACCTGGTCTTCAAGCCATGAATATGGTGGGTATTCTAATGGAACAGGTTGCCAAGTTGTCTAAAGATGTGGAACGTTTGAGGTCCGAGAGAAGAACGAGCCACAGAATGTCGTCGAGTGGAGCAAGCTATGAACATAGTGTCGCTAATGCTATGTTTTCAGCTAACCCTAGGGACGACTTTATTGAGGCACTTCAAAACGTCTCTCAGGTATCAGATATGCATGTCTCACATTTGTTTTAATTAAAGACTAGTGTATTAAAATTTTCTAACTAAATATCTTATTCGAACAGCCAACAACCTTTTGCTACCTTTATTTGGAGGATCCCTATCGGTTGGTGGTCATAGGAACGTTGCACAGCTCCCATGGAATGATTCATGGTCATCCCATTACTCCTGGTTTCGTGAGGGTCACACTCGATGTACCCGTAATCGGACAAGAGGATTCAACGGTGCCAAAACCAATCGATGAAGCCGCCACGGTCGAACAGCGGTTGGGCACTTCATCGAACTTCATCGAACTTGGTCTCTAGCACCATGAGGGTAAAATATATGTTATTAAAGTTCATTATCTTATTTGTGGTTCTAAATAATATTGCAAATTAATTGTAGAATCTGCCGACACCACAAATGCCTCGGAAGAAATCACCACAAAAGGCTAAAGAGAAATCGAGGGGTGTCGTAAAAATCGGAGGGGAGAACGAGGACTCTGCGCTTAATTTCTCGGTTATCCCAAGATCGGAGACTTAGATCACGATGATTATGTACGGTCTAGGGCACCTGGATGGTATCGCCTAATACTTTCGAGATCGCCACAGGTTCCCATGCTTGCTCACTTTTCATCGAGAATACTTCCAAGAATTTGGCGGTGAGGAACATGTCTTGTAAGTCTTGAATGACGAGTGGTTGAGTGCAACCACCATATCCCTTTACCTCAGGTATGTGTTTACTAATTCTCAATATTCACTTTCTGTATAGTTTAATTTTCTTTTTAAATATTAATTAGCGTATATATGTTGGTTAAAGATATTGGGTGAGGTATATCTCTCCGAGAGATGTCCGAGCAAGTGGAATGTATTCTTCGTCTCCCCGGGGTGTCTTGCATATTGGGTGATAGGCATGAGACCATGGATGGGTTAGTTAATCATATCTTTGAATCAAGTTTGGGAGCAATCATCTCATTTTTTGGCCAACAAATGTGGGGTGAGTGATAAACATTTCGTTAAAATTTGTATTCATGTTTATAATATTTGCACATATATATGTTAAATTTGCAGTTAATTTTAATATTCTCAATATAATATAGGAACCATGGGTCTTTGGTCGCCATACACATGAATACATTAAGTGTGTATTTTATGGACCCAACTCGGGATGGAGTTTATTCAAATCGCATACGATCTCATTTCATATATGGGGCGTAAGTTCATTTTTAATATTCTATACAATGATTTGTTTTACTTTTAAAATTATGCATATTTAATCTATTTTTATTTTTTAATTATAATAATAATAATAGTGTGATGACGATGTATCGGAGTCGCCTTCAGAGTCAAGGTTCAAGATCTAAGTTAAATAAAGTGAACTGGATTAACATTAAGGTAAATTTAATTTAGTAAATTATCAAATTAATATAAAGAAATCATAATTGTAATACGTGATTATAATTGTTAATCAACAGGTTCCGAGACAACGAGATAATGAACATTGTGGACATTTTGTGTGTTGCTTTATTGAAGATATAATCCGCGCTTCTCTAACGAACATTCCTCTCAATGTAAGTCAATTTATCGATTTATTTAAATTATTATTGATTGAATAAAAATTCGTACTATATTGATTGATTCGTTGTTTGCAGTTTGTCTATGAACGTGAGCTCAAGTCTTACTCTAAGAAAAGACTGGAGAAATGGAAAAATGATTGGACGAGGTACCTTTACAATCGATTCATATATTCATACGATATTGAGTGATCGTTGTTTGAAATTTTGGTAGCATGTAATTAAATTATATATTTGTGATGATATATATTTCACGTTTTTGGTGTATTGAACGTACGTTTATGATTGTATGTTTATTTATTTCATGATGTGTATGTTTATTTATTTGATGTTTTGGTATATATATATGTGGTATAAGTTTTGGTTTATGGTTTTATTATAGGATTTTTGGTTTATGTTTATGGTATTGGACGTATATATAAGTTTTGGTTTATAGTTTTATTATAGGATTTTTAAAATATAAATTAATAATTAAAAAAAAATATTGGACAACGGTTAATAACCGTTGTCTATCTAACATAATAAACGAAATTATAAAAAAAAAAAAAAAAAGTTAGACAGCGGTTAATAACCGCTGTCCAAGCCCCCCTCCTGCAATGCGGTTGAAAACCACTGTCCAAGCCCAACTTTTGGACAACGGTTTTTTAATAGCTGTCCAAGCTTGGACAGCTGTTACTTGGATAGCTGTTATAACCGCTCTTTAAGGGCCTTTTTAACAGTTGTCCAATCCCAAATGTGTATTAGTGATTCAATGATATTTAAAGCAACAGTGATAAATAATTTATTTCAGCAAATAAGCCCGAAATTCAGTCTAATTATACAAAGTAAAAACATAATTTCCAATATAACCCCAACAACTTCTATACATTGTCGTTGTTGTGAGCTTTCTCCTACGTGTTGAGCCTCTACACTTTCTTCAGTCAATCTTTATAGAGTAATTATGATATTGTTTGTTTCTATTTTTTCTTCTTCCCAGTTGTATGTAGCAGTGTTGTCGAATTTTACATCTCTATTGATCATTATTTTTTTCATTTTAAATTTGTAAACTCAGTAGCCTTTTGATTGTGAATTGTAACCGAGAAATATTTGAATCTTGCTTTTGTCATGTAGATGTTTCTTTGGGGAATGAGAAGATGAGATATGCTTTCGAAAATCAGGTATTTGGCCATAAATCTGTCCGCCATCATCATGGTAGATGATAATTCAGTGGTGACTCATGTTGTCCCCTATTACACTTGTGATTCTAATCACTATTATCTCTTACCCATTAAACTTACATCCTCGAAGTACACGTGTTGGCGTCCTTCTTAATGGCTTTGCTCACATTGATGGCCAGACTCCTTGCCCACTTGACACCATTTGTCACACGCCACCTGCCCCTAAAAATATCAACTAATTCTCTCGGCAATATTTGGTTAAGTTTTCGGCGACCTTTTGACTTTGGTGTCGTCGGCCTTGACATTCGCCTCTTCTTGGCAAATTCTTGTATGCATGTTTTTAAAAAAAATCTCACACTCATGTGATGCAACTAAAGGGTCACTGAGATCTTGCAATTTATCAAAGTTAAGGCAGATGAACTCAGTCTCATTGACAACCCAGTTAGTGATGATGATTTAAATTGTTTTATTTAAATGGATTGGGTCACAACTTACTGGACCAATTAAGTCTCTTGAAAATCCCCTGAAATTTGAAGAACTTGTCGATTTATTGATTGAACATGAATTATATATGAAAACTCTTGAGACAGATAATTCAATTCTTTTTGCCAGGGTCATTGTCGCACATTCCACCCTGCTGCAACTACTGCAGAACACCAAGGTACATGGTGGTTTCTCTCAGCCACATCGCAACTCAAATACGCTTCGTGGTCATGGAAGAACTCATTCTAAAAGTCCGACAATCGACCCTCTATCACGTGCTAAATACACAGTTAATACTGGCTAAATAACTCCCTATTGTTGTCGTATCAATGCATATGCTCACATTGCTCAGTCTCCACCTATTTCGGCCCCACAAAACTCTTGGTTAGTTGACTTGGGTGTGTCGCGTAATCTCATCCACAACTTAGCAAATTTATCCATCCACAAATACAAGTCCACCCATCACTTATATTGGTACTTCAAAATTTATGTTTTTTGTCCTGTGATTTTGTTCTATACTTCTATCTAATGTATTATGCATGTCGGTTGCCAAACAAAATCTATTTATTGTGCATCATTTTATGAAGTTCAATAACGTATCTACGAAATTCTTTTCATTTTGTTGTGAAGGATCGTCTCACGAGGGCACCTTTAACTCAAGGCCTTTATAGAGATGATATCTATCATTACGGTCTGTAGCTTACTATCTTAAGTCCCTGACCAATTTTTTTGCGCTTGGTGTCCATACCTTGAAGTTTAATTTACATGCTCGCTCCATCATTATCTCATAGTTTGATTATTATTAGTAAATTTGATTTGTTAGTGTAAAATAAGTCCCATATTTTGAACTTTACTTGCATGTAATGTGGTGTTTGCAAGTCACACAGATTACCATTTATGTTTCTTCATTTTTTTCTATGCCTTTAGAATATATACATGCTGATTTTGGGGTGGGGGATTTTGTTGCTCATGATGGTAGTCATTATTTATTTCTTTGTTTGACTTATTTAGCAGATCTTATCGGATATACAATTCAAGCTAAGTCATATAAGCTTTTAATCATTAAGCAGTTTAAGTTGTTTGTTGAAAAATAATTATGCCTCAAAAGAGTCAGAAAATTGGGTGAATTGTTGGAGTTATGTTCATTCCTAGTCTCCTCTAGTATTATCTGGCTTACCATTGCTCACACACTTGGCAGCCAAACAGATTCTCATAGAGGTGAAATTGTCATATTCTTGAAGTAATTCAGGAGTTACTTCATCACTCTAGCCCATTGTTAGGGATGATAATGAGTTGAGTTGAAACTCGGGCCCGCCACAACTCGTGCCCATCCGGAGTGGGTAAAAACCCTGTCAAACGGGTCCTAGGGCGAGTGTAAGCAAGGTGAAATGGGTCCGTGTTGGGTCTGAGACGAGTGTGTATTTTCCACCGCTCGTTGCTAGTCCCGCTATCTCTTTTTCGCACTGAGGACTCACTCACCCTTCTTGCCTTAAGTCTCACTCACTCTATTCTTGGTCGACGCCGACGCTAGAGTAAATGGATTTTTCACGCCTACATCATCCCCATTCATAAAGAAGATGGTTCTAAGTTATTGGTCACTCCCCCATTCTTCAAAAAAGGGCTCGCCTCCTTGTAATGTCGATCACATTGAGCATCAGTTGCCATTGGCGATCACTCTCACTGACATTGCCTTCATCGTAAATCATCATGCGAAATCATCATTGCATCACTGACATTAAGCTATGACTTGTCCTTACCCTGATGATTGGGGTGTTATTAAGCGCTTGTTTCAATATTTGAAGACACGTTGCACTTCGTGCCGTTTCAATATTCCGATTTTGGTGGGAATTCGAAATCTAAATCAGCTTACATAGTTTTTCTGGGGCAAAATCCTATCTCTTGGCAATCAAGGTAACATATAGTATTCACAGTCTTCAACTGAGGTACAATATAGGGCTCATTTTTTTGGGTGATTCAACTCTTTTAGGATCTTCAGCTCTCAGTCCTTCATAAGTCACGTCTTCTTTGTGATAATATAGGAGTTTGAATCTTGCCCTTCATCTAATTCAACATTACCGAATCAAACACATAATTATTGATGTACACTTTGTTCGAGATATATCTGCCCAACGAATTATGCCGGTCTCATAAGTGAACATACTTGATTAGTTGGCTGATTTACTAAGCCTCTTATGCTTCAGTTTTTCGAGCTTCTTCGTTCCAACATCTCTGCCGCTGGTGGGACGTCAATTTTATGAGGTATATTAAAGAACATCTAGATTTTCTACCAATCATGATTGATTCAGTCTTCTTATTTTTAAATTGATTTGTTCATCTATCTACGAATGTTACATTATTAAATTTCCTTTTAGTTGTATATATTGTTATAATCCTCATTTTAATAAATCGAATCACATCTTTACATCATTTTATTGCGTACTCCTTTGCAAAATTGGTCATACACTTTTGATTTATACTCTACTCAGGTCTTGATATGATAATCTTTTTGTTTCTCCACAAGGATTTAGAATTTCTTAAAAGTCTTAAAATCTTCATATCTTTCTCGCATAAAGTGGACCCATGTCATTCTATATAATCAACAATGAATAAAGTAGAATGAAGTACCTGTTTTGGCTTTGTAATGGAGTACACATTGGACATCTGTGTGTGTTATCGCTCTAGCGGTTTGTAGGCTCTCCATTCATTTTTAGTTGGAAAAATGACTACTGTCTTTGTTACCCAAGCATGCACCCTTGACATGAATCTTGACATGAATGGACAATTATGATAATAGGAAGATCTTGACATGAATCTTGGCTCTCCATGCTTTTCTTGATAGAGCATTTTTAGACCTTGAAAGTTAAAATGACTGAAACTTCAATGCCATAGAATTGAGTTGTTCTCTTATGCCTTCATTGCTGGTTTTGCATATATAACTCAATCTAAGCGGGAAGTTTATGTCTTCACTTTTACATTTGCTATGACTAGATTTTTACTTTTCTTGTCATATATTGTGCAATAGTTTAATGTCCTTCTCCAGGACTGATGCACCTGTCCATTCCATCATCTTCTTCTAAAGAGGTCATGTAGAATAATAAGAACAAAGTCTAATGGTGCGCAATATGCCATATTTTCTCTAGAGGCTTTCATACTTGGTCTATTGTAAAAGAGAAAATAAATATACATTTGCATTTTATTATTTCAGGATCCAAGTGGGAAGTAAGATAGAGTTTTATATAGTTCAAAAAAGAAGAAGAATAACGAGTTTATTGGTGGAAGAAAGACATGTTCTCTCTTAATCTATTATTTCCATCATATGTACAAAACTATTATGCAAAAAGATACTTAGAAATAGAAATGAAAAAAAAAAAAAAAAACCTCCCATCATTTTTTTTATGTTTAATATTTTATACTGATAAGAAATGTGGATGATGATTCCTGATTACCGGAAGCGCAAAAAAAAAGAGAATCCAAGAATATGTTGTTACCAATGGTCTCAAACCCTAACACAATAGCACTGTTGTTACAATGACAATCGTAAATGATGTGTTGAGGCCTCAACCACATTATTAAAAGTAAGATAATAACAGTAAGCCTCAAATCTTTCAAGATATAGGTTTGGGAAAAATAGATTAAATCCATGTTCAACAACTAGCTTCTCCGCAACTCTCTATGCACTAAACCCTGAGTCACACAATTTTTTTAAAATTTATATATATATATATATATATATATATATATATATATATATATATATTGACGGTCAAATATTTTACGATTCTGATGTGGCTTGTTGAATTTGACCACCAAATAAATAATTAATCGAACAAGAACACTACGGGAAGAACCGTAGTTCTTCCCTGAAATGTGGGTGTAGGTATATAAGTGGAATGAGGGAAACATTCCAGAGTCTCTTACAATGAAATGTGAGGTCCTTTATATAAAGAGGACCAGCACGACAAATCATAAAGCATGACAAATCAATAAGCATGACAAATCACTAAGCACGACAAATCTTTAAGCACGACAGATCACGTGGTCTCGGTGGGACCTGCTGACGTGTGATAATTCGTCCTGCTGACGTGTGATAAATCTGATAACGCTGACGTGTGATAAATCTGGTGACAACAATATATTCATCCATCCCCTCTAAACTTTTAACCCAAACTATATTCTTTCAAGACCTATATACGTGATATGACAATTTTATCCTTGTATAAATAATTGTAAAATTAGAAGTTATCTCAAACAACATCCATAAACCTCATCCCTCCATTGACCTCTGTTAACAAAATTAAACCACTGGAGCTTCATCGCACTTGAACAATAATTGTTCAACCACAAGGCAACAACTAATAATCAAGTGTAGATAAGATCAATCTTGAATCATGCATCGCGTAAATTGTTTCAGACCAATGTGTTCCACCTTCCATGATTCGGGCTTCATTTGGTGTTCTCTAGACTTTTTCTACCAAACAAAGTTAGAGATACACTTGTCTGAGACGGTCTCATGATGAGACGGAACATAATTTGAGTATTGATGCTTTAATACTTTAGAAGAGGTGAATGTTGATTTGTGCTAGGTTGTAGCCCTATCTCATATGAGTTTTTGTAAAAAAGGTTATCCTCATTTAATACTCCTCCTAATCCCTCCATAATTTAAAACAGAAAAATAGTAAATGGATAATCCACTACAAGAATCGAGAGAACTATGTTTGCGGTTATCAAAGGAGGTTCCTTTAATGGATCAATGTTACTATAAAAGAGAAGCCACAACATCAAGCACAGAAGGTTCTCCCTCGACCTTATATCAGATATATAGATAGTAGAAAATGAGATATTAAAGAAAAAAGACCTTACACAAACCTGCCAATATAAGTCTTCCTATTGACGGGACACTTCTTAAGAAACTGATCGAGCAACCATGAAGAAGCAAACCAGATCTCACAATGGATGGATGTAAGCCACAAGCTAAAGGCAATATTAACGTGATGTGTTATTTTCTTTGTTTTGAGTCCTAAAATGAAATGTGTATAATAATTTAGGTTAAAATCTTACTTTTAATGGTGCGTGTATAACAATTATAGCGTGTATGTGTATATAATTTTATGGCCAATTATTAATTTTCGCTCATACTTTCACTTTTATTATCAAATTTGGCACATATTTTTCCTCTTAACCAACACCCATACTTTTCACTTTTTGTTAAATTTAGCATATACTTTTTCATCTAACCAAATTAATTCTATTTTTTTCATTTTATTTATCAAATCTAGCATACACTTTTTATGTTTTGCCAATTTAACACATACTCCCTCCGTTCCGGTGTATTTGTCTCACTTCTTTTGATTGAATTGTTTAAGGAATAATATTAAAATAATAGATAGTGAGCATTATAGCATTTAATGAAAAATGAGAGGTATTTGGGGTACGTAGTTGGGATGAAAAGTAAGAGAAATAATATTAAAATAATAGTTAGTGGAATGTTACTTTTTTCTTTTATGGACTGAGACAATTAAAGTGGGACGTCCATAAAAGAAAAGTGGGATAAATACAATGAGATGGAGGGAGTATTATTTATCAATTAATTTAAAATGATTTTTTAAAAAAATAAAATATTTAATAATTTAAAATATGTTTATATTAAAAAAATTCAATTTAAAATTTATTAAAAAATTTATAAATCTAGAAATCTAAAATTTCTTTAAAAAATTGAATTAAAAATGGATAGAGAAAATATAAAGATTTTTTTTCAATAATAATTGAAATAAAATGTATAAAAAAATTTGTATAATATTTTGAGATTCTTTAAATAATTTTTCAATTTTTTAGAATAAAATATATTATATAATTTTAAATTTTAAAATTTTAGAAAAGTAAGGTATTTTTATGAACTAATTTGAATATATTTTTAAAGATATAGGTATAATTTAGTTAAGAGAAAAAATATGTGTTATATTTGATGAAAAGTGAAAGTATGGAAAAAAAATGATGATTTGACCTAATTTTATTAAGTGAACTCTTTCAGATTGTCATAGTTATGCATATGAAAGTGTTGTGTGCATAATTATTTGGACTCATTGGCCCATTAAAGATTCCATATCTGGCCCAACCCAGGAAATTATTAAATTATTGAAGGTCCGCTTGGCTCAGCTCAGAGGGCTTCGGGCAAGCTCGCCCAGGGTATGGCGAACTCGCCGCCCCCATTGGATCCATGTTAATTGGGCGAGAGTTTGCCCAATACATGGCGGTCTCACCCAGCTCACCGCAAGTGAAGTCACCGAGCTAGCTCGTCTCCCGCCATTGAGCTTTCCCTGTTCGAATAGTATGTAGGAGATCAACTCGCCATACAAGACTAGGTCACCAGCTCGCCCCTCCGCCTACTAGTCTTAATTCATGGTTTGTATGCGGGGTAGCGAGACGGGTCACCCTCGAAGAATAAGTTGAGGATTTCCCATATGCTAATGTCTGATTTTGTTCAATTAAATACGCCAACAGTCACGAGTTAGGAGATCATACCCAACAAGGTAAAAATCCTCTGAAGCAGATGCTGGTTCTATCAGCAGGAACCCAAAGTGGAAAGCTTAGGTGCAGATCTCGATGGAACTGCTGCCACCGTCGCTTCAGAAGATGGAAACCTGTTAGGATTAACCTAAGTAGATCTTTAGAGTCCAATTTAACTGAGATGAATTAAATGCTTTGTCAAGCTCGCATCGAAATGCGAGTGGCAAGCCGAATGTAGTTCTTTTAGTATAAATATGAGAATTTATGCCTCATAAAACGGTCCAAAAATATTGAATACAAAGGCTATATCAAACCAAAGCAAAAGAGGCTTAATTAGCCCAAACCCTCTTTCATTTAATTCTATTTATCAACGCTTGGTGAAGAACATTCTATATGTTCTTCACTAAATTCACCTTTCGGTATTTATTTCTCACAATTATTGTTTGGTTAGCTAAAATCCTCAAGCCGCATTAAATACAATCAGTCCATTTACTTTAGCAATCAACATAAAGTATCATTGTTTAAGAAGTACTCCCTCGTTTCAGATTAACTTGCACCATCTGATGGGCTCACAAAATAAGTAGGTAGAGTAATGAGCACAATTTTGTGTGGTAGTTTCGTAAACTTTTATAAAGTGAATAAATGAATTAGATTATGTATATGTGAGCCCAAAAGTAACATTTTATGAAAATTGTGGATATTGTGGGGTGAAGTTTTAATTTTTATTTTATTGGTGTGTGCAACTTATTTTAGGACGTTCAAATAAGAAAAGGTACAAGTTATTATGGGACTGAGAGAGTATTTTTAAAATTAGTGACACTTCATATGTGCAATGGTGACACTTGAAAAAATAGATCTCATATAAACTCGGGATCACATAAAATTTTGCTTCACTCCCTATTATTTTTTGCAAACTTTTTATATGAAATATTTCACGGATCTAGAATCCATGAATTATGAACTGCGGGTCAGAAATGATAAGCACATAAATAAAAAGTGAAAAATTCGCAGATCCTGTACGGGTCAAATCAGGTCAAATAAAAATTTCAATAAAATTCATGCAAAGGCAAAACAATAAAACCGCTCAGAGATTTGTGTTACTATAAAGACAAACATGTGTTACTGTTACATGAATATGGATCTGTAAGGAAGATTCTGTGAAACATGACCCGTAGATCCAAAGGAGAAGGGCATAAACATAAAGGGAAAAATTCACATATCATACGTGGGTTGAACTTGGTCAAACAGATTTTTCTATAAAATTCATGCAAAGACAAAACAACAAGAGTCGCACTGAGGTCTGTGTAACTATAAAGATAAACATATGTTACTGTAAGTACATCTATGCGTTACTGTAAGGACAAATAACACATACTTATTTTTTTTATTACACATATTTTTTCGTAAGATATTGAAAATTGTGTTATTATACACACACAAATGTATTACTGTAAACAAAAATGTGTGTTACTGTATGAACAAAACAACAAACCCTCTATTTTCATTTGTTTCTCCCTCTATTTTTTTTTTATTCTCCTTCTGACCTATGACCAACTGCTTTAATTAAAGACCGAAACCATCATGTTACACAATTGATTTAGTAAAAATATATTTCTTGTCATCATCACGTGTAGTAACAAATAATTGCTCTTATAGTAAAACGTACTTGTTTTAACATTAACACAGACTGAAAATGAGTTTCCATTTTGCATTAGTGTGAAATTTTAGGAAAAAATCGCTTGACCCGATCCGACCAGTACAGGATTCGCGTATTTTCAACTAATTTCTATTTAAATTAATATTTCACAGTAGAATATTTAACAAGAAAGTCCCCATTATTTATTTAACTTATGGCAAGGTCTCATATGCAACTGGTGCACTGATCTAGGATCCGTGCACTCGCCCTACCCTACCCAACTTATTAAATTTGGATCATATAAATAACTCTCTTTTTTATATCTATTCTTTAACACATCCATCTGCACTCCACCTCTGTTCTCTCTCTTCCACACCTATCCACCAATTTCTCACTCACCTCAACCCAATCCTCCCCTCTCAAACTCCTTCTCCCCAACTTCACATACCTCTCCCCACACACTTTCAACAGCGCAAAACTCTTATTTTATAGTTATACTCTATATTTAAGCCAAAGATCTTAGTCGGGTATTTGCATGTTTGACCAGATCCGTGAATGGTATTAATTAAAATCTCAAAAGTAAGGGAAGAAGCAAAGGAAATAATCTCTTTTGAGTACTCATTTTCCTAATTATACAACAAAGTTTTGTTCTCCTTTTTCACAAGGTCTTGTTTTTGTATTTCGATCTGAGTCACTCTAATGTTGTTTTCCTGTTTCATGTAATTTACTGGGTTTATTGATTCAATGTCGATTTTCTAGATATTTGCATGTTTCTGTTATATACAGTTGCATGTTTTTTTATAGGTAGTCGCATGTTTCTGTTATAGGCAGTTGCATGTTTTTTTTATAGGTAGTCGCATGTTTATGTTATAGGCAATTGCATGTTTTTTATAGGTAGTCGCATGTTTCTGTTATAGACAGTTGCACGTTTTTCTTATAGGAAGTTGCACGCTTCTATTATAAGTAGTCGCACGCTTTTGTTATAGGTAGTTGCACGATTCTATTATAGGTAGTTGCACGTTTCAATTATAAGCAGTCACACGTTTTGGTTATAGGTAGTTGCACAATTCTTTTTTAAGTAGTTGCACGTTTTCAGTGATAGTAAGTTGCACGATTCTACTATAGGTAATTGCATGTTTCAGTAATAGTAAGTTGCACGTTTTTATTATAGCCTAGCACGTTGATGTTAAAAGTAGTTACACGTTTTTATTATAGGTAGTAGCACGTTTATGTTATAATTAGTTATATGTTTTGGTTATAGATAGTTGTCCGTCTAAGTTATAAGTAGTTCATATTTTTTAAAAGAAAATTGCATAAACTATAACAAAGAAGTAGGCCCATTAAAAAAAAATGGAGTTGAAAATTGAACCCAAAACCTTTAGCTTGAAAATGAATGTCTAACAACTATGGTACAACAATATATAGAATGGTTTTGACACTTTAACTTTAGTGCCTTAATTTATATTTCAGCCCAAAAAAAATAAAATTGCAAAAAGGTAGAAATTGGAGTTGATCCCTATACCTAATGCCACATAGCGAAGACTTTAACCACTGGGCCAAATCCGTGATCAGTGCTAATTTTTTAACAAAATATCTTATTAAGTGAAGAGTCTGACCCGTTTTTTATAAATGGATCACCCATTTATATGAGTGTATGGTGCACTTGGGTGCACAAGAGTCCCACTCTTAACTTATAGATTTCCCACCGATGTTACCATGATTAGATATTAACGAGGCCAGCATCAATGTCGTTTCTACATGGTATCTTTTGTCCGGCCTCAATTTATTTCTTTATTGTGGCTCTCTAAAATACCTTATTTCAAAATTCAAACAAATATACTTCGTTTGTTTTCAAAAAAAAAAAATCAAACAAATATAATTATGAGTTGTTTAACATTCTTTAAACATGTTTTTCTTTTCAAACTAAACTCAATTAGAGAAACACTTTCAGATTTAGAATTTACTGAAACTATGATTTGAAAGTGATACTATTTGCATATTTGAAATATACGATGCCAAAAATTTAATTTAGTTATCGAAACATAGGAGTAGCATGTTGTTATTATCTTAAATATAGGATGTTAAATTTGTAGGTATAAAATAAAGAATAGGTTTTCAATTAAATTTGTTTAGGGTGGGATTGGTATGTTGGAATAGATAGGAAATTGAATAATCATTCCTTAATCTATTTCAAATACATTGATTGGTATGTACTTTTGGAAGGAATCATAATTCCATTAGTAATGGTCATTCCCAAAAATAAATGAATTGTGATTTCTTACATACCCCATGAATTTATGTATTCCACATTTTGAGGAATGAAATTTTTTTCCACAAAAAATATTATCATTCATTTCATAATATTACCTTATACCCAACAACAACAATAATAATTTAATAACAATATTATTATATTAAAAAACTTATTTAATAAAAATAAAAATAATAGCCAACTCCAATAATAATAATAATCATATTAAATATAATCATATTAAAATATATAAATTATATAATTTTTTTAATAATAATACTATATCTCGAAAAATTTAAATTAAAGAGAATTTTTAATAATATTTTAATGAAAATAAAATAAAAATATTATTATTTAATAATATATTATTAATAATAAAAATATTAAATTATAATGTTATTATTAACTTATACTTTCAACAATAATTAAAAACATATTAATATGAATATATATGTTTACTAAAATTATATATTTTTATATAAACATAATAATAATATTATTTTTATAATTATAAAAAATATTATTTAAAAAAATATATATTAAAAAGTTAAAAATAATAATATATTAAAAATATATATAACAATTAATAATAATATTAATATTAAATTATAATTAATAATTAATAATAATAATTTTAAAACAGATTCACCAATACTTATATTTCATTCTTAGGTCATACCAATTATAAGAATGATCATTCATATATCATTCCATTCAGACCTTCATTTCATTCATTAATTCATTTCATTCAGCCGTAATTTCATTCAATCATACCAATCATGCCCTTATAGTATAATATTTATACCACTATATTTATAAATTAATATCATAACACTTATCAACAGATATTATTACATTATAAACTAAACTCATAATATTAAATACTATATATATTGATTTATAAAAATAGTGATAAACATTGATATAAATTTCACAGTATGAACAAATTTAACTTAATACATCATCCGTTCTAATTTAGATTGCACGTTTTTCTTAATTTAACCATTTTCTAAAATAGAAATATAGTAACTTGACACACTGAAAATACCACGTACGCTTATCTCTTATTTACACTACATGTCACTATATTTATAAAAATACCTCTTAAACATAAAACACATTTCTTACATAAAGTAGAAAGGACATATATAACCCTCAACCAAACCAATTTTACATCATTTAATACTATAAACAATACTTTTATTAAAACTCGCACTGTTTATAAATATGCAATCTAAATCAAGACGGATGGAGTAATTTTTTGGGTAATGCTGAGTTGAGTGATTCATCCTAGGGTAATAAGGGTATTTCTGATATTTTGAATCTGACTAAATAGCAACGTATTAATTTTTTTGTGTGAAATAAAATAAAAGTATAGTAGGAGATAAGAATTGGGAAAACAAAAAATAGAAGGAAAAGTGGCACATGGTCTTCATGTGCAAATGCTCCACTCTTTTATGAGATTTGCCCAAATTGCTCCCTTCTCAATCAACCAACATTAACTTTCACACTCTCTCTCTCACTTAACAAAGTAAATTCATGTTTTAGTGAGAGAGCTTTCCAAACCAATTTATGCTATTCAAAAATTAACACCTCACTTATATTATAGGGCTTCTTCGTGCATCGATTGCATAGTTTTGCAATTTGGAGGACCCCTGCGGTCTATCTTGATCAGATTCATTGTGTTGAAGTTGTTGATTTGATTACCAAAACTAGGGGTTATTGATTCCGGAGGTAAAATATATTTGTATCTTGACAAGCTGCTTTGATCCGGTGTATTGATGATTTGGGATTGAATTGTGGAAAATTTTCGCGAAAGATGCGACGGCGGCCGACCGACTTTCGGCGCCCGGTTCGAAGGAGGTTTTCATGGTGGATCTGGGTGCTTCTTCTCTCATTTCTCATTGCAGGTTTTGTGCTTTTTGTTGTTCAGCATAACTATCGCGATGAAGATCATGTGGAACAGCCTGTTATGGTAAGGAACAACTATCTTTCTGACTCGGTTTTGCTATTTTGATTTTATTGAATGAGATTTCATTGCTGTGTTTACTCCTCCAGCAGGAAAATCAACTTCTTGTGATCTAGGTTTTGTGAAATCATCTGTATTGTGTTTGCCTATTATTGTCTTATTTCTAGGCCATGATTCTCTTTAAGATTCAAATTGGTAAATCTCCAATTTTATTGTCAGAGACAGATACAACTGTTGAGTGGAGCTTGATATGAATGTAGAAAATCTGCTCTCATGATTAACCAGTCAATCGTTACCAATAAAAGATCAGCTGATGTGATTATAGGGTTTTTTTTTAAGATTACATGTGATTATAAGCACAAAGAATTACGTGTAAAAGCAGATTTGAGTGTTTTGTATTTGAATGCTTCTACTTAAATTAATCACCTAGAATCCATAATCTAAAAGTTAGGAGGGGTATGCTTATACTTGATTCTAGCTTCTCACTAATATTTTACTCTGTCCATTTATATTTATCAAACAATCAACATCTAGTTTTCATCGAATTTGCAAACATTTGTGAATTCACTATTAAACAATTTTTCTCACAATCACTAAATTAAATCACCTCCTTAAAAGCATAATTTTTTGCTAACACCCCTACATATCTGCTAGCTTCTTTTTGGTATTTAGTAAATCAAAATATAGTAGGAATGTTTTTAGGTATTGAGTGATTATTTTGCAGAAGTTACGGTGTTTCAATAAAAAGACTTGTATTTCCTTTTTTTGTTGAGCTTCTAGATCATATTACAATATCTTATTTGTATGATTTCTTGAGTTATGTACTTTTGCTATTACCTTTAGACTCTCTTTACTATGTGGTAGTTAGGCTTTTTTTAATACACTGATTACCCTATATCGAGATAATTAGAAATTTAAAGCTGCCCCTGATGCAGTATTCTTGCTGCATTCTTATTCTCAATCTTTCTGATGGAGCAACTGTGGTTAAGGACATTTATTCCATTTTCTACAAGGATCAACTATTAAGACTCACAGTTATGTGTTTCAAGTATATAGGTTAGATATAACCTGCATGCGATAACCTTCATGGAATAATAAAGAGTTGTTTCAGAAAAAAAATCTCCAGTAAACCACTAAAAAATACTACATCCGTCCTGATTTAGATTGCTCAAATGAAAAGGGCACGAATTTTAATAAAAGAGTTGTTTATTAGTATTAAATGGTGTAAAGTTGCTTTTTATTGAGGGTATAGAGGTCATTTCTGCTTTATGGAAGAGAGGTGCCTTTTTGGAAGGTGTTATTTTGAGTGTGTAATATAGTGGCAAATAGTGTAAATAAGACATGTTTGTAAGGGGTTATTTTAAGTGAATAAAGTTGCTTTTTTGCTATTTTATAAAATGGGAAAACAAAATAAGGATGTCAATTTATTGAAACGAGCAATCTAAAACAAGACGGAGGGAGTATCAAAGGTCTCACTGTTTTACTCTGCATTGGATGATTTTATATGACTATAAGAAGACTCCCGAGGATTGTTTTTATATATTTTGAAAAGCTGAAACAGTATTGTTGAATCTAACTTCTAAGTGTCCTAGGCTCAAGGTTCTACCAATCCTATTTTTGCTACTCCAAATTGTTGGTATTCTAATCAATTTTTTTTTACAACATTGATAATATTGAATTTAATTTATTTTCTGAATCAGAGTAGTAAATGCATTAGGTTTCTACATTTTGTTGTCTTTATACTCTTTCTTTTTACTTAATCAATGGCACTTATTCTGTTCATTTGGTTTATTTTATAAATAATTTTATTAGGTCCTTTTGTAAGTAACATATTTAGGCAACTCTATTCGTATATAGATTATATTATTTTTTAAATGGATATGTATTTGTTTTAGAGTAGTGTTTTTTATGAAAAGATGCAAAATATTAGTAGGTTATTGTGCATGAAAGCACGTGGTAAGACATTAAGTACTATGAGCTCCTTGAAGGTTTTGAATATAATTTAATGTTTTTGATGAAAATGAATGAAAAAAACACTCTGTCTTATTTTCCAATAGAAGTTAAAGTTCTAAGTAGAAATGGCACCCTAATGGGCTGAACCTCCAGCATTGTAATTAGTTCTTGTCATCCTAGACAGTTGACATATTAAGCATATTATATTTCTTTAACCTCACTATCTGATCTATGCCTATTCCATAAAAAACAGAAACGTTGAAAAGTATTTGGCCTGAGCTCTATCATTTACTCTTCTCACTGCATTCTGGAACTCTTATGAATGAGTATGACATGAAATACCATTATGAGAAACACTTGGGTGCACCAATTGCACCGTGCAATTGGTGCACAACTAATATTGTTAATTGAAAACAACTATTACTTTTCAGGGAAAACAGCTAATACTGACCAACTAATACCTTGTAATAAAACAATCAATACTATTTAAAAATTGCTCTTGAGTTGCACAATGCAACTGGTGCATAGAAGTATTTTTCTTCCATTATATCTCAATAATTTCCCATTTTAGCCTCAACCACACTAAATCTGCATTTATCTGGTGAATATCCTACTCTGTATAGGTTCATCTTATTCCATTCATCTGTTTACACTTGTTTGCTAAATTGGACAGAGGCATCACCACTTGAATGATAGTTTTATGAATTATCATTTCAGATCCTATAATTCTTGTTCGTCTAGTTCGAAGAGCCTTTCGGTTTTTTCTTGTTCCACATGTTCTATCTCAGCTACTTAATGTGTTGCTATGTTAAATTTTCTCGGCGTGCATGCATTTGTTCTCTATATTTTAAATTTTGACAGTCTCATGTAAACCAGTTTTACCGTGCAACTGGTTTGCATTTTGTGTATATTTTTTAACAGTATTAGTTGTTTTATTAAAAGGTAAACAATATTAGTTGTTTTACTAGAAAGTGATAATTGCAAACCAGTTGCATGGTAAAACTGTTTTACATAAGATCAACTTCTAAATTTAATACTGTGTTTTCCAGGAGATAAACCACAGAAACGAAAGGGCTGTTCACGAGAATCGAAACTTTACCGAAGAATTAATAAGTGCTAGATCATACGCCAGACAATTATCCGAGCAAATGACCCTTGCCAAAGCATATGTTATCATTGCTAAAGAACACAATAATCTCCATCTTGCGTGGGAGTTAAGTTCAAAAATAAGAAGCTGCCAATCGTTACTCTCCAAAGCTGCAAAAAGAGACGAGCCTATAACTCTAGAAGAAGCTGAGGTCATAATAAAAAGTCTGTCATCCCTTATTTTTAAAGCTCAGGACGCCCATTACGATATTGCCACCACATTAATGACAATGAAATCCCATATCCAGGCTCTCGAAGAGCGTGCAAATGCAGCTACAATTCAAAGTACCGTGTTTGGACAGCTAGCTGCCGAATCAATCCCGAAGAATTTCAACTGCTTTGATATCAAACTCACAACCAAATGGCTTCAGAACAAGACAGTACAAAAAGAGCTTGTCAACTCTCCTCGATTAGTGGATAATAACCTTTACCACTTTTGTATATTTTCTGACAACCTTGTGGCTGTTTCCGTTGTGGTCAATTCCACTATTTCAAATGCTGAACACCCAAAGCAGCTCGTTTTTCATATCGTTACAAATGGGGTTAAATATGGGGCCATGCAGGCCTGGTTTTTGCGCAATGATTTCAAAGATGCTGCTATAGAGATTCAAAACATCGAACACTTTTCCTGGTTGAATGCGTCTTATTCACGCAACCCTAAGTTGCTAAATCATCTTCGATTCTACATCCCAGAGATTTATCCCCAGTTGGAGAAGGTGGTTTTCCTCGATGATGATGTTGTAGTTCAGAAGGATTTAACACCTCTATTTTCGTTAGATTTACATGGGAACGTAAATGGAGCTGTGGAAACTTGTCTCGAAGCTTTTCACCGATACTATAAGTATCTCAACTTCTCAAACCCGCTTATCAGCACCAAATTCGATCCACAAGCATGTGGGTGGGCATTCGGTGTGAATGTGTTCGATTTGATTGCTTGGAGGAAGGCAAATGTGACCGCAAAGTATCACTTTTGGCAGGAAAAAAATAGTGATATGTCACTTTGGAAGCTCGGGGACACGCTCCCTCCGGGGCTTCTGGCTTTCTACGGGTTGACCGAGCCTCTTGATCGAAGATGGCACGTTTTAGGATTGGGGTATGATCTGAATATTGATAATCGGTTAATAGAGACTGCAGCTGTTATTCACTATAATGGGAATATGAAGCCTTGGTTAAAGTTGAGTATTGGCAGATATAGGCCTCTATGGGAGCAGTATGTGAATCAGAGTCATCATTATCTTCAAGAGTGTGTCACAAGTTGATGTTTTTTAAGTTTCAGGTAATTAATTTATTTACTTTTTCTTAGTAGCACAGAATAGAAATTTTTTACATTTGTGATATGAGCAACTTTTTTCTTCTTATTAATTATTTCAAGTTATAATATATATCATTGAAAGAAAGTCTGTATCTGTAGAGTTCATTTTTGTGATTATTTCAGCCTCTGCAAATTGTTTTTTGGCAGATGTGATCAGCTCCTGCAAATTATATTATTAATCTTCTCTTTCGAATTCTAGCCTGCTTGCTTTATATGATTTCTGGTGAGGGTATTTTTAAATGGTCTTAGCTGTTTAACTGAACAGTATTAGTTGTTTTCATCATTTCAATATATATTACATTCTTTCCAACGCCTCTTTTATCTGTTGAAGTTGTGATTTAGATTTTCTTGAGAGCAGTCTGCTGTATTTAGTCTCGAATACAATTTGTACAGCTTTCACTCTGAATACAATTTGTTCATCTTTAACTCTGAATACAAAATCTTAATTGCATATGTACATACATACGCATGTAATGCTACAAATAACGAGTACTGTAATATACAGTATTTTTATATAGGACAAGGAATTTTGAATATTTAAACTGAATTTATCAACTAACTCTATTTATATTTCGCGCCTTGTTTTATAGCTACATTTTGAACATGTGGATAAATAATGAGACACATTTGCGTGAGGCATAATATAATTTGGACATAACGTTTTAGCACTTTTTAAGGGGTGAGTGTTGATTGTGCTAGTTTATACTTCGTCTCATGCATAAGACTGTCTCATACGAGTTTTTATCTAAAAGAATTGTTTTATGTAGTTAAAACAATATATTTGCATTCAAAGAATCAAAATGTCTTTTTAATCACAAAAAATTTATGGACTTAGCTTCACGTGAACCCTCTTCTTCCGAGTATTACTATTTAGTATAAAAATATATCATTATTTAGCAATGCAAACTGTTATAGTTTTGTGATTTTGAAAAGAACAACACATAAAATTAAAAAAAATTAAATGTTGATACTTGTTATACTATTATGCTAACTTGAAAAGGAGAGCTCAAGTAAATTCGAATTGAGAAAATTACAGTTAGATACAAGATTTAGGATACCATTACAACCAGATATAAAGTGCAGAAATTTGAACTAAAGTACGCCGTACTATAGTTCAAATTTGAACTAAAGTGCAGTACCTGGTTGTAATGTTTTGAGTGACTTTGTAGTGAAATGTTCTCCCAAATTCACAAGAAATCTGTTATTTCAGCCTCTATCAGTTTGGTAGCTATCTCTACAAGCTTTAAGTTATATGCGAAAGTTGCAGGTCTAGTTGTTTATAATTGTTTTAATGTACTAAAAATCACTTTTCATTAATGCATAAAAACACTTAATTAAGGTCGTGAACAATTTATGCAAGTTTCAGGTGAGTTAGTCTCACTTTGCCTGACAAATCAGTTTGTATGTCTCACTTTGCCTGACAAATCAATTTGTATGTCTTTTATAAAAACAATTATATGCACTAAATGACAAATATATGAAAAGTTCAGAAAATGCACAGAGACACGAGACTTATAGTAGTTCAAAGATTCAATCTCTTATATCCACTTTTCTTAATTGAACAAGAGAATTTGTTCACATAAAATCCTTGTTTTAGAGTGCCAAGGTGCACTCAACAAATTGATCTCTCTTAGGTAACTTGGTCGCTAGAAAAACAGAGTAGTAGTGCTCACTCAGCTACAACTTTCAGATTGAATTCTCTCTTCAACTCATTTGCTAAAATTTTCCCACAAAAACTAAGCATCTATCACTCAAACTTGGATCTATGGGTTTTAGTTGGGTTTTCTTTCCAACTAAGTGAGACATCATTTACAATGAAATACGATAATAGGATAATACTATTTCTAAGCTTTTAATTTATAATTATGTAAGTTCAGGAAGAACTCTCTTCAATGTTGAAACACGTAAAAATTCTTGTGGTTTCGAGTATTTCAGTAAATGCTAAGAATAAGCTTGAGTTCTTGAGATTGTTTGATTTCTCGTAAACTTGTTTGTGTCCAAGGCCTTCTGTATTTATAGAGCTTTTGAATTTCCACGTGTTGGAGAAGCACTCACTCAAAAGTCTATATTATTTGTAGGGTTAAACGAGTCTAACGTTGTGTACACCCCTTTAAGCATGGGTTGAGTATGGTGTATTAAATGCTTGTTTTAACTTTTTACAGACTTGACCCTTGTAGCAAGTTACTTTTGTCAGACATGTCGACATTGTATCAAAACAAAGCTATAGACTCGAGTTATGCTAAATCTACACACGTCGGAGGGGACGTTTGACGTTATGTGGGTGTCGCGCGGCTGGCGCGACTGACAGGCGTTGTGTCGTGTCACGCACGCGACTGAATATATATATATATATTATTAAATTTGTTATTAATTAATTAAACTTATTACTTAGTATTAATTAATAATTTTTAATTAATTAATTTAAAAATATTAATTACAAGTATTGATACAAATAATATTACGCACTCTAAAAATATTAAGCAGTCTAAAAGTATGTGTTCAAATAATATTAATACAGTCTTGATTAATAATAAAAACATACATGAAATTTAAATGTCTTTTTCCCCAATCTAAGCACGGTTTCTTTTTTATCTGTCCGTCAGCACATAATTGGGGGTTTCTCCATCCTTGACGCATGAATGTTGCACAAACCTTGAAGAATACGATTCTGAAATTAGCTGGATCTCCATTAATTCTGAATTTACCCTGCAATTAAATTAATATAATTTTTATTAAGATATACATATAGTTTTACAAAAAAAATTACGTGTAAAATGCAAACATGATTAAACTTACTTCGAATATAGTCCACATGTGTTCCCGGCACTTGGAAGGTACCATGGATCAGTTTGTCCATTTTGGGTCAAGGTACTTGCAGCATATGCCCCGTACCACGTTATTCACACAGAATCCAAACCGTGCGATGAAACTGTCGTGTCCAAGCAGTTTGTCCATATTTAGAATTATATAATGTTTTTTTTTTAAAAAAAACTTGAGGTTTTTATAAAAATTAGATATTACCTCCCATCTTTGTCCAACCACAGCAATGGCGGGGGTCTTTCCTGGTTATCGATACTGCTGACATTTTCTGATGTTCTTTTTTTTGCACTCATCTTTTACTAAGATATACAAATAGATTAGTTTTTATAAATTTAGATAAGTAAATTGTCTATTATTATTGATTTTTATATAAGTTTATTTATATTAAATTACTAAAAAATGCAAAAAGTTAAAAATTTTACATCAATAGGTAAAAAAATGGATAATTAATTATCAACTTAAGCAAGTTATTACAAATACCCATCAAACATTCAAATTACAGGATGAATATAAATGAACTACATGTTATTGCCGTCGTCGGGGTTGTTGGGCGGGTTTTGTAAATATGGGTACATGCCCCACCAACCAGACTGCATCGGTTGGGTGAATTGTTCAGGGTCATATCTAGGTTGTCCCCAATATCTTGGATCATGCACTTGTTGCATACCAGCATCTTGGCGAATTTGGTTAATTCCAGTATGGACAAAATCTAGAAATTGTGGATGTTGGTTAACTTGTTGGAGCAACAACTGCGTGTCTTGTTGAACGCATCCCAACCTATGATGCGCTGAACGAGGGTTGACGTTTACATTGTTTATGTCGAACGTTGGGTTGTACACTCTGATATGTGTAATCTTTTCATACCAATCTATATAGTCATGCACTGTCTGATTCGGAATTACAGCTTCCCTACCAAGGTGCTCGAGTGGATAGTAGTGAGTCTCCATCTCGTGCCAGTATGCAGTTTGAGTTCCATACACCTTCTTGTACCCCTTTGCATTAGCACCCAATCTTGAGCGGTTTTTATCAAAATCGAGCGGTGCTGGTGGGATATGCTGAACTCTCCCGAATTGTCATGCAACCCTCTTAGGCATATAACTTCGGCATAGTCCATAAATCTTACGCAACCGTGGAATAACGATGTGGGAGGGATATTAGATGGAATGCCGAACGGAGTCCAATTGATCTATAATCTATGAAAAAAATATTTATATGACATTTTGCTACTTAAATTATAAATTACGTATATTCTATTAAAATGTATTGAGAATGAGAAACATACATGGGTTGATGGGTAATTATCCAATAACTTGCGATAATGTAGAAGATCCCGAGCCCCTCTCCTGGAATCGAATGTTATTTTTTTATTCCATTTCAATGCACGTGGGGTTTCCGGATCATAACAACTAGCTTCGCCGCGTTTGCACAACTCGGTGAAGTACTCGTATATCCAACACTGAAAAATTGCAATGAGTTGGTATTATTAAAAAAATGAATTGATAACAATGTATTAATTATTATTGAAATTGAATTTTAAACTCAAGTAGTGTTAAGCACCCCCCTATCTGTGTTGTCTCACATCTTGATGTCTGTCCGAGCTGGTGATATAAATACGCCAACGCGGCAGCTCCCCATGCATAATTAGGAATGGTGTTTTGCACATCACCCAACACCTTTAGATACCTTATGGGGACAGTGTTACACGTTTTATCTACAAATAGTGTAACCCCCATCATGTACCATAGGTAACCTCGAGCAATAGATTCATCACTCATGCCAGTGTCAGTGGTTGTACACTCTTCTCTTATATTGCTAAAATAACCTTTAGTTGGATCTATGAGTTTGTTACCGCATGCACTCTTTAGTGCTTGATCAGTTCGATCTGCTCCTTCTGGAACAATGACGGCTCTACCATTTATGTTCAAGCCTACATTGAAAGTAATTATATTTTTTATTAGTAAAATTAAATAATAATAAAATAAAATATCATTTAGTATTTAATTCAATAAAAATTATATTTATATTTAGTTTACCAAGGATAGCCTGAACGTCGTGGAGTGTGATCGTCATCTCCCCGAAAGGCATATGAAGACTGTTCGTCTCAGGGTGCCACCGTTCGACGAATGCTGTAATGAGGGGCATGTTATTGGATGGAAACATCATACCCCCCAACTCGGCCAATCCAGACGCATTAATTAAATTTAAGGAGACACCGGGATTGAACGAATTCAATAGTCATCTACTAATACTTTGCTTCTGGTTTGGCTATCGAGTACCTTAACAAAGTGCTACATATTTTTTACATAAAAAAATGAACCCATTAATTTATATATCGTAATCGTTTGAAATAATAATTAAAATAAAACATGTGTTTTACTTATAGGATCCTCCCATATTTTTTTGGCCCGGTGTGCTTTGAAAGAGCACAACACTGTTGGATCTTCAAGTCCTCCAAGTTGAGACGTCGTCGTCAACCATTCCAAAGTTTGTCGGGAATAGTTTGAGCCTTGTGCTGCATCCTGGTCATACTCATCCTCATTCTCCTCCTCACTTTCGTTAGAACCTTCGTGGTGGGTAGAGTGATGAGACGTAGACGGGCCCTGTTGATGATTATGTGTAGACGGGCCCTGGTGATGATGCGACGTAGACGGGCCCTGTTCATGATAATGGGACGTCGTCGGTCCGATGTTAATGGAGTACTGAGATGTATCCATAGCCGGAATATGCTCGGAGGACATAAACGGATGGGTTGATGGTGAAAAAGTTGGGAAGGGAATTGGTGTAGGAATGTAATTTTCAAGGTTATAATCAACAGAAGACTCGTATGAAGCATATCTTGTCTAAAACTTTCGTCAATGGGTTGTTGAAGGGGGGTGTTTAGTCGAGAAGTTTAATGTGGGTGAGAAATTGAAAAAATCACCGCATTATTTTGCCACTCAAATTCTTTGAATAAGTGCATCACGTCTTTGACGTTGTTGTGCATCGCGTCGCGTCTTTGCCTGGAAGAAGCAAGAACACACCGATTGCATACTCTGCAAAGGCGGGAGCACTCGAAGCAGAAGGATAAACCGCGACGTCGTGCTAATTATGAGTCTAGAAAGAAAGAGAAGGATAAATTTTATACATTTTTTAAATTTTTAATTCAAATTTTATACGAGAAAGAAATAAGGAGAAAGAAATAAATTTTTTTATATATTTTTTTTCATATAATGTGTATATTTATTTTTCATGTAATTTGTGTATTTATTTTTTCATGTAATTTGTGTATTTATTTTTTCATGTTTAAATTGATAATTGAACTAATTTTTTTTTTTTAAATGAACTAATAACAAGTAACTAATTAATGAAACAACTAATACTTTATAACTAAATAATTTATATATTTAAATTATTTAAAAAACTCGCTCGTAAAAACACGTGAAAACAGTAAATGTGTACGTTATTATGGGACGTAGGGAATATCAATTAATACTTTTAATTATTGTGGAATTAATTATAATTAATAAATTATAAATTAATTCAAATTTAATTAAAAAAATCGAAAAAAAAAAAATGTTGTTGTGGCGTGGTACGACATCGCCTTGGATTCTCGTCAAGGTTGTCCACAAACATGTAATAATACACACACAAATGTCACACATCTTTTCGGATGTGTGTAGATTTAGCAATTGTGCTGAGGACACTAAGGTTGAGACAATTATCCTTAGAATCATTAAAAATAGGATAATAAATGTCTATTTGGGATTTAATGCGAACAAAAGAAATGTTTACATTTAGGTTCATTAAAGAACCAAAAGTTTGTTCTAAACTAGGTTATGTGCCCTCATAAGAACTGGTTTTCAAACAATCAATTTTTCTCTGACATTGGACCAATAAGGAGTCTATTACACAGGTGACTTAACTCTTTCAATAATGAACAACTCTACTGATGGATTAAAAACATCAAATAGATTGTGCAACTAGTTTTCTCAATGTTGAACTAGTTCTTCAGGTCTTGATTTCTTCAAGCAACTTGCAGACTTCTTGTCCTTAGATGAGTTCCCCTCAATGGATGATTTTCTCTAATAGCTTTTCATGTAACTCAGCTTCCTAACGTTTAAGCTGATACAACTAACCTGAGTACACTTTCACATACTATACGTTATTGTTGAGGGATAATTAACTTGACCATCTAACCTGACTGCTACAACTTGATGGTTTGTAATTCATCTACTCAGGAGTTTTGATATCTAATCAAAATCTTGTCATTTATATGCTAACACTTAGGCTATGTTTGTTTTGGGATTCACATGGATGGACTTAAAACTTTGCGCCCCCCTTCTCATATGAGTTTGGGATTTAGAGTCTGATTTTCAAACCCCATATTCAGTCCACACCTACAAATACCTATAAAACATATTATTACTCTTCCCAATACATCACACTTTATACACTATATTACTCTTCTCAATATAATATAATAATACAACATCAATCACTATTAAAGATTGATTTGACATAAAATTAAATCTTACCCTACTCAAATCCCAAAACAAACACACACATTTACTATTCATCAATGATTCTAAATCCCTAGATTCTAAAGTCTTGACTTGCTCCGCATACTTAAATCCCAAAATAAGTGCAACCTTATAGATGCTAAACTTGTGAATACAACATATACATATTTATTTGCACGTATGCACATAGTTGAAAAAAAAAATTAAAAACCACCTGAACCGTTTGAATTGTATCGAACCAAACCATAAAAGCTAAAATGATCTAATAATAAAATTTAGTCCATACCTTTTATTTCTTATCAATTCTATCACATGTTTTTTTTTCTCTCAATACCCAGCACATATTTCTACTTAATACTTAAAAACTTTATAAGTCATCATTTTCGGCAAAGTTCATTTAATGTGATTGTCATAATCCACTTGTCTTGTTGATGTGTAAATATTATAATAAGAAAAAAAAAATAACTCACCACATAAGATTAGAAAATGCAGGACAAAAAATATCACTACGTAAGACTAGTTCTGTCTTTTCTAATCTTACGTCGGAAATGGTAACTCGGGATGTTTTTAAGTATTAAGTAAAAATATGTTAGATTTGAAGGGAGAAAAATGTAGAGTTAATCACTCTTGGGTGTAAAACAAAAATGAGTATCACTCTTAGGTGCAAGGAATTTTTGTAATTACTAATAGGTGCAAAAGGTGTACTAAAAAGACTAATATACCCTTACCTTTTCCTTAGGCCCCGTTTGGTTCTCGTGATTGATTGGGATATGCTAGGATTAGGATTTTAATTCCAACTAATCTATCGTTTTGTTTGTGGGATGAGGGTCCATGATATGCTTCAAACCCGAGTAGAAAATGTATAAAATCCCTCCATGGAGGGATATGTCAATTCCCTGTGAAATATGTGATAGAACATATCCCAAGTGCAAAGTTACAAATTGTCCTTATATTACTTGAATAGATTCACAAGAATGGAGTGTGTTGTTTCAATTTAATTTCAGGGTGTTTATGACATTTCAATAGGTATCTCATCTAATCACTCACTCAAATCCTACAATCCAAAAACGCATATCTTGATTCAAACAAATCAAGTCTAATCAATCCAATTTTACTAATCTCACTCAATCCTATCATACCTAATCAATCCAATCCTGTGAACCAAACGCTCCCTTAAGGGATTGTTGAAAACCAAAAACATATGTTCATCTTTCAAAAATTTACACATCCAGAAAATTTCAGCCGAAAGAAAAGCATTATAACTTGAAAATTTCATATCAAAATTGAAAAATTACAGAAATTTATACATATCTAAAATCCAAAATTTTATATTTCTTCGTCTAAATATCAAACACATATTTTCCTCTTCATTCGACATGCACATATACATAAAATTCTTGCATAGGTTCATAAATTATGAACCTATGCAAGAATTTTATGCCATTTCCATCTCTAGATCCACCACCATCCTCCATCTCCAGATTCAGATCCACAAACCTCCATCTTCATAAATCAACAATTTCATCAAACACCCTAGATCCGCCCCACACCCTAGATCCAATAAAAATTCCAAAAACCATATCTTTAGTCCAAAAAAACGCTAGAACACAATTCAGAATCATCAAATGAACATCAAAATCCCCACCATTTTGCAAATTACAAAAAAGGGAGCAATAAAGATTTCAAGAACACAAAGCCCAGATCGGGACAGATACCCACGAGCAGATATCACAAATAGGAATCACGCCGAAAAGGGGGTTTTGTGTGTGTGGGGGTGGGGGGAAGACGATGGGATTTTTGGGTTCTAGTGTGTGGGGGACGTAAATTTTTTTTGGTTTGTGGGGTGTGGGAGAGATGAATGAGGGGTGGGGGGTGGCTTATTTTGTTGATTAGAGGATATTGTGGGTATTTTATGTCTTGTTTTGCACCTCTTAGTGATTAAAACCATGCAATTCAAATACATTTTTAAATGATATTAATTTTTTTTCACTTAACAATATTAATTGATCAGTATCACTTGTATTACTGAACATTTTTTATTTTTTTTGGTTTTCACCAAAAAGTATTAGTTGTGTATAATTGCATCTGCAACTGTACAAGAGACTTAATTCAAGGAGATATTGTTTACACTGGCTAAAAAGAAGCAATACAACCATCCCATAGTTCAGAACCTTAAAAAGGTTTCACTATTTTCTCTTTGTTTTACGTCAAATGTAGTAACCATAGTTATTAGTCAACCACTTGAAGATTGGTAAACAATTCAACCACATCTTGAAAGAAATGAAAAAAATATGCAACTCTTATCTGTTCCAATGCCGCACTTAAGTATATGAATAGTTATGTAGGAATAACTGATCAAGAAACCTGGAAATAACAGCCGGCCGTACCCTAAGCTCGTTAGAAACTATTGTTTTCGACAAATTCACCCCTCTGGCTGACTGGGAATTTTTGTTAAGTTGGATTTCTCAGCTTCGATAACACCCTGCGTAAATGCAAAAGTAGCAGTTGAGTACAAACTAGATAATAGACTCCTACCACATATTTTTATACAAACCTTAATGATCATTATGGCTGCATCCTTGTGTAGAACTTCATTATACTCGTGACAAGCAAGATTCTGGGAGATGAATACGTTCAGGGTTAACTAAAATGAATCTAAAACCAAGTCATTAAAATAATAACTATTTAATACTGACTTGCACACAGTTTGGGCAGCCAGCATCTCCTGAGCAGTGGCATGAAGAAAGCAGTTCTAAAGCAGCAGTTAGCATCTCCGTGAACACAGGTTGTACCTGCCATGTTGTATTTACTTATTAATACTGTTAAATGAAAATAACTAATATTGTTCAGTGAAAACAACTAATACTGACCAACTAATACCATTTAAGAATGCACTTGAGTTGCATGGTACAACTGGTGTGTAGAAGTATTTTGCCTAAAATAAAATACAATGGCCGTAGAAAATAAAGAAACTAATAGATCCAACCATTACCATTTCAAGTCTGATGCCTCAAATCAGCTAAGTTTCTCCGCGAAAAGGAAAAAAAAACTCTAAAATTAATCACAAGTAGATCAGAAAACATAAGGTATGTGGCACCAATTATATCTTTCTATCTCTTCCTCGACATACAACCAAAGGTGAAAAGAAATTCAGCTTTGATAAAACTCTCTCCCATAAGATACGAAAAGAAATAAGGTATCTCTTTTTCCAACTAGCTAGTCTTGCGCTTATGGGGTGCTGGTCATGATTTTTTAGCTGTTAACATTCTGCTCTCCAAGTCAAGGAATCAAACAAAATTTAACTAGATATGAGAGCTGAGAAAGAAAAATACGAAACAAGCATTGTTACATAAGAATAATCGCAAGTAACCTTCTTTGAGATGCCTGTTCCTCCAGGGTGAGGATCATACAGCAGAATTCTTTCAGGAACATAGCGGTTATCATGAGGATTTGCACATTCAGAAGCTAAATCAGATTGATTGCATATAATAAATCTGCAAATCAACATAACCATGAGGAAGTGAAACTTGAGCAATTTCAATAAGGCAAAGTCTTATGTAAACCAGTTTTACAGAGCAACTAGTTTGCATTTTGAGTGTTTTTTTTTAAATAGAAGTTTTTTCATTAAAAGGTATTTATTTTTTTACTATAACGTGATAGTTGCAAAACAGTTGCACTGTCAAACTGTTTTACATAAGACCAACTCATTCAATAATTGTGTTGAGATAAAACATCTCAAGACTATCAGATTGAAGGATACAAGCTTTACGAGGGAAAAGAAACAAATTATCATTATTAACATGGTGGAATGCTGAGAACTCACAAAGGAACTATATTAAGAAGAGCGTGCCCAGCAGCATGTAAGCCCCCACGAAAGGAGTAAAGTGATGTTTCAACAGCTGTCTTTACTGATTGTGGAACTCGAATCCAAACAGCCTATATCAGGTAATTTAGGAATAATATAAGAAAAATGAAGACTCATAACAAGGAGACAGTTATTATCAGAAAAAAATAAACTGAACAGTTAATCCACCTAAGGAATATTGTCAATTCAGGGCCTAAAAGTTATTAAAACTATCAATTTAAGACCTGAAAGTTTTTCATATCGATTTAGGATCTGAAAAATAGGAAACTATGGGGCCTGAAAGATAGAAACTATCAATTTAACACTCATAAATATTAAGACCATGTTTGGCATCTTATAGTTTATATTGTTATTAGTTAACGTACATAATTATTTTTTCATTTCTACTTTCTTTGCTTATTTTTCCACTTACATGAAATTAATATATCTTTTATTGGAATTGTGATTTATAAAAATATTGTTTGTTAACTAGAAAGTGTATAGAATGTGTGAGTCTTAAACTGGTAGTTTCTATCTTTCAGGTCCCGGATTGACAGTAATCTATTTTTCAGGTCCTGAATCCATAGGAAAAATCTCAGGCCCTATGTTTGTTTAGGGATTATAGTCGGCGGGAGAAATCCCAGACTTTGAAGTCCTAGGATTTCAAAATCCTAATGAATAGTTAAAACATATGTTTGTTTTGAGATTTTGTAGGCTAGAATGGTGGATAAGTTGATTGATGTTGTATTTTTATAATATTATTATGAGTGTATCGAGAGAATAAAATAGTAGATGATATGAGTGTATTGAGAGAATAAATAGAAGAGTAGTGGTAGGTAATAAAGAAAGCAAGAACAGCGACATCTCTTTGGGCAGGTACTGTATGGTCAATTTGGAATGCTCGTAACGATTTAATTTTCAGCAGCATTGATCCGAATATATCGAACATTGTGGAGTCTATTAAAGGCAGATTGTGTTCATGGTTGTGTCTAAAAATCCATCAGTTAGACAACATTCATATTCTAAGTGGATTAGGGAGCCTAAGTCATGTTGTAATATCATCTAGGCGGTGGCTTGGCGCCTTGGTTAGCTTGGTGTAACTTGGGGTCTCTGTAACATGTTTTTTCCTTGTAAGGGTTAGAGTACCCCTTGTACTCTAATTTATGAATTTCATACTTCTACCGATTAAAATAAAATAAAGTAGAGTATGATGAATAAGATATCAAAATCGTTACTTTAAGTCTCAAAACAAACGAAGGTTTGAAATTGCAAAGTCCAAAGTCCGGCAGGGATAGTCGCGAAATGAACATACCCTAAGTTATAATTATATTATTTTTCAAGCCCTGAATAGATAAAACTCCTTTAACATAAACACAATCTTTACAATCATGCACCTGTGATTCATAGGAGTAGTCAGGAAGAGAGAGCTCCACAGTGTCAAAAACCTGGTCACTTCTTCTCCATATGCGTCGAAAACCAAACCATGTAGTTGTTACTTTGCAAATGTGCGTTTCAGCAGTTGTTCTACCAAACTGGTCATTAGTAATTCTAGCTGTATAGGCCTACATATGACAGAAAAGTAATAGGTTAGGATAAAATTCCCATAACCAGGCATTTGGACTGCACAAGGGAAATTCATCATCAAGCTAATTAAAGTTTGAATGCTGACCTGACTGACAGGAAAAAATTGACGAGACTCAACCTAACTGGAAAACTACATAGAAAAGTTGTTTTCCCCCAAAATGGAATTTGAGTGTTGATAGTACTACAAGGGTAGAGATTGTTATTTTATTTATTTTATTTTCCTTGCATCTTCACCTCTGTGAAATGCGTTCCACAATTACTTGAGGTCAAGAGTCTGATAAAAATCGAAAAACAGATATAACTTTGTCCTTTTAAGGCATCAGGTGAAATAATGTAGATCATTACTCAGACCTGTTGCTTCTAGTATGTCTTAAAAGACTAAAGGTCATAAACATAGAAAGAGATCAAGATTGCCAACTTCAAACTTGGGACTTATTCTTACAGTGAGAACAGAAACGTAACCATGTTTGTGGAACATTCTAAAAATAAGATTGCTTTATGCGGTAAAGCTGGAACATAATATCAAATTAAGAACTGTTATAATTCAACATATGCAGAGTGCTATATGTGAAGAAACGGGAACAAAACAACAGAAAAGGATTAGTTTTGAAATCATTACATACAGTGTTGCTGCCAATTACGTGAATATCTGTGTAATCACGAGTTTTTGTGAAGTAGTTCACATCAGCTTGCTCGCACCAAGCAGTTTTACTCGATAAATCCAAATGCTTTACAAGGTAGGTTTTCCCTTGATTCATATAGACAGCCCCTTCATAAACCTGTTATCCAAAAAATATCACACAGAGAGAGGGAGAGAAACTTACAGAAATGGAAGCATATAAATAATGATGCGAGAGAAAGAGAGAGAGAAACTAACAGAGATGGAAGGATCATAACATTATTATATATGCCAAGTCAAATTAGTAGTTATCCTTTTAATACAATATCATACACATTATATAGGTATGCATAACGACAAATGATATACAGGATTATATCAGTACATTCCACTCCAGCGGTGCAGAAAGAAATATTCTGAAGAAACTGGAGGTTTAATCAAGCTGCTCATGTTAATCTATAAATTATATGCTGTAATTGGAAGGTTATGTTCAAATGCCCAAAAATGTTTATGAGTATATGTTGCGTGAATATTTAGACGAAGTAGCTGAAACATAATATAATAAATAGGTTTTCAGCATATTGAAAGTAAACAGGGAAGCAGAAAAACTACAATTAGCCTAATTTAAAGAAAAAGGGCAAAAAAAAAAAAAAAAAAACAGCTACCTTTCAAAACTTAAAACTACCACCCTTGACCTTTGTTTATTCTTTTCACAACTTGCAGCTGTTGAGGGAGGTACTTATAAGAAAAATACAAATCTCGGGGTAATTGTAATACCTTGAGGGGTATTTGTAATTTTAAACCTCTGTGTGTGTGTTTGTGTGTGTTTCTTTGTTAATGAACATAATCCATCCCTAATTTAAAATTGCCAAGTTCAACATTTCCTATCAAGAACGAGGAAAGAGTCGTCATATATACCACACTATCTTTACCTGGAAAAAAGCTTTGCTTTCTTCGATTTCTTCAAGGACTTTGTTATTTATCTTGTCAATCACTTTATATTGTACAGATTCTATGGCTCTAATGCTAACAGCACTTGATGGAAATTTCTGAAAAGGAAAAGAGTATTTGATAAGACTTGGAGAAAAGAGTAGTCGCTAAAATAGATCATTCAGACACAAGGTCGAGCGATTCACTAATTTTACTATGACATATACATGTAAAAAGCAGAATAGTCTATAGTTGTATGCAAGAAATGAAAAGTATTTACCGAGTCATGAAGGAATGAGTCAATGGAGGTGTTTTGAAAAATTATAAGGGACTATAATCACTTAGATGATGTTTGATTTGGGGTTTAAACATCAAGATTTGGGTTTTGAAATTAAAACCGGTTCTAATTTGGAATTTTGGAATTCGGTTTTTAAAACTACCACTACAACACCTATAAACCTGTTACCACACTTTCCAATACAATAAATTCTATCTCCTTCCACTATAATATATTTAAATTATAATGCACATTTTTCAATCATTATGATCATAACCAACAATAATATAATAATACAACTTTATTCACTCTTACACATTGAATTGACATAAAGTTAAATCACATCTTACTCAAAAAACTCAAAACAATTACTCCTTACTATTTATTAGGATTTCAAAATCCCCAAGATTTCGAAAACCGATTTTTAAAAGTCACTTAAAACCCAAAACAAACATCACTTCATGTAGAAGTAATTTTGAGTGTTTTCAGGGGCTGTTTTGAAACACAACTCAAGGGTGTAGAAGTGCTTTTTTTTACCCAACTTAAAAAAAAGCACTTCTACCTTTTTAACTGTGTTTCAAAATACACATTCAATTGAATGATTCTACTTAAATTAATCACCTAGAATCCATAATCTAAAAGCTGAGAGAGGTATGCTTCTACCAGATTCTAACTTCTCACTAATATTTTACGCTATTCAATTTTTTTACCAAACACTCGACATCAACTTTACACAAATTTTGCAAACACTCATCACTTTTACTATTAAGCAATTTTTTTCTCACAATCACTAAATTGAATCATTTCCTAAAAACATAATTTTTAACGAACACCCCCAATATTAAAGTAACATCACACATACGTATCACCTCATGCCCAATGTATGTCCACATTCTGGCAGCATAATCGCGTGACACATCAGCGGTCAGGTAGCCTTTGTTTTTAAGTTTCATAATGACGCTCTCTAAGCCAGTACCAAAATACTTCACATCGTGGAGCAAATTTAATGGATGTTCAAGAGCAGCACATGACAAATGCTGCTGCAGCACCTATAAGGGAAAGCAACTTAATGATGAAACGGTGTTTTATCAATTTAGGTCTTGAAAAATAGTAAAACTATCAACTAGGGGCCTAGAAGATTTTTCCTATCGATTCAGTACCTGAAAAATAGAAAATTACCAATCCAAGACCTGAAAGATGAGAACTACCAATGTAGGACTCACACATTCTACGACCATGTTTGGCATCTTATACTCTCTAGTTATCCAACAATATTTTTATCACGTTTCCAAAAAAATAAAAGATATATTAATTTCACGTGAGTGAAAATATAAGAAAATAAAGTAGAAATTTAAAAATAATTATGTAAATTATATAAACTATAAGATGTCAAACATGGTCTTAATAGTTAATATTTATGAGTCCAAAATGTATATTTTCTATCTTTCAGGCCCCACATTGATAGTTTCTTACTTTTTACTTTTTAGTCTTGAATCAATAGGAAAAATCTTTCGGATCCTAAATTAATAGTTTTAGTGACTTTCAGGCCCTGAATTTACAATATTCATAGAAAAGTAAATGAAATTGTTAATGCAAATAAACCTGTTCATTATTAGGATCAACATGACAACACTCTATCGGTCCCCTGAAAAGTTTATGCGGAAACTTCATAAGGTACTGATCCAATGGCCCTTCAAATGCAACATATATTGAAAGCGACGGCTTTTCTCTTCTTCCTGACCTTCCAGCTTGCTGCCACAGACTGGAAAGCAATAAAAATGATCAATCAGAGTAAGTTGCAACATTGGTCCTGTATCTATTGGATGTTGGCAATTTTAGTCCCATATGAATTAATTTTTTTTAAGTCACATAAATTCTAAAAAGATGCAATTTAGACATATATTGACAAGGTTGCAGTTGCACGTGCCACTCACATGAGCTGCCGAAAATCCATATAGAAACCTGACAAATGACTTGGAGTTGTTTACGTGGCAAAATGAGACTCCAACATATTAATTATATAAAAAAAATCACAAAGTGTTTCTCATCCTAAAACAAAAAATTGTCAATATAGGACTAAAATTGCATCAATTAAATGTTATGGGATTTAACTGAGAAATTGATTCTTATGGGACTAAAATTGCCAACACCCAATAGATAGAGACCAATTTTGCAATTTACTCGAACAATCATCAACATAACCAAGCAAGAATTTGACTGAGGGAAAATGATGCTATACCTTGCTATGCTACCAGGGAAACCAAGATGAAGCGTTACATCAATTTCACCTACATCAATGCCTAACTCAAGGGCATTTGTTGCAGCAATACCACATATATTACCACTGAAGAAATCACTCTCGATTTTTCTCCTGTCCTGTTGCCATCAGACAGTGAATTTTAACAACGAAAGATGGTTATGGAGAATGCTACTGCAGCTTCTTGGTAACTAATAAACAAGTCACTCTATTCACTCAGAGTAAGTCTCTTGTACACCAGTTGCACCATGCAACCGGTGCACAACTAATACTGCTCAATGTATTGTAAACAACTAATACTGTTCAGTGAAAACAACTAATACTGTTCAGTGAAAACAACTAATACTGACCAACTAACAACTAATATCGTTTAAAAATGCGAATTGCATGGTGCATACAAGACTTTGTCATCCAATTTAAGGCAGAACCCTCTCCCACACCAAAACACAAACGTTTTTAAGGAAATGCGTGTAGCTCCTACCTCACATGTATTGTGTGAATCTTCATCCTTTAATGTTGAAACAAAGACTTACATAAATGACTTTGGGCATAGAGAAATAACATCTTCCACAATAATGGGCCTATTAATTCAAGACTTAACAACATTAGAATATTTCTTTTGTGCAGCTTCAATAAAGTTTGACATGGACCTGAGAGTTAAAATAAGAGGTAATGGTAGATGCGCATTCATATTCAGATGTAGACCACCTCATTAAAATTAGAAGAAAAATAATGATTCATCTATAATAAGCTTATGTTTTTTCTCAATCACTCAAGTCCCCTTCCCTTTATCACCTCTCTGATGTTCACAATATGCCTATAACCTCTTTTCTTTCATCCGTAACCTCCTTACCCTTCGCATCTTAGTGGAATCTGCACTTTATCAGAAATTCGAGGGAGAAAGATTTGAATGAGTCTTGTTAGAGGGTTTTAGATTTAGTGAATCAATGATAGACTTCAGATATTGGACCTCAGATCCTTCATAGTCCTTTTCTTTCAAGTCCTTTTTTTTTTTTGCATCTCTCTTTCCTGATATTAATTTTCTCTCCTTTCCTTGGATCAAAGTTCTTTGGAAAATTTCCATACCTGAGAAGGTTCAAGTTCTTTGGTTGATGGTTTTGGGAAAGTGTCCTTTTGCTCGAAGAATTTGGAACAATGTACTCGATGAATTGGGATTGCGTTGGGTGGCACTGAGCTCAGCTTCAGATTTATTACTAATAATTTGGGCAGTCACATTAACAAGAAAGGAAAATTTTGTGGAGAATTATCGTCCCGATTGTATTTTGTTCTATATAATTAGAAAGAAAGAAAATGATTTTTGATATTGTTTGATCGAGTTAATAGAAGATGTTTGGGGTAGGATAAAGTTCAGAGTTGCTCTTTGGGCGTCAGGTCATAGAAACTTTACAGGTGTCCATGCTTTGGATTTAGTTATAGATTGGTTCTTCGCTTTTAAGTAGGGATACTGTAATCTGTAGTACCTCTTCTTTGCTATTTGTAACTGTAAAAGGGGTCTCTCACCCCTTAGACTTGCTCCATCTAAATAAAATGAGACGCACTTGTATGAGACGGTCTCACGGCGAGACGGGGCATAAGTTGGGCATTGACGCTTTAACACTTTGAGAAGGGTGAGAGTGATTTGTGCTAAGTTGTACCCCGTCTCATGCATGAGATCGTCTCATATGAGTTTTTGTCAAATAAAACATCTTTTTAAAAAAGTTACTAATTGTTTCTTGAAGCCAAAATTTATTTGGTCGAGATTTCCTGATGTTCATGACAAGATTACAATGTCTTATCCTTTAAATGAGTCTTCTTAATTCATCAAATTGTAGCATAAATATACCTTTAGCAATAAAATTTTGCTTCCTAGATGATGCAATACAATATAGTAGCTTCTCTCTTTCCACAACAAAAGAAAAGAAAGAGTAGGAAATTAACAGTGTATTATGTTAAAGTGGGACAAATATCACATGCCCAGCAGAGTCCAAGCAAATCAATGTAACACCAAGAAAATAAAAAAATCTTTGTTTATAGATATCAGAATTGCTATATTTTAGAAGTCGAGAATATCTCCATCCCTTTACTTCTTTTTTCCAAGCACTCTTTTGTACTATTGAAACAGAGATGGTTAAGAAAATTCTGTTATTATCTAACTAACTCAGCAAACCCCGCAGACCTTGTATGTTTTTTCCAGCCTATAAGGCCCTATTAGGGAACAGATCTTTCAAGATTTTACAACTTAACTGAGGCTTACAGAAAGTTAGGCCATTCTTCAAAAGTTCAAGGGGTTCATAAGTACTTTAAGTGCAGACTAGCACTTTTTACTTCATAAGACGTGCCAAACACCCCAAAATAGTCCTAGACGCCAATACATGCATCGCATAAAGCACTACAACTTCTTGTGAAGATTCCCAAAAGAATTTTCAACAATAATATAGCTCATGTAGATAAAGTTTGTGTTATAGACAATGTAAAACAGATATTGAATACCTAAATATGTTGAACATATAATTACTTGACAAACAAGAAAAAGAAACTGACCTCAGCAACATAGCCTCCACGATAAGAATATACTTTATCTACTAGATGAGGTGCTGATTCATGAAGAATTTCATGCCTTGTTACAATAAAAAAAAATTATTAATACTTAATATGCTGATCAAACACATGATAGAATCAACTCCTAGATAATCTGAAATATAAGGATTATACATACGTGTGACATAGAACAAGTTCACAAAGTTTGCGTGTTTTACAGAAAGCAATACAGCGCAACCCATGCTGGACCATTTCTGCAAGGAGGTGGGAAACTTCCAAAATAGGACTGCAAAATATAGATCACATTGAAGAGACACCATAACCTACAAATGGACTTCATCTATTCATAATGTATTTAAATTATGTCGATTTGCACGTGAAATGCTTATTACCCAACCAGGCTAAATTTTGGCAACCATGACTAATGTGTGTGTGTGCCAATTCTAATCTGATGCTTAAAATGGTCAAGATCTATACACAGGTTTCCTTCTAAATCCTGTTTAATGGGTTATCTTTGTCATCATTAACTAGTTAGACTGCTCGGTTACTTCTGTCAAACTTTGACTAAAGGAACTCTAAGGATGAGCAGTCACGAACTCTACATGAAATAAATGGTGATTGTTTATGACTGGGATGTTAGCTGGAGCCATCTTTCTCCTGGATATATTTGTTGTAGATAAGGAAACCTCAACTTTTTCCAATTTATTTGACATGAAATCTTTACTTCACAATCTTCTATTGAAAGAGTTAAATTCGGGTGCCATATAAAAAATAGATGTGACAAGAAAATAACTTCATCTGAGAAGTAAAATGAAAGAGGACCCACCACAAATTGAAATGTTAGATTTGAATGTGGTGGGAAAAACACGTGCTCGTAGACACACGTAACATATACTCCACTCAGTTAATGTTTAAGAGGACCATCGGAAAGATTGAAATAGTCAAGTACTTGTAGAGTCAAAATTATCATTCACCAAAGTAACAATGTTTCATATTAGAAAAATCTGAAAGTACAAAAAGTGATATTTTCAATTTGATAATCTAGAATTATCTTACTCAGTAAGAACTCAACACAGTGATAATAATTTTTACTAATACTAAGCCACTGAAATTCAGCGAATTCTTTTGAGTCCTACATCAGCGTTGAGTAAGTTGACAGCACTATGCACGTACAACTAATTATAATGTTTGAATCGAGAGTGGCAAGATTGGATAATGTTAAAAACTTAATCCTCATAAACCTCCAAATATAAGCAGGAACATAATTGAAAAATATAACATGTATCACCTTGAGCGTCTAGAAACCACATTTTTATTAATAGATTTTTTAGCATCCAAGCTAGTCTTTGTTCTCTTCCAAACCTTGCACATGGAAAGGTTGCAAAAATATAATTAACATAATCCAAATCGTATAGATTCTGAACAGTAGTTTGATAGACCACTAAGCAAATCTCACAGTTTTCAGGCATAAAGGAGGATTCCAGAGCATGAAAAGCTTCAAACCAGAGGGGCTACCATCATTATTAATTAATTCAACTGCTGACAGATTAGCTAGTTCCTGTAATAAAATTTAGTAACAAGAAACAGAAGGTGCGTAATTGCGCATTTCAAGATTTGGTACACAAAAAATTTCAATAGAGCCAGTCTGTGAACATATATCAAAACAATGAACGCGTAGTACCATATATAAAATGGGAACTGCCTAATACATATGAAAATATGCCTTAATTGGTCTTACTAATTGTTCTACAGGATACAGATCAGCAATATGAAGCTGAAAATTGAAATCAATATAGGATATACTTCATATATTCACAACTGATATACTACCATAGCATGTTCCTTGGGGTTTGCAGAAGTTGCAGTGCTGAATATGAAAGAAGGGTCATTGCTGTAAACTGGACATGCAGCCAATTGAAATGTAAGATTCAACTTTAGTATATGTATATATATATATATATATTGCAAGATGAAAGAAATCTGAGACCTGCATAAACTACATAAGAAACGGAACATACTGTGAGAACAGATTCGACGAAGCCTTCTGAATATTAGAGCAGCGTGACAACCAAATGTCCCCTTATAAGAATGAGCTTCATCAATAACAATAAACCTGTCATTGGAAGAAAAAATTAGGAGTCCATATAATATTAGAATAAGTGATAAAACAAGAAGAATGAAAAATTAATCATTCTTTCACCTAGAGAAAAAACAGTTGAAAAGTATGAGAAGTTACCAAAGTATGAAACAGGTGCACTAGAAGCAAAAGAAGTGTACCTAAGATTTGATAATATTCGCCTAAACTTCCCATGAAACGGCAAGATTGAGACATGTAGCATGTCGGGGTTCGTGATTAACTGCAAATTACTGGATATAATGGCAATCTTAGAAAATCCAACCTATTCAAGGAAAAAATAATAATAAAAGGCAAATACCAGACGGGCATTATCTTGTAACCATAGCCTATCTTCTTGAGAAGTATCCCCATCATATATCCCAATATTTAAGCTATCATCAAGCCCGTGGCTAACAGACAACAAAGCTCTCAGCTGATCTTGAGCTAATGCCTGCGTGCAAGTTGAGTCAATTAAGATTGCCTAAAAGCATAACAAGAATTCTGCAAAAACAAATTACTTTAAATCCATTATAAAATCAGAAAATTATAGTTGCAGACTTAAGGAAACGAACCTTTGTTGGGAAGAGATACAGTGCACAAGCTAATGGATCGCGTGACAATACTTCCAAAACTGGAATGTTGTAGCAAAGGGATTTCCCACTTGATGTCATGGTTGCCACAATCACATTTTTACCAGACAGTGAGGCTTGAATAGATTCCGCCTGTACATTCGATTATAGTTAAGAACATGCAAGAAAAAGTTGCATAATAAAAAGGATGTAATTTATTATCGGAGAAATGTTCTTACCTGGTGGCTGTACAATCTAGTAATTCCAACACGATTGAGTGCAAACTTTACATTTACAGAGAGTTGACAAGGAATCTCAACATACTTGGCATTCCGGGCACCAATCTCTTCAATGTGAACCACCTATACCAGATAAATAGTAAGTCGTCAAGCTTTGAAAAATTAGGGTATGTTTGTTTCTAGCTTACAAAACACAAGATTTTACTTTCAAGTTTAAAAATCCTAATGCATGCTTGTTTGTAGGATTATGCAACCTAGATTTTAAAATCCATCAAAATCCTAACCTATAATACCTACATTGTCTTGTATTCTTTCTTATACTTTTATTTTTCCCAATATCACACATTTAATTTTCATAATATAATAATCTAACTCTCACTTACTTTTCAATATATTTTTTTCAATCCTACCCTACTACATCTTATGAACCAAACATACACAAAAGTCAAATTCACCTTTTAATTATTCAAGGATTTCTCAATCAAGTTTTTCCCAATCCCCCTACAGCCTGAAACAGACATACATAGAGTCTCCATACCATACCATACAGGGGAAATCTCAAACTATTCTTTTGCACAAAAAACAAAAGTCCGACATCCTCAGCCCAAAGAAATCAAGGGCAATGGGGCCATAAAAGAAAAGATGCATTTAGGAAAGGGAAAATGCTTCCAAAGAAACCTGTCCAAGAGAACCCATGTTGCTTTTTAGATGCTCGACCATTTCCTCTGGTAGCAGTGGCTTTGTCTCCTGTTATATCATGAGATCAGCGTTGTCAAATACTATAAGGATTAATACAACAATAACAATAACACACCAAAACATCATATCAAAACTTTGCTCCCAAAAATTTACCCCCAAACTTAACCAGTCCTTTTGTCTTTTAGCTTCTTAACACCATTAAGAAATTCACACATACTACACAAGGAAAATCGCATATGATCACGTCCTTGCATTATTTTCCAGATGATACCGAAAAAATGTTCTAATGAAGAATCATAAAAGATACATTTTCTGGTAATGATCTGATCTAACCTTTAATGTTATTCGCTTTGTGGCTTTTGCATCATTACTACAAGAATAATACTTGAGATTTTTCAAAATATTATATGACTTACCTGACACTGCACATATGGACGAGAACTTGAAGCAGCAGAGTAACTTCTCTTCTCTTGTTTCGCTTCACTTTCAGCTTTCTTCACAAAAACCAGAAGATCTTCCAGCAAAAAAGGCTTGATCGTCTCTGCTCCATTTTTCAACTGCAGTATAACACTTTTAAGCAATCACTCACAGGAGAGCAAATATGCCGCTATGCCAAAAAAAGTGTGAATGTATATGATTCCTTACTTGAGCAAGTTCTACTTTGAACAATACTACGTGGGTTAAAAAATTGTAGTTATTAATATTACATTAAATACTTCAGATATTTATTTAATTCGATTAATCCAATTCAATTATAGTCATGACTTTTATTTTTAAATATTATATATGTGCAATATATCTTCTTTTTCACTTATTTCTAAATTATAAATAATATGTGTTCGTATATATAATGTATTTTTAATTGTGGATATTAATTAAATCAAATAGGAAAGGATTTGGGTCAATAAATGCTTAATCTTTAATTGATTGAGCATAATTGATTCTTGCCTTAATTAAATTTGTGATTGGAGTTTTAAAAGACAGATTAATTAGAAAATTAGAAAATAAAATAGAAGGCTTGGGTAGTGCCACGTAGGCTCAGATAGAAATTGGAGTATTTTGGTGCTGCCATGTAGAATTGGGATATTCAGCAGATATAAGGGACTATTAATTCCTTACGATACACCTCTTTAACATTAATATTTTATTATTATTGTAGTTGGGCCTTTTATTTTGTGTTGAGTCTCTTAATTAAGTCTAGAATAAATAAATGACTCATTTAATAGCCCGTGGGCCTTATTATTACTTAGAGCATAAGTTAGGGTTTGGTTTCAGTCTAATTAAATAAGGTTTTCTCTAGAGTTATGATTATCTTTTTATCATTGAGTTGTAGCAGCTTCGGCTTGTGGTAGAGGTTATTCTCTTTAGCCTCATTTTGAGGATTATATTTTCGATAAATTTGTATGTTAAAGTCTCTCATCTTCTTAAACTCTATCAATAAATATATAACTATATAAAAAGAGAAGTCATGAGAGTGATTGAACAAATTTATATTTGAGCAACTGTAGTTACACTTACCAATTAGGAATTTTTTTTTCCTTTTTTCCTTTCATCTACAATTTCAAATTTCAATAAATATTTCATTCTAGATCGATTTTTAACGCACTATATATTAAATCAATCGTAATTTTACGATCTTTAATTTGGCATCCATATTGCATTTATAAAATAAAATTCATATCTAAAATATTAATTTTATTATTTTCTATGATTTTTTTATTGATTTCAATTATATGAGCTGAATTTTTTTTTAATTGTACAAGTTTTATTTAATATTATTTTGGAGTTTTATCAATCCAGGGCCTGAAAAATGGTAAATCTATCAATTTAAGGCCTGAAAGATTCTTTCTATCGATTCAATGCCTGAAATATAGAAAACTATCAATTCAGGGCCTAAAAAATAGAAACTATCAATTCGAGGCTTATAAATTTTAAAGCCATATTTGACACTAAACCCTAAATCCTGAACACTAAACCTTAAACCCTAAACGTTGAACCCTAAACGTTGAACCATGAATCCTAAACCCCCCTGAACCGTAAACCCTAAAAATAAAAAAAATAAGAACATGAAATATATGTGTCAAACATGGTCTTAAAATTTATAAGCCTCAAATTGATAGTTTCTATTTTTCAGGCCCTGGATTGATAGTTTTCTATATTTCAGGTCTTGAATCGATAGAAAAAATATTTCAGGCCTTAAATTGATAGATTTACCATATTTCAGGCCCTGAATTGACCTTTTTCCTATTATTTTATAATTTTAGTATTCATGGAGAATTAAGTATGTAATTAGAACAATATTATTAGTTAAATAATTGTGAGACACACATACATACTATCTCACAAAATTCATATACTAATAATTAATAAAATATATTAGTAAAAGAAATTAATAAGGATCAATTGGTAATTTGGTAGGTGTACAAAATAAATTTAAAATTTATCTTAATTCGTCTCATGCTATACAATCTAAAGCTAAAGTTCATCAATATTCAAACCATGCACCGGAGAATTACTAGTTTTTATTTAATCAAAAACATCTTAAAGACTCATAAATAACATATTTGTAGGCGGAATGGATTTTGAAGAAACATAGCTTGTTTGTATTTTGTCAAGCTAACTTTGGTGGGTAGAGGATCATGGTCTCAGTAGCAGGGGTTAAGTTTTGAAGATGTTTTGAGCACCCATGAATCTGTGATCAGAAGAAAACAGTATATGGCTGAACTCCTTAGGGCGACTATCTGGAAGGAGAAGATGCTCTATCAGAAGGCCAAATCAAGATGGATTCTGGAAGGGGATGTGAACTCGGCTTTCTTTCATAGCTGGGTCAACCGACGTTTCAAATCAAATAGCATTGAGGGCCTCTTCTTCGACGAGAGTTGGGTTGAAACAGTGGATGGTGTTAAACGGGGTGTACATGAATACTTTAAAGACCACTTCAGCCAAAGGAACCGGTCGAGTCTCTCGATCCCAATTGAGTGTTTTACCAAGAAAATCGAAGATTGTGAGAATACTTTCCTTGTAGCCCCTTTCATGGAAGAGGAAATCAAAGAGGATATTTGGTCATGTGATTCGACCAAAAGCCCCGGTCCAGACGGATTTTCATTTGGATTCATCAAAAGCAACTGGGAGGTACTAAAAGGGAAAATCTACAAAATGACGCAAGAGTTCCACCGGTATGAGAGAATCGTGAAAGGAATGAACCCTTCTTTTATTGCCCTTAAAAAGTTCCTTCAAATCCTTCACTAATCCACTTTTCTTATCGTCCCCAGACCTCTAAACTGATTTTAATATGATCATCAATACTAAAACACACATTCCTTGCATGTAGGGCTTAATAAGCAATCAAATCACTATTTAGTGAGACAAACCCTAAATTTCATAAATCATTGTGACAAGAAAAAATCAATAGGTGATATCTTTACCTTCTTCTTATATCTCTAACCAATTAGACACTGGCGTTCACTGGCCTGAAATGGACAATATTCCTTATGTTTTCTAAGTTCAGGATATTTGCATCCTTGTTCTGCAGGCATTGCTTCTTACAAGATTTTTTACTACAATTTACAAAGAAATGATTTACTCAATCAGTTTAACCCCTTCAAAGTGGCAGAGATGAGAAATGGTAAATTTACCCCTCAGCATGCAGCAAAAGAAGAACTTTAGAGCTTCAGCAGATCATAATGAAGACAAAAAGTATCATCATTTGAAGAAAAATTACAGCCAAGGACGAAGAACAAGAGCTGAAACTATCATACTTTTGGGAATTATGAACTGGTGGCAAATTCTTAGATATTCAGGAACGCATTATTTTACTTTGCATGGTAGCGGACTCAATTTTCTTGATGGCCTACTTAAAGCACTTGTTGGAATATTTTTAGGATAAAAAGAAAATACTCCACCATGCGAAGGGCAAAACCAAAAGAACTTTGTGCCTCGTGTAAATAGCAGTTAAATTGATTGCACGGAATAGCTCAAAATAGATGAAACAATTCCAAGAGCACTTCATAACTTATAACAGAAAGAAAGCTAAATCACAGACAAAACCTTATAGCAAAGAGAGAGTATATCAATAAAGTACCGTTGATGATTTAGTCGCTTCTGAAAGAATAGCTTTGAAAGAAGTTTCTCTTTTCTTCATCGAACTTACAATCTTTGACCTAGGTAACTGTTTTGCAGCTTCCACTTCAAAATGTTAATGATAAATTGATGTGATTTTTGTTTGGATGCCAAAGGAGATAATAACCTTTGCAAATTCAAATTGAGCGTGTAACTAAAAGTTACCTCTATTGAGTTGATCCTCATGCTGATCATCTTTTTCTGCTGGGGATCTGGTTATAACAAGAGCATCATGTGATTTTGTTCCCTCTACTTCTTTGTCAACAATGAGTATTACCTGATGGGAATATGAAAACAGAAGATGTGCGTATATTATGAATTCCAGACAATACCGCTGATACTTGTACAACTGCTTTAGAAAGAGCAGGATACAGACATTAAAGAGCTTCTGATTATGTGTAATCAAGATGTTGACTGGATAATGCTAATTTATTCCTACCGAGATTCTAATTAAAGAAACAATTCATAGCCGAAGGCCACATCAAATGATCTCAGAAATGAAAAACCAAAGGCCAAAGTCCAAAAATATCATTATTTGTCATGGAAAATATTAAATCAATTTATGCCTGCAGCTAAAAATGTTTTCAGAAGACTGTAAGAGAGGAACACAAGCACACACAAACAGCTATGATTCACATTTGAATTATGAGGGTGAACAAAATAAATATTTGAAACCTGAAATGGAGAGTGCCTGTTTTATTTATCTATCTAAAGAATGTTAGATAATCGTCATAGAGATGTCAGTCTTATATCTCCTGCTTTTGTCTTATATTCAGATATTCAGATTGTTTTTACGCTTCTGCGTAAAACGAACCACAACCCTTTCCTTGTGAATATATCAAACAATGACAAGAAATATCAATTCATCTTCAATGAAGAAGGACCGCAATCCTACACGGATGTTAGTTTTGGGTTTCAAAAACCAGGATATGAGTTTTGAAATTAAAACCGGTTTTAGTTGGGATTTTGAAATCCGGTCTTGAAAAACCACAACTACAACACATATAAACCTACTCTCACACTTTCCAATAGAATAGATTCTCTCTCCTTACACTTTAAATATTTAAATCATAATTCACATATTCAACCATTACAATCACACTCAACAATAAGTATAATAATACAACTTCATCCACTCTTACACATTGATTTGACATAAAGTAAAATCTGGCACTACTCAAAAACCCAAAACATAACACACATCTTAGTATTTATCAGGTATTCAAAATCTCCTAGATTTCAAAAACCGATTTTTAAAAGTTACTTAAAAACCAAGCAGCACAGTTTCTGCAATCAAACGAGTTACCCGAGGACAGAGCTGAGATATGAGCTCCAGGTCCGCATTTCCTGTCTGGAAGCCAAATTTATGAAGCTCATCCAATGGCTTCTTAAATGCAGTGACGGTAGTCTCTTTATGCCACAGCTGAAGACATCCACAGTATACATTTATGAAACAAAATGCTCTCATTATGTCCTTCAACCACAGTGGACACTGGCACAAACTACTCTTACAAGGATCTGATTCTCTCATCACACAAAATCCTGTAACTGGATCACTTAAACAACATGAAGAATCAATAAACCGAAGAAGCTCCTGAATATTCTGTTCGTTAAACATCTCTTCACCAAAGGTATTCAACATGCTTAACAGAGCAGCATAAGAAGGTCTCTCTTCGGCCTCATTCAATACTTTCTTCCGTTTCATCGCCCTCGAAGAGGTCCTCCTATCACAACTTTTCTCATTTTCTGAGTTCATTGACTTCAAGTCAGTATCAGCTAATTTTTCACAGTCAGAAAGGTCTCGCAAAGATGAGAGATCTTGCATCAACTCAGACCACGTCGACTCAGTCTCCAATCTCTCATTGCTGTTCTTCGGATCCTCCGAGGGTGTTTCAGATTCTTCAACAATATGCCTATGTTGCTTATCCTTTTTCACAAATGGGACAACAACTACAAATTCCCCAACCCCAATCGGATAGCTACTAATCTGGCTCTGCAGGTTCAATTTCAAACCCTACAACAAAATAAATAAAAAATTGGAACCAAAAGAAAATGATTACTGTCAATCACTCAGGAATAATCCGAACAGACAACACAACCCAATCAGTATAAACAAACCACACAGAAAATTGGATCAATTTATTACATCCGTCCAGAAAAACGTACAACTCCGATTTCAGCACCATTGCTAACAATTTACATAAGTAAAAGTTTTAAAGCAGAAAAAGGAACAAAAGTTTCAGTACTTACGTTGAGACAAAGGTGGAAATTAGGGGAAGAAGACGCCGGCGAAAAGGTTTGTTTGAGCAGAAGCTTGAGTTCGTGTACGGTCTTGTTTCGTTGAATCGACACTATGATTGATTCACCCGATAGGCTACGGACCTCGATTTCCCTCTCATTTGCAGTCTCATCCATTTCACTCCGACGGTTCTCTGTCAAAACCTATTTGGCGGGGAGAAGGAGTTGGGCTCTTACCACCAACTACTTTAAATAAAGCTTTTGTTCCACAAATAACCTCTCCATTTACACAAAAACTTGTATGTAATATTGCACACAACTCTTATGTGCAATTTGAGTGATTTTGGGTTTTTTCTCGTGGGTCTTTTTTCACTTGCTGGTCGCCGGGTCGGGTCGGTTTTGGCGCAAACCGCGGGTCTAATTAAAAAATTCTCTCTTTTTCAAATCTTTTCATGTCACTCAATCATATTCGTTTCTTCTCTCTCTCGTTTTTCGCGCTCATTGTTTCTCTTCCGATTTCAAAGGTCACGATCGACGGTTTTCTGCCGGTTTTCTTCGTCGACGGTTTCCTTGCCTACGGTTGCGTCGTCTTAGTATAAGGAGGGGGTTTAGAGGAGGCTTGTATTTCGAAGGAGGTTTTTAAATTGTTAATGTAAGTTTTTTTTTTGTTTTCCCTTATTTTCCGGTTGTTATGCATGTGTATATGTCGTATTGATCATAATGTGTAGTTTTCCTGTGTTTCGTTTTAAAAACCCTAGGTTTTCTATAAATTTATATTCGCATTTTCTTAAACCATAGGTTTGTTTATGTTATTTGTTATCCTATTGTTTTATGTAGGTTTTTTATGTGTTTTATGTACGTTTGTTCATATATTTGTTAGCCTTTCTACGATTTTCTGAGTTTTTTTTGTTTTGATTCATATGTTTTTATTTTTTTCTGGTGTTTTTGATCTCTAGGTTTTTGTTTTTTTCTGTGTGTTCGGTGTTTTCTTGTTGAATTTCGCGCCTTTTTTTTTTAATTTTAGAGATGTAGTAACACATATAATGTTTTTGTAGTAACACTCATATTTGTATGCAGTAGCACATTTATTTTTTTTCCGTAGCAACATACATATGGATTTTTTATATAGTAACATTCATACTTATATACAGTAGTTCAGTATTTGTCTAATTTTTTAAGAACATTAATGTTTATTTTTTCCAGTAGTAACAAATCTCTGTTTTAATATAGTAACATATGTTATTCCCATGTGTTCTTTATGTAGTAACACCTATATTTTGTGTTGGTCCCGAAAAACCCGATTTAAAACTCGTAAAATCTCAATGGGAGGTGACTTAAATTTTTTTTTTTTTTCGAATGTGTTATGCAGATTTGCTAAAGTATGTATGACAGTTAATATGAAAGCAAATAAGAACACACGTATTTTTTTATAGTGGTTTGGGACAACTCGCCCTACATCCACTCTTCCTTCATGGGGCACCAACTTAACCAACAGATGTTTACCGAAGTTCTCACTCAAAGCGGGACTTATCACCCTCTAAGGGATCGTCTACCCCTCCCTTCGGGATTGCTTAGATGTTTCTGGAGTTCTCACTCAAACGGGACTTATCACCCTCGCGGGATCGCTTTACCCTCCCTTTCGGGATTGCTAGATGTTTCCGAGTTCACACTCACCTACAAACTTAACCGATGATTTGGGTAAGGTTTGTTTGGTTTCAAACTAGGTTGAGATTTTCCCTTACATTTGTTTAGCCTCAAAGCTAAGGATGGGAAAATCTCTCTAAGCTAGGATATAGCATTTGTCTTTGAGATCTAGGGTAGAACACTTTTGAATATATGTGTGTATCTCTTTGCTCTGTGTTCTATGATTTGGAGTTGCTTGAATATTTGGCTTTAATTTCACTGCGCAGATCCTCCATTATCTTCTTTTGAAGATAGTGCAATGTATTTATAGTGTGGATTTAAATATTACCGTTGGAAAGTAATATTCAAATCCATACTAATAACTTCCAAATTTTTTTTTTGTCCTTTCAGACTTTTCCTTGCAACTTTATGTCACATCAATATGTGTGTTGTCTTCTTATTGGCCACCGCTTTTTTGTGTCTAACGGATCCGATTTATTTCGTCTTATTCTTGTTTAGCTCTTCCGATTCGGTCGTTTGATCGCAGATTTCGGGTCCGCGAAATGGGTCTGAGAAATTGGTCCGCAGATTCGGGTTCTGGGCAGATTACAGTGACTCGATCAAGACCTGCAGATCGATCAAGGCCTAACATCGGTCAAGAAAGATATGGTCAATCAGATCGGTCAAGAATCGGGTCACCAGCGACCGTCAAGAATATCAGTCACCAGACTGTCAAGAAGATCAGTCACCAGATCCGTCAATCGATCTGGTCAAGAGATCGGTCACCAGATCGGTCAAGAAGATCGGTCACCAGACCGTCGACAACATCGGTCACCAGATCTAGTCACCAGATCGGTCGGAAAGATATCTGGTCAAGAAGATCGGTCATTCTTTGACGTCAAGAACATCGGTCAAGAAGATCTGGTCAATCTGATCTCGTCGGTGAAAGATCGATCTTGAATCGATTCAACATTAATCTTGAATCACCAAAGATCGATCTTGAATTAGTTCAAAGATATCGATTCGAATCGCATGCCAGATCAATCGCTAAAGAAGATTCGAAAATCGCATGCAAGATTTTAAACCGATTTCTTCTTCTTCTTCGATTTCTTCTTCTTCTGATTTCTGATTTCTTCTTCTTAACTTGTTCTCTAGTTCCCCCTCAACTTGTTATCTGTATATTAATTTAAATAACACAAGTTGATAATGTTTTTTAGCATAATTTATCAAAACTAAAAATATCAACAATTTCTTTTTTGATAATGATGCCAAAACTAACTAACAATAAAAAAATATCTGAGAAAAAACAATGTTAGTTAAACAAGTGAAATGATGAAGAACATTTGATTTCAAAAAAAAAAGAGAAGATGATTGTCAACCTCCATGAATTTTAAAATTTATGCATTTTAAACTAAATGGGTTTTTAAAAAAAATCGATTCAGTGTGTTCACATTAAAATCTAGTGAACTTTTGAACCCCTGCTTTGATACCACTTGTTGGTCCCGAAAAACCCGATTTAAAACTCGTAAAATCTCAATGGGAGGTGACTTAATTTTTTTTTTTTTTTCGAATGTGTTATCTTGATTTGCTAAAGTATGTATGATGAGTTAATATGAAAGCAAATAAGAACACACGTATTTTTATAGTGGTTTGGACAACTCGTCCCTACATCCACTCTTCCTTCCCTTCATGGGGCACCAACTTAACCAACAGATGTTTTCGAAGTTCTCACTCAAGCGGGACTTATCACCCTCTAAGGGATCTCCTACCCTCCTTTCGGGATTGCTTAGATGTTTCTGGGAGTTCTCACTCAAAGCGGGACTTATCACCCTCACGGGATCACCTACCCTCCCTTTCGGGATTGCTAGATGTTTACCAAGTTCACACTCACCTACAAACTTAACCGACTGATTTGGGTAAGGTTTGTTTGGTTTCCAACTAGGTTGAGATTTTCCCTTACATTTGTTTAGCCTCAATGCTAAGGATGGGAAAATCTCTCTAAGCTTAGGATATAGCATTTGTGCTTAGATCTAGGGTAGAACACTTTTGAATATATGTGTGTATTTCTTGCTCTGTGTTCTATGAATGGAGTTGCTTGAATATTTGGCTTTAATTTCACTTTGCAGATCCTCCATTATCTTCTTTTGAAGATAGTGCAATGTATTTATAGTGTGGATTTAAATATTACCGTTGGAAAGTAATATTCAAATCCATACTAATAACTTCCAGCTTTTCTTTGTCCTTTTGCACTTTTCCTTGCAGCTTTATGTCACATCAATATGTGTGTTGTCTTCTTATTGGCCAGCTGCTTTTGTGTGTCTAACGGATCTGATTTCAGCTCGTCTTATTACTGTTCAGCTCTTCTGATTCTGGTCGTTTGATCTGGTATGCAGATTTCTGGTCTGCAGAAATCTGGTCTGTAGAAATCTGGTCTGCAGATGGTCTCTCGATTCGATCAAGACATTGAGATCGATCGACCAACATCAGTCAAGAAGATATGGTCAATCAGATCCGTCAAGAAGATCAGTCACCGGTCGTCAAGAACTTATCGGTCACCAGACTGGTCACCAGATTCGTCGGAAGATCCCGGTCACCAGATTCGTCAATGCGATCTGGTCAAGAAGATCGGTCACCAGATTCGTCAAGCGACATCGGTCAGTTGCACCAGTCAAGAACATCAGTGTTGCATCTAGTCACCAGATCTCGTCAAGAAGATCGGTCACCAGATTCGTCAAGAAGGTCAAGTCACCGACTGGTCAAGAATATCAGTCGGAAGATCCATCAAGTGGTGGTCAATCGATCTGGTCGTCAAAGATCGATCTTGAATCGATTCGGCATTAATCTTGAATCGATTCAAAGATCGATCTTGAATCGATTCAAAGATATCGATTCGAAAGCGCATGAGATCACAAATCGCATGCGATTCAATGATTAAACCGATTTCTTCTTCTGATTTCTGATTTCTTCTTCTTAACTTGTTCTCTAGTTCCCCCTCAACTTGTTATCTGTATATTAATTTAAATAACACAAGTTGATAATGTTTTGACATAATTTATCAAAACTAAAATATCCCAACATTTTGTTGTTTTTTGTAGTTTATACAATGGGTGAAATGAAGGAAGACAGATCCCCCTGTTCTTTTGCTAGATTTTCCTGGCCATTCTGGTGTTGAAAAACGAGGCAAGAGGGCAAGAGATCCTCCTGTGGGAAAGAAAGAAGATGTTAAAAAAAGACAAAAAAAGGACCTGGTATTGTTGTTGATGATGATATTAAAGGTCCTAAAACGAGGTATAATCTTTTTTTTAAGTGTGTTACTATTTTTGTTTTAAAAGTAGGTTTTTCATGATATTTTTTGTTTTGTTTAATGTTTTCCACTTTTGTTACAGGGATTTCACACCTCATGGTAGGCCAAAAGGTTTGTTTGATTTGATAAATACCCTAAGTGACAAGCAAAAAGATGATGTTCGGAGTATAGGTTTAGGTGGGTTGTTGGATCTGAAGTTGTCTAAGTTATTAGACTATAAGATGCTTTGGTGGTCAGTTAAAAGTTTTAATCACAATAGCTGGATGTTCAATGTTGGTAGAAACCGTAGTTTCCTATTGACCCCCGATGATGTGTATGATATGATCCCTAGGAACCCAGGCTCTGATGTTCTTACTTATTCTAGGGGCGAGAGATGGACTCTTGCGGACAAGTTTAATGATGACTATGGTCTGTCTATCTCTGGTAAATTGTCAACTTTGGTTAGTCTGTTTGAAAAGTTGTAAGATGGTGGGGAAGACTTCAAGCGTTTGTTTGTGTACTACGCGATGTCATCTTTATTTGTCCCTGCTTCCAATCATCTGTTGTGCAGTGGTATTTTGAAGTCTCTGGAGGATGTGTCCATGATCCCGAAGTTTGATTGGTATTCATTTGTGTTTGAGGAGTTGTGTGATGTCGTTGAAGCTGTTAACATCAATGGTGTTAACAATGTTACTGGATGCTTGCTTATTCTCCAAATTGCCTATATGCACAGGATCAAATGGCGTGGTATTGCTGAACCATCCAGTATTCCTCTTTTACAGCACTGGACTGATGAGAAGATGCAGATTCGATGTTCTCAGGAGAGTCGTGCATGTGTATATGGTGATGGTGATCTCGTGGAGGATGTGTATCCCGTTACTGTGAATGGTCATGCAAAGGAAAGTCCTGGATTGAAAGAATTTTTTAGTCAGTCTCCTTCTGACAGTAAGGTTTGTTTTTTGTATCTACCTGTTGTATGTTCTTTTACCTCTTAAGGCAACACATTGAAATATATTGTAGTAACACACTTTTCCCCCACTTTTTATGCAGGATCCTGCTTCTATATTGGATTCGATGATGAAGGATATTTCTGCAATGTCCGGGTTGTACATGTCAAAGTTGATTTCCTTGAAGAGGTCGTTTGGGCGTATTCCGTGCCAAGTTGATAATCCTGTGAGGTCGTTTGCACCTGATTCTCAGTTTAATTATGATGAGAGTACTGTATGGGAGATAGTTGATGATATTTGCCTTACCTTCCACCGTTCTAAAGAGCTTGCTGAGGGGATGCCTAGTTTTGAGCTCTTTCCTGATAATCCTTTTACTCATGTGGCACGGGACAAGGCTGAGGATGCAGCAGATTCGGATAAGGAAAAGGATAAGGATGAGGCTGCAGCAGCTGCTGATAAGGAAGATGACACTGATAAGGTTGGTGAGGATGATTTTACTGCTGAAGAAGAGATTGATGAGGGGAGTAGCGAGGAGAGCAACCAGGATAGTAGCGGGGAAAGTGGGGAGAGTATTGATGGAAAGAATAAAAAAGGCAGCAAGGAAAGCGATGATAGTGATGTTAAGACTGATGAGGATGTGGGTACAGAGGGTGGTACTGCTGAACAGTGTGTTGATTCTGAGGCTTGTGATCCTTTTAAGCTGTTTCTGAATAGGTTTGAGGTTGAAACTGGTGCTGGATATGTTTCTCAATTTGTGAAAAAAAATGGTTTGTTCATGGATTATTTGGGTAGTGCAGCCAAGGAAGTTGTCGATTTTGTCTTTTATCAGTCTAACAATAAGGGGTACATTTTGTTAAACCCTTTTCTATCTCTCTATCTCTCTTTTATATATATATATATATATATATATATATATATATATATATATACACACATATATATGTCTTTTATTTATTATTTTTGTGTTTTATAATCTCTTTCTTTTTATATCTATTTTTTTTCTATATGTAGTGATGTCCTTTTCAACAGTAAGCATTTGTTGCATATGGTGACGAGGGATGATTTGCTTAGTCTGTCTCCGAACACTGAGATTACTAGCTGTGTTGTTGATGTCATCTGCATGATGATTAATATTAATTTCTCCAAATTTACTAATTCATCGAAGCTGCCTCGTTTTGTATTCAGCACTGGTTGCAGTGTAAGTAATTTTAACAACACTTTTTTTTTACAATTACCCATGTGATTTGTTCTTTCTGATATATTTGTTCATTTTTTTGTGTAGTCCCCATTGGATAGCATTTTAAGATCTAAGACAAACACTGCTAAAAAAGAGTTAGAAATTCTTAGTGCATTGGAAGGATGGACAACGTTGTTTCCTGATGTTAACCTTATTGATGCTGAACTGGTAACTTTTTATGTTCTTTGCAGTAAAACATATTTAGTCTTGCAGTAACATATATTTTTTATTTTGATTCATATCTTTTATATTTTTTTGTAATACAATTTTTGTCTTTATAGTAATACTATTACTCTGTATGCAGATTTTTATCCCTTTTGTTGTTTTCAGCCACTTTGTTTGTGTTGTTGTGAATTTTTCTGCTGGAAAAATTCAGTATCTTGACAACATGAAGCATGTCGATCCTTCTAACTATGATAAGTGTGTGAAAATATTGGTTAGTGTTGTTTTTCTGTCAATTTTTCTTTTTTTTTAATTATAATCCTTGTTTCTTTTTTTTTTTAGCATAAGGTGATCATTAGGTTCCTGAAGTTAAAGAAGCATCTCAGTACTGGTGATGTGTCAATGTATGAAATTGAACATATCAATTTCCCATGGCAGAGTGTTGAGCCGAATAAGGATTGTGGTGTTTTTCTGATGCACCATATCATTCACTTTGATGACATTGTATAAACAGAGCCCAATCTCTTGGAGGTGTGTTACTGTTTTCTCCTTCCTTTAGTGTATTTTTTTTTCTATTTTTTCTGGACAAGTTTTTTATGGTTCCTTTTGTGTATTTTTCCTTATTTGTAGGTTAATATCAGGACAGACCTTAGAGCTGAAATTTGTGCAAGGGTTGTTATGTCTGATTTGAACGTGTATAGGGACCAAGTCATGGATAAGGTGTATGATTTTTATGTGGCCAAGCCTGATTTGGTGAAACTGATTCGTGAAAAGGAAGAAGATGCTTTGAAAAAGAAGAAGGACCAACAAATTCTTGCTGAAAATCGCAAGAAGAATCTTAGGCAAAGGCCATCCAAGAAGTAGTGTGTTGTGACAAACTGATGGTTTACTGGTTTTTGTTTTTAAACTGATATTTTGTTGGTTCGATGATATATTGGTGGTTAGGATGGGGGCATTGTTTTCTGATAAAAACTGATCATATTTTAGGGTTGTCTATTGTGTTTTTAGGTGGTGGATATTTTTGTTGATAATGGTTTAGGGGCTAACAAATCTCATTTTTTTATGATAGGATTTGGGGTGGGGGATGTTGGTAGCTAACAAGGTTGATTCCTTGTTAAAAAAATAGATTATGTCTTTTGTTTATATGCTTTGTTGTGTTTTTACTGTTTTACAAGTGATGTTTTTATGACTGTCTTTTTTTATGTTATCAGGGTGAAATGTTATCATTTAACAAACATGAACTATATACATGCATGAAGGTATATAAGTTTGAATTTGATTTTTTTTTTGGAGTATAGTAACATTCTTATAGTGATATAGTAACACACGGTTAAACTGTCTCACCAGGAATAATCTTCTTTACAATAAATATAATGTGTAATGAAGCTTCTGATGCAGTAACAAATCGTTGAGGTAATTATTGTTTTTATTTTTTGTGGTTTTGTGTTCTGTTATACAGTAACACACATTTTAAATATGTCGTAACATGTATAAATGATCTGGTAACACATGATTAACATAGGAAATTAATATAGTAACACAAATGCAAATATGTGGTAATACATTAATCATATACGTATACAAATGAATAAACAATAGAAAATAAATGAAGTCATAAAGTAACACACATTCTAAACATGTGGTAACACACAACAATATGATGTGGTAACACATGAAAAACATAGGAAATTAATACAGTAACACAAATGCAAACATGTGGTAACACATGATTAACATAGGAAATTAATGCAGTAACACAAATGCAATCATGTGGTAACACATTAATCATATACGTATACAAATGAATAAACTATAAAAATTAAATGAAGTCATACAATAACACACATTTTAAACATGTGCTAACACACATATATATATATATATATATGATGCGGTAACACATGAATAACATTGGATATTAATACGGTAAAACACATGTAAACTTGTGGTAACACATCCATCATATACGGGTACACATGAATAAACTATCGAAATTAAATGAAGTCATTCAGTAACACACATTTTTAATATGTGGTAACACATGATTAACATGTGATATTAATATAGCAACACACAAACAATTTATAATTTTAATAATAAATGTAACATAAATATCATTCTTTTATTGCAGTTCAAGAATATCCCGATAGTAACACAAACATCTCAATAAGAATATATCAGAATAAATGAGGGTTTGGTGTCCTTGATCCAAATTCATTGGTTTTTGATACTGGTCCCTTTTCAGCTTCCTTATCTTTCTTCTTCTTCTTGTTCTTTTTGAAATGGCTTTTTATTCTTTGGCTTCTACCCTTTGTTTTTGTGCGTTTAGGGTCTAGTATAGTTGTTTCTCGTGTAGAATCAATAGAAGTCTGTGGACTTTCTTCTGATGGTAAGGCCTTTATAACTCTGTTGTACCCTTCTTCTAATATCTTCCTTGCTGCTGGCTTCCTTTCACTTTCTATAATGAGGTTGTAACTCTTTGTTACCATCTCGTGACGCCACAGAATGCAACTGTCAGGCTTCCAGTTTTCTTTTGTGCCTATGTTTCTGTTCCAAAATTTCAACTTTGAAGATTTAGTCCATCTTTTCCTTATGTACAGTTCTGGTATTATGTCCACAGAATTTATGTGTAGTACATATAAGCAATGGCTGCACAGTAGACCATATTCTTCAAACTTTTTGCAAGTACATTCGACATACTTCATGGTAAAATCATAAGTGACTTTGTGTAACACACCATTTCTTGTTACGTCATACACCATCGTTGTGTCCATAACCCTTTCAATCATTGAAGTGCACGAAATACTTCTCAGAAATTCTCGTTCAAATTTTTTGTATAGAGAAAGTGTGTACATTTCTGCAGCGTGTTTCACCATTCCGTTAATTAGTAGTGAAGATTCTGGCTCTACTGTTATATTCTTGAAGTTATCTTCTGTTTCTGTTGCCCTCCAAGCTTTTACTACTTTGTTGAAAACACCCCAAAAATCTGTCAAGCTAGTCGTTTTGTTTGTTTTGAAAGAGATTGAACTGTTCGTACTCTCTCTTCTTTGGGAAGACAATAATCCTGCAAAGAAGAAGTCTTTGCTCAAAGCAGTGCATCACTTGTCTTTTAAGATGTAGATTCTTGTAAACCATGCGTGATTCTCTAAGTTATAACTTGTAATCATGTCCTTCCAACATCCCTCAAACTCCTCCTCGGTAGCACATCTCGATAAGCATTTGGTAAATGCTTCTTTGAATGTGTCATCACATTTCAGTTCTGCAAATCTACTCACTGCATTTTGTTGCAGGTGCCATAGGCAAAGTCTGTGTCTTGTTTCAGGGAACACCTGAAACAGTACAGATTCAGTAACACAATTATAAATATATAGTATCACAATATTTGCTAATACAGTAACACATATTTTTGCAATCAGACAATTGTTTTTTACAACATTTTCTATTGCATTTGAAATAGCTTGATCCTGATCAGTGAATATTGTTACTGGTCCTTTTCCAGCCATTGATTTCTTGAACACTGTAAATAGCCGCTCAAAAGTTTCCGTTTTCTTGTCGGATAAGAACGCACAGCCAAACATTGTGTTCTTCCAATGATGGTTCATTCCAACAAATGGTGCACAGATCAGGTTGTATCTATTTGTTCTGTATGTTGTATCAAAGACCATCACATCACCAAATAAATCAAAATCCTCCTTCATCATTGAATCTCTCCAAAAAATATTTTACATCCTGCCCTCATCATTCATTTGAACCCTACAGTAATACAAATATTCATATATTCATAATCAAACATTTTGATTACTGTCTATAAGTAGCATATAGCAAAACAGGTTAAGAAAAATTCTGTAACACACCTGTAAAAGAACTGACTCTCTTCATCCTCTTGGTTTTGTATTAGGTCCATGAAAGTTTTTGCATCTCCTCCTTCTATGTTCTTCATCTTTGTACGATGTACAAAATTCATGTGGTCTTTCATTGTATGTCCTATTTGATCCTCACCTCCTGCACTCAATGCTAGATATCTGTATGAATCAGATGGTCTTAATCCAGATGATGTCATTTCTGTGATAACAATTGCTTTCCCCTCTTTGATTGCTCTTTCGGAACGGTGCAAATGATTCAATTCTCTTCTTGTCAGTGGATGATTATGTTCCTGTAGGTGTTTTACCACCTCATACTGTCCATCTTCAGTAAGTTTTACCCTCATTTGAGTTGTGCAATTGGTTCTAGTAATTCCACACCTTTTCCTTTTGAAAGTTGTAATTTGCTCTTAATTTCTTGATCTCTTTTCACCAGTACAAGAGCATACAAACAGTTTGGATGTCAATACCCTATTGCCATCCTTAGATAAAATCCCTGTTGATTTTCGAACACTAAGGGGGCGCTTGGTTTACTTCAAGGAATGGAAAAATGAATGGTAATGATAGTAGTGGGGAATGGAATGAATATACTCTTTAAAGTTGTATTGTTTGGTTGATAATGAGAATTACTATCATAGTCATTGATTTTGTTTGGGTTGCTTTTAATTCTTTAGGAATGGAATCAACTTGAGTGATTTTCTTATTTATAATAAAATTATTTTCACGACTTTATATTTATAAATATAGAAAATTAAGTGGGTTCATGAGTTTCAATTTTACAACCTGCCACATAATTCAGTTAGTCTGATTTTTCCATCATCTTTTCTTGGTATTATCACATACACCTGTTTAAATAAATACAAAAAAATAAAAATAAAAATACACACAAAATCTTCACCTCCCACGTAAAAAAATATTGAAACAATACCTTCTCTTATCTTATTATTATGAATTCTTGATATAAAAAGATAAAAAATAAAAATTGGTGGAATGAAGAAAGGAATGAAAGGCATAGTACTCAAAAACCTAAGGAATTGATGATTCCTCAGTTTTGGGGTTTCATCTACTGTAGCAAGGAATGAAAGTTCTCAACCAAACATATATTTTCCATTCCTTTTTCATTCCTCTATTCTAAAGTGTCTCACCAAGCATGCCCTAAATCCCACACACCGTGCTTGTTTACGATATAGGTCATACATCAAGTTTATTGTCCCTCTCTTCATCCCAATTAATGTACCACTGTATTCATCAAAATCAGTGTTTCCTTCTAAATCTGATGAATCTGCTCCCAGTTGTATAATGGCTGCATTGCATGTATTGTTTTTAATGTAGTAACATTCATATTCGTATACAGTAGGAAATTAACTACAGGTAGTAACACACAACAAACACAATTAATGAAGTAACAAGGTTTTTATATACAGTAACAATAAAAAGTTCTTGAGGTAACACACTTTGTCCAATGCAGTAATAACTACACACTTTGTCCAATGCAGTAATAACTCTCTTTGTTACAACTTGTTTATGGTCTATAGTAACATTTGCGAAGTAGGTATTCATTTTTTACCTAGTACTGATGAATTACTTGATTCTGTTCGGGTTACTATCAAATTTCCTAAATCTTCCATGTTTTCTGAATTTTCCATTGTTCTTCTGGCGATCTTCTTCCTGATTTCTGCTTCGCGATTCGATCTGTGATGTGTTTTTCGATCTGCCTTTTGTGATTTTTGATTGTTAATTGATGCGCAAGTTTTGGTTTCAGCGACGCCGCGATCTGATTTTTGATTTTGACGTATGAGACACGTTTTTTCTTTGTTTTTACCTGGACCCGCGTATTTTTGTTGGGCGACCCGGGCCCATAGGCAACCCCCGTGTTTTTGACGGGTGACCCGGGTCCATAGCAACCCGTGCATTTTTTAAGTTTTTTCCCTTTTTAGCTTGAATTGCACATAAGAATAGTGTGCAATATTTCACACAAGCCTTTCTCCTCCATTTATATAACACACAATAAGTTTTTACTTTACATATCCGAAATAATTTTATGTTTAAAATATTCTAATGTAAATTGACTAAGATATTCTTAATGTATAGTATTTATTATATTAAAATTTTAAAATATTTTTTACTCGATACACCCTAGATCTAAACTCATGTACATCATCTTCTCCAACTTATTTACACCATTCTTGAAATTTGAAGAAAAACACATAAATTTTAGAGTAGGACTCTTGTGACATATTGCATCCCATTGATATGTGTAATACACTATAATTAAGACAATTTTCTTAAAATTTCGCGGGTCAGGCACGGGTTGGGCGGGGGCGGGTCAGGGTTGTGGGTTGTGGGTTGGAGCGAGAGTATATATATTTATAGAAGAATATCTTTATCAAGTATGTGTTGTAGCCTAAGTGGTTCAGATCTGTTGTTAATGCATGTGGTTGCAGGTTCAATTCCTATTGAGCACATAATATTTAGTATCACGCCGTCATGTGTACATTGTTACATATTATTTAAAAAACATGTGTTACTACATGAAGAAAAACTGTTACCCTATGAAGAAAAACGTGTTACCACATGAACAAAACTAATACAAGCGCAAAAAGAAATCCTTAGTCCAAAACTAATGATTTAAAGAACAACTTGATGTGTTACTACATGAGCAAAAAAGTGTTACCCTATGAACAAAAGAGTGTTACTACATGAATAAAAACAGTATAAGCGCGAAAAAAAAATCTTCAGTCCAAAATTACAGATTTAAAGAACAGTGGGAGAAGAGTGCAGAAGGATCTGAAAAACTGCATCACAAAATCATGAGGAAAAAGAACAGAAGGACCTAAACTCACCGCTGTAAATCTGGTAAGAAGAAGAATTTGGAAGTGCCGCGAGAAAAGAAGAACCTTACGTGAGGAAGAATGCGGAAGCATTTCATTGCCTAGGATAATACCAAGCATCACTATCATAGGGCTTTAGTGGTCAATCCTGTGGATTACATAGGCCTTATCTGACCCGCGAAATTAAATTGGGTTGAAATTGCACATATGACGTGTATGCAATGTTGGGAAATTTGTAGTTTTGATGGAAGTTCCAAAACAGATTGTAATAGGACCAGTCAAACCTGTTAGCTGACTGATGAGTTAGAAATCAGGATAGGATGACCAGCTGAGATGTACAGACAACTGATGTATTGAGATAAGTCACATATTGAGGGGGAACACAATATAAATAGGTTGAGTCTTGAAGAATATCAGAAGATCAAACAAGTCAGACAAGATCAGAAGATCAGACAAGTCAGATGATCAGGTGAAGACATGAAGCTGAAGACTCAGAAGACCTGAAGATCAGATGACTATCAGAAGAACAAGACTAGAAGACCAGAAAACCTACATCAGAAGAATGAAGGAGAGTTTGCTAGTTATGCTAAGATAACTTGCATCAGAAGACTTAATCAGGTAGACTGATCAGTTTTATCTGATCAGGTCAGCTCAATCTGGTGATAACTGAAGGCTCACCAGATCATACGAGTTTATCAGACAAGAAGAATGTCAACTTAAGTTGGTAAAGCAAACACTGAATAAGTGTACTTGTTAACTAATGAGAACGAGACACGTATGTACGGAGCTGACAATGCGGGATTCGACACTTCACAGTCAAACGGCTAGAAAGGACAAACTTGCATGCTTTTAGCCATGCCGCCTCTGTGCACGTCATATCAAGCCCAAAATTACCTTAAATAGACCAAAATTCGAATTGCTCTCCAACGTCTATTTCGATTTCGTGCCTATATATATGGGATCAAACCTTCATAGTAATGTTACATAAATTATCATCAAGCTCAAGCTATCCGCAATTTCCGCACGAAAAACACAAAATCAAGAATATTTTCTAAGTGTTCATCCCATAAGTTCTTAGCCTAGAAATCTTATCCTTTAGCTTTAGGCTACCCAAATACTAGGATAGATTTTCAGTTGGAACACAACAAATCTTATACCCAAACCAAAAGTTATGTTAAGTTTGTTTAGCAAGATTTCAGACTAGGGTTTCTAGTTCTGATTCCTGGGATTGGTTGAGTGAGAATTCTTGAAACATCTCTTGTACTGTGTTAGACTAACACATTAATCTAAGTCCAGTTGGTTAATGATAAGGATGAGTGGACGTAGGACAAGTTGTCCGAACCACTATAAAAATCTTGTGTGCCTTAATCTGTTTTATCTGCTTTACACTATCTGCACACACTTGTTTAACTACTGCATGCATATTCTAAGTATGGATCAGATTTGCACCAAGCAACTGATCTGATCAGTTTGGCACTTTGTCATCTGATCCGACACAGATAATCCAGGGAAGGAACATTGGACTGTAGTAGAATTGCTAGATCTTTTTTTCAGGTATCCAATTGTCATGGTATTTGATGAATATTTATTTATGCATGCATATAAATTGTGGTTTTTAATTCGATTCGTTCGAATTCATTTTGCCTCGTGAGAAAATCCACAAGTAGATTAGGATTTGTTTGATTTGATCAATATAATAGACTAGTCTAGATCTAGGTTTATTTTTTTTTATAAATAAATTGTAACCAGATCGAGAACGAAGACGAAGAATTAAAGACGAGGCGACCAAGTGCCCAGACGTACGCGAGCCAAAGCACGAGGTGCTAGGCGGTCGCGTACGGGGCTGGCCAAAAGCACTCGGCACACGCGGGTAAGCCCAGGCATGGCCGAGCAGCGGGTGAAACTTGGTCCGGAAGCATGCATGGGCGCATGCAGAGACGGGCGCTCGAGGAGGCAGACGCAGATGACGAATTGCTGGATGCTGGGAGAGGATGAGACGACGGCGCGGGCGACGACATGCGCGCTGGTGGGGACGAAGCGATCTCAAAGTGATTTAGGTAAAGGCGGCGCACGGCGGGCGGGCGTGGGGATCCGACCGCCGAGGATCGCAGAGTGACGGGGGGATGGGGATGGCTAGATGCGGGCGTGCGCACGGGCTCACGCGGATAAGTGTTCTGGGCCGTGAGCTACCCAATGCCGGACGTCGTCTCGAACATAGACAGAGGACATTTTAAAGAACATGTTGCGGTCGAGTGGGAGCCTTTCAAGACAAACGATGAGTGTTACGAAGACGATTTCTCAAGATCAAGACATGACAAGATTAACCATGACAATTGGATATATGTGCCCAATATGTTTAATTTTTTTGTTTTAATGTTTGCTTTATTTATTGTCGTGCTTATTTAATTTGTTTAAATATGCGATGCATGATAAATTGCTGTGGAAAAATCTCATTTTCGAAAATTACTAAGTATGTTTTGAAAATAATTAATTGACTCCATGATTTATTTATTTGTGAATTCTTTTTGGAGAAATTCCCCCCACAGGACGGCAAAAAGATGGTTTTCACATGAATAAATTCCGAAGGGATGATTATGGATTATTATTAGTGGAGGCGATGACCCTCCCCACGAGGCTCGTTCAAAGCGAAATAATAATTCTGTATTTAATCATGGTTATTACTTAGGTATAAAATTGATATGCATATACTTCCCCGAAGTCCCTATCAATTTTATATTGGTCAAGTGGGAGTCAACTATTAATCTGGACATTAAAGGTTTGTAATTGTTCTTGTTTGTAACCTGCTTGAATGTGTTTAAATAATGACCCACCCCACGTGGCTTATTTAGACTGTTTTGAGATGTTGGCTGATGCATGTTCATATTTTTTTGAGATTTTAATATGAATCATGTGATCGAATTATGTGATAATTTTGTGTTTATACAATAGTTATTTATTTCAGTTCAGCATGTCGCAATCTTTTAATCTACTGTTAATATACTTTAAGTCAATAGAGTTATATAGGAAAATATGTCTATTGGAAATTATATATTGTCTTGACCATGCAACACTCATAAGTCCGTCCTTGACGAACCTAGACTCGCTAAGACTACGATTGCGATGAAAATAAGTGACATCATAAGCAATGGTTAGGATCCAAGAAAATGGCTAAGTGTATCATCTTGACTTCAACGTCAGGTGTGTTGTAACACCGACACCAGAACTTGGAAACCATTGCAGCTATTATGATAGATCTTAACAAATTCTTCACTCACCAGAATCGTAAAGTGAGATAGCCATACAGAAAATGGCATTAAGAGGTGTCAAGAAGAAGACCGACAAACAAAAATGCTTAATTGCGGTCTAAGAAGACATTGGAGGTCAGCCTGTCCCAAGCCTAAAAAGGTTGGGAAGAAGGGTAATTCTCAAACACTAATTGTTGAAACTTGTTTAGCGGCGTATACTCCCATCTGTGGGTAGTGAATACGGGAACCACTAATCATGTTTGTTTCAATGGTTCAAGGATTTTGGATAATCCAACGATTTAGTGGGAATGAGACCATCATCTCAATGGGCGATATTACGAAAGTAGCGATTATTGCAATGCTACGTAAATAGCAGATATTGCAATACTACGTAAGTAACGGTTATTGCAATGCTACAGAGGTAGCGGTGTTAATGTTAGTGTCCTAGAGACAATCTATTGTAAGGACATAATACTCGATGATATTCAGTTTGATTTAATATTATAGTTCACTTAATATTAATGTATGGCAATACACTTGTTTGAATATTATGTTTGATTATTTGCATTTATTCATGCAAGTGTTCCCATGAGTCATTGTTGTCATTGAGGTTGTGAGAACTCAGATGACTTAAGCATGATCCTCAAATAGACCCGATCAAGGTTCATCAATAATGGGATATTGATGATACAATGGAGATTGGTGTGCGATCTGCATCATACTCTTAGAGAGTGTAGTAAGATCTCACTTACTACGAGATACTACGTATCTCATGATGGATGCACAAATACCTTAGAGGGTATTGGTATACCCATCCGAGAAATAGTTTGATGTATTTCCACTATATGTGTCTACGGGTGTCTCGGTTAGTGGGAGCGATGTGATACTCCTTTGACTTGAGGTCAATACGCACGACATGTGTGTGATGATGAACTTTAACCATGACCAACGCTTGCACCCTTCCATGGGTAGATACGACTTGGATTAGGTTCATCACGAAGTGCATGTGCGTGGTAGTTGAGCCAAGAATAGGATTCATTCCTCAAAGTGGATTTAGAGAGAATACTCATCTTCTCATCATAATTCGATCAAAGTCATCGGCCGATGCACGTCAACTTAGACTTTGTGGTAAGTGTGACATACATGATCAATTAGTGATTGGAGATAACATGATTAAGTTATTTGAATAGATAACTTCATCATGCTCAAGACTTAATCAGTATTCACGAATGAAAGGAGGAAATCGTAATAGTCCATGTTTGATTCTTAGGTAGTTGCGTTTTTCGCACATTACCTCATATATTGAGAATGTCGATTTATTGTGTAGGGTTCAATTAAGACCATTAGTTTATTAATCGCCGATATATGAGGGTTACATGGGTCACACAACAAGTAGTTCCTTTTACGGATTATAGTTGGTTGATTAAATGTTAAATTGGATTTAATATTTAATTTATGGAGAATTAATTAATAATAAATTAATTTGGAATTAATTATTATTAATATTTAATTAAATTGGATTTAATTAATTAAGAATTTCCAATAATTATATTTGGAATATAATTGTAGGATTAAATGTATATGGAAATAAATCGTAGAGATTTTCATATAAGTCATTTAAATCTGTAGAAATTTATATTTAGGGAATTAAATTAAAAGGAATTAATTTAATTCAATATTAGGAGTTTTATTTCCCTAATTGGGTTAGCTTAAGATTCAAGCGGGTCTTTCCTATATATACAAGCTCTTGGGAATTCATAAACAACGTTAATTCATATTTTCTCAATAAAATCTAGAATAGGCTCAGATTCAACGCTGGCAAATCTGTGGAAGTCCGTGATTGGGGAATACGTGGATACCATAGTAGAGAAATATGCGTACGATTTACTGTAAGGTTTCTCTTTATGTTTATACGTATTCAATTATGCAATTACGTGTTCGTTGTTGGTGAACTATTAATTTCCGATGCACATGTATTACGTGTTTACGTGTCTCTAAATTCCAACAGTGGTATCAGAGCTTAGGCTCTTGATTTAATTGCATAGTTTATTGGTTTTAATTTTTTTTTTTAAACCTAGGGCACAGCTATTTGGAACAACCGCACCTTTGATTATTTTATTTTGGGGTTTACATATGTTAATTGTTTGTGAAACCCCTTGGGCTCTTCGTCTCCTTCCTTGGGAAGCTTCGCCAGATTAGGGTTTGGAACCCCAATCGGCTCCGCCTCCGTCTTCAACACGACGCCGCTTTGCCTGGGGACGGACCGCCGCGACATCGCTTGAGATGGTAGCTTTGCGCTGTGACTCGCGATGGTCGCGCGACTCCACGACGAAGCGGGCAATGGCCTTATGCGAACTCGGCGCCGACGCTCCTCTGTTCGTCTTCTTTGCACCATGATACACTCCAGTTTCGATGCGATTCGTGGCGACGCATCACCGTTTCGCTTCAATTCATGGTGGCGCATCCTTTGCATCATCTTCGACCCGCGGTGGCACAACCGTCGCCTCCTTACACTCAGATGAAGGTACGCGACGCCCCGTGAGGCGGTGATTCCTTGCATGCTGATTCGTCCCTATTTTTGAATCAATTCGATGGGTTGCTTCGCGCACGTGCACCGAAGCACGAGTTCGACCTGGATGCGCTCAGGTCACACGGCGACGAGACACCTCATGATCTCCGTTGCAGCGACGGCTAAGCGCTTGGCTGCAATTTTGGGCCGATGTGTTTGTGTCCGCTGCTTTTCTTCGTTTCTGTCCCTTTTGAGAATCCCTCGAACAGTCTAATTGATTACTTTGTTGGACTCAAATATGTAGATGAATTGATTGGATTAATTCTAAAAACTGTCATTGATGAATTGTTTGTTGGATTTTGGAAATTGGATGCCTCGATTTACAGATTGGATGCTGGGAAAATCAGGCTGTGATGCAAGGGGGCCTGATTGAAAATTTGATTTTCGTCAGGGTCTCCTAAGCAATTTTGGAAATTGCACCTGAGCCCTCTAATATTAAAATAATTAAAATCTGTTTTAAAATTAATCTTATTAATTTTGAAACCTGAAATAAAATTAGATTTTATTTTATAATTAATTGGATTAATTATTAAATTTTAATAATCTCAAAATTGAATTTAAAATTGGATTTTGAAATTCGTTTTAAAAGGGTTATTAAATCTCACTTGGTTAACTTGTTTGTTTAATTAATTCGTTAACACACTTATAGTTCGCGTTATAATTGTTTGGGTAGGCGGCGCCCAATAATTGTCGGACCATATTAATTGTTTGGGTAGACGACGCCCATATAAGTGTTAGTCCGTATAAAATCATGTTTGGGTAGGCGGTGCCCAATAATTGGTCAAATGTGATGTAGATTAACATGTTGGATCCCGATTAAGTAATTAATACCCTGCCTTTAAAATGTTCCTCACTAAAATATGGTTTTCTCATTGATTTGATAAGATGTCTTCCATCAAAATTAAAAGAAAACCGGAGATTTTGTTCCAATGAGTATTTAAGGCCCTCGTCTTTTGCTCGGATCTACATCTAACAGAACTTTTATAGGGACATGTAATGTCGCCGCTTGATGGTTGTAAACCAACTTAACTTTGTTTAACTCGCCCTCGCGGGGACAAAGGGTAAGAGACATCAGTCGAACTAGGTTCGACAAACTAGGAGTTGCAGTTTGCAATTGGTTTGGAGACCTACCAGTTATGCTATTGTGATATTCAACCCTTGTTGGGATTATGATAGAAGGAATGTGGATCCTAGTCCATTATGATTTATATTGGATATAAATTTGTATTCTTCCGATGAGGTCGTTGAATATGTCAAAATAATGGAGACAAAATAAACACTAAAGAAAGGCCATGTTTATTTTGATTGCTGAATATTGATCATAGGAATTATGTGTTTAATTCCCGTTTTATTTTATTTCTCTTGGTTAGTTAAAATGTATAACTGTTATTGAGATGTGTTTTGGAAACAAACAAATTGGCTAAGGCCAAATTTTCTGGACTGGCACCTAAACGGGTGTTTGGTGCTAAGGCAAGAAAATATTTAGTACGTGTTGGACAAGCCAATCCCTGATACCCCTGCAGCTGGTTTCTTGAGACAGCTACGTTTGACGTAGCAGCTCATAATAAACATCAAAAGGATGCTTCCCAGATGTAGTGTGTGATGTTGCTCGGCATGACTCCCGAATTGCTTAAGGCAACATGAGAAAATGGGTCTCTTCTAAATGCTCAAGCATGTGAAGGATCTCTTTGATTCTGAATCTCGTTCTGAGATTTATGAAGTAATGAGAGATCTGTTCAAATGCATGTTAGCTAAAGGAGAGAAGATTTCACCTCATGTGCTTAAGATGATAGGCCTAATTGATAAACTTGGTAATTTAGGCTTTGAGCTAAAAGACCAACGTTTTCATTTATATTATCCTCCAGTCGCTTTCGGATTCACATTTTAGCTACTACAATATGAATAAGACAGATGCGACCATGCCTGAACTTCACAACGTGCTCAAGACTTTTGAGTTCACTATCACTAAGATGGTGTTCAAAAGAAGGAGCGGGTAGACAAAGACGTGTGCCTCTACTATAAGTAGAAGAGGGCACTGGAAGAAGGACTATAAGGTTCTGGTTGCTAAAAGGAAGACACTGGGTGCTTCTGGTACTAGAACATGTATGTTTGTTATTAAGATAGACATATCCACTAATAGCGTTATCTGCTTGGTATTGGATATTGGATTTGGCTCTCACATTTGCACTAATGTGAAAGGGCTCATATGTCATAGGACAGTTAGGGCGAGTGAAGTCGTCTTACACGTGGGAACGGAGCAATAGTTGCTCCTGAACGTGTGGGGACTTATGTGTTAGACTTGCCCTTTGGTTTTAGATTAGAACTTAATGATTGTCATCTAGTTCTTTCTATTACTCGCAACATGTATTTGTTGCATTATGGATATGATGTTCTTAATATACAAAATAAAAGACTCAAACTTAGTAATCATGAAAACCCGACTTACTTATGGCATTGTAGACTTGATCATGTAAACGAGAAAGGAATTGCAAGGTTAAGAAAGATAGACTACTTAACCCCATTTGATTGTGAGTCTTGTGGAAATTGTGAATCTTATCTTATGGGCAAGATGATCAACAGACCCTTTTCTGGGAAAGGGGTGCATGCCAAAGAAGTTCTAGAGCTGATCCACAACAATGTATGTGGACCATCGTCCACTCTAGCTAGGGGTCACTTCGGATACTTCATCACTTTTACTGATGATTTCTCAAGATACGGATATGTGTATCTTATGAAACACAAATTCGAATCTTTTGAGAAATTCAAAGAGTTTAAGGTTGAAGTAGAGAAGTAACTTGGTAAGAGTATCAAGACTCTTCGATCAGATCGAGGAGGTGAATACCTTTGCCATGAATTCATTGATTACTTGAAGTTACATGGAATCCAGTCACAATGGACTCCTCCGGAACACCTCACATGAACGGTGTGTCCGAAAGGAGAAATCAAACCTTGCTAGACATGGTGAGGTCCATGATGAGCTTATCCTCTCTTCCGACATTCTTATGGGGATACATGTCACAAACCTCAATTTACATTCTTAATAGAATTCCATCTAGATCGGTTGAGCATACACCATATGAACTATGGTGTGGCAAGAAGCTAACTTTTACACATATCAAACATGGGGATGCCCCGTGATTGTGAAAAAAGGATGCTTACCGACAAGTTGGAATCCAAAGGTGAAAAGGGTTACTTTGTGGGATATCCTAAAGGAAACTAAAGGATATTACTTCTATCTACCTGAGAAACAATCAGTGATTGTTTCTAGGCAGACAAAGTTCATCGAAGAAGACCATGTCTTTATGGAACAAGGTCGTAAGCTGATAGAACTTGAAGAAATTCAAGAACCACAAATTAACAAAGAGACTGATATCTTGTCAAAGCAACATGACAAGAAATCAGTGGGAGCATTCAACAACTTTCACGGTGGGAGTCTTTCACTAGGTGATCGTCTTTCAGCCAGTGGGATCGTAATTGGAGTATGCTTGCCAGTGCAAGAACCTCCAAGTGGGCTGAATGAGAACAACATAGTTCAAACTCCCGCCCAAGAGACATCTGAAAGTGTAGCTCTTGAGGACTCTCCGGACATTGATGAAATCAATGCACCACAAAATATTCACGATCAGAATGTACAGCCTGCACAACCACAACCCCGTAAGTGAATTAGGAATCGTAATCCGCCCATTAGTTACGGTTACCTCTTGGAGGAACTCGATAATGTGGACATACCGGATAAGGACGATCCTAATACTTATTCTGAAGCAATATCAGATATTGATTCAGGAAAGTTGCATGAATCCATGAAATTCGAGATGGACTCGATGTACACCAATCAAGTCTGGGACTTGGTTAAGTTTCCTAAAGGGGTTATACCCATATGTTGCGATTGGGTATTCAAGAGCAAGACCAATGCAAATGGCAAAGTACAAACCTACAAAGCTAGGGTGGTGGTGAAGGGTTATAGTCAAAGCGAAGCCATTGACTATGACGAGACCTTCTCACCAGTTACAAAGATCAAGTCCGTTCGAATTTTACTTGCGATAGCAACACACTATGATTATGAGATTTGACAGATGGATGTCAAAACAACTTTCCTCAATGGAAACATTGATAAGGAAGTGTTCATGACTCAACCGAAAGGTTTCACATCTAAGTCAAATTCTAATCTAGTATGCAAGCTAAAGATATCCATTTATGGATTGAAGCAAGCTTCTAGGAGTTGGAATATCCGATTTGATGAAGCTATCAAGTCCTTTGACTTCATCGGAAATTCGGAAGATCCTTTAATTTATTGTAAACGCATCGGGAAGAATATTGTTTTCATAATCGCATTTGTCGATGACATATTGATTTTAGGAAACAATATCCCGTTAATACAGTCCATTAAAGATTTGTTGTTAAAGACCTTCATGATGAAGGGTCTTGGTGAAGCCTGCTACATCCTAGGGATCATAATCTACAAGGATAGATCCAAGAGGATGTTGGGGCTGTCACAGTCCACCTATGTAGACAAGGTGTTGAAGCATTTTGCGATGGAGAACTCTAAGAGAGGATCACTATCGACAATGGGATAAAGCTATCAAAGAAGGATTGTCCTTCAGTTGAAGCTGATGTCAAGCATATGAAAGATGTCCCATATGCATATGTAATTGGATCAATCATGTACGCCATGACTTGCACTAGGCCAAACGTGGCCTACGCTATCAACATCATTGGTAGATACCAACAGAATCCGGGTGAGTCTCACTGGATTGCTATAAAGACCACTCTGAAGTACCTTATATGAACTAAATTGGGTGGAAAGTTGAGAAGTAATTGCACGAAAACAAAATTAAGGGAGAGATTTAAGGAAGCAAAAACATAATGTAGCACAAAAACAATGTAGAGAATTTAAGCACTATTTAATATAGTTGAAATTGTCAAACATCCTTATATAAAATTGATGGCTGAGATTGATCAAGAAAAAGAGATCAATAGCTGATCTGATCATGTGAGCTGATCAGATCAGACGAGAAGAAATCAGATATCAGAAAACCAGAAATCTGCATACCAGATCAGGCGAGAAGAAGTCAGGCGAGAAGAAATCAGAAGAGAAGTCATCAGAAGACAAGTCATCTGAAGTCATGTTCACTGAGAATCAGAACGCTACTGATGATCAGATTAGCCTGAGTGCTAGTGACCTGAGGGTCAGATTGTCTGAAGTCAGAAGAGCTGAACTCAGTTAGCCTGAGTGTCAGTATACCTGATCAGACAAGGTCCGCTGAAGAGAAGTCTGCTGAGTCAAGAATCCTAAGTCCAAGGAAACCTGAGTTCGAAGAAGCTGAGGATCAGATAATCCTGAAGACTCAGAATGATCCTGAAGAATATAGTCGTTAGATTCAGCTGACGTGGACCAATGAGAGGAAGACAACCAGCCTGGAAAAGCTGCAGAAGCTACAGAATAGTATGGATTTGAATGTGACTCCATCCTGTTGGGGAATTAATTGCACGGATCTATTCGGGATGAATATTTAAATACAAATTTAATTCTAACAATTATAACTAACATGAATTAATCCTATATTAATTCAAATAATAATTCAACAACAAATCATGCATATAAACAGTTAACATAAATCCTACGCATGCGGAATTACTACGCGTTTACGTGAACTAACCTCTTGGAGTGGCAATGGTCTCATCGATAAGAACACACCAAAAAGCCTTCACAAGTATTCCCTAGTCCTTGCTCGTCAATCCGGTGGAAGGAAGCTCCCGAACAATTAACAAAAGGGAAAATAAAATTTGTTGCACCACCTTTGTGGATTTACTAATTTTTCCAGAATATGGAATTGTACTTGGGGATGAAAGAATCATCCCCTATTTATAGAGGGGATGTTGGTCGAAAACTTTGCATGGAATAGGGGGAAGAAAATCTTTTTCTTGATCTCCAAGAAATCTTGAATATATCTCATATATTCTTTTCTCCATAATTAAAATATTCCATAAAAATCTCAACTCCTCTTGTTATGGTGTATTTCGAAAAAAATAGGAAAAAGAAACCAAGATTTGGATCTTCTTGAATTTATGAGATATACCTGTATTGCAAGAATACATATCTTCCATAATATCTTTTCAAGAAAATCAAGAAAATCTTTCTTTCCCTTTTTCTTTCAAAATTTTCGAAAATTACATAGTAAATAACCAAGTGAGAGATTTCTTGAATTTAATGAGACAATCTTGTATTTCAAGAATACTTATCTTCATTCCATAACAAAATTCAAAGAAAATCTTTCTCCCTCTTTTATTTACTATTTTCGAAAAATATAGGAAAAATAGGCAACAAAATTTATTTTATTTTTAAACACATTTTTCAGTTATTGGACTTTATGTTGGGCTACTTGAGGGGCCTTTAGAAGAATTAAAATTGGATATTCCAATGGATCTTGAATTATCAATATTGAGCCACAATATTATTCAAGCCCATAAATATTAATTAATCCCACTACATAATTAATATTGCACTATCCATCTTAACCCATTTCTGATCAATATGGCTCGGTTATTACTTCCGTGTTTAAGATTATCTAGCTCATTAATTAATTCAAGCCTTTGAAATAGCTTTCCATTAATTAATATCTTTTATCCTTGGTAAAGGGCGGTTCAACATTATTATCCATACCGAAAACTAGTTCCACTTTGCAAGATTTGGTATGATAAAACTTATGAACCTCCCAAGGGGCAAATCGAACAAAGCGTGCTTACACACACGATTCTCCGTATTAAATCTTAGCAATCGCATGTGACCAATAATATTGCTCAAGATATAAAGTATTGAATCTCGTTGATTCTCTACCCGTAATAAGTCAAGGCAATAATTACTAACCACACGCAATCCTATTTAAGGGACGAAGATTAAGAAATAACGAACCACTGAGGTCTAATTTTTCCTAGTTCAGTTCTGAAGAATTTGTCCTCCTGTAGGTCCTCTTCAGTGCACTAGACATGCACTAGTGTAATCTCTTGGTCAAAACAAGCAAATCTGAGCGTTACACTTCAACCTTTCACGATGGATTGTTCATTTCCATCTAGGTCGTGAATGGTGTACTTTTGGTTACAAGGGACTGTTAATTTAATCTTCTGTGATCTGGTATCACTAAATTAACTACAATGTAACACATACTATTTATTGAACAGTTATGCAGTAAATATATGTAACATTCGATGATATTTAAAGCATCAGTGATAAACAATTTATTTCAGTAAATAAGACCGAAATTTGGTTTGATTATACAAAGTAAAAGCATACTTTCCAATTATAATCCCTTGATCTCCCACTTATACTCAAAAGTGCGCTTTTAAGTATACTACAACATGTCTCGTGTAGTTCTGTCGTGACATATAATGTCACCTACACGAACCTAATAATGTCTCCCACTTATACTCAAAGCAGATTGGCAAGCGGTCTTGACACCCATTCCTTCCACATGTCTCTCGAATGTATTACGAGGCGGACCCCTTTGTGAATGGATCTCGCCGGGTTATCTTTCGACGCGATCTTTGCCACCTCTATATCTCCTCTCTTAACGATTTCTCGTATAAGATGGTATTTCCTTTCAATGTGTTTTTTGGCCTTGTGGGCTCTTGGTTCCCTTGAATTTGCAAATTGCTCCGACATTGTCACAATAAGCGATGATTGTCTTTGGGTAAATTCGAACTACATTCAAGTCCACTAGGAAGTTTGTGAGCCAAACCAAACTTCTTTTTCATTTGCCCTAATGACTACATATTTGGCTTCCATGGTAGAATCTGCGATGCATTTCGCTTAACGCTTCTCCATGTCATGGCTCCTCCCCCATGCAAAACACACTCTGGGAGGTAGATTTTCGGAATCTAAGTCCGATTGGAAATCCGAGTTCCGTGTGGCCGATGGGGATTAGACTATCGATCGATAAACCAACATTCTATCTCGAGTTCTTTTCGGATACTTCGGAATGTTTTTAAGCGCAAATCAATGTTCTTTCCCCGGGTTACTTTGGTATCTTGCCACCATGCCAACGGCAAAGCAGATATCCGGTCTCGTGCACAACATTGCATACATAAGGATTTCGACAGCCGAAGCATAAGGAATGCCTTTCATGTCATCTATCTCCTTTTGTGTCTTAGAGCACATTTCCTTGGATAGATGGATTCCATGCCTGAAAGGTACGAAGCCTTTCTTGGAATCCTGCATGCTGAATCGTTTCAAGACAATGTCTATGTATGAAGCTTGCAATAAGCCTATCATCATGTTCTTGCGATCTCGAGTGATCTTGATCCCAAGGATGTGTTCGGCTTCCCCTAAGTCCTTCATATCAAACTGTTTTGAAAGCCATGCCCTTACGTCTGATAACACCTTTACATCGTTCCCGATGAGCAGAATGTCGTCTATGTATAATACTAAAAATACCAATGCAGTTCCGACACGCTTTTTGTACACACAATTTTCGAACTCGTTTTGATCAAACCCATAAGACTTTATAACATGATCAAAACATTGGTTCTAAGCTCTGGATGCTTGTTTGAGTCCATAAATGGACTTCATGAACTTACAAACTAGGTGTTCTTGCCCTTTTCAATGAAGCCTTAGGGTTGTTGCATATAGATTTCTTCATCAAGACTTCTGTTAAGGAAAGTTGTCTTGAAATCCATTTGCCAGATTTCAAAATCGAGATGCGCAATAATCGACAAGAGAATTCGGATGGACTTGAGCATTGCTACACGCAAAAAAGTTTCCTCACAATCGATCCCTTCTTTCTGAGTATAACCTTTTGCCACAAGCCTTGCCTTGAAGGTTTCTACCTTCCCGTCCGGTCCTCTTTTTCTCTTGTATACCCACTTGCAACCAATGGATTTGACCCCATTAAGTGGTTCGACTAGCTCCCACACTCTGTTATGATCCATAGAACCCATTTTGGCTTTCATTGCCTTTTGCCAAGAAACCGCATCCTTATCTTGGATTGCCTCATCATATGTCCATGGGTCTGATTCGTCTTGACCGGGAATCAAGTCCGAGGAATCTCCTATCCCCATGAATCTCTCAGGCTATCTTGCAACCCTCCCACTACGATGAGGTTCCGGTTGTGAAAGTGTATCGTTTGGTATGTCATCTTGTACAGTTGGCAATTAGGTTAGCCCCCTTAACTCATTTAAGGCAATCCCACTTCTGGGTCTTCTTTCGTTCATATAGTCTTCTTCCAAAAATCTAAAGTGGGTGCTTATTACCACCTTTTGATCTTCGGGACCATAGAACATACACCCTTTTGTTCCCTCGGGGTATCCTATAAACAACCTTCATTCCGATCGAGGATCAATTTTTCGGCTTCCTTGTCCAACACGTGGGCGAGGACACCCAAAAATTCTCATGTGTCTCAAACTGGGGGCTTGCGCGGCTCCACAATTCTTTGGGAGTTTTGGGAACCGATTTGGATGGCACCAAGTTCAGAATGTAAGTGGCATTGTTTCAAGGCATGACCCCGTAAGCGACTTGGGAATATCCGCGATAACTCATCATTGATCTAACCATTTCCAAAAGAATTATGTTTCTTCGCTCTGCAACCCCGTTTTGTTGAGGGTTCAGTGCGATTAGTGGGATACAATCCTTTAATCGACAAGTAGTTCAAAACTCATCATTTAAGGTACTCACCTCCACGATCGGATCGTAGAGACTTGATACGTTTTTCCCTATGATTCTCTGCTTGAGCCTTAAATTCTTTGAATTTTTCAAAGGTCTCAGATTTATGCTTCATAAGGAAAATATAATCGTACCTTGAGTAGTCATCAATAAAAGTGACAAAATACTCATAACCTCCTCTTGCTTTGGTTGACATTGGACCCACACGCCGTCAGTGTGAGCGATTTCTAACACTTCTTTGGCTCTATTCCCCTTGGCTCTGAATGCCCTCTTGGTCATTTTACCCTCCAAACATGATTCGCAGGTTGGAATTGGTTAAACTTGGAGAGACTCCAGTGAACCGTCTTCTACCAACCTTTGGATCCTCTTTGGATTAATATGTCCCAATCTTAGATGCCATAGAAGTGTTTCATTCACGTCTGATGAACGTTTTCTTTTATCGAAAACAATTGATGTGTTATAGGATGTATTTCGTGAGTGGTGTGCACAGTTAATTGTATAGAGATTATTCGACAACGTTCCATGACAGATAAATTTATCATAAAGAGAAATGGTAACAACTTTATCAAAAGTAACCGAATATCCATCAAGGTAAAGTTTAGAAACCGAAATTAAATTCTTTCTAAAATTCGGAACGTAAAGAACATCTCTTAAAATTAAAACTTTGTCTTCAAAGGACAGGTGCACTTCTCCCACTGCTTCAACTGCCACTCTCGTAGCATCGCCCAGTGTGATGAGGATCTCACTCCCACTAAGTTATCGGGTCCGCTTGAACCCCTGTAAAGTGAAACAAACATGATCAGTGGAGCCCGTATCCACCACCCATAAATGGGAGGCATACGCCGCTAAACAAGTTTCAACAACTAGTGCGTGAGAATTACCTTTCTTTCCATTCCCAAAAGGATCGGAACAGGCTTTCCTCGAGTGTCCCACTCCGCCGCTTTCAAAAACTTTCCTCATGCTTGATTCCATGCTCTTATTTGGAGTTGAGTCTGCTTGGTTTAACTTTCTTCTCTTTTCATCATCCTTATCACCACTTGACCTAGGATGAAAAGAAGATTTATGTTTTCCCAAGTTCTTTTCCTCGCGCTCCCTCTCCCTTTCAACCAAAGTGAGAGCATTTACAAGATCATCCACTGTAAAATCTAGATCTTCCAATAGATACTCAAGATAGTGGTGATTATAGCTCTTTGGTAAGGATTGGAGAATGAAATCAATCTTAGTCTTGAAATCACATTCTTCGCTGAGGATCTCAAGCTCCTCAAATAGCACCATAACCCTAAGAACGTGTTGTGCTGCAGTCGTCCCTTTTTCCATTTTTAATTCAGCAATTTCTTGCTTCACACTTCGGATTGCCATATGGGTCGGATGTGCGAACATCGCTTCGAGATTCTGTAAGATGTCTGCAGCTGACTCATATCCTTGGTGAAGGCGTTTCAACAAATTTGACAGATGTGCCAGAATTATATCCTTCATCAATTCATTTGCCAGCTCCCATTCACCATATAACATCTCGTCCCATATTGTCCTTAGCTTGTTTTCCGAGTTTTAGTGTATCAAGTACCCATTTGGAAGGTGATGCGGCTAGGATAGGTTTTAGTTTGTATATCCAATCAAAATAGTTTTCACCAGTAAGCAAATTGTCTTTAAGTATATTGAACAGTGGATTAAAAGGTTGCGACATGATGAACTGAAATAAATAATAATATGCATAAGCACAAATATATCACAAAATTCGATCACATGTTTCATATTAAAATCTCAAAAAAATATGAACATGCATCGATCAAATATCTCAAAAGCAGTTTAAATAAGCCACGTTGCGGTGGGTCATTATTTAAACACATTCAAGCAGAGTTACAAACAAAACGATTACAAACCTTTAATAACTAGATTAATAGTTGGGCTCCACTTGACCAATATAAAATTGGACGAGGGGACTTGAGGAAGTATATGCATATCAATTTTATACCTAAGTAATAACCATGATTAAATCTGAAATTATTATTTCGCTTTGAAGCGAGCCTCGTGGGGAGGGTCATAAATCGCCACTAGTAATAATCCACAATCATCCATTTGGAATTTATTCATGTGAAAGCTATCTTTTTGACCGAATCCGTGGGGGGAATTTTCCAAAAAAGAATTCACAAATAAATAAATCATGGAGGTCAAAATTAATTCAATTTTATTATTCATAAAATTGTCAATTAATTGTTTAAGCATACTTAGTAATTTTAAAAGTGAGATTTTTCAAAACATTTTCTCATGCATCATAAATTTAAACACAATTTAAATAAGCATAAAATAATGCATAACATCAAAACAAAAAATTAAACATATTGGGCACATATATCAAATTGTCATGGTTAATTTTGTCATGTCTTGATCTTGAGAAATCGTCTTCATAGCCTTTCATCGTTCGTCTAAAAGCTCCCACTTGACCATCTTAAAAAACGCCTTTGTCAAGCCACGTCATCGACCAGCTCATGGTCGGAGTGCCCGCTTAGCACTCATTTCGGCAGCAAGCTTCGGCGGGTGTCGGCGAAGCGCGCAGATCCCAAAGACACACCCGCCCATTCGATCCATGCCATCGCCCTACCTGTCCGTGTCGAAGGGATTCTTCGCGCCAAGATCAATATGTGATCGCCTTTCGCCCGACTCGATCCTGGCGTGCTCTCGCGGCGACCTACGCCCCGCCACGGCGCCCACCGAAATCTGCGTCGTTTTCGTGCCTCGTTTAGCACGTTTGGTGCGACGCACGCTACCTACGCCCGGTTCTGGATGCCGTCTTTTAATTCTTCGTCTCCGCCTCCGTTTCCGATCCGGTTACAATTTATTTACAAAAATAAATAAACATAGATCTAGACTAGTCTATTACATTGATCAAATCAAATAAATTCTAATCTACTTTCGTGGATTTTCTCATTTAGGCAAAAAACGCAATTCGAACGAATCGAATTAAAAAACCACAATTTATATGCATGCATAAATAAACACATTAAATTCCATGACAATTGGATACCTGCAAAAAAGATCTAGCAATTCTACAATCTAATTTCAAATTTAATGAAAACTAATTAAATTGCAATTTAAAAATCAGAGCCCGAAATCGTGGCTCTGATACCAGTTGTTGGGGAATTAATTGCACGGATCTATTCGGGATGAATATTTAAATACAAATTTAATTCTAACAATTATTACTAGCATGAATTAATCCTATATTAATTCAAATAATAATTCAACAACAAATCATGCATATAAACAGTTCACATAAATCCTACGCATGCGAAATTACTACGGGTTTACGTGAACTAACCTCTTGGAGTGGCAATGGTCTCGTCGATAAGAACACACCAAAAAGCCTTCCCAAGTATTCCCTAGTCCTTGCTCGTCAATCCGGTGGAAGGAAGCTCGCGAACAATTAACAAAAGGGAAAATAAAATTTGTTGCACCACCTTTGTGGATTTACTAATTTTTCTAGCACATGGAATTGTACTTGGGGATGAAAGAATCATCCCCTATTTAAAGAGGGAATGTTGGTCGAAAACTTTGCATGGAATAGGGGGAAGAAAATCTTTTTCTTGATCTCCAAGAAATCTTGAATATATCTCATATATTCTTTCTCCATAATTAAAATATTCCATAAAAATAACAACTCCTCTTGTTATGGTGTATTTCGAAAAAAATAGGAAAAAGAAACCAAGATTTGGATCTTCTTGAATTTATGAGATATACCTGTATTGTAAGAATACATATCTTCCATAATATCTTTTCAAGAAAATCAAGAAAATCTTTATTTCCCTTTTTCTTTCAAAATTTTCGAAAATTACATAGTAAATAACCAAGTGGGAGATTTCTTGAATTTAAAGAGATATTCTTGTATTTCAAGAATACTTATCTTCATTCCATAACAAAATTCAAAGAAAATCTTTCTCCCTCTTTTATTTACTATTTTCGAAAAATATAGGAAAAATAGGCAACAAAATTTATTTTATTTTTAAACACCTTTTTCAGTTATTGGACTTTATCTTGGGCTACTCGAGGGGCCTTTAGGAGAATTAAGATTGGACCTTCCAATGGATCTTGAATTATCAATATTGAGCCACAATATTATTCAAGCCCATAAATATTAATTAATCCCACTACATAATTAATATTTCACTTTCCATCTTAACCCATATTACAGTCAATATGGCTCCCAGTTATTATTTCCCGTGTGTAAGATTATCTAGCCCATTAATTAATTCAAGCCACTGAAATAGTTTTCCATTAATTAATATTTTTTATCCTTGGTAAAGGAACGGTTCAACATTATTATCCATACCGGAAACTAGTTCCACTTGCAAGATTTGGTATGATAAAACTTATGAACCTCCCAAGGGGGCAAATCGAACAAGCGTACTTGCACACGATTCTCCGTATTAAATCTTAGCAATCGCATGTGACCAATAATATTGCCCAAGATATAAAGTATTGAATCTCGTTGATTCTCTACCCGTAATAAGTCAAAGCAATAATTACTAACCACACGCAATCCTATTTAAGGGACGAAGATTAAGAAATAACGAACCACTGAGGTCTAATTCTTCCTAGTTCAGTTATGAAGAATTTGTCATCCTGTAGGTCCTCTTCAGTGCACTAGACATGCACAAGTGTAATCTCTTGGTCAAGACAAGCCAATCTGAGCGTTACACTTCAACCTTTCACGATGGATTGTTCATTTCCATCTAGGTCGTGAATGGTGTACTTTTGGTTACAAGGAACTGTTAATTTAATCTTCTGTGATCTGGTATCACTAAATTAACTACAATGTAACACGTACTATTTATTGAACAGTTATGCAGTAAATATATGTAACATTCGATGATATTTAAAGCATCAGTGATAAATAATTTATTTCAGTAAATAAGACCGAAATTCAGTTGATTATACAAAGTAAAAGCATACTTTCCAGTATAACCCCAACAATCTCCCACTTATACTCAAAGTCTGCTTTTATGCATTCGATTATAAGCAAAACACACATCGTTCTTAAAAGCAAAAAAATTGGAACCACCATTCCCTCACCCCTGTTTTATATGCATTACAATTGGTATTTAACGCATTCATGGGTTTTCAAAGCGGGACCAACAATCAAGGGCCATAAAAAAAAAGGCGGAAACCAAAAATTGACAATCCGTAGGTGTATTATATAGTTATATATATAGTTTGACTAATTTGATCACCTGTACATCAAGCCAAGTGATTAATATGATAGAATACTCGTGTTGATGACATGTTATATAAAATATGAAAGAAAATTAAAAAATACAAAAATAGGCGTGGGTAGTCTATATTATTATTCCACCAACAATTCTTTTATTATATTTTTGGCATAATGTATTAAAAGACCTCTGAACTATCAATTTTCATTTAAAAGGTTCCTGAATTACTTTTTATTTTAAAAAAACCCTAAAATTATACGGCTCTTATTTCATGAGGCCCCTGGTAATAAAATTCATGGATTTTTCTAAGTTAACTTAATGAATTCCGTCAAAATATGACATGTCAACTCAATTTCAATACTATTATATTCATATAAAATCCCAACAAAAAAAATGTCTCTAACGAACTGTAAAATAAAGGTCTTATGAAACAAGAATTATATAATTTAAGGGCTTATTAAAAAAAAAAAAATTAAGGGTTTTATGAAATAAAATTATATAGTTTAAGGGCTTTTTAAAATAAAAAATAGTTCAGGAGCTTTCGATTTTTTTTTTAATAATCCCAGAATTTTTAATGCATTATGCCTATAATTTTTTATGGATACATGGAATGCAATGAAACGTATAAATTAACCATTCATAAATTACTTTTAATGAAGACATATTAATATATATTTTTAGGATGAAAATAATATATGAATGCATACCCATTCAAGACATGTTAATTTACGATTGAAAATAATATATGAGCACATACCGATGCAAGACATATTAATTTATGATCTCATTGGATTAACTTTCCTAATACTTGATAAAATATCTCAAGATTTTTGAAGGGTTGAGTGGGACAATAGTAGTGTGGACATGATGCAGAAAGTTGATGAAGCGGATGAAAGGGAAAGGGCATTAGGGAGTAGGGGCCCTTCTTTGTTTGTTAATTAGTATATGTAATATAACGCCCTCGATGTGAATTTAAGGCAATGTTGTTTCACAAGCTCTCCTATCATAGTTGTTTATAGAATAAAATTAATATTATCTCTAGCTTTTTAATTATGCATCAATGAAATTCTGTAATTTTTTAAGAAATAAATGACAGTTAACAATGGTGAAATTTTTTGTATAAATTGTATAATGTGAATAAGTTTCGTCGGAGACTTAATCATGTTGTTTTGGGTCTATAGCAGATTTATAAAATTTAGGAAAAATTGAAATCCTGATAAATAGTAAAATTTGTTGTTGTTGTTTTCTTTTTTAAATTTTAAATAGGTAGAAATTTAATTTTATTCCAAATTAATGTGTAAGAATTAATGATGTTATAATTTATAGTATCATATTATTGTTGAGTGTTTTTGTAATTAACGATTGAATTATACTCCCTCCGTCCCACGCTCGATTGAACATTTCACTTTTTGGCTCGTGTTTTGTTAGGCGGGTTGTTTATAGTATATGAAATGATAAAGTGACTTTTAAGACATGGTAGATTGGTAGTATAGATGAGGGGTATCACTATTATACCCCACCTTAAAAATCTCTTTATCATTTCAAATATTAATAAATAACTCGCTCGCGAGTCAAATAATGAATGTTCAAAAGAGTGTGGGATAGAGGGAGTATGAGTTATGATTTAGGCAAAGTATCATGAACTTTTCATGGTGATTTTTTTTTTTTTAACTGTATTCCCCATTTCACTACACAAAACTACTTGTTGTCACTAAACAATATTACCTATTTAGAGTGAACAATATCCAAACTTAACAATATTAGTTGTCACCGTTGGTGATTTTCAATAAACAATTTTACTTGTTTTTATTGAACTATTTCTCTTGCACCAGTTTCGTACTACGAGAATATCTAGTATTGTTTAGTGAAAATAAAAAATACTCCCTCCGTCCCATAGTTGGTTTCCTATTTACTGTGTGCTCGAGTTTTAAGAAAAAATGATAAAGTGTTGGGGTAGAAAAAATTATTTATTAGTATTTTATGTGATAAAGTGATGGGTAGTTGGGGTTAAAAAGAGTTATTTATTAGTATTTTATGTGATAATGTGATAAAGTAGAAATTTCCATTTAAGGAAATAGGAAATCAACTATGGGACATTTAAAACGGAAAACAGGAAATCAAGTTTGGGACGGAGGGAGTATTGTTTAGTGAAACAAGTAATACCGTTCAGTTAAACATGCGATACATTTAAAAAATAGTTTTACCATGAACAAATTTCACAGGATGGTTACTCATAATTTAAGTTGGTCTCATGTAAAACTATTTTATCATGCAACTTTTTATGACTATCAAGTTATAATAAAATAACAAATACTTTTATAATAAAACAAATAATATTATCCAACTAATACATTTTAATGAAACATTTAATATTGGTTAAAAAATACTCTAAAATCTAACTAATTGTATGGTAAAATTAATTTAAAGGCAAATTCTTCTATGCACCTTTTAAAAGCTCTTTTTCTAAATTTTTTTAGTTTTAACTTTTTTTTCTTTTTTTCAATTCGGGTTTCTTTTAACTTTAATTTCAGTTTTAGATATTTTTTTTTAATATCCGACCCGACCCCAAACCCGGCCCGAGTGGTTCATGGTTCACTCAGCCCAAGTGGTTCATGGTTCACCCGGCCCAAATGGTTCAAATATGATTTAGGGTTCACTATTTAGGGGTTAGGGTTTAGAGTGCACCATTTTTTATTGGTGCATGGAGTGCACAGGAGAGTGGCTCTAATTTAAATAAGATTTTGTATTTAAATATATTAAAGTGTAAGAAAAGAAAATTGATGTGACATTAAATTTATATATGTTGTATAGGTGATTTTTCGATTTGATAATTTTGATGGTAAACACGAGTTTAACTATATCATAAATCCACGTCATTCTTGATTAGTGTGTGTTCGCTGATTTATGTTTAGCCTATTGCAAAATAAAGAACACTGATTTTTTTGACACAATTTGTAAAAAACGACTATACCTGGAGGCAGTGCCAAGCCAATAGTTTTACTATTTCTTGTGTTCACATAAACGTTTTACTATTTCATGTAAAAAAACCGGGTTATAGTCCTAAAAGTCAATCAGACTCCATATTCCAACAGTTATATCATGTAGATAATTGATATGTCTTTCAGTATTTTGGACTCTAATTGAGTCAATTTTCATGTCTCTAATAGTTACCAACTATCTTTTAAAAGAGGAAGCGGACGTTGAGCCGGACAACCTTAGCGCTTTCAGTCGAATCGGGTCGGACAATTAATAAAGCGATTGAGCCGGTATGAAGTCATAATCACATAATATATATGAAGTCTTTATATATATTTATTATTAATTAAAATTTTAAATTTTACATCAAAATTTTAACAAAAAGTTACAGCACATTAAACCCATCAATTTAATTACTTTTGTTAAAGAAGCCCACTACTAATTGACGGGCTTATCAATTTAAAGGTCTAAAAAAAAGAAGACCATCAATTTGAAGTTGCGTAAGATATTATTGTAAACCCTATAAAATCATAAAAAACTTCCGCCTCCGCCTCAGTCATGAGAAAAGAGAGAAAGAGAGTTATTCTTCTACAAAATAACAATGATGAAACAGAAGAAGAAAATGGCGAGATAAGCTGCAACAATTCAAACCTACTTTCCTGAAGTCATAATTTCTAGAGGTGATGGTGTTTCTAGCCATCGAAGATATGAACCGCCAGAGGAGCCGATCTGGTTAAACCTTAAGTTTTTTAAATAAAGTTGAACCGGTAATTCACTGGTTCGTACCGATTTTCACCGTTTTGAGCGATTTGTGACCAAGTCGATCGTTGGGCGGTCCAATGCATCAAAGCAATTCAGTAGCTTTGCCTAGTAACGGCCAGTCCGGTTCAATTTTTAAAACATAGGTTATTAAGAAATGTCCACAATAATATCATATATATTTAATATTCTCCCCTTTGGACATTGTTCATGCTTAATTAATAACTCGACAGAAAAAACCAGGAGAAGAATTTAGTTAAGGGGGAAAATAGTACAACCACTAATCTTTGGGACCAAATCTTCAGGATTGCTTTGAAGTTTTCCCTCCTCCTAAAGACAACAGTCTTCCCAATACCATAATTTTTTTTAAAAGTAGATGAAGGAAATAATTTAGTAAATAAAGAGTAGATCTCATGTGAAACTGAGTTCACGGTGAACTCTATCACAGTTATGCGTAGACACTATCACCGTTATGCTTATGCGCTATTACTGTTTAAAAAATGGCATTATCAATATTTAAAAAATAAAGTATTTTTTAAATAGTGATAGTTCATAAACATAAAAGTAATAGTGTATATGCATAACAATGATAGTGTGTATACATTATAGTGATATTTGAATAAATAGAGTTCACCGTGAATTTGAGTTCACACAAGTTTTTAGCGTAAACAAAATATACCAGATTGTCACTAGGGCACACTTTTATATGAAAATATCAGCACTCTTCTAGAGTTGATGCGGGTAAAAGAGTTAGGGATGTGTGTTTTGTCAAGTTCCTTTTAACGTACAAGTTACTCATATGTGCGCACAAGCTACATTGTCCTCGTGAAGGACATTGGGTGGGTATATCATTTCTAGTAATACCACACGAATCAGAAATGTGTTTTACCAACGACTTTAACCAAACACATTCTCATGACGCGTGACACAAAATAGTAATCTCTGAGTGGATCTATACTTTCAATTAGGTTCTGTAAAACATGTTAGAGAAAGACAAAGAGAGTAAGGGAGCGAGGAGGGGCCTTTCTCTTCCGGTAACATATCCCCGAGAGATCACAACGAGGCACAATCGGAGGTTCGACAACACAAGGTTAGTAGAGATATTAAAACCAAAACTAGGTGACTTTCTTTTTCAAGAATTTCCTAGAAAACATTGATAGAGAGATACTAGAAAAGAAATTCAACGAGATTGCTAAGGTTCAAGGTTTCAAGGTTTCAGATTTAGAATTGTTCGATTTGACCACGACATTGATGCGAGAGAGATAGATAGGAGGCTCAATTATATTTGGTTCGGTTAGTACAAAGTTGTAGCTAACCCACTAAAATTCTCTACATCTGATGAATCGAGACCGTCTAAAGACAAATTTGGAGAGTTCAGTAGACCTCATAGTCACGAACTACACCATGGTGCCAATAAGAAAGAGAATATCTCGTACGCGGAAGCTTCTGGAGGAAGGAGAATAAATGGGAATTACCCCCAAATTCCAGGAGTTCCTGAAGAGTTCAATGGCTTGAAGTATCAGTCAGAAGATGAGGAAAGAAATTGGCTCAAAGAGTGCTTTATTGGAGTCATAAAACGTGAGTTCTCTTGGATCATAGACGGAGTCGAGATTAAAAAACAATGCAAATTTAATCTTTGTTTCAACTATTTAGGAGGAGACAATGTTCTCATCCAATCGACCAACAATGAATCCATTGAGGGTGAGATGCACAAATGGAAAAAATTAGTCTTCTAAATGGTTTAATCTCGTTAAACCTTGGAGCGCTGAAGATGTCCACCTTGTGAGAATTATATGGACAAACTGGTACGTAGTCCCTCTCCATCATGGAATGAGAAGTTTTTCAAACTTGTGTCCGCAAAGTTTGGAATGTTTCTGAAAGCAGATGAAGATACAATCAACAAAAAGAAATATAGCAAGATTCCTGGTAAGAACATCTTACCATGAAATCCCTAATATCCCACTTAGAGTTTCAGTGGATGGGAGATTCTATAACATCAGAATTAAGGAGTGAGATGAGGAATGTTGGCGACATCGGGAGGGTCGGCCGAAATGAAGGATGTCACAGTAACCAAGTTGATCTTCCCATCGAGTGATTACTCGTTGGTATTAGCAGTCGATCTCATGGGCATAAATGAAGATAGTTGGATGACTTCGATAATCTGACACATCAAAATGGGTTAGTGATCTCCCAACGGACAGGATACAAGATCAACGCCTACAACTTCGAGCAGCGAGGTGCACTATAATCGACGACGTGTTATACAAACAAAATTTTACTCTACCTTTGCTCAGATGCATGATACTAGAACAAGGGAAAATAATCCTAGCCGAGATCCATGACGAGTTATGCGAAAACCACACAGGAGGAAGCCTTAGCACAAAAACTATAAGGAAGAGATATTACTGACCGACCTTGAAGAAAGATTCAATCGCCTATGCAAAGTCATGCCACTGATGCCAGATCTTTGCCCCAACTATTAAGGTTGCCCCAGAAGAGTTGGCCAGCATTTTCAGCCCTTGGTTCATTCGCTAAATGGGGGATCGACATCATTGGTCCACTATCGACGGCACCAGAAAAATTGAAATTTTCTCTAGTCGCCGTCAATTATTTCACCAAATGGGCCGAGGCCGATGCCTTGGCGACGATCGATCAAGACCACATGATCAGATTCATATGGAGGAACAGTAGGTTTAATATCTTGTAAGACACCTTTTATTTACACAAGTACAAGTGATATAAGATCATAGTTGTTCGTACCATTTCTCTTTGTATTATCAAATTTTATCATTTATTACAAGTCAATGAGGTCGCAATCTCAGGGAGAAAGATTTAACAAAATTGCATTATCAATAAGACGATTAGAACAAATAAGTGCTGAGGTTGCAAAATTAAGCGACTAGAGCATCATTTACTTATGTCGCACACAAATAAGACGACACACACAAATATAAGACGAACAAGATGAAAAATAGACGAGGAGAGACAGTTGCACAAAAGAAAAACCATTTCATTAAAAAAGAAGATGTGTATGGAGGCCGATGGGCTAAAAATAAAAAACGAAATTATAATACAAAAAATCCCTGGCCTAAGCACTGGGGTTCGTTACATTATCTTTGTTTGATGGAGTGCCCTGATCGGCCGTAGCGACATTGGTTATAGGAGGAGGGGCTACCTCATCCAGGGTAGGTGCAGCAGCAGACGGGGTGACGAGATGGCTAGGGCCCTCTAAAAAGGACAGATCAACCCCAAAGTTCACCAAGTCGATGATAGGAATCAGAACAGTGGGATCTGGCAGACTGTCTTAGACATATGCCTAAAAATTATCCAGTAAGCCCGATATGTCCCTATTCTGGTCCGAACGACGTACATCACGAATATCATCGGCATAGGCGCAAATGTATGAGAAGTTGGAGATTAACACATCCTCGGCCTCTTTGTTGGTCGTCGCATCCTCCACCGCCGTCTTCACCTCGGCCAGCTACTTTTTGAGGTTCTCAATCTCCCTATTCATTTCGTCTTTCTGTTGCTGGGTAGCAACCTCAACCTCTTGCAGTTGAGAGGTTGATCGGGACACGTCTGTCTCAAGTTCGGTCACCCGAGCCTGTGATTTTTTAAAGGACACGTCTGCCTCAAAATGGTCTTCGAGTGCTTCTTGTAGTTGTCGGCAAAAACTTGTAATGCTCATGGGTATCCTGGTCGTTATGTAAGATGGCCTTCTCGAGGAACACCACTGATTGCTACGCTCGGACCAGGGTCGAGTATAGATTTTTCTCCTTGGAGCTCCTTGTGGCTAGGGATGTCAATGAGTCAGGTCGGTCGGGTACTTTAGTACCCGGACCCGACCTATTCTTTGTACAGGGCCGGGCGGGTCAACCCAGACTCGCCCAGCCCCGCTACGGGTCACGGGTCGGGGCATGGCGGCACAGGTCTGGTCAATATTGACATCCCTACTTGTGGCGCTCGCTCCGCAGTCAGTGGTCTAGAAGTGGGGGGGTATCCTTGCAAGCCCGGCGAAGATAGCGGGGCCAATCCTCCGGGAACTCCCCGAATGGGAGGGGCTTGGGATTTCAGATAACTCAGGATGTCAGCTGGACGGTTCTCGTTGTCTGCAATGCTACTGGAAAAGAAAGTTAGGAGATTACTCCAAAAGAAATATCGATCAAAAGTCAAATGGGTGAGCAAAAATACTTACTCAGCGGCCCTGCTCGGGTCCCATCCCAACCAAGAATTGTCCTTCGGAAGTCGGTAAATGACGGTACATCTGGGCTCTTGGTAAGGGTCTCACCTCCTAACGGGTGGTCGATCGCTCCACTCGAGGAGTTGACTTGTCGGCGTTGGTAGGGCAGCAGCAGAAGTGTCAACCCGCTTGGGCACAGGGGAGCCTCTAGGGGCAGGGGGCCCAAACGAATCTCGAAGTTGTTTTCCCTTGTCGGCCCGAGAGGAGTCCACAGGAGAGGGACTAGCAGGGGCACCCCGCCTCACCACGTTAAGGACCGGGGGTTTTTGTGTTGTCATTTTTGCCTCGGTTGGGGAAAATCTCTACACAGGGAAGCGCTTGACTGCAAGGAAAAAATATTTGAATCAGTGAATATCATAAAGAAGAAGGCATGAATAAATTATTGGGTAACTCATGAGGAAAGTTGAGATGACGCGGATAGGTTTGCAAACCCATCCACAAACGTTCGGACGAAGTACCGAGCAGCTTCACCTGCCTAAATGCAACGGGGACAAGTTTATCTAAGCGAAATGCCTCGGAAAAATCCCAGTTGAGGTCGTCGGCCGATGGATAGTGAAGTCCTGCACACGAAAAAATGAAACTAGACCAGTATTATTATGTCATGGAAAGATCATAGGACTTACTGGCTGAGCGATCACTAAAGTCTGTCAGAATCTTGATGGCCTGGGGGATTGCGATATCGATACTTTGTCATGCACCTCCTACGAACCACCAGTGAACATACAATGATTAACTTTGTTTGAAATGTCATGCACCAGCTTGCAGAGAGGCATGTTCTTCAACGAGTGATGGGCGACATAATCGATGGTGACCAGGCTCACTAGGTAATTCATCTTGCCTGGGGTACGCATCTGGTATAGGCCTCCTTAGCCGGGAAGCACCATCACCCCAAGTATGATGCTCCACCCATTTGGGGTTATCTGTGTCGGGGCGAGACCCCATGCGGTGAGGAGATGCGAGATCGTCAGGTATAAGGGAAATCAGAGACCCGCATCCATGTCCCCTTGATGAATAGATATCATGTCCCTTGGGATTTGGTCGATTCTCTCATCGTGATAGGGGACGTAGAAATGCACATCGCTTGGCACCTGGTAGTCGAACCGAGAGGCCTCTAGGTTAGCTTCGGTCACCGACTCTATCTCCGACACTGCATACTTGGAGGGTGTCGCTACTCGATATTGACGAAGTGGGCAATGGTAATTGCACCCGGTTATGTACGCCAAGTAGTTGAAGTGGCCGGGGTGATCTTTGTCGCTACGAGAAAAGGTACCAGGTCGAGAAGATGAGCTGACAGGACCTTCTTAGGAAGGCCCAACACCTGGAGTAGAAGCAGGGGGGAAAACCTCTCCAGCTCATCCAATGAGTCGATAAACTCTCATATTCTTCCTCCATAGCATTATTTATGTCATCTGGACGTGGGGAGGGACTAGAATCTGAAGTCGCCGTGCCCGATGAGGTGGAAAAAAAATCATCCCCCCGTGGGAGGCGTTCGACGCAATGGAAAATTGAAAGTCCGATGTGTCCCTAATGTATCAATTTCATAGTAAGAATAAGTTTCATATGAGAGTTTGTGCTCACAATTATGCTATAACAGACATTCATTAATTACATTGTTTGCTAATTTATTTTATTTCTTATGATAAGCTACAGTAAAAACGTAATGTTACATTAAAGAACATAAAAGTAAAGGAAAATTCTGAAAGGTATTAAATCAAAATCAAAGCAGTATTACATGCAAAACATAACAATATTACATGTAAAAATATAAAAGTATTGCATTCAAAACATAAGAAAATTTTAAAATTTTGAAGTGTATTAAATTTATAACTTAACAGTAAATTTATGATGAACAATCATTAACGCCTTCTACTTTGATTTCAAAATAAGAAATTGAAGCAGTATTACAAGCAAAATATAAAAGTATTACATGAAAAAACATAACAGTATTACAAGAAAAAATGTAATAATATTAAAACAAGGTAATTTATGAAAGTTATCTAATCAAAACTAAATAATATTACATGCAAACATTAACAATATGTAGTGGACTGATCTATATGGAATGTATTTTTTGTAATTTCTGTATGATTTTCTGGGTGATTGTATGAAGAACAAGTAACAATATGAATAAGATAAGAATGATGATGAGAGAGAGATGAGAGAAGAGAGAGAAACATATGAGAAGTTAGAATATTTCTGCATAATCCAATTCTGCCAGATAGTACACCCCTAAATCAGTAAAATTTGGGGAACACGGGATACTATAATCATTTTAGGAAATTAAAATACTGAAAAGTAATTAAAATAAAATATTGGGCCCAAGTGTAATTAATTCGGCCCATTTCTTCCACATCTTGGGCCTCTGCATTAGTAATGACCGAGCCCAAAGATCTACTCAAATATTCTGGATGTTTGATGCGTGTTCCATACTCCTTTTCAGACACAAGTACAACCAGCATACCATCTTGCCCTAATTCCATTACTTTTCCCCTTTCTTCTTCGATGAAATCTTCTGTTGGAGTTATACTGGAAAATATGTTTTTACTTTGTATAACCAGACTGAATTTTGGGCTTATTTGTTGAAATAAATTATTTATCACTGTTGCTTTAAATATCATTGAATGTTACATATATTTACTGCATAACTGTTCAATAATAAGTATATGTTACATTGTAGTTAATTTAGTGATACCAGATCACAGAAGATTAAATTAACAGTCCCTTTTAACTAAAAGTACGGAATTCACAACACAGATGGAAATGAACAATCCATCGTGAAAGGTTGAAGTGTAAGGCTCAGATTGACTTGTCTTGACCAAGAGATTGCACTAGTGCATTATGATGCGCTGAAGAGGACCTACAGGAGGATAAATTCTTCAGAACTGAATACAGAAGAATTAGACCTCAGTGGTTAGTTATTTCTTAATCCCCGTTCCTTAAATAGGATCGTGTGGAATTAATAACTATTGCTTTGACTTACGATGGGTAGAGAATCAATGAGATTCAATACCTAGTATCTTGGGCAATATTATTAGTTACATGACGATTGCTAAGATTTAATACGGAGAATCGGTGTGCAAGTGCGTCTTGTTTGATTAGTCCCCTTGGGAGGCTCTGAAGTTTTATCATACCAAATCTTGCAAGTGGAATTAGTTTTTCGATATGGATAATAATGTTGAGCCGTTCCTGAACTAAGGAAAAAGATATTAATTAAAGTTGAGATATTTCAATGGCTGAAATTAATTAATGGACTGAATAATCTTAAACGCGAGAAATAATAACCGGGAGCCATATTAACAATAATATGAGTTAAGATGGATAGTGCAATATTAATTATGTAGTGGGATTAATTAATATTTATGGGCTTGAATAATATTGTGGCTCAATATTGGAAATTCAAGGTCCATTGGAAGGTCCAATCTTAATTCTCCTAAAGGCCCCTCAAATAGCTCAAATATATAGTCCAATAACTGAAAAAAGGTGTTTAAAATTAAATAAAATATTATTGCCTATTTTTCCCTAAATTTTCAAAAATAAATAAATAAAGAGGGAGAAAGATTTTCTTTGAATTTTGTTATGGAATGAGGATAAGCATTCTTGGAATACAAGTTTATCTCATTAAATTCAAGAAAACTCACACTTGACCATTTATTTGTGTTTTCCGAAAATTATGAATAAAATAAGGAAGGAAAGATTTTCTTGAAAATGTATTATGGAAGATATGTATTCTTGGAATACAAAAATATCTCATAAATTCAAGAAGATCTCAATCTTGAAAATCTTGACCCTTATTTTTCGAAAATATCCATAACAAGAGGAGGTGGGATTTTTGTGGAATATTTTAAATATGGAGAAAAAAATATATGAGATATATTCAAGATTTCTTGTAGATCAAGAAAAAGATTTTTCCATCTTATTCACACACAAAAAATCGGCCACCACCCTCTCTATAAATAGGGGATGAATTTTTCATCCCCATGCAATTCCATGTGTTGGAAAATTAGAAATCCACAAAGGTGGTGCAACATAATTTTATTTTTCCTTTTGTTAAATTGTTCGCGAGCATCCTTCCACCGGATTGTTGAACAAGGACGAGAGAATACTTGAGAAGGCTCTTTGGGTTTGTTCGTGTGAACGGGATATCCATCTTCTCAACGGTTGTCACTCCGAGAGGTTAGTTCACGTAAACTCCTAGCAATTCAGCATGCGTAGGATTTATGTGACGAATTTGTATGCATGATTTGTTGTTGAATTATTATTTGAATTAATATAGGATTAATTCATGCTAGTAATAATTGTTAGAATTAAATTTGTATTTAAATATTCATCCTAAATAGATCCGGCAATCCATTCCCCAACAACTGGTATCAGAGCCTTGGTTTCGGGCTCTGAATTTTAAATTGTAATTTAATTCGTTTTTCATTAAATTTGGAATTGGATAGTAGAATTGCTAGATCTTTTTTGCAGGTATCCAATTGTCATGGTATTTGATGAATGTTTATTTATGCATGCATATAAATTGTGATTTTTTAATTCGATTCGTTTGAATTCGTTTTGCCTCGTGAGAAAATTCACGAGTAGATTATGATTTGTTTGATGTGATCAATGTAATAGACTAGTCTAGATCTAGGTTTATTTATTTTGTAAATAAATTGTAACCGGATCGGGAACGAAGACGAAGAATTAAAGACGGGCGACCAAGTGCCCGGACGTACGCGAGCCAAAGCACGAGGTGCTAGGCGGTCGCGTACGGGGCTGGCCTACATAATTAATATTGCACTATCCATCTTAACCCATATTACTGTTAATATGGCTCCCGGTTATTATTTCCCGCGTTTAAGATTATCCAATCCATTAATTAATTTCAGCCACTGAAACAGCTTCACTTTAATTAATATATTTTTCCTTGGTTCAGGAACGGCTCAACATTATTATTCATACCGGAAAACTAATTCCACTTGCAAGATTTGGTATGATAAAACTTCTGACCCTCCCAAGGGGACTAATCAAACAAGACGCACTTGCACACCGATTCTCCGTATTAAATCTTAGCAATCGTCATGTAACTAATAATATTGCCCAAGATACAAGGTATTGAATCTCATTGATTCTATACCCATCGTAAGTCAAAGCAATAGTTATTAATTCCACACGATCCTATTTAAGGAACGGGGATTAAGAAATAACTAACCACTGAGGTCTAATTCTTCTGTATTCAGTTCTGAAGAATTTATCCTCCTATAGGTCCTCTTCAACGCATCATAATGCACTAGTGCAATCTCTTGGTCAAGACAAGTCAATCTGAGCCTTACACTTCAACCTTTCACGATGGATTGTTCATTTCCATCTGTGTTGTGAATTCCGTACTTTTAGTTAAAAGGGACTGTTAATTTAATCTTCTGTGATCTGGTATCACTAAATTAACTACAATGTAACATGTACTTATTATTGAACAGTTATGCAGTAAATATATGTAACATTCAATGATATTTAAAGCAACAGTGATAAATAATTTATTTCAGTAAATAAGCCCGAAATTCAGTCTGGTTATACAAAGTAAAAGCATACTTTTCAGTATAACCCCAACAGTTTATAGGGTACGTCGAGGGAACGAAAGGGTGCATGTTCTATGGTCCTGAAGATCAAAAGGTGGTAATCAGTACGCACTTTAGATTCTTGGAAGAAGACTATATGAACGATAAAAAGCCTAGAAGTGAGATTACCTTGGATGAGCTAAGGGGGCTTACCTCGATGCCAACAGTACAAGTTGACATACCAAACTACACATTTACACAACCGGAACCTCATCGTAGTGGGAGGGTCGTTAGACAACCCGAGAGATTCATGGGGATAGGAGAGTCGTCGGACTTAGTCCCCGGTGAAAATGAATCGGACCCATGGACTTACAATGAGGCAATCCAAGACAAGGACGCGAGTTTGGCAAACGACAATGGAAGCCGAGATGGGTTCTATGGATCATAATAAGGCGTGGGAGCTAGTCGAACCACTTAATGGGGTCAAGCCCATTGGGTGCAAGTGGGTATACAAGAGAAAAACAGGACCGGACGGGAAGGTAGAAAACTTCAAAGCTAGACTTGTGGCAAAAGGATATACTAAGAAAGAAGGGATCGACTATGAGGAAACCTTTTCGCCTGTAACTATGCTCAAGTCCATCCGTATTCTCTTGTCGATAGCTGCGCATCTCGATTTTGAGATCTGGCAAATGGATGTCAAGACATCTTTCCTCAATGGAAGTTTTGAAGAAGAAACTATATGCAACAACCCAAAGGGTTCACTGAAAAAGGCCAAGAAAATCTAGTTTGCAAGCTCAAGAAAACCATTTTCTTGAAAATGTATTATGGAAGATATGTATTCTTAGAATACAAGAATATCTCATAAATTCAAGAAGATTCCAATCTTGAAAATCTTGGCCCTTATTTTTCGAAAATATCCCTAACAAGAGGAGGTGTGATTTTTGTGGAATATTTTAAATATGGAGAAAAAAAATGTATGAGATATATTCAAGATTTCTTGGAGATCAAGAAAAAGATTTTCCCATCTTATTCACACACAAAAAATTGGCCACCACTCTCTCTATAAATAGGGGATGAATTTTTCATCCCCATGCAATTCCATGTGTTGGAAAAATTAGAAATCCACAAAGGTGGTGCAACATAATTTTATTTTTCCTTTTGTTAAATTGTTCGCGAGCATCCTTCCACCGGATTGTTGAACAAGGACGAGAGAATACTTGAGAAGGCTCTTTGGGTTTGTTCGTGTGAACGAGATATCCATCTTCTCAAGCGGTTTGTCACTCAGGAGGTTAGTTCACGTAAACTCTAGCAAATTCACGTCGTAGGATTTATGTGACGAATTTGTATGCATGATTTGTTGTTGAATTATTATTTGAATTAATATAGGATTAATTCATGCTAGTAATAATTATTATAATTAAATTTGTATTTAAATATTTATCCTGAATAGATCCGAGCAATTCATTCCCCAACATCCCATTCTTCATCGCAACCCGTAATCTCACAATCCTTTCCCACCTTGCTAATGATCATGTCCTTGACACAATATTACAATAAAAAAAACAATTTTGATATGTATTATACGTACAATTTGTAAATAAAAGTACTAATAAAAATATTTTCTTATATATTTGAATCAACTAGATAACTAAGGTTAGCTCTGTTTTTCATTCATCAATCAATAGTGAATTGTAAACTATAAATAATTAAATATGCATAGCTAATTATACAAATAAACACATTTATTATATATAAAGTCTCAATTTTAGAAAATTAAGTTATTGTAGACTAATGGTAAGAATTCCTCTTTGTGAATCTAGTGACACAGGTTCGACTTTTATCAACATTATGCACAAAAACTATCACTTTTATAAGAAAAAATAATCACTTTTTGAAAATAAATTCATTTTTGTATTGAAAATTCTATTAACATTATGCATAAAAACTATTACTTTTATGTACGAAAACTATTACAATTTAAAAAATACATTTATTTTTTAAACAGTACGTGATAGTTTTTATATATAATGGTGCAATGAAGTTTATGTATTTACCTGATTCACAGTTTTTATATATAACAGTGCAATAGAGTTTATGTATATACCTGGTTCACATGACTGTTAATGTGCTGAAAATTATATTCATGACATGTATAATATCTTTAATCCTTCAAGAGTTGTCTTATGTAAAATAGTATACACAAAAACTCGTATGAGATGGGATAAGAATTAACATAAATCAATAATCATTTTTTCCGAAGTGTTAAAATGTCATGCTAAAATTATACTTCATCTTACAGTGAGACCGTTTCAGTAAGGAGTGGGTCTCATGTGCATTCAGGTGCACCGTGCACTCATAACACATTTTAGATATTTTAAAAATATTCAACTTGTAATATTAAAAAATGCAACTTATTTACATTGAACCCTGAACCAAAGAACTATTTTTCATACTAATAGTTGCATAGTTCAGTCTAAATAAATTGCATCTTTCTAAAATACATTTTCTAAAATGCACTATGTGTGCATGATGTATATTAGACATAACCTTCAGCAAGTGTGCCTCAATAGTTTGTTTTACTAACACAACTATTTTACAATTATCACTTTATATTAAAAGAATTAATCCCTTTTAATGAACAATTAATATAATTTAAAAACACGTCCAGAATGCAAATTATTTGCATAACAAAACGAATTTACATAAAAGGCTTTGTGCAAGAAAAATAATAATAATGTGATATCGCACTACATATATTTTTTAGACAAAATCGTACTATATATATTGAAAATCGTCACTTGCAATTTGTATATATTAGTGAATTAATTAACCACACTTTAAACAAAGATTAAGTCAAATCACAACCAATTATCGCCAAATTCACCCCACTATAAAGGAAACATAATAAGAGGGAAAATAAAGGAAAAAATCGAATTTATATTATGTAAGAAAGGGATATCTGGAAAATATATACTCCGTATTTCTGTGTGAGCACTGAGGAGTGAAATAAATTAATTAAAAAAAAGGTGAAATTGAGATTTGAGACTAGAGGGATAAATTAATTAAACCCTTTGATCGTCGTCATTCCATTCCGTTTGAGTCCAGTAAGACGGATCAACTTCAGCCGTCAGATCAAACAAATCTCGATCTCCGCCGCCGCTTCCCCAGTCCCCTATCTTGAACTCCTCCGCCGTGGCCGGGCTCGGATCCTCTGCTACGCGCACTGTTTGATCCCGTCCGTACGAAATGTCGACCACGCCAAACCCCATCATTTCCTCCGATGACGTCATAAGGCTCGTCAAGCTCCCCATCTCCGCCGAGAAGATCTGACCGTCCGTTGCTAAATGATCAACCAACGGCTCGTGATTCACGTTGGAGTACCTCGCATCGGGAAAGTTACACAAAACAAGCGACTCCGACGTCGGCGCCGAGCCTTCCTCCGCCGCCGCAGCTCCAGCGGCCGTGGCCGCCACGGCGGCGGCGGTCAGGCTGGAGCTCTCACTGCTCGACCTCCGCGCGTGAGATTTGCTTTCACTAGCCTCGCTTTTCGCCTTCGAATTAGATCGCTTGTTTTTCCGGCAGCCGCCGCCGACGGGGACGGTGCGGAGGACGCCGCCTTTGGTCCAGTAGCGGCGGCAGCTCTTGCAGAAGTGGCGCGGCTGCGACAGGTTGTAGTTGTTGTAGTAACAGAATTTAGTATTAAGCGAGTCGCAACGCGGACACTTTAGCGCTTGGTGGTGGCTGTGCGGCCGCAGCCGCCTATCTCCGACGCCAATAAACCTCCCGCCGCCACCGTCTCCGATATCTTGCATTTTTTATCCCAAAAAAAATATCACCGGCATTTGCTGTTAGCACACTCTCTCTCTATAACAAACAAATATCCTGCAAAATCCCCCAATTTCAAAGGCTCACTATCTTATTTCTTTATTCTTGATGACGAAACTACCCTCGAATCAGTGAGCGTGACCGTAGTGTCACGCGAGGTGCGAAATACCGGGAAAGCCCTTGGCAGAGCAACTGCATTTATTAGAGGGGTGACCGTACGGTCAGAGGACGCGTGTAAGGTGGGGAGGGGCCGGAGAAGGTGATTTGGTGATGTCGAGTTGTCGGCCAATATTATGTTACTGTGGGGGGTGCAGAGTATTTTGGTGTGTCAGTAATAAATGATTCTCAACTTGCCACGTCTGTCTACTGTTGTTCCATTTTCTAACACAAATATGACCTATCCAAATGCAATAGAATAATTTTTAGTTTTGTAAAATTTTGTGCTTAGTTTCTACTTTCTATGGTTTATAGTAGTTTTATCATTAGTCATTGGTTAAGCACGATTCCTCATGGGTTTCATTAGTTATGCATCAATCCTGTCAAGAAAAAAATTGTACATTTATGCGGTGTAAGGCTGTAGCTATCTAATTCACTTTACGGGTACATAAGTCATCAATTAATTTTGAGGAGCCATCTGAGAAGGATAAAGATACCATTTTGAGGAGCAATCTCGTGATTATAATTACATATCAGGTACTGAAGTTCTGTGTATCTGTTATCGTATTTATTATATACCTTTAATTGTTTTAATAATAAATTTAGAGCAATTAATAATTTTATTCTTTGGAGAAAAATGCTGAATTTCAACACTTTCGAAATTAATGAGAGTGTTCTCATAAAATCCTCTGGTTTTATAAGTCCGCATTCCAATTTGAATTTGAAAAACACTTTTCCATAAGAATCCATGGGGTCTCTTTGAACTTTTCATCGCCATCTTCAATAATAAGAATCAATTCTTTCTTAGGAGAATCAAATAATTTATATTCTTTTTGAGCAATTGGAGAATATGATTCTTCATCATCAGGTTTTGAGGAATTGTCCTCAGTTGACACATTTCTACCACGTTGTCTAAGGAACTCCTGGAATTTCTTCTGAACATTTTCTCCTTTTGAAGAAGAATCAATACCACAAATGTTTTGGCTGTAAAGGGATTTTTCCCCTGTTGTATAATAGGAGGACCTCTTCTTCCTCTTCCTCTATAAGGGGAATATGGATTTCTTCCAGCTTGGCTCATCTCTGTCATGAGGAAATAAATTCACGAGTTCAAAAATCTGGAAAATGATTATCTTTTCCCGGCTTATAGATAATATCAAAATCAAAATAAGCAAGATGAGATTGTCATCGAGTAAACATTTGTTTAGAAACATTATGTTCAAAGTCTTTAAAGAGCATAAAAGTAGCAGCTCTACAATCAGTTTTAATGGTAAATTTCTGATTTTATAAATCATCCTGAAATTTAAATACGCATTTAGCAATGGCCAAAATTTCTTTAGTCGTAGTAGAATAATTCTTTTGAGCATTATTCCATTTACCAGAATAAAATCTAATAATATATTAGATTTTATTATCAGGGTTAATTTGTTTTAAGATGTCACCATGCCCTAATTTTGAAGCATCAGTTTCAACAGTTTTTTCTCATAAGGGATTAGCAAGCATAAGACAAGAAATGTGTTAGTCTCGAAAAATCCAATTTAAAACTCGTAAAATCTCAATGGGAGGTGACTTTAAAATTTTGCAAATGTGTTATGTAGATTTGATAAAGTATGTATGGCAATTAATATGAAAGCAAATAAGAACACACGTATTTTTATAGTGTTTCGGAGAACTCCTCCTACATTCTCTCTTCCCTTCATGGGGCACTTCCTTAATCCAAATGAAACCTTACTTTACGGTGTTAGCCACACCACCAACATATATTTATGGAGCTCTCACTCAACGGGACTTATCTCCCTCACGGGATCGTCTATGGATGTTTAATGAGTTCTCACTCAACGGGATTTATCTCCCTCACGGGATCACCTATTAACTACCTTACTTAACCACTAATTCTCTCTCAAGAAAGGGTTTGAGTTTGGTGTTATTTCCAACTAGATGATATTTTCCCTTACATTGTTTTAGCCTTTAAACTAAGGTTGGGAAAATCTCTCTAAGCTTATGATATGACATTTATGCTTAGATATAGTGAAGAACACTCTTGGGTAAGTTTGAATATTTAATGCTCTGTGTTCTTGAATGGAGATGCTTGAATATTTGGCTTTAATCTTCACTTTGCAGCATCCTCCATTATCTTCTTTTGAAGATAGTACAATGTATTTATAGTGTGGATTTGAATATTACCGTTGGAGAGTAAATTCAAATTCATACTAATAATCTTCCAGCTTTTCTTTGTCCTATTGCACTGTTGCTTGCAGCTTTATGTCACATCCATATATGTGTTGTCATCTTCTCATTGACCAGCTTTTTGTGTGTCTAACGGATCAGTTCAGCAAGCCTGTTTACTGTTTAGCTTTTCTGATTTCAGCTCGCCTGATCTGGTCGCCTGATTTTTGGTATGCTGATTTCTGGTATGTAGATTTCTGGTCTGCAGATTTCTGGTATGCAGAAATCTTGTCTGCAGATTTCTGGTATGCTGAAATCTGGACTGGCTGCTCCGGTCTGCTGATCTGGTCTGCCTGATTTGGTCTCCCTGATCTGGTATGTTCTTCTGATTTCTGCACAACATCAGCACTGCATCAGCCTACATCAACACTGCATCAGCGCTCTGCATCAGCTTATTCAACTCATCAGTTTACATGGAACTCATCAGTCTCATTTTATTCTGATTAGCCTCGTCTTCTCTTGATGAGTTCCCCCTCAACTTGTTACTTGTAAGAATACAACTAAGTCTAGAAATGCAAGCTTTCTATACAACTTAGTTTGTCCTATTACAAGGTGTTTTGGCATAATAATCAAAATTAAAATTATCCCAACATAATGTTCTTATCCTTTTCTTTAATATTAATAACGGCCTTAGTATGATTATCATTCCAAGGAGAAGGATTCTTTTTAAGTCTATCATATAAGATAGCAGAATCTTCACCAAGATTTTTAATATAAGAAGATACATAATTAAGACTTCCTAAAAATCTTTGTAACTGAGTTTTATCAGTAATTATATCAGGAAATTTATTATCGAACTCAATGCTTCTTTGAATAGGAATAATATTTCCTTTTTCAATTGTATGACCTAAGAATTTTACTTTGGTTTGGAACAAAACCATTTTTGGTTTTGAAATGACTAAACCATTTTTAATTATTAAATTTTTAAACATATCAAGATGTTTAAAATGTATTTCTAAATCTCTAGAAAACACAAGAATATCATCAATATAAACAATGATAAAATCACTATAAGGATAAAAAATATCATTCAAAATTTGTTGAAATTCTGAAGTAGCATTTTTTAAGCCAAAAGGCATAACAGTCAATTCGTAATGGCCGAAAGGAACATTGAAAGAAGTTTTATATATGTTTGCTTGATTGATCTGTATTTGCCAAAATCCTGATTTTAAATCAAATTTTGAAAAAACAAGAGCATTGACTAATCTGTCAAGAAGATCCTTTTTATTAGGAATAGGGTGCCTAATCCATTTTAGAACTTTATTAAGAGGTTTATAGTTAATAACCAATCTAGGAACTCCGCGCTCCTGTTCAGAGTGCTTATTACCATAAAAGGCAGTACAAGACAAGGAGGACTTGGAAGAAGTAATAAGTTTCTTCTGTAATAGGGAAGATATTTCCTTCTTACATAACTCTAAATACTCAAAATTCATCTGACAATGTCTAGACTTAGTCGGAATTTTATTGTCTTTAAAATCTTCCTCATAAGGAAGAGAAACAATATGTTTCTTTCTATCCCAAAAAGCATTAGGAAATTCATTGCAAATATCCAGAGATAACTTATTATACAAAAGTTTTACCTTATCTTGAAGCTTAGAATTTTTTAATCTATCTACAATAGTTAAAGAATTTAATTCTTCTTTAAGGAAATTAATCTGATAATTTTTATAATCAATTTGGTCTTGGATCAAATTAAGAACCTTATAGATAGGTTTAGTTATAAACTTGAAAGTAATAGGCTTACCATTTTACGTACCTGTAATTTCTCTTTCATTAATAAATGTAAGAGGATAAATCTTAAAAAGAAATGGAAGACCAATTATCATTTGACTAATAATATCTTATGCAATAAGAAAGTCATTGACAATACAACAACCATCAACACAAACATAAGCATTTTTTAAGTTTATAATTAATCTTAAGAGATTCTCCTCCTAGATGGGAAAGAGAATGTGTAGTCTTTTCGAAATACTTAGTGGAAATTCTTCCCATCTGAATGATACTTAAGTCAGCACCACTATTAATCATAGCAATAAAATCTTCTTTATAAGAATTATTAATAAGAAGATAAATCTTTGTATACTATTTTTGAGATATAATCATATTAATGATAGATAAATGATTTTTATCAATATTGATAGTATCATTTGAGTTAACCAATTGGGACAAAGCTATTGAGCTTGTAGAAGTATCTTCAATTTTTTCTTTACCTTTTTCAATAAGAGAAAAACAAATAGAAAAATCAGAATTTTACTTCTGAAGAGTTTTGACACTATTCTTGAGATTATCAATCTCATGAATTAAATCATTTATGGTAATAGGATTATTTTTAATATTCTTAAGTTTAAGAAGATTATTTAATTCTCCCATGTTATAATAATTATTATTATCAACCTTATTAGAAAGACTAGTTTTAGTATTACTAAATGAAGAATCATGTAATTAATCAATAATTTTATATCTTAAACTAGAATCTTTAATATGTTTAAAAAAATCGAGAATATTATTATCAGTTAATACATTAATATTCAAGTCTTGGAATTGACCCATGAGTTTATAATACTCATCTTCAACATTATTATATGTTTTATTAATACAATTTAGACAAGGTTTACCAAGAACACTTATTGCATTCATTATTATTAGAACACGTAGTAACATTATCAGAAGAATTAGATTCTTCAGAAGAATCATAATCAGACACTACAAAAAAGACGATGTTTTACGATGGATTTAGCGACGGTTTAAACCGCCGCAACAAGGTTTTGCGATGGTTTTAGCGACGATTTTTCATCCGTCTGGAAAATGAGGGTCGCTAACATTTAGGGATGGTTTTTTCCAGACCATCGCTAGGTAGTGACGGCTTATTTCCGTCGCACAAAATATCGACGGCTAAAAACCGTCGCAACATAGCGACGGTTATGACGTCATAATATCGTCGTTAACAGCGACGCATTTTCGTCGGTATTCGCGATGGAAATTTCCGTCGACATGTGCGACGGTTATAATAATGTTAGTATTAGCGGCGATTTTTCGTCTTTAAATCCGTCGCTATAAATGCCATTAAATCGTGAATTTTTTAAAAAAAATGGCTCACTTTCGGGTTCGAACCGGGATGGTTTGGACACCGAACCACCCGAGCCACATATCATCTCGAACCCAACCACCAAACATCTCATATATAAGCCACCAAGCCTCCCAATTAAATGAGACATTTATTTGCTCCCGTGAGGGACCGAACACAAGGACCTTGGGCTGAAGGGATCAATTTTTCTAAGACTTGCTTTCTTGCGTCTACTTAATGAAATTAATACTATATGTCCAAAAATTCAATTTTTTTAAACAATTTTTTAAAAAAAATTCTCTATTTCAATTATCTTATTTATTAATTCAATCACATTTTTATATATAACTTTTTTTTATATAAATTAAAATTAAAATGATATTATATTATATTAAATATATATTTTTTACTTGTTTTATAAAAAAAATTATACATTTTCAATCTAAACAAGTTATATATATTTTTCTATCTAAACAAGTAATACTTTTCTATGTAAACAAGTAATATTTTTATATCTAAATAAATTATATATATTTTTCTATCTAAACAAGTAATACTTTTCTATGTAAACAAGTAATACTTTTCTATCTAAATAAGTTATATGTAGTTTTCTATCTAAACAAGTAATACTATCTATATAAACAAGTAATACTTTTCTATTTAAACAAATTATATATATTTTTCTATCTAAACAAGTAAAACTTTTCTATGTAAACAAGTAATATTTTTCTATCTAAACAAGTTTTATATACTTTTCTATCTAAACAAGTAATACTATCTATATAAACAAGTAATACTTTTCTATTTAAACAAATTATATATACTTTTTTATCTAAACAAGTAAGACTTTTCTATTTAAACAAGTTATATATACTTTTCTATCTAAACAAGTTATATATACTTTTCTATCTAAACAAGTAATATTTTTCTATGTAAACAAGTAATACTTTTCTATCTAAACAAGTTATATGTACTTTTCTATCTAAAAAAGTAATATTATCTATATAAACAAGTAATACTTTTCTATTTAAACAAGTTATATATACTTTTCTATCTAAACAAGTAATACTTTTTTATGTAAACAAGTAATACTTTTCTATCAAAACAAGTTCACTACTACTACATTTTTAAGCTCAGACAAATAAGATGCATTTGGACAAACCATTTTTTTCAAAAACTCTCTCCAAACTATAGCTTGGAGAGCGGTTTTATTAAAAAAAAATAAAAATAGACAGCTGTTCATAACCGCTATCCAACAAGAAAACTTAGACATCGGTTATGAACCGCTGTGCAAGTGCATTTGGATTGCGGGTTTGAACCGCTGTCCAAGGTAAATCTTGGACAACGGTTTGAAACCGCTGTGTAGAAGCATGTTCTTCATTGCTGTTATAAGCTGCCTCTTTTCCCTTTATTTCTTCCGCCTTACAATGTTAATTACCCAAGTTTTATGGAGAATATATATGACTCAAATTGCTCCCCCAAAATTAATTATTTTTTTTAAATACAAAATAATATAATTTTAGATTATAATAATAATTATTATTATAATTTGTTTAAAATTTTTTTTTACTTGTTTAGATGAAAAAGTATTACTTGTTTAAAGAAAAATATTACTTTTTTAAATAGAAAAGTATTACTTGTTTATATAGAAATGTATAACTTGTTTAAAGAAAAGTATTACTTGTTTAGATAAAAAAGTATTACTTGTTTAAAGAAAAATATTACTTATTTAGATAGAAAAATATTAATTGTTTAGAAGGAAAAGTATTACAATTTTAAAAGAAAGGTAGTACTTTTTATAAAAAAAACAAGTAAAAAATATAATTTTAATATAATTTAATTTAATTTAAATTTAAATTTATATAAAAAAAATTATTATATAAAAATGTGATTGAATTAATAAATAAGATAATTGTAATAAAGAATTTTAAAAAAAATTGTAAGAAAAAACGATTTTTAGGACATATAGAATTAATTTCATTAAATCTAAACAAACGGAATTGATCCCAGTTATATATACTTTTCTATCTAAACGAATTTTTAATTAGGACAACGGTTTTTTAACATTGTCTGAAAGTGGATATTTTGGACAACGGTTTTAAAAACAAATTGTAAGTGTCAATTTTCTTTAGGCGGTTATTTTGGACAACCCTTATATCCCAAGGTCATTTTTCTGTTGTCAAACCCAAATGTGTATTAGTGGTTATATATACTTTTCTATCTAAACAAGTAATACTCTCTATATAAACAAGTAATACTTTTCTATCTAAACAAGTTATATATACTTTTCTATCTAAACAAGTAATACTCTTCTATGTAAACAAGTAATACTTTTCTATCTAAACAAGTTATATGTACTTTTCTATCTAAACAAGTAATACTCTCTATATAAACAAGTAACACTTTTCTATGTAAATAAGTAATACTTTTTTATCTAAACAAGTTATATGTACTTTTCTATCTAAACAAGTAATACTATCTATATAAACAAGTAATACTTTTCTATTTAAACAAGTTATATATACTTTTCTATCTAAACAAGTAATACTTTTCTATGTAAACAAGTAATACTTTCCTATCTAAACAAGTTATATGTACTTTTCTATATAAACAAGTAATACTCTCTATATAAACAAGTAATATTTTTCTATTTAAACAAGTTATATATACTTTTGTATCTAAACAAGTAAAACTTTTCTATGTAAACAAGTAATACTTTTCTATTTAAATAAGTTATATATACTTTTCTATCTAAACAAGTAATACTCTCTATATAAACAAGTAATACTTTTCTATTTAAACAAGTTATATATACTTTTCTATCTAAACAAATAATACTTTTCTATGTAAACAAGTAATATTTTTCTATCTAAATAAGTTATATATACTTTTCTATCTAAACAAATAATACTTTTCTATGTAAACAAGTAATATTTTTCTATCTAAACAAGTTATATGTACTTTTCTATCTAAACAAGTAATACTATCTATATAAACAAGTAATATTTTTCTATTTAAACAAGTTATATATACTTTTCTATCTAAACAAGTAATACTTTTCTATGTAAACAAGTAATATTTTTCTATCTAAACAAGTTATATATACTTTTCTATCTAAACAAGTAATACTATCTATATAAACAAGTAATACTTTTTTATTTAAACAAGTTATATGTACTTTTCTATCTAAACAAGTAATACTTTTCTATTTAAACAAGTTATATATACTTTTCTATCTAAACAAGTTATATTTACTTTTCTATCTAAACAAGTAATATTTTTCTATGTAAACAAGTAATTCTTTTCTATCTAAACAAGTTATATGTACTTTTCTATCTAAACAAGTAATACTATCTATATAAAAAAGTAATACTTTTCTATTTAAACAAGTTATATATACTTTTCTATCTAAACAAGTAATACTTTTCTATGTAAACAAGTAATATTTTTCTATGTAAACAAGTTATATATACTTTTCTATCTAAACAAGTAATACTCTCTATATAAACAAGTAATATTTTTCTATCTAAACAAGTTATATATACTTTTCTATCTAAACAAGTAATACTTTTCTATCTAAACAAGTTATATGTACTTTTCTATCTAAACAAGTAATACTCTCTATATAAACAAGTAATACTTTTTTATTTAAATAAGTAATACTTTTTTATCTAAACAAGTTATATGTACTTTTATATCTAAACAAGTAATACTATCTATATAAACAAGTAATACTTTTCTATTTAAACAAGTTATATATACTTTTCTATCTAAACAAGTAATACTTTTTTATGTAAACAAGTAATACTTTTCTATCTAAACTAGTTATATGTTCTTTTCTATATAAACAAGTAAAACTCTATATATAAACAAGTAATATTTTTCTATTTAAACAAGTTATATATACTTTTCTATCTAAACAAGTAAAACTTTTCTATGTAAACAAGTAATACTTTTCTATTTAAATAAGTTATATATACTTTTCTATCTAAACAAGTAATACTCTCTATATAAACAAGTAATACTTTTCTATTTAAACAAGTTATATATACTTTTCTGTCTAAACAAGTAATACTTTTCTATGTAAACAAGTAATATTTTTCTATCTAAACAAGTTATATATACTTTTCTATCTAAACAAGTAATACTATCAATATAAACAAGTAATACTTTTCTATCTAAACAAGTAAAAAAATCGAAAAATATAATATACATAAATAAACATTATACATAAACGATAAATAAACGATAAACACTATACATATATAAAAAAAAAAGAGTTTCATAAACAAAAATTTAAACGAAAAAAGAAAGTGCCGCCTCATGAATAAAAAAAAAATAGAGTTTCATAATAAACGGTTGGGATAAAAATCTTCCCCCTCGTCCCCCAAGTTAGCAGTATAAATAAAATTACTATTGAAACCGATTTCATCATCGCCACCGGCGCCTCTGAACCCGGTCACGCTTTCACAGTTGCCACCACCGCCGCTGCCACCACCACCACCGCCGCTGCCACCACCACGACCACCACCTCCACCAGCACCACCGCCACCACGACCAATGACCAGGCCACCGCTGCCACCACCGCCACGACCAATTACTAGGCCCCCGCCACCGCCACCGTCCTCGAAATTAATGGTGTCGAGGAAACAATCCGGTGAGCAGCCCATTTGAACTGCCAGAGCGGATGCAAGCCGCTGCCATTTCCGTTGATTTTCTTCTCTGATCTCGGCCATCACTTGCTCTCTAATCTGTTCAACCGTCTGTTGTGGTTGGGCGGTGCATTGCTTCTTGTGGGCCTTCTTGATCTTCAAGTAATAGAGGTCTGAGACGAGTAGGGCTGTGTCTCCGCGATAATGACAGAAGATAACCTACCATACCTGAGAACCCACTGTCTATGGATACCGGCCTCCTCCACATAGATCTGATTCAAATTAATTGGAGGAACTGGTGGATTTGAACCTGATGGTTCACCTACCTGGGCCTGGCTAGCAGCTTCGATCCTATCTCGCACCGCTCTCTGTAAAAATTAAATATTATAATTAAGATCAGGTGTAATAATTACGAAATATAACATTAATTACTTACGTGCACGTGTGTGCTGCGGCTGTAGGTGGAGGTCCTCGTCTCTTCTACGAAGGGGTGGCCGAGTGCAAGAGTCTCAAGAGCGTCTAGAGGGCGTCGACTCGTAGTTCCTATTAGCAAATAAAAATATTAATATTAATTATGAACTTAATTATTGTACAATTAAATAAATTATATTACTTACTTCCGCCATGCGGTGCTCCAGAATCGACCGGGATCCGGCCTTGTGCACAGCGACGCCTCCATCCTCTCCTTGCTGGCTCAGGCAATTTTGGCGATTCTTCCAGCACATCTCGTGGTATACGGGATCGCTCCAAATCGCCACAATCGACTCCCACACGCCCGGGTCCATGTCATCCGTCATATCCAACCCTTCATCCCTCTACCCGGCATGCTACCTGTAAAACATGTCCTTGTACCGGGCAGCAGCAAGCTTACAGAACGGTTGGTAGAAATCGGCCGATGACATACCATCCGCCCACTTCGTCTGTTTCTGCATTTCATTAACACAAACTTTATTAAATTTATATATAAAAATATATATTATATATTAAATTAAAATAAGTAATCAATTATTGTACGTACCCTAAACTCGTCGAAGTAGAGTTGACATTGTTGTTCAGACACGCCTCTCCAACTGTGGGCCCCCATTGCAATTCTAACTCGCAAGATGGAGTTGGTGGCTATAGTGGAAGCCTCATGACCGGGTATGATGCTGAAACATATTAAAAAATTAATAAGTATAATTAACAATTAATTTTATAATTACTAAATAAATTAATAAGTAATTAAAAATTATAACTTACTTTCCCTGACTCAGATCGATCGCTAATCGAGCAATGGGGGCTGAGCCACGATGAATAGAGGCTAAGCCTGAGCTCGACCCTACTGGAGATGACCCTGCCAGGGGCGGTTGCTGCGAGCGCTGCGAGCTGGCGGCGCCTCTATTCAGGTTCACCGTCGGTCTCAGGACCCTCTTTTTCCTGGTGCTCAAAGGAATGGACCCGTGGCTCCGACCACCACCTCTACCTCGACCATTTCTGCTGCCTCATCCACCGTTGCCTCGGCTAGTACTCATCTGCATTATATAAAATAAATTCATTATATTTTTTAATAATTTAATTAAAATCGCGCCTAAATTTTGACAGAATTTCGACTGTATTATTACATATTCATCATAGTCAACCATCAATCTAGCAATTCTAACCAAATTAACATATATATATATCACATAATTATGAAACAATTCTAACCATTATAGTCAACCATCAATCTAACAATTCTAACCATTTTATCCCATATATATATCACATATATAATCATAAAACAATTCTAACCATTCTAGTCAATCACCAATCTAACAATTCTAACCATTCTAGTCAATCATCAATCTAATAATTCTAATAATTCTATCACATATATATAACACATATATAATCATAAAACAATTCTAACCATTCTAGTCAACCATCAATCTAACAATTCTAACCATTAATCTATCATATAATTATATATAAAATATCATAATCAACCAAATTACACTAACATGCATATACGTAATTGAAATAAATATATGTAATTGACTAATTAAACTAAAATACATATATATAATATCGAATATATATTTCAAATTATATATATATATATATATATATAAACTGACGAAAAAAAAATAAACCATTAAAAAAGGAAAAATACCATCAAAGGAAGAATTGAACCAGTGAATTGAAATGCTGCGGAATGCTCGGAATGGCGACAACGAATGGCGTCACGAAAATGGCGGAGGGCGATTTATCTGTGAAAAAGAATCGGTATCGAATCTTTGAAATCGCAGGTTATATAATTGAAATTTTGCGATGGATTTGCGAGGGATACTTAATTGTCGTCGCTACTAGAGACGGTAAAAACCGTCGCTTTGTTCAAAAAATCATCGCTAAACTCGGCTGGGGCGGTGGTCCAAGTGCCGAGATGCTTCGTGCACCGGGTCCGACTTTAGCGATGGATATAACTATCGCTAAATGCCCCAATTTGACCCGGTTCGAAAAAACCATCGCTAAACAGTTGCTATTAGCGGTGGATACTAAAATTGTCGCTAAATTCGAGGAATTTGACCGTTTTGACTTTAACCGTCGCTACTAGCGACGGTAGTTGAATCTGTCGCTAAAATCCGTCATTAAAACCCGGCTTTTTTGTAGTGAGACTCATTAGAATCTATATCAACTTTATAATTCATGACAATTTTATCAAGAATTTCTTTTAAATTATCATCAATATCAAGATTTTTAATCGTGTCTTTGACATAGCATTGGTTAGCATAATGACCAGTTCTGCCACATTTTTTACAAATTATCTTATCAAGATAATTCTTATTTTTATAAAATTTTCTTTTATTATTTTTATTATTATCATAATTTTTATTCTGTTTATTAACAAAATGATTATTCTGTTTATTATCAGAATATCTTTTTCTTTTTCTATAATTAGATTTAAATTTAGGTTCTTTTTTATTATTCTTGGAAGAATTTCTTTTAGGATTAGGATTATCTAAACCAAATTGGTCACAGAAATGACCTAATTGTTTTTTTTCTAACAAATTATCTTTTTTAATCTGATTTCTTAATTTTATTTCATTATAAAGATTTAATCCTTCCTGTATACAATTACTTATGATTTGACCAAAAGTATAAGACTCAGAAGCAATATGTCTGAGTCTTTTCTAAGGACTTTCTTAATCCTTTCAGCAAACAAATAAGGAAGACCGTCAATAAACTTATTCTTCCAAATATCCTGGTTACAATCAGGCATATCACAAATATGAGACAGAAAAATATCTTTGTACCATCTGAAATCGGTTAAAGTTTTACACTTCATTTTTAAAAGAAGAGTTTTGGTATTTTCAGATTTATTAGTAAATCTACCAGTAAAATGTTCTTGAATAGTAAGAACAAGAGAATAAACAACATTGAGTCTAGTTTCACCATTTTCAATCTTAACAGATGAAAATATTTCCTGTTTGTTTAAAGGGTTTAAATAATTATCCCACCAACTTTTAAGTTGACCAGTAAAACCAATAGTAATAGCCTGTGCAGTTTGTAAATCATTATTTTTGCTTATTCTACAACCAGAACTATACATATGCATACGATGACATTGTGTAAAAATATGTTTATCACTACCACCATCAATATTCCACTCATAAATGCTTTTACTTGAATAAGAGGTATTAAAGAAATTTTCATGTTTTTCATGAAGAACATCCATAGGGGTAAGTCTTTTATAATAATATTTAGACAAATTTGGCTTATCAGCCCATTTCATTTTATTAATACTATTAGTATTATCAGTATTACTAAACTCATTAGGACTAGTAATGGGACTTTCTTCGAATTCATCATCTAAAATAGAAATATTCAGATTATCAAATTTGTCACTAATGATTTTGTCAAAATCAGACACATAAGCTTCAATTTTGAAGTCTTTCAATTCTACAGGAGACTGTATTGAAGAAACAGTTTTAATAATACTATATTTTTCAAGTAAATCAAACTTAGTCTGAATTTTAGTTTGAGATAAAATTTTATCTATTTTGTCAAGTAAAGAGATAATTTCTTCACCTAGAATAGACATATAAAGTTTGCAAAAATTATTTTGCTCAATCATTTGATTAATATGTTTCACAGTAATTTGTAAAACATCATTCTCAATAATCTTAGAGAATGGAAGGAAATTAAAAATCCTACCATTTCTTTTAATTTGAAATGGAACATGTGGAGGGTAAACAAATTTTTGTGTTCCTCCAAAAATGATCTTATAATCACGTTCAATAACAGATACATGGTTTATATAAAAAGTTTTAATAAAACAAGGAACATAATAAGTAATTTCATTATGTTGTTCACAGAATTTATAAAAACTGTCCACAAAGTAATTTAAATCATTTTTTGAAAATGATTTAAAATACCAAATTCTAAAATTATCCCATTTAGGATTATTAAACTCATCATTAATATGAGCTCCAGTTGAAGATCCTTTATAAAAATCTAAAAAGTTTGTAATATCCATAAAATTACATTTTAAAGTTACAATCCGAAATTATTTCGGGATCAATTCCATCTTTGTGGATGATATTGTTTTCACTAGTAATTATTCTTTCGTTATTGTAATTATTTTTTTTACAAAACATATCTTCTCTATAAGAAGAAGTAGAAGCCCTAGAATCAGAAGGTAATTCTACCTCATAATCTAAAGGAGAGATAAAAGAATGACTAGACATAGATTCTAGAATAAGAAGTTGAACGTCTTCTTTGATTATTCTAAAACCAATATTTGAGTAATGTGTTGGAAATCACTATTAATAATAGGAATTTTAGGAACAGATTGTTCAAAAACCAATTTTCAGGGAAAATTATTTCTTCCCATTTAATGGATCTCCTGATAGTAATGTTTGATTTATCAAAATTAGTTTCAATAAGAATAGGCTCATTATTGTCTTTTACAATTCTTTTACACATAGGATTTAGTGTAAATAAAGGTTTATAATAAATACGATAACAGATACACATAACTTCAGTATTTGGTATGTAATTATAACCATGAGTTTTAACATTTAATGTTAACGATTCAAGAATATTACTATCAGATAAAGATAGAGATAAATTAGGATATGCGTCAAAATAGACAGGTCCTAAAGCCAAACTAAACTGTATTATTCCCATAAGGGATTGTTTCCAGTTAAGGTTTCTGCTATCCCTAAGGGTAGCTAGAAAGCTTTCTGGTAAACCTTTTAAGGTAAGAAGTTTAAAGGTAACTTGTACGCATCCAATATGTAAGAACTTATGAGTTATTTTGTAAGGTAAAATATCATTTTTACTAAGTAATTTAATAACGATTTCTTCTTCATGAAGAGGTATATAAGATTCAGTGGTTTTAACAATTTGTTTAAAACCTAACTTTTCAAAAGTTCCTAATTTATAAACCATTTTAGGTTCAATTTTAGGTATAGTCCATTTATTTAATAGATCTAAATTTTCAGGAATATCATACTCCTGAGTCATACTGTTCTTGACAGTATCCTTCAACCTAAACAAATTCATAAGAATTAAATTGTATTGAATCATTAATCATATAACAAAACATATTCTACTCCCATGGCTCTGATACCATACAAGACAAGATCGTAATCGATATATCAATAATATCCTGTTGGATCTTTTACAAAACACATATAGGGTCATTTACTGAGAAATTTCATAGTCCACGAGTTAACCTGAGAAAAGCTTAACGCCCACAAACGTCTGCGCCTATTCATCGGCAATACGACAAAAAGGGCAAGCCCACACGGTTAACTTATGAATATCACTGGAAAGCTCATACCTACCGGTTAAATTAAACACTATCTTTGATATATCAAGTAAAAATAAATCTTACATTTTACAAATGCACATGATAGTAGAGTATTGTTAAGTCAGGTCATGATTCAATACAAGTAATCTAGCCGACCATTGAGGCGGCGATCATCATAAAAAAAAAATTAATACAGAAATTTAAACACAAAAATAATATACCTTAATGAGTCACTAACATAAAAGTTTATGAACAATAATATTACAAGGTTACAAGGTTGCACACAAGAGAAGAATTTAGAGAGAGAAAGAGGGGGTGAGTCTAAACTCAAGCGTACCTCAAAACAAAGAAAACAAACATATATAAAGAGAAAGAGTCGGACATCAAAACCCCAGATTTCAAAAATAAAATAAAGGTGAATAGTAAAAAGTGTGAATAGTGTTTTTACTATTCATAAATAGTACTTGGTCTGTTGATGTAAGCAATGACAAAATTTAATTTTGTCGAGTGCTGTAGTCGCATCTTGCAAATGCGCTAAGTCTAAATTTTCTTTAGATCGCCATCAAAGAAGTATGTTTCTTCAGAAATCTTAGAGTCTTCTTAAAACCTTCTAACGAATGAGGATAATGCATCATTTCTTCTTCTCCATGTCTATAACCTATCTTCTCCAGAACAAGAATGGTTATTTCAAGGATTTTAATTTTATTTTTAAGAATCTTAAGATAATTTTTATCTCGGATTTCATGATTATTTACATCAAAACGAACATGAAAAGGAACTTGCCAGATATAAAATCCCGACTTTGCTAATCGAAAATGGACAATATTAAATTCCAAATCTTCCATCAGTACTTTCTTTCTTTCATTTTCCCTTTAAGAGAATTCTTCAAAAGGTCAAACCTTTCTTGAATATAAAAGTCTTGATCATCTTCATTTGGATCCTGAGCATCTTGGAGGTCAGAACCAGAAATCATAGAAGCATCTGATTTTGAATCAGAAAAATCAATATCCTTGAATAAATTATTTTTAATATGGTCCATATAAAGATCTATAATTTTTCCGTTTGGAAAGATACCAAAATACTTCTTAGAGTATTCAAAGAATGATAGAAGAGAACTAGAAGTTTTGTCAACATAATTCTTTCTGCATTCCTCCATTTTGGATTTAATTCTTATAATATTTTCTTACAATGGTGACTCATTGGAGCCAGGAGTAATAACATTTAAGTTTGTTGTACCCTATTTTTGTTCTCCGGCACACAAACAACGTACAATTAACAAGTAAACGATCAAAACACATAAAAACACGAAGTTTGATTACCCAGTTCGTCTTTTGAATAAGACTATTTCTGGGGGCTCCAAGCCAGGTATATTGCACTACGCTTTCTGCCTAGGATTCTAATTTATCAAGATTTCGATCATTTACAATGAATGATACACAATATATTTATAGACACAGGATTAGGGTTACAGTCTTCGTGGGCTTCGTTCCATGGGCCGACCTAGGGTTCCCATGCTTGTCCCGCAAGTCGCGCATCCGGATACACTTACCCTGATTACGGTCCGCAAAATCCGTGCCATTAACTCCCCGTATCTTGGCCATATTTATCCTCCTTCCGACCTTGAGACCAAGTCGTCCCCGACTTGTGCGACCTTCCAGGTCGCCAAGTGGTCTTCCCTTTCTACCACGTTGCCCGACTGACCGCCTGACCTTCCAAGTCTTCATCACGATCTTCACCGTTCCTCAAGCCGCCAAATGACTTGCGCATAGCGTTCAAGTCGCCTCCGACCTATGGCGACCTATGAGATTCCTATGACTGCGAACACGGCTCATAGAGCCTCAACCTCAAGTCACTTCATCTGGTTGCTGGTGATCGACTTGTCAGCTTTGTATCTTATCTGTATGGTGAGATTATTTATGCTACAACAATTGCCCCCAAGAGCTGGCTCCGAATTCATTCGGAGGTTGGTCTTGATCTCTGCTTTGGATTAGGATTTGTCTGCTTTCCATACTTGAGATTGCATTGTTGGTATTAAGTTTGACATATCTTTGCGGGTTCGATTCTCCTTCGTGCCTCCAAGTCGGAAGGTTATACATCCGAGGTCGCTACCCGCCAAGATTTGAGCTCGTCGAGAGTTCTGGTTGACCCTCGCACTTACAGTTGAAACTCTTTCGTGCGAGACTTATCTGTGCTCGCACTTTGAGTTGAAACTCTTTGGTGCGAGACTTTTCTGTGCTCGCACTTGGAGTTGAAACTCTTTAGTGCGAGACTTTTCTGTGCTCGCACTTTGAGTTGAAACTCTTTAGTGCGAGACTTTTCTGTGCTCGCACTTTGAGTTGAAACACTTTAGTGCGAGACTTTTCTGTGCTCGCACTTTAGTGCTAGACTTTTCTGTGCTCGCACTTTGAGTTGAAACCCTTTAGTGCGAGACTTTTCTGTGCTCGCACTTTGAGTTGAAACTCTTTAGTGTGAGACTTGTTTTGCGCTCGTCGATGACCATTTCTGGCCGAGCAGTTTGCGACTTGAGTAGCCTTTGGCCTTTCGTCAATACGGAATATCAGTTCTTCTTTCCACCCCTTATTGTGCCGACTTGATTTCCTTATGCGAATTTTGCTTAGCCCTTGTCGTCCTATTTTCTAGGCGACTTGTTCTTGGACATTTGCATAGTCGTCTTACAAAGTCGGTGGAAAACTGCACCGCTAGGGTGGCGATCTCGCCTCCAGTATTTCTAAAGTCACACCTCGGGTCCACGTGTTATCAATCATGTCTTTTATGCGACCTGCATGTTATCGATCACGTCTTTTAGGTGACCTGCATGTTATCAATCATGTCTTTCATGCAACCTGCATGTTATCGATCATGTCTTTCATGTGGCATGCATTATATCGAACATGTCTTTCATGTGGCATGCATTTTATCGATCATATGTTTTTCACGCGACCTGCTTGGTTTCTTCACATAGGAGTTCTGAAAAGAGAAATTTCTTTATTTAACTTGGCTAGACTATTACAAAAGAAGGTGACCTCCGATCTACTAAAAAGAAAGTATCTCGGACGAGCCCCATTTCACGGGAACCAGGTCTCCGTGCCATATGTATTCTTGAGCTCGTGAGCTTTAATGGTGGAGAGGTCTCTCAGCCAGCTCCCCATTCTCTGGAACGGTTGGGTGGTTTGAGATCTTCAAGGTACTAACTCGCCCTTCTGAGGTTGCTTGATAAACTCATTCAACAATCCATCCTCGTACAGCCTCCAAAGCTGTTTCAGCAGGTCCTCGCATTCACTTGTGTAGTGGCCTGCGTAGTTGTGGTAGTTGCAGAACTTGTATGGATTTTGCTTACCCTTATTCCTCATTGGACAAGGTGGGAGAAGTAACTCCCGATCCTTAATTTGCCCGTAGACATGAATGGGCGTCATGCCTAAGACATCCATCAACTTCACAGAAATTGACTCTTCGAACGACTTATAGTTGTTAGGAGAGTCTTTGTGGCTCCCAATTCCCTTGGAACTCCTTTTTGATGCCCCGACTTCCTCCGCGTCAAAGAGTCGGGACTCCAGAAGCTCTGAAGTAAGTATCAAGTCACCGGCCCACTTTCGGAAGTTGGCATAACTGGTTGGATAGTCGGCGGTCATGCGTCGCCACATCTTGGTCCCCCTTTTAAGGCCACCAACGGCCCCGAGCAGTTTCGCCTCATCCCCTAAGGGATCCCCTTCAAGGATGAGCTTCTCGATCCTTTCAATATAGGATCGATCAGATTCATTGTTACCCTGTTGAGCATTCATCAGGCGCTGCTTGGTTGCTAGTCGGGGAGCCATCATCGAGAAATGACTCAGGAATAGTCTGGCGAGCTGGTCGAATGTGTCCACCGAACATGGAGACAGTGAAGTGAACCACATATGAGCATGGTCGCTCAAAGTTAAAGGAAAGAGCCTACATCTAGTCGCATCGGTTGCACCCGTGGATGCCATACAGGAGATATACCTCGATACATGAGCCCTTGGGTCTGTGCTCCCATTGTAGCAATCTATTTCCGCTGCGTCGACTTTCCTCTGAGTAGGTGCTAAAGTAATTAGCGTACCAAATGGCAATCTCGGGATGACGAGGTCGGCATCCGTCCCCATCATTTCGTACTGAACTTCAGCCCGTTCCAGCAATGCCCGAACAGTGCGGGTAAGTAAGGCGACTTGTGTGTCGCGAAGACAGGCGGCAGAACCCTTCAGTACTTCGTGCTGGTGAGCAGCTAGTGCGAATGAGAGATCGCGACTAAGCTTTTCGCGATCTGGGATAGAAGAGTTAGCCTCATCCTCCACATCTGCTGGAGCTTTCAGTGCTACGAGGTTTCCGAGGCTTTTGAACAAGTTGTTTGAAATCGCTGGTCTGTCAGTCCGCGGGAGCCGGAACTTCCTAGTGTTGGTGACTCTCGTCGCCTGGAGGGCCAGTTGGCCCGCGGACTGCCCTTTTGGGGTTAGATGCCCCTTAACTTTAGACGGGCCCTCCCCCTGGGTGACCTTCTTGTTTGGAAGTGATTCTTCTGGGCCGTCGAAGACAAGCTGCCTCTTACGGAGGACAGCCAGGATGGTTTTTTCATCTTCCGGGGTCCGAATGAGATTGCCCCAGTCCGGAGTGGCTGTGGCAACCCTTCGGTTAGTGTGATGGGAGCCTAGGGAGGCTTTTGCCCCATCTTGCGTGTCAGCTTCTCGCCCAGTAGCCGCTATCGGGTTGATGGCCATTGCTGATGAATGGAGGGTGGGTTTTCTAAGAATGATGAACAATCAGTCGAAATTGTTCCCACAGACGGCGCCAATTGTTGTACGCTATTTTTGTTCTCCGGGACACAAACAACATACAATTAACAAGTAAACAATCAAAACACATAAAAATACGAAGTTTGATTACCCAGTTCGTCTTTTGAATAAGACTACGTCTGGGGGCTCCAAGCCAGGTATATTGCACTATGCTTTCTGCCTAGGATTCTAATGTGTCAAGATTTCGATCCTTTACAAGGAATGATACACGATATATTTATAGACACAGGATTAGGGTTACAACAGCCTTCCAAGTCGTTATACGATCTTCACGTTCCTCCAAGCCGCCCAGCGACTTGCGCAACGTTCCAAGTCGCCTTCGACCTCTGGCAGCCTATGAGATTCCTATGACCTGCGGCTTCTGGCTCATAGAGCCTCAACCTCAAGTCACTTCATCCGGTTGCTGGTGATTGACATGTCAGCTTCGTATCTTATCTGTATGGTGAGATTATTCATGTTACAACAATTGCCCACAAGAGCGGGCTCCGACTTCTTTCGGAGGTTGGTCTTGATCTCTACTTTGGATTAGGATTTGTCTGCTTTCCGTACTTGAGGTTGCATTGTTAGTATTATGTTTGACATATCTTTGCGGGTTCGATTCTCCTTCGTGCTTCCAATCGGAAGGTTATACATCCGAGGTCGCTACCCGCCAAGATTTGAGCTCGTCGAGAGTTCTAGTTGACGCTCGCACTTACAGTTGAAACTCTTTCGTGCGAGACTTATCTGTGCTCGCACTTTGAGTTGAAACTCTTTGGTGCGAGACTTTTCTGTGCTCGCACTTGGAGTTGAAACTCTTTAGTGCGAGACTTTTCTGTGCTCGCACTTTGAGTTGAAACTCTTTAGTGCGAGACTTTTCTGTGCTCGCACTTTGAGTTGAAACCCTTTAGTGCGAGACTTTTCTGTGCTTGCACTTTGAGTTGAAACCCTTTAGTGCGAGACTTTTCTATGCTCGCACTTTGAGTTGAAACTCTTTAGTGTGAGACTTGTTTTGCGCTCGTCGACGACCATTTCTGGTCGAACAGTTTGCGACTGAGTAGCCTCCGGCCTTTCGTCAATACGGAATATCACTTCTTCTTTCCACCCCTTATTGTGCCGACTTGATTTCCTTATGCGACTTTTGCTTAGCCCTTGTCGTCCTATTTTCTAGGCGACTTGTTCTTGGACATTTGCATAGTCATCTTACAAAGTCGGGGAATAACCACACCGCTAGGGTGGCGATCTCGCCTCCAGTATTTCTAAAGTCACACCTCGGGTCCATGTGTTATCAATCATGTCTTTTATGCGACCTGCATGTTATCGATCACGCCTTTTATGTGACCTGCATGTTATCGATCATGTCTTTCATGCGTCTGCATGTTATCGATCATGTCTTTCATATGGCATGCATTTTATCGATCATGTCTTTCATGTGGCATGCATTTTATCGATCATATGTTTTTCACGCGACCCGCTTGGTTTCTTCACACAGGAGTTCTGAAAAGAGAAATTTCTTTATTTAACTTGGCTAGACTATTACAAAAGAAGGTGACCTCCGATCTACTAAAAAGAAAGTATCTCGGACGAGCCCCGTTTCACGGGAACCAGGTCTCCATGCCATATGTATTCTTCAGCTCGTGAGCTTTAATGGTGGAGAGGTCTCTCTGCCAGCTCCCCATTCTCTGGAACTGTTGGGTAGTTTGCGATCTTCAAGGTACCAGCTCGCCCTTCTGAGGTCGCTTGATAAACTCATTCAACAATCCATCCTCGTACAACCTCCAAAGTTGTTTCAGCAGGTCCTCGCATTCACTTGTGTAGTGGCCTGCGTGGTCGTGGTAGTTGCAGAACTTGTATGGATTCTGATTACCCTTATTCCTCATTGGACGATGTAGGAGAAGTAACTCCCGATCCTTAATTTGCCCGTAGACATGAATGGGCGTCATGCCTAAGACATCCATCAACTTCACAGAAATCGACTCTTTGAACGGCTTATAGTTGCTAGGAGAGTCTTTGTGGCTCCCAATTCCTTTGGAACTCCTTTTTGATGCCCCGACTTCCTCATCGTCGGAGAGTCGGTACTCCAGAAGCTCTGAAGTAAGTATCAGGTCACCGGCCCGCTTTCAGAAGTCGGCATAATTGGTTGGATAGTCGGCGGTCATGCGCCGCCACATCTTGGTCCCCCTTTTAAGGCCGCCAATGGCCCCGAGCAGTTTCGCCTCATCCCCTAAGGGATTCCTTTCAAGGATGAGTTTCTCGATCCTTTCAATATAGGATCAATCAGATTCATTGTCACCCTGTTGAGCATTCATCAGGCACTGCTTGGTCGCTGGTCGGGGAGCCATCATCGAGAAATGACTCAGGAATAGTCTGGCGAGCTGGTCGAATGTGTCCACCGAACATGGAGGCAGTGAAGTGAACCACATATGAGCATGGTCGCTCAAAGTTAAAGGAAAGAGCCTACATCTGGTCGCATCGATTGCACCCATGGACGCCATGTAGGAGATATACCTCGATACATGAGCCCTTGGGTCCGTGCTCCCATTGTAGCAATCTATTGCTGCTGCGTGGACTTTCCTCTGAGTGGGTGCTAAAGTAATTAGCGTACCAAATGGCGATCTAGGGATGACGAGGTCGACATCCATCTCCATCATTTCCTACTGAACTTGAGCCCATTCCAACAATGCCTGAACAGTGCGGGTAAGTGAGGCGACTTGTGCGTCGCGAAGACAGGCGGCAGAACCCTTCAGTACTTCGTGCTGGTGAGTAGCTAGTGCGAATGAGAGATCGCGACTAAGATTTTCGTGATCTCGGGTAGAAAAGTTAGCCTCATCCTCCACATCTTCTGGAGGCTTTCAGTGCTCCGAGGTTTCCGAGGCTGTTGAACAAGTTGTTTGAAACCGCTGGTCTGTCAGTCCGTGGGAGCCGGAACTTCCTAGTGTTGGTGACTCTCATCGCCTGGAGGGCCAGTTGACCCGCGGACTGCCCTTTTGGGGTTAGATGCCCCTTAACTTTAGACGGGCCCTCCCCATGGGTGACCTTCTTGTTTGGAAGTGATTCTTCTGGGCCGTCGAAGACAAGCTGCCTCTTACGGAGGACAGCCAGGATGGCTTTTTCATCTTCCGGGGTCTGAATGAGATTGCCCCAGTCCGGAGTGGCTGTGGCAACCCTTCGGTTAGTGTGATGGGAGCATAGGGAGGCTTTTGCCCTATCTTGCGTGTCAGCTTCTCGCCCAGTAGCCGCTATCGGGTTGATGGCCATTGCTGATGAACAGAGGGTGGGTTTTCTAAGAATGATGAACAATCAATCGAAATTGTTCCCACAGACGGCGCCAATTGTTGTACCCTATTTTTGTTCTCCGGGACACAAACAACGTACAATTAACAAGTAAACAATCAAAACACATAAAAACACGAAGTTTGATTACCCAGTTCGTCTTTTGAATAAGACTACGTTTGGGGGCTCCAAGCCAGGTATATTGCACTATGCTTTCTGCCTAGGATTCTAATGTGTCAAGATTTCGATCCTTTACAAGGAATGATACACGATATATTTATAGACACAGGATTAGGGTTACAGTCTTCGTGGGCTTCGTTCCATAGACCGACCTAGGGTTCCCTTGCTTGTCCCGCAAGTCGCGCATCCGGATACACTTACCCTGATTACGGTCCGCAAAATCCGTGCCATTAACTCCCCGTATCTTTGCCATATTTATCCTCCTTCCGACCTTGAGACCAAGTCGTCCCCGACTTGTGCGAGTCGCCAAGTGGCCTTCCCTTTCTTCCACGTCGCCCAGCGACCTGCACAGCCTTCCAAGTCGTCATACGATCTTCACGTTCCTCCAAGTCGCCCAGCGACTTGCGCAACGTTCCAAGTCACCTCCGACCTCTGGCAGCCTATGAGATTCCTACGACCTGCGGCTTCTGGCTCATAGAGCCTCAACCTCAAGTCACTTCATCCGGTTGCTGGTGATCGACTTGTCAGCTTCGTATCTTATATGTATGGTGAGATTATTCATGCTACAACAAAGTTATTCCAAAATCTTGTTGTATAGATTCTCCATAAACATGGTGTGCCATATTCAGTATAACCGAACTTTGGTTTCCATTTCCAAATCCATGGGATTCTACCTCGTAATCCTTTAATTGTTTGATTTAAACATCAAATTCAAAGCGAGCTGATATTCATCCCGAGCTATGAGCGACCTCTATTAGCCACAAATTAAGGGAATCCATATGGAAGTGAGCTCAATGAGGAATAAGAATTAAATGTGATAGGACGCTGACCAGAGATTCAAAGCAGGATATCTTTCTTAAAAGGCTAGAATTTCTTGAGGAAAGCTTCTCGGAGACCGAAGTTAAATCTGCAATCGACTTGGTGTGGCAACTAATGAAAAGAAAAATGTAATGAAATTGAATTTCTAGCTCTCGGATTGCATTCCCCTAAATGAAACGGTTAATTTAATTAAACAATATAAGAAATCCTTAACTTTACTCGAAATTTTCCCCTAAACCAGTGGTATGACCAAACTAGTTCGAATTATTTCTTAAGTTTAATTAATAAAGAAATACGATTTCTTATTAACCTATTCCAAGAATAACCTCAAAACATGTATTTAAGATTCAACTCTTAGAATGCATTAACGATTCAAAATAATAGGACAAACTAAACTATGAATACGAGACACTCGTTTTATACAATCTAGACTTCGTTATCCCAAGGTTACCCTATTTGCTACTCCAATTACACAATTATAACAATTACAAATTTATAAAGTGTAATCTAGCTAGAAATAATGAAAAGAAATATTTGGATGGCCAAACCTAATAATTCAATTAATTACACATGCATAGCATAAGATTAAATAACGGAAAAAATGAGTTAAGCAAGAAAGACGATACTTAATTAATTAAAACATCAAAACATTCAGGGTTCGGCTCTCCTCGAGCTAAAATATAAAATTAACCACTAAACGTGGCTAATGAAATAAAATAAAAATAAACAAACTCTTGCATCTCTAAATTCTCTCCAATTGTTTCCTCCTTTCTTCCTTGATGATGAAATGTCCAATAAGTGGGGCTTTATATAGTACTCCAAGGACCTCAAATCTTGCAAGAAATAAAGTCCCTCATTCATGGTCTTCCTTGATGTTAGTTCACATTGCCCAATTCTTTGGCTATTGGTAATGATGATGGCAATGAATGGTAATGAATGAGCGATATTTGTGCTCGATTTCTCGGTCGATTTGTCTATTGTTGCATGTTTCTATGGTTCCGGTCTACACGTAACTTGCCAATTTTTCTCCAGCTAAAAAGGACTAAAAAAACAACCTGAAATCCATAGAAAATACATAATCAAAGTATCGAGACCAAAATATAATAAGTTGAGTAAAAGTAAAATAACAGTAAATTGATAACCACAAAATTATTATAATTAACTCAATAATAACTCAATAAACTCGACTTATCAAATACCCCCCACACTTAGAAAATTGTTTGTCCTCAAGCCCAAAAAAATTACTCCACAAAAAGAAAAGACTACCCGCACATCCAACACTACAAATTCGAGAGTTCAAAACAAAGATAGTTAAAACACTCATATATATTCCTCGTAACCGATTTTCTGAGCCGAATTTTTAAACCGTATGTCCTTCAATGATAACCAAGACTCATATCCACAATCAAGCACAAAGTATCATCAATCATTAGCTACTCATGCTACCTCTATAAACTGTAAAGACTCGATCATGGTTTCAACTGATTTTATTTTCCTTCAAATTTAACAATCTGAGTAGGGTCTTTCTCCAAATATCTTTTTTTTTCGGTCTTTATTCCTGTCTTGGAACTTTTCAGGTTTTATTCTTGCTCTTTTTTTTTAAACGAGGTCTCGCAACTCCACTCTACTTTTCAGGTTTTAGTTCAGTTCTTATTAATTTATTAATTTGTTTTTCACTTGAACCCCTAAAAGTAGGCAACTATATCGGCCCCTCGTTATTTTTTTCAAAACTCTTTTCGACTAAACCCTTTTCTTTTCCTCCAACCCTCAAACACTTATTTTCGTCTTAAGACACCAACTCAGATTATTTTCCTCATCAAGAAAATGAAGACAACATCACCAATAGTGCAAGCATTTAAGGGTTACTTAAGAGCTAAGTAAAAAAAAATTAGCTCAACTTTGTGACTAATCTTGGGATACGTTGTGCCAGGATCTATTTGGGATGAACTCATAAACACAAATTTAAATCACAGATTATTACTAACATGAATTAACCTATGTGAATTCATATAATAATCACGCCAACAATGTTATGAAAATAATAAACACATAAAAGGTCCTAGCATCCGGAATATCTAGGAGTTTACGTAAGCGTACCTATTGGAGTGACAACCTTTGAGAAGAACATGACAGTATCAAATCAACCCAAAAGTCTTCTCCAGTATTCCCTTAGCCCTTTGTTTGTTCACCGGTGGGGAGTGCTCACAAGCAAATTAAATAAACAGGAAACAAGAAAATATGTTGCACCATCTTTGTGGATTTTTAATTTTTCCAACACATGGAACTGTACTGGGGATGAAGGGATCACCCCCTATTTATAACTGTGGGGTGGCCGATTTTTTTGTGTGGAATAAGGATGAGAAACTCTTTTTCTTGATCTCCAAGAAATCTTGGATATATCTCATATATTCTTTTCTCCATAAATAAATATTCCACAAAATCCCACCTCCTTATTTTTATGGTGAATTTCGAAAAATTAAGGAATGAAAAATCCAAGATTTGGATATTCTTGAATTTATGAGATATTCTTGTATTCCAAGAATACATATCTTCCATAATATGTTTTCAAGAAAATCAACAAAACCTTTCCTTTCCTTATTAAATCAAAATTTTCGAAATTTTCATAATAAGATGACCAAGTAGGAGATTTCTTGAATTAATGAGATAATCTAATATTTCAAGAATACTTATCATCATTCCATAAAAAATTCAAAGAAAATCTTTCTCCTTCTACTCTTATTATTTTTGAAATTTATAGAAAAATTAGGCAACAATATTTTTCTTTTATTTTAATCACCTTATTATTATTGGGCTATTATTGGGCTACTAGAGGGGTCTTTAGGAGAATTAAGATTGGACCTCCAATGGGCTTCTGAATATCAATATTGAGCCACAATATAATTCAGCCCATTAATATTAATTAATACCACTATTAAATTAATATTACACTATCCATCTTAATCCATATTACGATATTATGGACCCCCGATTATTATTTCCCGTGTTTAAGATTATTTAATCTATTAATTAATTAATCCACTGAAAAGCTTTATATTAATTAATATTTTTATCCTTGGAGTAAGGAAAACTCAACATTATTATCCATACCGAAAAATTAATTCCACTTGCAAAATTTGGTATAATAAATGTTCTGAGCACATGATTCTCTGTATTAATTTAGCAATTATCATGTAATTAATATTATTGCCCAAGATATAAGGTATCAAAGCCAAAATGATTCTTGTAATACCCCGTGCATATTTCATACTTGAGCATAATTTTAAGTTACTTTATAATTTTAAAATATTTGTTTTACTAAAAACAATTTTAATATCTTCAAAAGAATTATTTTTGCAGGGAAAGTTGGACGAGCTACTCAAACCCTAAGGTACTTCTAGCATTTAAAAATAATATTTGAGACTAACCCATAAAATAACTAAAGAGCATAAAATAAAATAGGTGTATAAATATATAAGTGTATATATATGTGTGTATAAATATATATGTATATATATTAATGGTGAAAGTGTGTGGAAATGACACGGGGTTGTGTTTAGAAAAATCAGAGTAATGTTACACTGAATGTTGGAACACTCACAGTAACAATTAAACAACAGAAACAACGGAAGACTCAGAAACACAACACACGAAATTAAAAAAGACTTTGCACAATCTATATCAATATATATTGTGAAGCCTTATGGCCGAAATCACTATTTATCAAAATAATGAATACAAAGAGGTTCACAAATCGAATCCCCTTGAAACAAGATCAAGCATATGATCTAAAGACTAGGTGTAGCTCTACACTACCAAAGGTGACCTGTTCTATGAGTATGAAACTATCTAACACCGAGACTAACACTCCACATAAAATAAATCTAGCACCAACTCGAGGTATTATAAACCCTACAATTACTCTCTATGGTAAAATAACTCCACAACAACGACCCCATCACTCTGGATGCACTCACGCACTCTACAGTTGATGCTTGGTTGTTACTTCGACTAAACATCACATGATATATGGCAATGTTCGGCACTTGATGTGAACATCAAGGTCTTCTATTTATAGACTTCGTGTAGCCTTACTAGAGCCTCCTTGAAGGATCTAGAAACTCTTCCATCCACTCTTCCATGATCTTTGTAACTGCCCAGGTAGTGGGTCTTCTCCAATCTTCTGAAAACAGCCGCCTGATCTAGTCTCTTCCACTCGATTCTTGAAGCTTGTGGAACCTTTTGGAATCTTGTAGAATAACCTAGATCATCAACCTGCAGTCAACAACATCAAAGACAACATTGAACATAGAAGTGTTAGTGGTTAAGAAGAAAGGACTAATACTGATGTTGTAACCAATGTTGTAACATCGGTTGTAACATCAACAATCTCCCCATTCGATCTTTCTGCTACATCACACCTGAAATACCAAATATATCAGGTACTGTGCATGATAGAGCTCATAATCATATCAGTTGTACTACTAAGTGTCAAACCATTCTGTAGCTATCAGGAATCGAAAAACATCATCAAACAATTTCATTTGTTTGAGAAACTTCAATCTGCAAAAAAACTTATCAGAGCATAATGTATAACATATCCGAGCATGTGACATATCAGAGCATATGGATATTACATTGACACTCAACAGAGCAAGATGTAAGAGCATCTCAGAGTAAGGAAAAATGATACAATGTGTATCAATCCGTAAGCCTGCAGACAAAGTAGAACATATATTACTTGAACATATTTCCACAAATCATCAAGGAAATAGAGTAGAACTGTAAGACAGAAAGTTAACAGACCATTCTGAACAATCTACACAAACTCCTCTTCTTCCAAAACACAAGGTAAGATTGTCAAAGCAATGAAAACAAGGATATTGTAGGTCCCGAACGGGTTTTGTGAGGGCAGAAGTCTAGAGGGGAGGGGTGAATAGACTTCTGAAAACTTTTCGTGCAGATCAGGTGTGATTGCAGATTTCCTAATCAGAGTGCTAGTGAGTCAGTTTGGACTGATGTTCAATCTTACTGAGTGCCTGAGGGCAGATCAGTTTGATATCTGTCAGTTTAACTGAGAGTGCGGAAGCTTGTAAATATCCGTGTGAAAAACCAGTTTTATCAAATCAGATTCTCAAGTCAGTTTTCAATCGGCTGACTAAGGTGTCAACCTGACCAGATCAGTTGCTTGGTGCAGACTGAGCTTAACTTAGAATATGTATGCAATTTTAAACTCAGTTGTGTGAATAGTGTAAAGCAATAAAGGAAAGCAAGTAAATGCACACAAGATTTTATAGTGGTTCAGACGAAACCCGTCTTACGTCCACTCTTCTCTTAACACAGGGGCAACTTAACCGAACTTAACCGAACTTAACCAACTGGACTTAGTTTTATGTGTTAGTCCAACACTCAACATATGTTTATCGAGTTCACACTCAACCGATCCCAGAAATCAGAAACTAGAATCCCTAGTCTAAAATCTTGCTGTAACAAACTTAACCTAACTTGAGTTTGGGTAAAGAATGTTTGAGGGTTCCAACTGGAAATCTATCCTGGTGTTTATGTAGCCAAATGCTAGTGGATAGGATTTCTTGCTAAGACCAATGGGATGAACACTCTAAGAATAATCTTCAAATTTGGTGTTCTTTGAGCGGAAATTCTGAAGGCTTTTTGCTTCTTGAGAATTTGCGTTAATATTGTTGTTTCGCTTTGCTCAATTGTTCATGTGTTGGTCGTTGGTCTCTTGTCCTCTATCTCCTGTTTTTTTTTACTTGACGAGCAATCCCATTTTATAGACCCCAAAATCAAAGAGCCGTTGGAGAGCAATTTGAATTTCGGGCTATATTAGGTAGGTTGTAGGATATGATTGTGACGTGCTCCAAATCTGTGTGGCCGTAGGCATGATTAGCGCCGTTTATGTCCGCAGCGTCGAATCCTGTATTGTCAGCTCTTTTTGTGCACGTGTCGCTTTCTCTTTGGCTTCGCAAGGCGGCACTTCAGTAATTTGTCCGTTAGACGATTGATATTCCTTTTGTAGAATATTCGTCTTGTCTGGTGTACCATTTTGGTTGACGCCAAGTGTGAGCTGACTTGATCAGATAACTAATCAGTCTACCTTGTAGAGTCTTCTGATGCAGATTGTCTTAGTACAATATGCATACTTACCGATATAGGTCTTACGGTAGTCTTCGATCTTGGTGACTCGAGCCTCGGTGTCTTGATCATATACCGAGTCTTGAGGTTTATTCTTGAGTCTTTAGGTTTATCGAGTCTTGAGGTTCATCCGAGTCTTCGAGTTCATCGAGTCTTTAGTGTCTTCTGTCTTCACCTGATCTTCTGACTTATTTTCTTCTGATTTGTTCTTAGCCTTCTGATCATCTGACCTTATCTGGGTCATTTGATACTTCGACCTGACCTATACATATTGAGTTCCCCCTCAATATGTGACCTATCTTTACATCGACTATCTATACATTCAAATTTGGTCATCTTAATCGATTCTAAGTCATCGATCAACTAACAGTCATTTGGTCCTATTACAACCTGTTTTGGAACTTCCATCAAAACTAAAATATAGATTTCCCAACAATTTCCCCCTTTTTTGATGGAACCAAAACACTTAATCAGAAAAACAGATACCACGAATAGAAATGCAGATAATGAAATTCAGTACATACCTCAGAAGACAATGAGATGTTGTCTTAGAATCGAGAGATGGAATATTTCATTCAGATAGGTGTAATGCGTTATGAGAATATATGAAAAACGTACTTATCATCTGATTCCAAGTTGTCTTCCTCAGGTGTACTTGAACATTTGTAGCTCTTTGGGGATGCCAAACATCTTGTACATCCTTTGCATCAGCTTGTCCAGATCTTCTCTTCTATGGATCCCTCGTTTTTTTCAAATCCATAGTAGGCATTCTTGAATTTGTGAAGATCTAGCTTTTTGTGCGGACACAAAGGTGGAAGGAGTAGTTCAAAGGGTGGAGCTTGGTATCGGTGACATGATCTTCCCTTCTTTCATCTTTATGTCGGTAGAAGTCCGGATACTTCGTTTCTAACGATTCTGGAATTCATCATCATTTTCAGTCTGATCTTGATGAATCAGAATCTTCTCCAGGATGTATACGTCACACAACCATTATCCTCTGATCTGATCCCATTTTGGAAGTAGATCTAGCCGTGCATAGAGGATGTCTTTAACAGTCTCTTGGGAAGGGCATTCTTCTCCCAAGCAATCTCCTCTGCTTTGCCTTCGTTCTTCCTCTTCCTTCCGGATGTATCGATGTTGATCCCTTAGCCTCTGCTAACTACTGCTTCTTGATGGCGGCCTCTCTTATTCTCTGTCTTGTTTGCTCTTGAATTTATTCAGAGTCATCGCTTTGGTAGAGAATAATTGGCCTTGTCTCGATCTTCTTGATAGCTTTCACCATCTTGCCTTTGCCTTTTCTTTCTCTCCTCGAGTCTGCTCGAGTTCATCTTGTTAAATCTTCTTGACTAATTTCTTAGCGAGTTCTAGGCTCTTGGCCTGATCATCAGATTCCATTCTTTTCTGTACGAATGAAGAAAAGTCTTCAATCTTGTCGACTTTGGCAATAACCTCTGAAAGAGCAATTTTCTGTTCAGTGATCTCTTTGCTATGTTGCTCCATAGTTTTTTTTACAAAGAACAACGAGATCGAGTAGATGGAGTGGCTGGCAAGTCAGATACAATGGTTTTTGGTAGAGATGCAATTGTTACCAACTGTGTCTGTTTTTCTTTCTTCTCTTTATTCTCTTGTCCTTCCCCCTTTTTGGTTTCATCAAAGAGGTTGGAAAGCCCGCAGATTTGAGCATTGAATTTAGTGTGATCTCCTCTCGAGTTCCTCAACAACAAGAGGGAGGATCCGAATAGTGGCGAAAGGTCGTGGGAGTTAAAAAGTGTCGAGAGTAAATTCGATGTCTGTCTTGCTCGCTCGTCGATTAGAAGCTACAAAGTGTTTCCAACCCATATCCATGTGGTTGTCGGTTTTTTCTCAAAGATGCCCGGACATTCTCCAATAGTACGTATGCGATTGAGCATATCGTTCGAACTTTGAGTTTGTCGACCGAGATTGAGCTTCTCGACAAGAGGATTAACTAGTTGCATTACTTGAAAGGATGGCATTATGCATCCCAAGTGTGTGACTTTTCTTTCTCTGTCAACCGGTTTTTGCTTGCTCTTCTTCAAACCGCTTCATCGGATCTGCTTTTGGGCTGCGAATTGTCTTCAATAGCAACCTTGATCCCATCCCGAATCTTTCAAGATAAAGATCTAGGGTATCGGAGCTCAAAGATAGCGATGCAGTCGATGTTGAAGCCTTGCCAAGTCGGGTCTCATCTGCGGCACCCATTCTTGGTTCATCGGCTCCTCATGATCAGAGGAGGTTGAGCAGTTTCCTCCCTGTTATCAGCAAATCCGAACCTTTCATGAATCAACCATATGATATCATCGTCAGATGCCAATTCAACAGCGCTTTCAATCCCAGCATTGTTCAAGCATTTCATCTCCAAGTCTACAAAGAAATCTGATCCCAGAGTTGTCATGAGAATCAGAAATTCCTCGATGCTCTTTAGTCTGATATCCCTCCAGAACACAATCTCTTCTAACTGTTGTTGGATGCCAGGATGTTGATCCAATTCAGGGCACAGGTCCAGCAGATATTCCTTGATTTGTTGCTTCATTATCCTTATAATCGGGCTTTCTGAAACAGGTGAAGCAAGCACGGTTCTGGTGTTGAAGGGATTATGAGAGATGGACACTCGCTTGTCGGATCTCTCAGGTTCTTGTGACTTGTTTGGAGATGGGGAGTGAGATGGGGATATATGTGGTTCCGGTTCGTTTTCAGCTTGTTGAGGGTGTTCAGTGTCCTGAACAGGTTCATTGATTGGGGGTGTGGGAGATCTTGGTGATCTGATTGGCGAGGGTGAGGGTGAGAAGGTTTTGTGAGGGAAGGGTGGTGGTGATGATTTTTGAGGAGAGGGTGATGGTGATTTGGAAGTGGGCGTTGGCGATCTTGCTCTCTGGAAGATCTTGGTGTGAGGCAGAGAATCAGATGGTGATTCTTCCTCGAGTGCTCCTTACATCCCTCGGCGATTTCTCTCCTTCGCTTCGATCATCTGCTCGTCCCTTCTCGATAGTGTGCGGAGAGTATTGCTATATCTGCTTTTTCGATTCCCACTGAATCGGATCCTCCGATTCTGCGAACTTCTTTGGCGAGAACTTGGAAGCGATCTTGAGAGGAGATGTGACTCTCTTCTGACGTTTCCGCTGAGCATCTGGTTTCTTGGCCAAATCCTTCCTCTTCAACCTCTTCTCTGGAGTGGCCTTTCCCTGCACTTCAGACGCTTTTCTTTTCCCTTCTTTTCTCCCTTGGGTTTGGGCACATAAGGAGTTGGATCCTCATCAGATTGTCCAGGCAGGGGCTCATTCTTGCCCAAGATAGCCTTGTGCTTTGCTTGATATATCTTTGCTCCATTCTCATTCCATTCATAGTTCTTTGGCAGCTTATCTTCTGAACGATCTCAAGGAGAAGGCGATATTTTCTCTTCAGGTAGGAGGCTTTGACATTCATCATATTCTCCTTGTTTGCTGGTCTCAACAGCTCGGCTTCAAGAAATTCCTTTTCTCCTACATCAATCGTGTAGGTCTCTGGATTGATGCTTCCTCGAGTTAGACCGAAGATCCACTGGAGATCATCGTTCGACACTCGTACTTTCAGTCCACCAATGGAAGAAATCAGGTCAGCATCAATGTCTTCATCCCTCTGTAGATTGTATAGAAACTCCAGGGCTTCATGTGTGTGGACGATGTTCTGATGTGCAGAGCAATATCGTTCTAGCCCACACGCTCGCAAGCACTCCAGAATTTCCAGCGATTCTGGATCTGAAGTGATTGTGAATACTACATACTTCTCATCAATGATGTCTTTCTTCATCGATACAAAGTTGCAGAACTTTTTCCCTTGGCCCGGTTGTGGAACAAGATATGCCATTTCTGTACGATATGCAAATTGATGTTTAGTTTGAGTAAGATATTTCAATAAATTCAGTCAAACCAGTAATCGTAGCATCAATTTAGCAAGTAAGCGTATAGATCTAATAAATTACAGAAACATAGCATCACAACTTGTTAACCTAGGTACCAGAGAGAAATTGAAATCATGCAATAGTTAAATGAGAAAATTACCAGAAATTGATTCGTAGGATTGAGAAATCGCAAATATGGAATCAATTGATTTTGAAAGTAATTTTCTGAAGATTTTGAAAGTTTTGATCTTTTAAGAGCTTTGAGAAGACGAAGTAGTGGAAAGAAGTTTTCTGAGAAAGATTCGGATTTTATAGTATGCGAGGGAAAACCTTTTTGCACAACTTTCCAAAGTACTCAAGTATCCGTGTTTTGAAATCAGTGGCTGAGATTAGTCGGTCGAAAAAGTTTTAATCGCACGGTTGAGAAAAGAAGTCTTCTCGTATTTCGGACTCGAAAATTCGTAATAAAACGCATTAAATACACATTCCCAAGTCCGCATTAAAAGTTTTGTAGTGCATGCGTCATAAAGTGAAAACAGAGTAAAAACCAATTTATTTAAATAACGCATATAAGATGTTCAGAAAGGGATAAATAAGAGAACGTATCTGACTGATTGATATTGTAATCAACCAGTTACCAGTGTGATCTGATCTGGTATTTGTTGACCTTATTGATGGTTGCCTTAAGCATTTCCCAACAATCTTCCACTCATCTGATCAGATTCTTGTTTGAAACACTTCGTCACTTATCTGATCCACTTATCTAATCTACTCATCTGATACTCTTATCTGATCCACTTCATCCATTTCTCTTATCTGATACTCTTATCTCCAATCTTCTTCTATTCAGGCCACTTTTACTATGCACTTAAGTCATACTCTTGCCAAAGCATTTACTTTGGGGAGTCAAAAAATCGCCTCGATTCCCAAATTGGCGCGATTTGACATTCCGTAATAATGGCATAGATACGCTGTGATTACTCACACAGTCAACTCATCCAACCATTAGTCGCGTGTTCCTTACGCGTTGTCGATGCAAATTTCTCTTAAGGTCTTCTGAGAAAATAAATTTGCATTTATACCCCTAATTTTCTCCTATAAATTAGCCTGGGGTGTTAGGCAAACAACACAATCATAAACCATACATCTTCTTTAGCTTATATTCCATGCTTTCCGATGAATTCCTTATTTCCGGTGAAAACATTTAACCCTTTTCCAATGAATTCAGCTTCTCAAATCAACCCTGTGTGTTCCTTCACACTGCTTTCGTCGTCATCTAAGATTACACATACGATCAATGCTAAGCTTCTTTACCACCGTGGAGGCGGATCTGCTAAGGCAAATGAGAAGGCACTTCTCCTAACCGTATGCACCTTGTGCGCCTATCGAGATGACAGAATTAGCATCAACAGACTCAGTCTGAAACAAGATATGGGTTTGATATACGGTCTGCATCAGACAATAGCTGATCTTCGTATATCAAATTCAATTTTTGCATGCGACACTAGCGTCCGTTTGGTCCTTGTGACCAAACCTGTGGCACTGTGTCCCATTTAACAGCTGGAGAGCCCATTGATTTTAGGTCTAAGGGCTCCTGGCTTAAAGATCCTTCAAGGCCCGCTCTCGCTCCTCACTCCGAAGCTCTAAGAGTGGCTTTCAGGATTCTAGAAGCTTCTCTGCGCCCTTTTTTAGGGTCGGGGAAAAAATGAGAGCATCAAGCTCTTAAAATTCTCTCTCCCCTTCCCTACCTTGGGTTGGCTTAGGGCTTATGGTTTATGTATTGACCTCCGGGTCTTCTTGTACTTGTAGCTTGTAATACTACTTGTAGGTAGCTTGTGATATCACTTGTAGCTTGTAAATCTGACCTCCGGGTCATTATCAATGAAAAATTCGGTTATTTCATTGTTGTGTTGCCTCTTCTGACTTATGCGATCTGTAGCTTTAAACTTGTACGACTTGCTTGTTGACTGTAGCTTTAATCGACTTATAAAGTAACTTTTCAATCGATCGGTTCCTTGTCGATATATCTTGAACCGATCCGCTCTTATCTGAACGAACGGATCGGCTCCTTGTCTGACTTTCTGATCTGCTCCTTGTATGAACTTCAGATCGGCTCCTTGTCTGAACTTCAGATCAGCTCCTTGTCTGACTTTCTGATCTGCTCCTTGTATGAACTTTAGATCGGCTCCTTATCTGAACTTCAGATCAGTTGAGATACCTAACTCAACAGGTTCCTCTTAACATGGTTAGTCTTTTAACCAACTGGTTCTGGAGACCAGCCCACTTAACATTTCTGGTGCACTTTCTCCGAGATCCAGAAGTCCTAGCTCGTTGCATAATTCTCTGAATCTGATCTCAGCTAGCGGCTTGGTTAGAATATCAGCTTTCTACTTATCAGTATGGATCTTTTCCATCCTGATATTCTTCTTTTCGACGTGATCTCTGATAAAATGGTGTCTGGCATCCACATGCTTGCATCTTGTATGTAGAAACAGATTACGAGTGATTGCAATAGCACTATTCATCATCCGAGAATATAGGTATGTTCTTAGCTACGATGTTGTAATCCCTCATTTCTTGACTTAGCCAGCGGTTGGGAACAACAAGCGACTTCTGCGACCATATATTACGCCCAATAGTAGATGTCATGAATCGATGTACATTTTCTTGAAAACCAAGAGATCGGTTTATTTCCGTAAACCGACATGAACACGAGGTTGACTTTTTTTTTATACGCAACCTCCGTGAATCGTAATCGAGAATACCCACTAAGCTCTAGATTATCATCGATGGGTAAAATAAATCAAAGTTTCTTTGTTCCTTCAGATACTTGAGAATCGCTTAGTCGCTTCTAGGTGGCTTTGCATTGGATTTGCTTGAAATCGACACATACACCCTTTGCCAAAAGTAATGTCCGGTCTGGTTTGGCAAATCGGTATAGTAGAGATCAATGAGAGCCCTATATTCTTTCTCGATTAGTTTTCGACCGCCCTCATCCGGATCCATCTTGAACCCGGTCATCATGGGAATTTCGGCTTCCTTACGGTGTTGAACTCCAAACTTGGCGATGGAGATTCCTTGTATGCCGCTGGCGAGATGAATATCCCTACGTACTCTGCTTGACTTGTAAACCCGTAAAGTAATTCATTTGACCCATCATGGACATCTCGAACTTCCCTTGCATCAATTTGTTGAACTTCTCACACACGAACTTCTTGTTGGGAGATCAAGAAGATGATGTCGTCCACGTAAATCTGAACCATCAGAATATCTTCTCCATCTTCTATTCTGAATAAGGTTATGTCCACTATTCCTTTAGTGAATCCACTATCTATCAAGAACTGAGAGAGTGTATCCTACCAAGCTCGAGGAGCTTGTTTCAGGCCGTAAAGAGCTTTTCTTAAACGGTACACTTGGTTGCCTTTTTCAAAGCCTGGAGGTTGTTCGACATAAACTTCCTCTGCTAGTACCCCGTTTAAGAATGCACTCTTTACATCCATCGATACACAATGAACCCTACGTAGGCAAAGATATGCTTAAACAAATCGAATGGCTTCTAGGCGAGCGACTGGTGCAAAGGTCTCATCATAATCAATTCCTTCTGATTGTGAATACCCCTTAGCAACAAGTCTTGCCTTATTCCTGGTTATGACATTATTCTCATCTCTCTTGTTCTTGAATACCCACTTCATGCCAATCACGTCTTGATGAGTTGGTCTGTCCACCAGTTTCCAAACTTGATTCCTCTCAAACTATTCCAGTTCCTCTTGCATGGCTAGAATCCAGCTTGCATCTTGTAGAGCTTCCTCTACTATGGTTGGTTCCTTCAAAGACAGATAACAACAGTACATGGCACTTTCACAAATCTGATGTCTAGTTTTGACTCTATCAGATGGGTCTCCGATAATCAGATCAGTTGGATGGTGGTAATCCAGTCCTTCTTTTCTGATTTGCGTCTATTTGGAGAACATCATCCATTTCTGATAGTAGTTCATTACCAGTGATTGGGAGTGGTGCAGAATTATGATCCACTTGATAAGAACATGTCTCAGCTGATGTTGGACTCATCATGTGCTGATGTCTGTTCGTAGGAACTTCAGGAGTTCCCCCTGAACCAGATGGTTCGATTGATCTTATCTCGGTATGCAGCGAAGCTTTCTTCAGCGGTTATGCGTACCTTGGGGTCTAATTGACCTGTTGAATCAGCAAGATCAAGTTCTGGGATGTACACTGTTACGTGTTCAGATTCTTTCTCCTTGATACTTAGCTGATCCACTTTATGCGTATCAGGTATCTGTTGATCTGGTACGGCTTGTTCTGAGGCAGCTTTCTCTTGTTCAAAGGATGTCTCATCAAAGACCACATGGGGTGTTTCGTCCACAACTAGGGTTCGTTTATTGTAAACCCTGAAAGCCTTGCTGGATGAGGAATATCCTAAGAATATACCCTCATCTGACTTGGCCTCAAAAGTCTTCAACTGACTCTTCCCATTGTTGTGTATGAAACACTTGCACCCAAAAACATGGAAGTAAGAAACACGAGGTTTTCTGCCCTTCCATAGTTCATAGGGTGTTTTGAAGTGAGTCTTTGTTAGAGAACATCTGTTCTGAGTGTGGCATGCAGTGTTGATTGCTTCTGCCCAGAAACGGCTTGGTGTTACATGTTCAAATTTAACATAGTCGGCGAGCTTCCTTGAGAGTTCTGTTTCTCCGATTCTCGCTACTCCATTTTGTTGTGGCGTTCTTCGGTGACGTCTCATCTCAGATACCAAACTTCAAGTGCAAAAATCAGTAATAAAAGAATTCAGGAATTCTGTACCTTTATCTGATCTGATTTTTACTATGCTGACACCCTTTTCATTTTGTAGCTTCTTGAGCAGCTCGGGTATCTTTGTAGTTGTCTCGTTTTTCTTGTGTAAGAATACAACCCAAGTAAACTTAGAATAATCATCCACGATTACCAGAGTATATTTGCATCCACTGAGACTGACTGGTGTAACTGGTCCGAATAGATCCATATGGAGCAGTTGTAGTACTCTACTGGATGTTGGTCCAGGTATTCCCTTGAATGAAGCTTTAACTTGTTTTCCCTTCTGACATGCGGCACATGTCTGATCTTTAGAGAATACCTCATTCGGAAGTCCCTCAACCAAAGGCACCCTAGCTATCTTGTTAAGGGTCTTGAAGTTCAGATGACTCATTCTTTTGTGCCAGAGCCAACTGTTACTTTTGGAACTCTTAACAATTAAGCATGCATTTCTCGGGCAACTGTTCCAATCTGCTGTGTAGATCGTGCATTTCCTTGAACCAGTTACCAGGATTTACTGAGTAGCTCGATTCCTAATCGTACACTTATCACTCGAGAACTCAACGTTGAATCCGTTGTCGCAGAATTGTGATACTGATAGTAGATTGTGCTTTAATCCTTCGACATACGAGACTCCAGTTACTTGTACATCATCATTCTCTAAGGTTCAGAATCCTTTGGTAAAACCAAAGTTATCATCACCGAAGAGTACACATGGGCCTTCTTGTTCTTTGTAAGAGCTAAGGAGATGTTTGCTTCCAGTCATGTGCCTTGAGCATCCACTATCAATGTACCAGATAGTTGCTTGTACACCTCCTTTGTTGGCCAGTCCCACGCGAACCTCAGATTGGTCTTCCTCCCTGGCCATCAGGCACATTTCATCGTCATCTGAAGAGAATATCAGATCTTCATGTTCGAGGAAATCAATAGCACTGCTTATCAGACAGAAGTCTTCTACAGATGAGTAGCCAGAATCCTCAGAAGGCAGATAGGAATTATCAATTCCAGATGTGTCAGCAACCATGGCTTTTCTATCTCTGAAGCGTTGCTCTCTTCTGTTCCACTTCTCTTCTCTTTCTCTGGGAGTCAGGTCAGGGCAGTCGGTGCTGTAGTGACCTGGTTTCTTGCAGTTGAAGCATGATCCTCGATCTACGGAACTTCCTCTGCCAGGTGAGTCACTTCGTTTGTAGGATATGTCAGGTGACTTTCCTTTCTGATTGTAATCCGAACTCCTTCTGTCAGATCTGTTATCTCTTCTCTCATCTGACCAATCATCTCTTTTCTTTTCTTCTCTGTGATCCCTTCGATCATCAGATCTGGTTCTTTCTAGTGATCTGTCAGTTGGCCTCCTGTTTCTTTTGTTGTCTTGATAGTCTCTGTAGAATCTACGATACTTACCAAGTTGAATATTCGATCTTTCAAGTTTCCTGGTAAGCAGAGCGGTCTGTTATGCTTGACTCATTATGTTTCCAACAGGTTCAGTGGCCTTTGATCTGCTGCTGGTTGCTTTGAATGCAACTGATTTAGATGTTGAGGTTGAGGCTTCAGCAGACGTCTCGTCTTCATCTGCTTGCCCTCTTTTGATTAAATCGAACTCATGGGCTTTAAGGCTTAGGAACAAGCTACTCGGCTTCATCTTGGCTATGTCTTGGCAATCCTTGATTACCGTGACTTTCATGTCCCATTTCTTGGTGAGAGATCCCAGGATCTTGTAATTTATGTCTTTGTCTGACATCTCTCTTCCAAGTTCTCGTAGCTTATTTACTGACATGGTGATCCTCCCATCGAGCTCGTTGATGGTCTCGTTGGGCAATATCTTGAGCTTTTCGAACTTCACCAGTTCAGCTTGTAGTCGGCTGTCTTTGATCTGATCATTTCCTTCGCACATCTCAGCAAGAGTATCCCACATTTATTTCCCAGTTTTGAGATACTTTATCTTCTCCTTGGTGACTTTATCCATTGTCTTCATGATTATATGCCTGGCGATTGTATCTAGGGTATACAGCTTTCTTTCTTCTGCATCCATCAGGGTTGGACTTTTTCGTACAAGACTTCCAGTTGCATGATCTGGATCTCCTCCAACCGCTGGGTTGTCGTGATATATGATGATGGGTCCTCGTTCAATGACTTTCATCATTCTGCCGCTTATCGATCCCAGATGGTTGCACATGTATATAGTCCAATCTGCATACTCATCAATTGAAAACTTAGGCAGATCATGATACATACCAGAGGTATTATCCATGCTGAGTGATTTTGAAAACTAATGAGTTTTTGAAAATGGTTTTTCAAGATCTGTTCAAATGACCACAAAGATTCTTCCTCAAGAATCGATGATACTCAAAGCCAGTGGTCTGTAGAACCACTGCTCTGATACCACTTGTAGGTTCCGAACGAGTTTTGTGAGGGCAAAAGTCTAGAGGGGAGGGGTGAATAGACTTCTGAAAACTTTTCGTGCAGATCAGGTGTGATTGCAGATTTCCTGATCAGAGTGCTAGTGAGTCAGTTTGGACTGATGTTCAATCTTACTGAGTGCCTGAGGGCAGATCAGTTTGATATCTGTCAGTTTAACTGAGAGTGCGGAAGCTTGTAAATACCCGTGTGAAAAACCAGTTTTATCAAATCAGATTCTCAAGTCAGTTTTCAATCGGCTGACTAAGGTGTCAACCTGATCAGATCAGTTGCTTGGTGCAGACTGAGCTTAACTTAGAATATGTATGCAATTTTAAACTCAGTTGTGTGAATAGTGTAAAGCAATAAAGGAAAGCAAGTAAATGCACACAAGATTTTATAGTGGTTCAGACGAAACCCGTCTTACGTCCACTCTTCCCTTAACGCAGGGGCAACTTAACCGAACTTAACCGACTGGACTTAGTTTTATGTGTTAGTCCAACACTCAACAGATGTTTATCGAGTTCACACTCAACCGATCCCAGAAATCAGAAACTAGAATCCCTAGTCTGAAATCTTGCTGTAACAAACTTAACCTAACTTGAGTTTGGGTAAAGAATGTTTGAGGGTTCCAACTGGAAATCTATCCTGGTGTTTATGTAGCCAAATGCAAGTGGATAGGATTTCTTGCTAAGACCAATGGGATGAACACTCTAAGAATAATCTTCAAATTTGGTGTTCTTTGAGCGGAAATTCTGAAGGCTTTTTGCTTCTTGAGAATTTGCGTTAATGTTGTTGTTCCGCTTTGCTCAATTGTTCATGTGTTGGTCGTTGGTCTCTTGTCCTCTCTCTCCTATTTTCTTTTTACTTGACGAGCAATCCCATTTTATAGACCTCGAAATCAAAGAGTCGTTGGAGAGCAATTTGAATTTTGGGCTATATTAGGTAGGTTGTAGGATATGATTGTGACGTGCTCCGAATATCGGCGTGGCCGTAGGCATGATTAGCGCCGTTTATGTCCGCAGCGTCGAATCCCGTATTGTCAGCTCTTTTTGTGCACGTGTCGCTTTCTCTTTGGCTTCGCGAGGCGACACTTCAGTAATTTATCCTTTAGACGATTGATATTTCTTTTGTAGAATATTCGTCTTGTCTGGTGTACCATTTTGGTTGATGCCAGGTGCGAGCTGACTTGATCAGATAACTGATCAGTCTACCTTGTAGAGTCTTCTGATGCAGATTGTCTTAGTACAATATGCAGACTCGACTGATATAGGTCTTCAGGTCTTCTGGTAGTCTTCTGATCTTCAGGTGACTCTGAGCCTCAGTGTCTTCAGTCATACTGAGTCTTCAGGTTTGTTACTGAGTCTTTAGGTTTATCTGAGTCTTCAGGTTCATCTGAGTCTTCAGGTTCATCTGAGTCTTCAGTGTCTTCTGTCTTCACCTGATCTTCTGACTTCTTTTCTTCTGATTTGTTCTTAGCCTTCTGATCATCTGACCTTATCTGGGTCATCTGATACTTCGACCTGACCTATACATATTGAGTTCTCCCTCAATATGTTACCTATCTTTTACATCAGCTATCTATACATTTCAGCTGGTCATCTTAATCTGATTCTAAGTCATCAGTCAGCTAACAGGTCTGACTGGTCCTATTACAACCTGTTTTGGAACTTCCATCAAAACTAAAATGCAGATTTCCCAACAGATATCAAAGCAAAGATACAAAATCTTAACCTAAAACAGAATATGACAATCAGAGTAAACTAATCATCAATAATCAAACACAAACAAAATATCAGAGCAAGTCATAATACTCACAAATAAACAAATTATCAGAGCATCAGTACTAATATTCAAAAACAAGCAAAACCTACCAACTATTGTTCAATAATTACATAATCAAATGAACAGAGTTTAGTAAATAAATTGCAAAAACTAGAATAAGATCATATGAATAAAGAAGGACAAACAAAGAGAGTTGGAGGTAATCAAACTGAAACAATCAGCTGCAGCATCATCAGGTCCTGCACATGCTCCCCCTCAACTTATTCTTAACTCCCTCTGTCTTCATGATCTCAAATCAAACTCCCCCATTCAACCATCATGGGAGATCACCATTGATTTCCTCTATGATATCATCAATGTCAGCCTCATCATCATCATCATCATCATCATCATCATCATCATCATCATCATCATCATCATCATCACCTTGGTCAGCAGTTTGTTCAACCGGAGGATCTGGCTCATCTTTTTCATGCACATCAGCCTCAGCAATACCAGGAACAACTTCAGGTGCATCATCAGGTGCTACTCCCCGTGGTGGAGCAGAAAGCAACTTCTCCCAGAAGCTTTTCATGACATTCAGCTCAGCAATCTGATCCTGCAAATTCTCAATTTGCTGAAGTATGAAATCCCGGATGATTAATGTGATCGAATCGGAGAATTTCTCAAGTCAGTGTCACCATCATTGTTGCCAGCATTTGGTGCAACATCCGGATTTTGAACAGCAGGTTCAACAACCTCAGGCTCAGTTTCTTCTCCCTCTGCATTAGGCCTCCTGTATGGTAAGTCCCTAATCCTGTTTCCTTTCAACAGAACCTTGGAGATTCCTAAATCAGGAATCATCCCACCAAGACTTTCAACAGGTTCCCTTGTAATATCCAAATTGTCCAGCAGAGCAAAGATCATACATGGATATGGTAAAACACTTTTCTTACCACCTGCACACTTCATAACATGATCAAAAATTGTTCTTCCCAGATTGAAATTATTCATGACCACTATCCTATTCATCAAGATAGCTTGAGCTTCAGTGATCTTAGTAGTGTTGGTAGTTGGCAACCAGTTGTACACAACAAATCTGTGAACAACTGAAAACAGACTTGTCAACTTGGATGACAACACCTTTGTTGTCCATCTCCTAACCATTCCACCAGTAATAGCAGTCACAATTTCATTCAAAGGAGGGACAACTTCTTCATCTACATCAGGTGTTCTCAAGAAAGCATTTATCACACCAGGATTGAAGCCTACATTATGACCTCTAAACCTCACATTCCCATATCTCCTAGAGTTCCTTCTACCAGTTCCTTTCCTCAAATTGCAGTAAAATTCATATACCCAAGTGTCAAAGAAAGGTGAAGCAAACTGTACAACATGCAAAAGGTTCCTTTCCTCAAAGAATTGAATCAGATTTTGCCTATCAAATTCATAAACTCTTATCCTCCTTTCAGACAATAAAAGTCTCATTCTCATAATAGCAAACTTAGAACTAGCAAAACCATGAAATTCATCATCACTATCATCATCATCAGGTTCAGAAGATGTATTACCTGAACTATCATCATCAAAAGGTTCCTTTCCTCAAAGAATTGAATCAGATTTTGCCTATCAAATTCATAAACTCTTATCCTCCTTTCAGACAATAAAAGTCTCCTTCTCATAATAGCAAACTTAGAACTAGCAAAACCATGAAATTCATCATCACTATCATCATCATCAGGTTCAGAAGATGTATTACCTGAACTACTTGAGTCTGATTCATCAGGGTCATCAGAGTCATCTGGTTCTCCTGATGGTGTTGCAGCACCTTGCTCAACATCTTCATCAACATCAGAGTCAGCAACAGATTCATGTCTCCTCTTTGTTCTCAACTCAGTTCTAGCATTTGTGGCAGCTTTAGGATCATTTCTGGATTTTGTTCTTCTCTCATTCCTAGCCAACAATTCAGCAAGAGGAATGATTTCATCAGAACTCTCTGAATCAGCATGAGCATTAGCAGTCCTATTATCATCATCAGCAGCATCAACATCAAGCTCAGATGCTTCACTTGGTTCAGTTTCTTCAGCAATTGATTTCTCACTCTCCTCATCAACAGATTTTTCACTCTCCTCAGCAACAGATTTTTCACTCTCCTTAGCAACACTTTTCTCAACAGAGTGTTCAATTTCCTCAGCAGATTTCTCACTTTCCTCAGCCTCTTTCAAACTCTTTTCTGATTCAAATGAATCAGACACAGCAATAGGCCTTGAGGCTTGACCCAAATTAGAAATCTTACCCCTCTTTGTCTCAGAGTAGTCAACCCTGGGCTTATAGCGGTTCGACCTTCTTCTTGGTTTCATAGGGCTTCTCTTCCTCTTCGGCTTCTTGGAGGAAGGACCAACAGCAGCAATGTCAGCCTTAGCCTTCTCAACGGGCTCCACCATGGAAGTATCTTCCATCTCAACATCAGCTTGAGCATCGGGTTGTGCGGGCTCAACATTTTCAGCAGTAGGTTTTGAATTTTTGGCCCCAACAGTGAAATCATCTGGGAAAACACCACGACGAGGGTTCAATGATGAGACATTCGAGAATGGTAGGATGTTTACCTCGAATTCTCCAAATGTGATCCTCGCAGGAATTTCAGAGCGTTGAAGCGAAATGATCGCCTCGCTCACATTCAACTGATGTTCAGTTTCGGAGAATGCAACTGAAATTGGTTCAGGATTCAGCGGATTCTGGAGTGTTGGGTTTGATGATTCAGCAGTAGGTGTGGCATTTGGTGAGTTGATCGAAGTCGCCATTGATGCAAGAAGGTGTAGCGGGTTCGCGATTTCAGGGTTTTTGAGAGGAAGGGTTTGAAAGCGTGTTTGGTGAAGTGTTTTGATTTCCAGCCATTTTGCTATATAAATCAAAAGTGTTAGTGACAAAACAGAATTAAAAAATCAATTCCAACTAATACTTTATGTTAAAACCAGTAATACCTCAAAATCTTCAAACTTTCGTACACAAAACTCAGTTCAAGTTTAAGTACAAAGAACAACACCCATTCAATCCTTAAATAGAAACCGAAATCTGCAAGTTAAAAGCCATGATCCCACAAAATGAAAGTTCTAGAAATGGAGATCATGGGGTGCAATGTGATGAAACCATCACTCTCACTCATTCCAATATCCAAACCACACGATTTCTGCCAATTTTACAAAATAATAAAGCCCGAAAATAAAAATAAAAACAATGTACATTCTGAAATTAAATAAGGTGTGGCCAATTTTTGTATTAAATAATCAATTTAATCAAATAGTCACCATTAAATAATTATCCAAGTAAGAATCAGTTAAATCAAGTCAATGTTGTAATCAAGAACGACACACACACACTTCAACATTCATTTTGCCTGAATTACTCAACCAATGTTGCACTTTTCATCTTTTCTTTTCTTTTCATACACTTAACTCATATTGATCCACCTTTTAAAAAGAGAACATCGTAGTAGCGAACTCCGTGCCCCATAGTTACTCAGTGGATTATGAGCAAACTGATGTTATATCAATCACCTTTTGAAAAGAAGACATCGTAGTAGTGAACTCCGTGCTCCATAGTTACTCAGTGAGAGATTACATCCAATGTGTGTATCTTTTCTTTTCTTTTTGTGCATTTAAGAAGTGTGTGTCCAGAAAATCACAAAGACTTGACTCAATAAGAATTTTACCCAAAATATCATTTTATCAGTGAGAATCGATCAAATCAACCAAGTTCTACAAAAATCAAACCTGATGTTGCTTCAAATGTTGACACATTTGTTGCAACATCCACCCTACAGAACTCAGATAGTACACAAACCAAGAGATTTCCTCAGAAAGGAAAACCTCTCATGATCAAGGGCTTTAGTAAAAATATCAGCAAGTTGATTATCAGTGGGAACATACTGTAACTTAACAATTTCCTTTTCTACAAGGTCTCTTATAAAATGATGTCTTATACTTATGTGCTTCGTAAGAGAATGATGTACTGAGTTTTTAGAAATGTTAATAGAACTAGTATTATCACAAATCACAATCAGAATATCATTCTCAAGTTCATAGTCATCAAACATCTTTTTCAACCACAAAAGTTGTGTACAACAACTACCAGCAGCAATGTACTCAGACTCTACAGTAGATTATGAAACACAATTTTGTTTCTTACTGTGCCTGGAAATCAAATTGTTACCCATGTAAAAGCAACCACCACTTGTGCTTTTCCTATCATCAATGTCTCCAGCCCAATCAACATCACTATATCCAGTCAATACATTGCTTGTGTCCTTTGTATACCATATACCAATATCTATTGTACTAGCAACATATCTGATAATCCTCTTCACAACATTCATGTGAGATTCCTTTGGATTAGCTTGGTACCTAGCACAAACACAAACACTATACATAATGTCAAGTCTACTAGAGGTAAGATAAAGAAGACTACTTATCATGGATCTGTACAGTGTGTGATCAACATCTTGACCAGCACTGTCTCTGTTCAACTTCTGAGTTGATCCCATAGGTGTTTTCATATGCTTCGAGTTCTCAAGACCAAATATCTTAACCAGTTTCTTCGCATATTTGCTTTGGTAGATGAAGATTCCATCATCTTTTTGCTTGATCTCCAGACCTAAAAAATAATTTAAGTCTCTAACCATGCTCATCTCAAATGTAGATGACATTGCCTCAACAAATTCATTCAGCATCTTGTCTGATGTTGCTCCAAATACTATGTCATCAACATATATCTGTGCAATCATCAATCCTCCATCAACCTGTTTAATAAATAAAGTCATGTCTGCTTCTCCTCTAACAAAACCAAATTGCAAAAGAAAATCAGTCAATCTGCCATACCAAGCTCTAGGAGCTTGTTTCAAGCCATACAATGCTTTCTTAAGCTTATAAACATGATCAGGATAGTGAGGATCTTCAAATCCTAAGGGTTGTTCAACATAAGTTTCTTCATTCAAGATACCATTAAAAATGCAGCCTTTACATCCATTTGTTGCAATTTGATATTGATAAAACATGCAATAGCTAATAACAATCTAATAGATTCAATCCTAGCTACAGGTGCAAATGTTTCATCAAAATCAATACCCTCAACTTGAGTGTATCCTTGGGCAACCAATCTAGCCTTATTCCTTACTATATTTCCAGACTCATCAGTTTTGTTTTTAAAAATCCACTTGGTTCCAATAACATTAGAGTTACCAGATCTTGGAACTAGTGTCCAAACATCATTCATTTCAAACTGATTAAGTTCTTCATGCATAACATTTATCCAATTTTCATCACTTAAGGCTTCCTTGGCATTTTTAGACTCAATTACTGAATGATAACATTCAGAATTAACTATGTTGCATATAGAAGACATACAAACAGATCTTACCACATCTTTTGAGCTTACCCTTCTTCTGGTTTGAACTCCAACAGAAGAATCACCAATGATTTGGTTTGAAGGATGGCTTTTCATGATTCTGGAAGCAGGTGTCTTGTCATGAGTGTATTGAGGATTGCATTCTGAACTTTCTGTTTTTGGATTTTCAAAGAATGTTGTCCCAGATGCTGTGGCATTAGGTGTAACATCTTTTGAATTTCCAGCATTTCCAGTTCCAACAAAAATCTCAATATGCTCAGACACATCTTCTTCAGTACTTTTTCCTGCTATGTTAGATGTATCATCAAAAACAACATTCACAGATTCTTGAACAGTGTTTAACCTAAGGTTGAAAATTCTATAGGCTTTACTATTTCTAGAATAGCCTAAGAAAAAACCTTTGTCACTTTTAGAGTCAAACTTTCGAAGTTGATCTCTATCATTCAGAATGTAACACACACAACCAAACACATGAAAATATTTCATATTTGGTTTCTTGTTGTTCAGAATCTCATAAGCAGTTTTTGAACTTTGTGACCTCATAAAAACCCTGTTAATAATATGGCATGCAGTGTTTAATGCTTCAGCCCAAAACCTTTTAGAAAGATGTTTAGCTTGCAACATTACCCTAGCCATTTCTTGAAGAGTTCTATTCTTCCTTTCAGCTATTCCATTTTGTTGTGGAGTTTTAGGAGATGAAAATTCCTGCATTATACCCTTCTTTTCACAGAAATTCGAAAACAAGATATTTTCAAATTCCCTACCATGATCTGACCTAATCTTACTTACTTTCAAGTTATATAGAGTTTTAAACCTTTTATACAAAACTTTAAAAGCTGCAAAAGTTTCAGATTTTTCTTTCAAAAACTCAATCCAGGTATATCTAGAGAAATCGTCTACCACAACCAATGAATACCTTTTACCTCCAAGACTTTCTGTTTCCATAGAACCCATAAGATCCATATGTAGCAGCTCAAAGCACCGTGTTGTCGAATAATGTGACAACATCTTGTGTGACATTCGGACCTGTTTACCTTTCTGGCAGGAACCACAAATTATGGTTTCTCCTATATTCAGCTTTGGCAAACCTCTTTCAGCACCTATTTTCACAAGTTTTTGGATATTCCTGTAGTTAACATGTTCAAGTTTTTGATGCCATAAAACTTCTTCAGCATTTTTGGCAAGATTGCAAACATTGTTAGTTCCAATAAGATAACAATTATCAATTGACCTATTACCAGTCATAAGACACTCATTTTCATTATTCAGAACATAACAAGAATTCTTATCAAACTTGACATGCAAATTGTCATCACATAGTTGACTTATACTAATCAGATTAGCAAACAAACATTCAACATATAAGACATTAGACAACTTAGGAAATCCTTCAACATTGAGAGTACCTTTACCAACAATCTTTCCTTTTGAACCACCACCATAAGTGACATTTCCTCCATCAAATTTTTCATAATCAGACAGGAAATTCACTTGACCATTCATGTGCCTAGAACAACCACTATCAAAATACCATAAACCAGGCACACATGCTTTCAGAGATGTATACACAACATTACAAGTCACATCTTTTTTATTGACACATTCAGTTTTAGCACATTGTGACTCAGAAACTTCAGCTTGTAACACCTTCATATCCTCTTTCAATTTATCACAATAAGGACGAATATGACCATGAACAGAACAATTGTGACACACATACTTCTTTTTCTTCTTCTTAATGTGAACTTTTGTTTTCACTGGAGTTTCAACATTTGTCTTTTCTCTAGCTTTAACAAATTTCACAGGTTTAAAGCTTTTAGAAGTAGTTTCAAAACCAAGACCAGTAGTGTCAGATTTACCAATCAACAAAACATCTTTCAACATTTCTGATCCTTTGGCATATTTCTTAAAACATAAGGTTGAACTTTTCAATTCTTCCTTTAGTTTAGAAATTTCCAAATCATTTCTTGTTAAGACAACTTCAAGTTTGGTAAGTGAGTCTCTCAAGTCATCATTTTCCTTAGTCATAGACTTTAGAATCTGATTTTGAGATTCCCATTTGTCAAACAAATCTTTACAACCTGATCCACATGGTTCACTATTCACAACAGATGTTCCTTTATCATAAATTAAACCATTAAAATAGTTAACAGTTTTATCAGAACAATCTTCATCTAATGTTACTCCAGATGTGGTAACATCAGTTTCAACATCAGAATCAGAATAGTCCAGATCATCATCTAAGGAATCATCATAGTCTATTCTAGCATAGAATGCACGTTCTTCATTTTGTTCTTCATGCTCTTCATCAGATTCATCACTTAAAGTAGCATTGAAGTTCAATTTCAATTTAAGCAAGGTATTAGCACATTCATTCGCATAATGACCATACCCATGACATGCATTACATTGAACATACTTTCTATACTCGGGGTCAATTTTGTCATACCTGCCTTTGATTCTAGTACCAATTTGCCTTGGTTGGAACGCATTACCTTTCTTTTCAAAGGATTGTGGAGAGTTGTTAATCTGAATCTTTGGTTGAATGTTGCCTTTGAACTTGCTATTCCTCCTTTTCATAAGAGCTTTGAATTGCCTTGTCATAAAATCAATGTACTCCTCGGGGTTGGAACATATGTCAGCAACATCATCCTCTGAATCAGCTTCAGTCACAATAGGCATTTGCTCAACATTTGACGATGTTTCACCTTTGAACACCACCACTTTCTTTGCATCAGCTTTGTCATCCTTCTCAGTTGTATTCATCTCATACGCACGTAGGATGCTGATTATTTCATTTTGACTTAGTGTATCTGTATCCCTTGCCTCTTCAATTGCACAAATTTTTGCATCGAAGCGCTTAGGTACAATACGCAAAATCTTATGAACCAATCTCACATTGGAGATGGGATCTCCAAGAGATTGAGCTTCATTTGCAATTTCAGTGACTCGTTCGTTGTAAGAAGAAATTGTTTCATCCTCCTTCATCTTCAAGTTCTCAAACTTTGTCCCAAGCATTCGAAGTCTGGACCTTCGAACACTATCCGAACCTTCATTGTGCTCTTGCAATCTATCCCAAGCTTCTTTTGCAGAAACACATGTTGATATGATCTTGAACATAGTCATATCAACTGATGTGAATATTGCATTCAAAGCTTTAGAATTGTAGCTAGCAGTTGTACTTTCTTCATTAGTCCAATCCAGTTCTCGTTTGACTGTAACTTCTCCTTCTTCATCTGCAGCATTTTTAGGAGTTGTCCATCCTGAAAGTATACTTCTCCAGGCACGTTCATCAATTGACTTGATGTACACCCTCATCTTTGGTTTCCAATAAGCATAGTTTGTACCATCAAGAATTGGTGGTCTCAAACTTTGTGGAGTAAGTGGATATTCCATCGCTATAACAAAAAAAAACACTTGACACAGGATCTAACTTAGTAAAATCAAGTTTTGGCTCTGGTGCCAACTGAAAGTGTGTGGAAATGACACGGGGTTGTGTTTAGAAAAATCAGAGTAATGTTACACTGAATATTGGAACACTCAAAGTAACAATTAAACAATAGAAACATCAGAAGACTCAGAAACACAACAAAAGAAATTAAAAAAAGACTTTGCACAATCTATATCAATATAGATTGTGAAGCCTTATAGCCGAAATCACTATTTATCAAAACAATGAATACAAAGAGGTTCACAAATCGAATCCCCTTGAAACAAGATCAAGCATATGATCTAAAGGCTAGGTGTATCTCTACACTACCAAAGGTGACCTGTTCTATGAGTGTGAAACTATCTAACACCGAGACTAACACTCCACATAAAATAAATCTAGCACCAACTCGAGGTATTGTAAACCCTACAATTACTCTCTATGGTAAAATAACTCCACAACAACGACCCTATCACTCTGGATGCACTCACGCACTCTACAGTTGATGCTTGGTTGTTGCTTCGACTAAACAGCACACGATTTATGGCAATGTTCGGCACTTGATGTGAACATCAAGGTCTTCTATTTATAGACTTTGTGTAGCCTTACTAGAGCCTCCTTGAAGGATATAGAAACTCTTCCATCCACTCTTCCATGATCTTTGTAACTTCCCAGGTAGTGGGTCTTCTCCAATCTTCTGAAAACAGCTGCCTGATCTAGTCTCTTCCACTCGATTCTTGAAGCTTGTGGAACCTTCTGGAATCTTGCAGATTAACCTAGATCATCAACCTGCAGTCAACAACATCAAAGACAACATTGAACATAGAGGTGTTAGTGGTTAAGAAGAAAGGACGAATACTGATGTTGTAACCAATGTTGTAACATCGGTTGTAACATGAACAAATGGTTATATACTTACATATATATATAAGAGATAAAGTTAAAATAAAATAAAACAAAATAAAATAAAATAAAATAAAATAAAATAAAATAAAAATGAAAAGAGATAAAAGCAAAACATGGCAACTAATCTAAGGGATAAGAAGGACACCAAAGCAATCTATCTATTTAGACCTATAGACTAGGTATGAATAGTCATTAGAGAGGCATGCATATCCTAAGCTAATTACGCACATATACACTTGTATAAATAGGGAATTCACCCATTCATGTTATTCCAAAAATACGAATAAGGAAAAAAAAAAGGACACTAAATCTGCACGAGCAATCATGTGCTGGCATAATTAAAGTTCAAATACCGAACAAAGGTAACTATATTTTCCTATTCTTTTAATTTTTATTAGATTCTTAATTTGTGAAAAATCATACATCTATTCCCATGCATGAAATATAATTAATAATTAGGAAAAGAAACATCTCATGTAATGAATAATTACAACCCGTAAACTAGGGAAAGATGTTATTATTTATTTTGTTTAGAAATATAGAATGAGTTTTGTATGGAATTTTGATAAACTAATATATTTGCATGCATTATATTGAACTTGTGTATCGAGTGTATGCAAACTAGTAAAATTCAATCATGTAAAATAGCAGGAAAATCTCTTTATAATTCACATAATGTATGTGAAGTTATAATGTAATTTCATTTTACTAAAATACCACCCTAATTATAGTATATTATTAATATTAAGTATTAATTAAAAATTACTAATAATGTTGTACTTTAAAGAATAAATTATATAGCCATTTAGAAATAAATCTCAAAATAAAATGTGCTAAGTGCAGTACTAAAGGAGTCCGAGGCTCAGACCAATCTTTTCCCCATCCAGAACAAAAAGTGCAAGTTAACAAGGTGGGTAACATTATCTGCAGTACAGTGGTAATGTTTTGTCGTTTATTAATGTATGCAATGTATTTATTATATCAACCAATGTGTTATTATTATTCCGGATCTTCGGATCTAAGTGGCCAATTGGACTGACGAGTTAAGAACCGACGGGTCTATCGGGCCAGAGCCTTATGTGCTCATTGAGTCTTGTGCACTCACCATAGTGATCTTCGGATCATAGAGCCTATTGGACCTACGGGTTAAGGATCGACGGATCTATCGAGCAATTTTATTTATGAAATGACTGACGAGTCTGGTTCGTAATAATACAATCTGTGTGCACTTTCAAATGACTTAACAGTCTGCAGGTTATCCACTGAGATTTCATCTCACACCCCATTTTAACATTTCAGGTTTCGAAGTTGAAGCTCGGGAGCTGTCGTAACACCAAGACCCTGACCAAATATTTAAATAAAGCCACTTTATTTAAGCTAGTATTTTTAGCTATAATACTCTTATGTTTGTAATAAACCAGACATGATTATTTGCATTGGCAATGTTTTGCTAAATTACATTTTTATAATATATCTGTATTACCTGCTCTATCCCTCTGCCACTCAGATTTGTTATTTTGCTTCCACTAGAAATAAAAAGTTTTAAGTCATACACGTGTTCGTTACGTGGCAACTCGGTCTCGGCTCGCACAAACCGCAGAGGGTTTAACGTACCGGGAACGGGGCGCTACAAGGTGGTATTAGAGTAAAGGTAAGTATTTTTTTTTTCAAAAATGAATATTTCTTATATGGTATTCTTTACGAAAATAAATTTTTACAAATAAAATTTCAATTCTTTAAAAGGAAATATGAATAAATAAGTAAATGACATGAAATTAAGAAATAAGAAGGGGAGATGGTGTCTGTAGCAGCAACCGAGATTCACTCGAAAAAAAAAAGTAAGAATTTAATTTTGTTGCATGATTTATGGAAAATTTGTATATATGATTTTTCATTAAATTCATTTTATGAAATGCATAAAAACTTTTAACGTCCCCAAATTTCACTTTACTTATGTTTAAGTGTTGTGTTGAAGGATAGATGGACTTAGGCGCACTAGGACCTTTTGTGCCCCTGTACATTTGGTACACAATTCAATACCAGGGTGCCCAACAATATGATCAGGAGCCGATATGAGACTACGTCGCAAGGGTAACAGACCTTAGATTCTTCACCCTGCAGGAAGAATACGTCGTCTCGGACTTAGTAGACTTGTGTTCATATTTTTCCCACATGAACATGAAGTCCTTAGACGCATATATGTACTAAATTTTTATATTTTGTCTCGTTAAGCAGCATATGTTATAATAAAAATTTCGTAGTTTGCTTATTAATATAGTTGCATCCTTCTTTTTTTACATATTTACATCAATAGTTTGTTTCCTAATAATGTTGCGAACCCTAAATAGTTTATTACTATGCCTAAACGCGGACGACCACGAGTGAATTCACCAATGGAAGTACCGGACGAACAACCCGCCCCAAGAAACACAAGTTCAGGGGCAGATGTAGCAAGAGAGTTCTTCAACTCGCTACAAGAACTAATTCAACAACAAACGCCAACACCTGCAAGAGAACCTAAAAATAATGATGTCGTGAAACAATTCTGGCATTTTCAACCACCACGATTCAACGGAAGGAAGGGCCTATAGCCGCTGAAGAGTGGTTGGCCGAAATTGAGCGTATTTATCGACTAATGGAATTGACTGAAGCATAGAAGGTCTCCTGCGCATAGTTTCAACTGGCAGGAGATGCTGCTTAGTGGTGGGAATCTTACGAGCACACTTTGATACCTGAAGGAAGGCGTGCCCTGACTTGGGAAAATTTTAAAGAAGCTGTTTTAAGGCGTTATTTCCCACAAGCGCTGCGGGACCAAAAGGAATCAGAGTTTGTAACTCTTCGAAAAGGGACGCTCACGATGACTGAATACGAATGTCAGTTTAATCACCTATCTCGTTATGCCCCTCATCTGGTAGATACCGATGAAAGAAAAGCTAGAAGATTTGAGTGTGGTCTGCGCCCTGAAATTGGAGGTATTGTGAGTGGACTAAAACTTCCACAGTACCACGAAGTCTTCGACAGGGCTTTGATTGCCTTGATAAACCAGGGGTTGAAATATGGGCAGAAAGCCCAAGAGGTACCATAAAAAAAGAGGTGGCAACCTGGGAGAAATTATTTCTAACCACCTGCAAAACGGAACCAATCGATCACCGAAACAAAACCCTCTTGCAAGAATTGAAAGAACAATTGCAAGAACTCTTAGAGAAGAAATTTATCAGACCTAGTGTTTCTTCTTGGGGAGCGCCAGTCCTATTTGTTAAAAAGAAGGATGGAACGGTTAGAATATGCATTGACTTTCGAGAACTAAATCGGTTAACAATAACAAACAAATATCCACTCCCCAGGATCGAGGATTTGTTCGATCAACTAAAGGGTGCAAGTGTTTTCTACAAAATTGACTTGAGGTCGGGATATCATCAACTCAAGGTCAAGGAGAGTGATATACCCAAGACAGAATTTAGAACACGATATGATCACTATGAGTTCACGGTAATGCCTTTCGGAGTAACCAATGCACCGACAATTTTTATGGATATGATGAATCGAATATTTCATCAGTATCTTGATCAATTCGTCATCGTATTCATCGATGATATATTAGTGTATTCAGGGGATGAGAGGAAATACTAAGAACATCTGCGAATTGTGCTAGAAACCCTAAGAAGGGAAAAACTCAATGCTAAATTCAGTAAATGTGAATTTTGGCTCTATAGAGTTATGTTTTTGGGACACATTATTTCGGCAAAGGGGATTGAAGTAGATCCCGCAAAAGTGGAAGATGTAGTAAATTGGAAAGCTCCAAGGAATGTGAATGAAGTACGAAGCTTCATGGGTTTGGTTGGATACTATAGGAGGTTCATTCAAGATTTCTCTCGAATTGCAAGGCCTCTAACACAACTGACTAAGAAAAATGAAAAGTTTGTCTGGTCGCCCAGATGCGAAGAGAGTTTCCAAGAGCTAAAACGGAGACTAGTGTCAACTCCAATATTAACCATCCCAGATGGTACTGAAGGATTCTCAATTTATACGGATGCCTCGAAGACGGGTTTAAGATGCGTTCTTATGCAAAACGGAAACGTTATTGCTTTTAAAGGTGATAAAGTGATAAAGTGGCATATGGTAAATAAGTGGGTGTTTGAAGGGTGTGAGTTAAAGTGAGCATTTCCATTTTAGGAAAGGTTACATAAACTATGGGACAAAAAAAATGAAAAGAGTTATATAAACTATGGGACGGATGGAGTATTTATAACTTAATTACAATATTTTGTTTTATTTATAAAAACTTTGTTTTTATCTTTAAATACTTTTCATTTTTATTATTCAAATTTAAATATTTCTTTAGACATAGCACAATTATATCAAAACTTATCTATTATAAAAAAAATGATATATGAGTAAATTACAAATACTTCATCGATTTGAGTTATCCAAATTATAAAATTAAATTCATAATTTTATAAATCACATTCTTAATGATTATCCATATCTTTCTATAATCTAAAATATTTTAAAAAGAGACTTGGGTATGGGAATCATTTTTTACCTTTTTACCCTTGTCTCATTTCATATGGTACATTTTGACATCTAAAATTATATATGTTTGTTCATTTTAATTTTGTCCCTTTGTTTTCTTCCTATTCTTTTTTGCCCATCCAAGATCCGCGTGGGCAGAACCTCATCGCAAGCATATATTTTTTGCCGATGTCGTCGTAGCCGACGCCAGAGGCGATCTATATCCCCTTCATCTGTTGCCCTAAGCAATGCATAGAGGCGCACGACCTATTTCCGTTGATGTCGCCGTAGCCAGCCCTGATGAAAATCCCCCAGCCCTGATGATTTTCCTACAATCGTGAGTTCAGGATCACCATGAATATTCTCCGAACCTTAATATCTGGTGATGTTTACGAGGTATTATAAAAATGTTTACTCTCTCTATTTTCTGATGTATGTTTGTGTTTTCTCTCTCTATTTTATAATTTTGTTGGTATGACTAGCTTCAACATAATATTCTACAATTGATCATACATTTTGTCATTTTGGTTTCTTGTGGTTATTGAGAATTGTAATATTTAGATGTTAAGTTTGGGTAATGGTTTATATATTTTGAGAAATCATGCTGCTAATTTTTGTGAGGTTATATTTATGCTGCTATCTGGTAGTATTATTTTACTATTGACATCATATGCATATTTTTTATGTAGGCTTGGGTAATGATATGTATATTAGAGAAATTGTGCTGCTATTTTTCTTTTTATGCTGGTAATTGGTGTTATTCTTCTATTGACATTGTATAGGCACGCAATTGTGGAGGAATTGGCTTCGCTTGGGGCATCTGTGCACACGTGTTCGAGGAATAAAGACGAGATAGAGAAATGCTTGAGGGGTTGGAGAGATGAGGAGGGTCTTAGAATCACAGGCTCAGTGTGCAATGTATCCTGTCAAGCAGATCACAAAAAGTTATTAGACACCGTTTCTTCTGTATTCAATGGGAAGCTCGATGTTCTTGTATGTTTATCCATCTACTTCACTTCATGTTCACCATTTTTCCATGTTTTAATGTATATCATATTTGTTTTACATTGCTTTGAAGGCATGGGATGATGATTGTGTCATTCCATTAATTTGGGCTTGTTTAAAAGCTTGCAACGGACAAATGTATAATTTAGAGCAAAATAAGATAGTGAAGCATCTTATGAGAATAATTGTATTAGTTTGTTCTCCCTTGATTATTCATGTTAGTCTTGCAGTTTTTTACTTATGACAAAATTTATTTGGTTTTGCAAAGTCATGTTTATTTATGTGCACATGCAGAGATGAGAATATTCATTCTCTATCATCATAAAATTGCTTCCCAGTTATTGTTTGTAGGCATGATGAACGAATAGATCAATCTTTTTCAGTAGATAAACAATGTTGGGGCGAACATCCGGAAACCATTTATTGAGTTCACATCTGGGGAAATTTTGATGCTCATGGGAACAAATTTTGGATCTTCCTTTCACATGTGCCAACTTGCATATCCTCTTCTGAATGCCTCTGGAGCAGAACATGTTGTATTCACCTCTTCTGTCTCCGGTTTTGTGTCATTGAAGAACATGTCTGTCCATGGAACATCTAAAGGTAATACCAGAATGGCTCACCCCTTGCCTAGAGCTGAACAATATAAAGTAATGTAAAGACTAATTTGTCCTTCACCTCTAGGTTCAATAATCAGCTTACGAGAAACTTGGCGTGCGTGTGGGCAAGGGACGATATCAGAGTTAATGTCGTTGCACCTTGGTTCATCAGAACTTCCATGGTGGAACAAGTAGGTTTTCGTTTGATTTTTTTTATTCCAGCTTTTATAATATGTTTACAAGTAAATATTCGGTGAAATTTAGCAAGAACAAGTACGGTATTGGTAGGAAATAATGATTATTCATGTAAACTTTGATACTGTTAAGGATGTCCCTCCCCTAGAAAACTGAGACAATATAAAGTGACAAAAATCTTTAGGTGCAATTTGTAGATATAGGTGAATGTTGGGGAATAAGTTGCACAGATCTATTCGGGGTGAATATTTAAATACAAATTTAATTCTTATAATTATTACTAGCATGAATTAATCCTATATTAATTCAAATAATAATCCAACAACATATCATGCATATAATAATTCACGTAAAACCTACGCATGCGGAATTCTACGAGTTTACGTGAACGTACCTCTTGGGATGGCAGTGATCTGGCAGATTAGACTAACCAAAAGAACTTCCCAAGTATTCCCTTAGCCCTCGTTCGACTATCCGGTGGAAGGACACTTGTGAACGATTTAACAAAAGAAAAATAAATTATGTTGCACCACCTTTGTGGATTTACTAATTTTTCCAGCACATGGAATTGTACTTGGGAATGAAAGAATCATCCCCTATTTATAGAGCATAAGGTGGTTGAATTTTTAGGCCAAAAATAATGTGGGAAAATCTTTTCTTGATCTCCAAGAAATCTTGAATATATATCCTATATTCTTTCTCCCATAATTATAATATTCCACAAAATCCCACCTATTATTATGGTAATTTTCGAAAATATAGGGTACCAAGAATCCAAGATTTAGATCTTCTTGAATTTATGAGATATTCTTGTATTTCAAGAAATACATATCTTCCATAATATCTTTTCAAGAAAATCTTTTTTGCCCACTATATTTCAAAATTTTCGAAATCTTTATTATAGATAACCAAGTGAGAGATTTCTTGAATTTAATGAGATAATCTTGTATTCCAAGAATACATATCTTCATTCCATAACAAAATTCAAAGAAAATCTTTCTCCCAACTTATCCATAATTTTCGAAATTAATAGGGAAAAATAAGCAACAATATTTATTTTATTTTAATCACCTTTTTCAGTTAATGGACTATATGTTGGGCTACTCAGGGGGCCTTTAGGAGAATTAAGATTGGACCTTCTAATGGACCTTGAATATCTAATATTGAGCCACAATATTATTCAAGCCCATAAATATTAATTAATCCCACTACATAATTAATATTAAGACTATCCATCTTAACCCATATTACAAATCAATATGGCTCGGTTATTATTTCCCATGTTTAAGATTATCTAGCCCATTAATTAATTCAAGCCCTTTGAAATAGCTTTTCATTAATTAATATCTTTTATCCTTGGTCAAGGAACGGTTCAACATTATTATCTATCTGGGAAACTAATTCCACTTGCAAGATTTGGTATGATAAAGTTTATGAACCTCCAAAGGGGCAAATCAAACAAGCGTATTTTGCACGATTCATTCTTCAGATAAATCTTAGCAATCACATGTGACTAATAATATTACCCAAGATAAAAAGTATTGAATCTCGTTGATTCGCTACCCATGATAAGTCAAGACAATAGTTACCAATCCCACGTGATCCTATTTAAGGAACGAAGATTAAGAAATAACGAACCACTGAGGTCTGATTCTTCCTTGTTCGATTCAAGAATTTATCCTCCTCAGAGGTCCTATTCAAAGGTGCATCATCATGCACTAGTGTAATCTCTTGGTCAAGACAAGTCAATCTGAGCCTTACACTTCAACCTTTCGCGATGGGTTGTTCATTTCCACCTAGGTCGTGAATGGCGTACTTTTAGTTACAAGGGACTGTTAATTTAATCTTCTGTGATCTGGTATCACTAAATTAGCTACAATGTAACACGTACGACTTATTGAACAATTATGCAGTAAATATATGTAACATTCGATAATATTTAAAGCATCGATGATAAACAATTTATTTGATAAATAAGTCCGAAATTGGGTTTTGATTATACAAAGTAAAAAGCATACTTTCTAGTATAATCCCAACAATCTCCCACTTATACTCAAAGTCCTTTTAAGTATACTACAACATGTTAAGTATCTGTGACATCTAATGTCACCTACACGAACCTAATAATTTCTCCCACTTATACTCAAAGCATCGGGCAAACTGGTCTTGACACTCATTCCTTCCACATGTCTCTCGAATGTATTCAGAGGCGGACTCTTTGTGAATGGATCTCGCCAGGTTGTCCTCGACGCTATCTTTGCCACATCTATATATCATCTCTTAACGATATCTCGTATAAGATAGTATTTCCTTTCAATGTGTTTATCGGTTTTGTGGGCTCTTGGTTCCCTTGAATTTTTAACCGCTTCCTAAGCATTGTCACAATAAAATGATGATTCTCATGGGCAAACCGAACCACATCTAAGTCCACTAGGAAGTGCTTGAGCTAAACCGCTTCTTTTCATTTGCCGCCTCGCAAGCGACTACATATTCGGCTTCCATGGTAGAATCTGCGACGATTTGCCTTGACACTTCTCCATGTCACGGCTCCTCCCCCATGCAAAAACACACTACCGGAGGTAGATTTTCCGAGTCTATGTCCGATTGAAACCGAGTCCGCAGTAGCCGATGGGGATTGGACTATCTGGCCGATAAACCAACATTCTATCCCGAGTTCTTTTCGGATACTTGGAATGTTTTTTAGCGCCGCTCAATGCTCTTTCCCGGATTATTTTGATATTTTGCCACCATGCCTACGTCAAAGCAGATATTCGGGTCTGCACAAAGATTGCATACATAAGGCTTCCGGTACCAAGCATAAGGAATGTCTTTCATGTCATCTATCTCCTTTCAAGGTCTTAGGGACATTTTCTTAGATAGATGGATTCCATGTCCGAAAGGCACGAAGCCTTTTCTTGGAATCTTTCATCTTTGAAGCGTTCAAGGCAAAGTGTCTATGTATGAAGTTTTGCGATAAGCCCGATCATCATTTTCTTGCGATCTCGAGTGATCTTGATCCCAAGGATGTGTCCGGCTTCCCCCTAAGTCTTTCATATCAAAACTGTTTTTGAGAGTCATGCCCTTACATCCGATAACACCTTTACATCGCTCCCGATGATCGAATGTCATCTACGATAGTACTAAGAATACCAATGCGATTCGACACGCTTTTTGTACACACAACTTTCAAACTCGTTTTGATCGAACCCATAAGACTTTATAACATGATCAAAACATTGGTTCCAAGCTCACGGATGCTGTTTGAGTCCGTAAATGGACTTCATGAGCTTACAAACTAGGTGTTCTTGGCCTTTTTCAATGAAGCCTTGGGGTTGTTGCATATAGATCTCTTCATCAAGACTTCCGTTAAGGAAAGCCATCTTGACATCCATTTGCCGATTTCAAAGTCAAAATGAACAAAGAATCGATAAGAGAATACGGATAGACTTGAGCATGGCTCTTTGGCGAAAAAAAGTTTCCTCATAATCGATCCCTTCTTTTCGAGTATAACCTTTTCGCCAGCTAGTCTTGCTTTGAAGGTTTCAACCTTCCCGTCCGGTCCTCTTTTTCTCTTATATACCCACTTGCATCCAATGGGTTTGATCCCATTAAGTGGTTCGACTAGCTCCCACACTCTGTTATGAAACATTGAACCCATTTCGGCTTTCATTGTTGTTTGCCAAGAATCTGATCCTTGTCTTGGAGTGCCTCGTCATATGTCCATGGGTTGCGATTCGTCTTGTCAGGAATCAAGTCCGAGGACTCTCCTATTCCCATGAATCTCTCGGGCTGTCTTACAACCCTCTCACTACGACGAGGCTCCGGTTGTGAAAACGTGTCATTTGGTATATTGTCTAGTACAATTGGCATTGAGGTTTGCCCTCTTAGCTCATTTAAGGTAATATCACTTCTGAGTTTTCTTTCGTTCATATAGTCTTCTTCCAAAAATCTAAAGTGGGTGCTTATGACCACCTTTTGATCTTCGGGACCATAGAACATACACCTTTTTTGTTCCCGGGGTATCCTACAAACAACCTTAATTCTGATCGAGGATCCAATTTTCCGGCTTCCTTGTCCAACACGTAGGCCGGACACCCCCAAATTCTCATGTGTCTCATACTAGGCTTGCGCCCGGTCCACAATTCTTTGGAAGTTTTGGGAACCGATTTGGATGGCATCAAGTTCGAATATAATTTCTTTGTTTCAAGGCATGACCCCGAAGCGACTTGGGAAGATCCGCGATAACTCATCATAGATCTAACCATTTCAAAAAAGTTATGTTTCTTAGATTCGCAACCCCGTTTTGTTGAGGGGTTAAGGTGTGATGGTGGGATGCAATCCCTTCATCGATAAGTAGTTCAAAAACTCATATTTGAGGTATTCGCCTCCACGATCGATCGATCGTAGAGACTTGATACATTTTTCCCTATGATTCTCTCGCTTGAGCCTTAAATTCTTTTAATTTCTCAAAGGTCTCGATTTATGCTTCATAAGGAAAATGTAACCGCATTCTTGAGTAATCATCAATAAAAGTGACAAAATACTCATAACCTCCTCTTGCTTTGGTTGACATTGGACCACATACATCTGTGTGAACGATCTCTAACACTTCTTTGGCTCTATTCCCCTTGGCTCCAAATGCCCTCTTGGTCATTTTACCCTCCAAACATGATTCGCAGGTTGGAATTGGTTCAACTTGGAGAAGCTCCAGTGAACCGTCTTTTACCAACCTTTGGATCCTCTTTGGATTTATATGACCTAATCTTAGATGCCAAGGAAGTGTCTCGTTCACGTCTGGTGAACGTTTTCTTTTCTCGGAAACAATTGATGTGTTATAGGATGCATTTCGTGAGTGGTGTGCACAGTTAATTGTATAGAGATTATTCGACAAAGTTCCATGACAGATAAATTTATCAAAAAGAGAAATGGTAACAACTTTATTAAAAGTAACCGAATATCCATCATGAAAAAGTTTAGAAACTGAAATTAAATTCTTTCTAAAACTTGGAACGTAAAGAACATCTCTAAGAATTAAAACTCTGTCTTCAAAAGACAGGTGCACTTCTCCCACTGCTTCAGCTGCCACTCTCGTAGCATCGCCCAGTGTGATGAGGATCTCACTTCCACTTAGTTGCCGGATCCGCTTGAACCCCTGTAATGTGAAACAAACATGATTAGTGGATCCCGTATCCACCACCCATAAATGGGAGGCATACGCCGCTAAACAAGTTTCAACAACTAGTGCGTGAGAATTACCTTTCCTTCCTCTCCTTTTGGGATTGGAACAGACTGACCTCCAATGTCCTTTCTCCCAGCAATTAAAACATATTTCTTTTGGTCATTTCTTGACACCCAAACAACTAACTGTCTTTTTCTCACTTTTCTTAGTGATGAGTTTGCATTGGTTCTGACCACTTTCCTTTTCTTGAGACTTGCCTTCCACTGGCCTAGATCTCGAGAAAAGACTTTTGGTCACCAATGCTTCGTCTTTCTTTCCTAAAGGCTTCTCTACTTTCTCCAAGGCTTCTTGTAGGATATCCATAGTAAACATGTGATCACTCATCACAAAACTACGGTAAAATCCATCGAAGCTCCTTGGCAGAGTTAGCAACATAAATTCGATTTGGGCCTCATTACAATACTTAGTTCCGAGATAAGCCAGTTTTTGAAAATGGTGTTTGACTCTGAGAACATGCTCCCTTACAGGTGTTCCCTCAGCCATCTTTAGCCTAGCCACGTCGTCATTTTTAAACTGATTGATCATGCTGTCTTTTGTTAAAAACATTTCTTCAAGACTTTGCATAATTTCCGCAGCAGACTCAACACCTTCATGAATGTGTCTCAAATCATCAGACAGTGAAGTCAAGATTACACGTTTCATGGGTTCATTGGACTGCTCCCAAATATTATACTCATGTCTTTCCTCGTCAGGTGATTCATCAGTAGGCTTACGTGGCTTGGGTACATCAAGAATCCAATAATGTTTTTGTGCAGGTAGGACAAAACTCATATTTCGTTTCCAAACATTATAGTTTTCGCCAGTTAATTGATGTTCTTTGAGTGTATATAACAGTGGATTAAAAGGTTGCGATATGATGAACTGAAATAAATAATAATATGCATAAGCACAAATATATCACAAGGTTTGATCACATGCATCACATTAAAATCTCAAAAAAATATGAACATGCCTCAGCCAACATCTCAAAACAGTTTAAATAAGCCACGTGGGGTGGGTCATTATTTAAACACATTTAAGCAGGTTACAAACAAGAACTGTTACAAACCTTTAATATCCAGATTAATAGTTGGCTCCCACTTGACCAATATAAAATTGACAGGGACTTCGGGGAAGTATATGCATATCAATTTTATACCTAAGTAATAACCATGATTAAATACAGGATTATTATTTCGTTTTGAACGAGCCTCGTGGGGAGGGTCATCGTCGCCACTAGTAATAACCCACAATCATACATTTGGAATCCATTCATGTGAAAGCTATCTTTTGACCGTCCCGTGGGGGGAATTTCTCCAAAAGAATTCACAAATAAATAAATCATGGAGGTCAAAATTAATTCAATTTTATTATCCGGAATAAAATTGTCAATTAATTATTTAAACATACTTAGTAATTTTGAAGATGAGATTTTTCATTTGGACAACTCTCATGCAAACACATTTAAACAAATTAAATAAAGCATAAGATAGCACAAAATAAATCCAAGCAAAAAAAAAAAAAAAAAAAAACATATTGGGCAAAATTATCCAATTGTCATGGTTTAATTTTTCTTGGCTTGATCTTGAAGAAAGCTCACCGTCTTGAATTTCTCACTCATTCGTCTCGAAAAAAGATATAAAAGATCTCAAAATGCCGCGCCAGCGGCTGGCCGAGGATGCTGCGCCCGCATCGGCGGCCCGCCGGCGATTACGCCTCAGCTGACCTTCGGCGGCGTCGCCCCGCCAGCGCCTTCGGCGCGCCTCGGCGGTCCGGCACTTCTCGGCGGTGATCGCATCGCATCCGCTCGCCAGCGTCGCTTCGCCCGGCCGATTCGCACCAGCGATTCTCGGCACCGCGCATATCCTCGCGCATCTGCCTGCGTCAGCCCGCGGTCCAGCGCCGCAGTGCGCTTCGCTAGCGCCCGTCGTGTGACGGATATCCTGCGCTCGGCCCTCGGCCTCGCCGGTCTTTCGTCGTGCTGTAGCATATCCGTGTCGCTGGCCTGCCTCCTTGGCACATTTTTCAGACGACGACGCCGCTTTACGCCGTTACGGATTTTGTCCTTTAATTCTTCGTCTCCGTCCTCGTTTTCGATCCGGTTACAATTTATTTACAAAAAATAAATAAACCTAGATCTAGACTAGTCTATTACATTGATCAAATCAAACAAATCCTAATCTACTCGTGGATTTTTTCACGAGGCAAAACGAATCCGAAAGAATCGAATTAAAAACCATAATTTATATGCATGCATAAATAAACACATTAAATTCCATGACAATTGGATACCTGCAAAACAGATCTAGCAATTCTACTATCCAATTTCAAATTTAACGTCAATGAATTAAATTACAATTTAAAAAATCCAGAGCCTGAAACCGTAGCTCTGATACCAGTTGTTGGGAATAAGTTGCACAAATCTATTCGGGGTGAATATTTAAATACAAATTTAATTCTTATAATTATTACTAGCATGAATTAATCCTATATTAATTCAATAATAATCCAACAACATATCATGCATATAATAATTCACGTAAAACCTACGCATGCGGAATTCTATGAGTTTACGTGAACGTACCTCTTGGGATGGCAGTGATCTGGCAGATTAGACTAACCAAAAGAACTTCCCAAGTATTCCCTTAGCCCTCGTTCGACTATCCGGTGGAAGGACACTTGTGAACGATTTAACAAAAGGAAAATAAATTATGTTGCACCACCTTTGTGGATTTACGAAAGAATCATCCCCTATTTATAGAACATAAGGTGGTCGAATTTTTTGGCCAAAAATAATGTGGGAAAATCTTTTCTTGATCTCCAAGAAATCTTGAATATACCTCCTATATTCTTTCTCCCATAATTATAATATTCCACAAAATCCCACCTACTCTTTTATTATGGTAATTTTCGAAAATATAGGGTACCAAGAATCCAAGATTTGGATCTTCTTGAATTTATGAGATATTCTTGTATTTCAAGAAATACATATCTTCCATAATATCTTTTCAAGAAAATCTTTCTTGCCCACTATATTTCAAAATTTTCGAAATCTTTATTATAGATAACCAAGTGGGAGATTTCTTGAATTTAATGAGATAATCTTGTATTCCAAGAATACATATCTTCATTCCATAACAAAATTCAAAGAAAATCTTTCTCCCAACTTATCCATAGTTTTCGAAATTAATAGGGAAAAATAAGCAACAATATTTATTTTATTTTAATCACATTTTTCAGTTAATGGACTATATGTTGGGCTACTCAGGGGGCCTTTAGGAGAATTAAGATTGGACCTTCTAATGGACCTTGAATATCTAATATTGAGCCACAATATTATTCAAGCCCATAAATATTAATTAATCCCACTACATAATTAATATTTCACTATCCATCTTAACCCATATTACAGTCAATATGGCTCCCGGTTATTATTTCCCATGTTTAAGATTATCTAACCCATTAATTAATTCAAGTCACTGAAATAGTTTTCAATTAATTAATATCTTTTATCCTTGGTCAAGGAACGGTTCAACTTTATTATCCATACCGGAAACTAATTCCACTTGCAAGATTTTGGTATGATAAAACTTATGAACCTCCTAAGGGGGCAAATCAAACAAGCGTACTTGCACACGATTCTTCGTATTAAATCTTAGCAATCACATGTGACTAATAATATTGCCCAAGATAAAAAGTATTGAATCTCGTTGATTCGCTACCCATGATAAGTCAAAGCAATAGTTATCAATCCCACGTGATCCTATTTAAGGAACGAAGATTAAGAAATAACGAACCACTGAGGTCTGATTCTTCCTTGTTCAGTTCTGAAGAATTTATCCTCCTGTAGGTCCTATTAAGTGCATCAGTCATGCACTAGTGTAATCTCTTGGTCAAGACAAACCAATCTGAGCATTACACTTCAACATTTCGCGATGGGTTGTTCATTTTCATCTAGGTCGTGAATGGCGTACTTTTAATTACAAGGGACTGTTAATTTAATCTTCTGTGATCTGGTATCACTAAATTAACTACAATGTAACACGTACGACTTATTGAACAGTTATGCAGTAAATATATGTAACATTCGATAATATTTAAAGCATCAGTGATAAACAATTTATTTCAGTAAATAAGTCCGAAAGTCAATTTTGATTATACAAAGTAAAAAGCATACTTTCTAGTATAATCCCAACAGTGAAAACCTGAGAAAGGGCATCGAGAATAAATCCGTAACAAAATGGTAGAGACCTTTATCTTTTGTTGAGCATGTTGGATTGATAAATTGCTGCATGCATGTTTTCTCCTTTCAATGTGATTAGAGTTGTTATCAATCGACAAGGATAATGCATCAATAGTACGCGTCTCTCACTCTCACTCTCACTCTATACCACAATTTCAGGTTAGATTTCCATAGAGATTTTCCCATGCTGCATCGATTTCGACTGATTGTTTCTATTTTTTGTTGCGAACCCGTTTATAGGTGGCAGGGAAAATATCAAGATTAGCCATATGCACTTAATTTTTAAGTGAAAAAGAATCTACCCATATATATACTTTAAGTCTATACTAGGGACAAAGTTGTTTAGCTGAGGTTCGGTTTCCGAGAAAGGAAATACATATTGTTGTTTGTTTCATGCTATTTATGCATGTGTGATTGCTTCTTGTAATCTGAAAGATCAAATGTGAAGGAATTTATGACATTTTGATAGTTTTTAATTTTTTTTAGGGGACCATTATCATAGCTAGCATACTGCGTAATAAATAAATTCTTATTGTTGGAGTGACAAATGATTTTATCATTTTACGGTTTTTTGTGTGTAAATAGCAAGGTCGACTCCTTAATTTATCATCAAAGTCGATGAGCAGATCAACTAGAAGCATACATCTCTTTAGATTATGAATTCTAAGTGATTAATTTAAGCAGAACCATTTCATTTCTAAAGCAAAACACCCCTTGACTTTTGATGAATTAAGAAATCTTCCCGGACTTCATCATATTTTTATGCTGAATGAGTTTTTGTAGATTTGCTCTTCATCCTATTAGTAGGGTTGTAAAAGGTTTGCAGGGTAAAAAAAAACCATATTTTTTCTTAAATTCTTAGTTAACTCAATATTTCTTGGTATCCGTATCAAATTTGTTTTCTCATTTTCCTTTGTTATAGTAGTTTTCTAAGATCAAAGATTGTTTTTTATTTGCAGGGATACATGAAGCAACTGCTTTGGACCGTACCAGGAAAGATTCTTTGTAAAGTTCAGAGATATCAGATGGAGTTTATGAGGACCTAATTCAGATGTCAGCGCTTCCAACTTAAAAGTAAGGACACCTCCACAGAATCTTAATACTTTTTACGTAAATGATCACAACATCTGGATCCTTCATGTAAATATTTGCCTGTAATTTTCTTCTTTTGCTAAGTGGGATAAACATGCTTTGTTAATTGTCATTGACTCTTGAAATAGGAAGGTAACTTTGTTTCACAAAAAAAAAACCCATATATGAGTATGATGTGTGCAGTGATATTTTAAGTTTTCAACAAACTAAGGATTTAACTTAAGATTTTTTGAAGGAATTTATATACATATAGTGCATCAATTTCTCCTAGATTTGGATTTAATTAAGTCATTTGTTTGGTTCGGTTTTTTAGAGTAGCTATGGGAGCAATATCAGACCCTATTAGTGGCTGATGAAAAAATTCAGTTTATATATATATATATATATATATATATATATATATATATATATGATTTGGGGTATGGAGGTATTTTAAAACAAATTAATCCTGATAATAAAAAGGATTATATCATTAGATTTTATTTCGGTAAATGGAATAATAGCCCGAAAAATCTTAAAAGTTTGTAAAATCCATAAAATTATATTTTAAAGTTACAATCCGAAATTGTTTCGGGATCAAATCCATTTTTATGGTTTCATGATTCAATACATCTTGATTCTAATGAAAACAATATTATCCATAAAGATGGATTTGATCCCGAAACAATTTCGGATTGTAACTTTAAAATATAATTTTATGGATTTTACAAGCTTTTTAGATTTTTCTGACTATTATTCCATTTACCGGAATAAAATCTAATGATATAATCATTTATATTATCAGGATTAATTTGTTTTAAAATACCTCCATACCCCAAATCTGAGGCATCAGTTTCAACAATTTTTTTTCCAAGAGGGATTTGCTAGCATAAGACAAGAAATATTTTTAACCTTTTCTTTTATCCTGATAACAACCTTAGTATGATCATCATTCCAAGGAGAATGATTCTTTTTAAGTCTATCATATAAGATAGCGGAATCTTCAGCAAGATTCTTAATATAAAAAGACACATAATTAAGGCTTCCTAAGAATCTCTGTAACAGAGTTTTATCAGTTATAACATCAGGGAATTTATTACCAAATTCAATACTTCTTTGAATTGGAATAATATTACCTTTATCAATAATATGACCAAGAAATTTTACTTTAGTCTGGAATAAAACCATTTTAGGTTTTGAAATAACTAAACCATTTTTAATGACTAAGTTTTTAAACATATCAAGATGTTTAAAATGTATTTCAATATCTTTAGAAAATACAAGGATGTCATCAATATAGACAATAATAAAATCACTATAAGGATTAAAAATATCATTCATAATTTGTTGAAATTCTGAATGAGCATTTTTAAGACCAAAAGGCATAACAGTCCATTCATAATGACCAAATGAAACATTAAAGGCAGTTTTATACCTATCAGGTTGATTAATCTGAATTTGCCAAAAACCTGATTTTAAATCAAATTTAGGGAAAATAAGAGCATTGACTAATCTGTCAAGAAGATCTTTTTTATTAGGAATAGTATGTCTAATCCATTTTAAAACCTCATTGAGAGGTTTATAATTAATAACCAATCGAGGAACTCCGCGTTCCTGCTCAGAATGTTTATTAACATAGAAAGCAGTACAAGACCAAGGAGATTTAGAAGGAGTTATAAGCTTCTTCTGTAATAAGGAAGATATTTCCTTTTTACATAACTCTAAGTATTCAGAGTTCATTTGACAAGGTCTAGACTTAGTCGGAATTTTATTTTCTTTAAAATCTTCTTCATAAGGAAGAGAAACTATATGTTTCTTTCTGTCCCAAAAAGCATTGGGAAAATCATTACAAATTTCAATAGAAAATTTATTTATTAAAAATTTAATTTTATCCTGTAGTTTAGGATTATTTAATCTATCACTTATAGTAATAGAATTAAGCTCATCTTTAAAAAAATTGATTTGACAATTTTTATTATTAATTTGATCTTGAATCAAATTAAGAACCTTATGAATAGGTTTAGTGATAAACTTGAAAGTAATAGGTTTACCATTATAAGTACTGTAATACCTTTTTTTCACCAACAAAGGTAAGAGGATATATTTTAAATAGAAAAGAAAAGACCAATAATCATTTGACTAGTGATGTCTTGAAAGAATAAGAAAGTTCGTTAGAAATACAACAACCATCTACACAAACATAAGCATTTTTAAGCTTATAATTAATCTTTAAAGATCCTCCACCGCATGAGAAAGTGAATGAGTAGTTTTTTTCAAAAAAAAACTTAGTAGGAATTATTCCTAAGCGTATAACAAATGAAATCAAGACCACTATCAATCATAGCAATAAAATCTTTCTTATAAGAATTATTTATAAGAGAAATCTTAGTATACCATTTACGTGATATAATCATATTAATGGATGATAAATGATTTTTTCTCAATATTAACATTGTCATCAATTTCAAAGTATTGTGAAAGAGCTTTATAGTTAGTTTCACTATCCTCAATTTTTTTCTTTACATTTCTCAATAAAAGAAAGATTTAACAGAAAAGATCTCAGATTTCTTTTTTTGAAGAATCTTCACATCAGTTTTGAGATTATTAATCTCATGAACTAAATCATTTATAGTCTTTGGATTATTTTTTATATATTTTTAGGCGAAGAAGTCTTTCTAATTCACTCATATTATAATAATTACCATCAATCTTTTTAGAAATACTAGTTTTTTATCATTGTCTTCATTCTTAGAAGAATCATGAAATTGTTCAATGATTTTATCTCTTAAACTAGAATCTTTTATATGTTTAAGAAATTCTAAAATATTATTATTAGTTAAGACACTAATATTCATATCTTGAAATTGACTCATGAGTTTATAAAACTCATTATCAATATTATTAGTATTATCGATATTCTTGATACAATTAAGACAAGGTTTTCCAAGTACACATTCATTGCACTTTTTTTTTATCCGATTTAAGTAATTATCATCATCCGAAGAGGATTCAATGGAAGAAACGGGCATTATAAGACTTTTTTCGATTCTCAGATCAATATTAGGACTCATAACAATTTTAAAAAAGGGTTTTTTTTAACTCTTCATCAATATCAAGATTTTTAATCTTGTCTTTTCAGATAAAGATCGATTAGCATAATGACCAGGCCTATTACATTTTTTACAAATAATTGTATCATATCTTCTTTTTTAAAAAGATTTTCTTTTACTTTTATCATTTTCATGATCTTTTTCTTTCTGTTTTGAAGAATTATGTTTTCTTCTTTTATAAGTAGATTTACTCTTATAATCTCTCTTATTATTTTTAGTCAAATTATTTTTATTTTTAGAATTAGGATTATCTAATCCAAATTGATCTCAAAATTGACCTAATTGTTTTCTTTCCATAAGATTAAATCTTTGTAATGAACTCAAATTAAAAAATCAAATTAAAAAGAGAGCATATTAACATAAGGATCGTGCAAAGATCTATATCAATGGTATCCTGTGGATCTTTTACAAACATGGATAGGAAATTACTGAGAAATTCCATAGTCCATGATTTAACCTGAAAAAAAGCTTTTTTTACACCTAAAAACGCTATTCTTATTCATCGGCAAAACGGAAAAAAGGGCTAGCCCACATGGTTAACTCATGAATATCATCGAAAGCTCAAACTCACTGGGTTAAACCAACTCTACCTTTGATATATCAAATTACTGATCAATATAGGAATATAATTCCAAATGCAAATGATAGTAGAGTATAGTTAAGTCAGGTCATGATTCAATAGAAGTAATTTAGCCGACCATTGAGACGGCAATCATCAAAAATAAAAATTTAAAATACAGAATTTAAATAACAATATACCTTTAAAAAGCCACAAGCAAAAACCAGTTTATGAACAATAATATTACAAGGTTACAAGGTTGCACACAAGAGAGGAATTTAGAGAGAGAAAGAGGGGGCGAGTCTAAACTCGAGCGTGCCTCTGAAAAGAAAATACAAGTCTATTTATAGATGAAAGAGTTTAACATCAAACCCCGATTCAAAAAAAAAAAAGAAATAGTGCAGAAAAAAATAAAGCCACAAAAGACAAAAAAAAAAGTTTGAATAGTAATTACTATTCAAGAACAAGATTTTTTATTCTGGCACGATGCAAGCAATAGACGAAATTTGATTTTTGTCTTCGACATCAGAGCAACATTTTTTTCGAATGTGCCAAATCAAAGTCTTATCTAAATCGCCATTAGTGAAGCTTGTTTCTTCAGAAGAATTAGAGTCTTCTTAAATCCTTTTAAGGAATGAGGATAATTTCTTCCTTCATCAATATCATTCATGTATCTCATTTTTTCCAGTACAGGAATACATATTTCAAGAATCTTAATTTTCTTCTTCAGAACTTTGAGATAATTTTTATCTCGGATTTCATTATTATTTTCATAAAAAAAACATGAAAAGGGACCTTCCAGATATTAGAAACTGACATTAGTTTGGAGCTATTTAGATATAATCTCCAATCTTCCATTAACACTTTCTTTCTTTAAGTTCTCTTTAAGAGAATTTCTCAAAAGATCAAAACTTTCTTGAAGAGAAAAGTCTTAATAGTCTTCATTTGGGTCCTGAGCATCTTGTAATTCAGAACCGAAAATCATAGAGACATCTGATTTTGAATCAGAAAAATCAATATCATTGAATAAATCTTTCTTGATATGATCCATATAAAGATCCATAATTTTTTCCTTGGGAAATAAACCAACATATTTCTTAGAATATTCAGAAAATGAAGAAAGACTATTTGAAGTCTTTTCACCAGAAGACTTTTTATATTCTTCTATTTTGGATTTAATCTTATTGATATTTTCCTGCAAAGGTGACTCGTGGGAGCCAGGAGTAATAACATTTAAGTTATTCCAAAATCTCGTAGTATGGATCCTCCATAAACTTGGTATACCATCTTCAGTATAACTGAATTCTGGTCTCCATTTCCAGACCCGTGGGATTCCTGAATCAACAAAAAACATACAAATAGTTTTACTACTTGTATTCTGAGTTTTTAATGAAGAAAAATTAATAGAATATTCTTCCAATAGATATTTAATCTCTTCAGGCAAAATATCTGCCATAGTACCAAAATTTCTCTACCAGGAGAAAAGCCAATTAGGAATTTGTTTCCTACTGATATTATCACAAATTTTTATCAGTCAAGTGTGAGAATGCTTAGCATTCTAATAAAATAAAGTTTTACAAAAACTTTGTAGATAATCCCAATAATTGTATTGGTAAATTGTTTTAGTGACTTCATTAGTCATGCTTCTCTCAACAAAAGAAGAAGTACCCCATTCTTGGATGGAGATGATTTTTTTAATGATAAATTTAGAGTAATTTATCGCTTTACTCTTAGGAGGAAAATGTTGAATATCAACACTTCCAAGGCTAATGAGGATATTCTCATTAAATCCCCTCGTCTTATAAGTTTCCATATTCCAACTATTAGCTGGAAAATACTTATCCATAAGAATCCATGGGGACTCTTTGAATTTTTCATCATCATCTTCGATGACAAGAATCAATTCTCTCTTAGGAGAATCAAAGAATTTATATTCTTTCTGAGCGACTGAAGAATATGACTCCTCATCATCAGGTTTTGAAGGATTGTCCTGAACTTGAATATTCCTGCTCCGTTGTTTGAGGAATTCTTGAAATTCCTTTTCAAAATTTTCTCCTTTTGAAGAAGAACCAATACCAGAAATGTTCTGGTTGTAAATGGATTTCTTCCCTTGTTGTAAAATAGGAGATTCTTTGCCTCCTTTTCCTCTATAAGAGGAATAACTTCTTCCTGACTGACTCATAACTGTCAAGAAGAAATAAATTCACTAGTTAAAAAATCTGGGAGATGATTATCTTTCCCTTGCTTATAAACAATATCAAAATCAAAATAAGCAAGATGAAATTGCCATCGGGCAAACATTTGTTTAGAAACATTATGTTCAAATTCTTTGAAGAGCATAAAAGTAGCAGCCCTGCAATCAGTTTTAATAGTAAATTTTTTATTATATAAATCATCCTGAAATTTAAGGACACATTTGACAATAACAAGAATTTCTTTAGCTGTAGATGAATAATTTTCCTGACTATTATTCCATCTACTGGAATAAAATCTAATGATATAATCATTTTTATTATCAGGACTAATTTGTTTTAAAATAGCTCCATACCCCAAATCTGAGGCATTAGTTTCAATATTTTTTTCCCAAGAGGGATTAGCTAGCATAAGACAAGGAATATTTTTAACCATTTCTTTTATCCTGATAATGTTTTTTAGTATGGTCATCATTCCAAGGAGAAGGATTTTTTTTTAAGTCTATCATATAAGATAGTGGAATCTTCAGCAAGATTCTTAATATAAGAAGACACATAATTAAAGGCACGAAGAATCTCTCAGAATCGAAGTTTTATCGGGTTATAAAATCAGGGAATTTATTACCAAATTCAATAATTCTTTGAATTGGAATAATATTACCTTTATCAATAATATGACCAAGAAATTTTACTTTAGTCTGGAATAAAACCATTTTAGGTTTTGAAATAACTAAACCATTTTTAATGACTAAGTTTCTAAACATATCAAGATGTTTAAAATGTATTTCAATATCTTTAGAAAATACAAGGATGTCATCAATATAGACAATAATAAAATCACTATAAGGATTAAAAATATCATTCAAAATTTGTTGAAATTCTGAATGAGCATTTTTAAGACCAAAAGGCATAACATTCCATTCATAATGACCAAATGGAACATTAAAGGCAGTTTTATACCTATCAGGTTGATTAATCTGAATTTGCCAAAAACTTGATTTTAAATCAAATTTAGAGAAAATAAGAGCATTGACTAATCTGTCAAGAAGATCTTTTTTTATTAGGAATAGGATGTCTAATCCATTTTAAAACCTTATTGAGAGGTTTATAATTAATAACCAATCGAGGAACTCCGCGTTCCTGCTCAGAATGTTTATTAACATAGAAAGCAGTACAAGACCAAGGAGATTTAGAAAGAGTTATAAGCTTCTTCTGTAATAAGGAAGATATTTCCTTTTTACATAACTCTAAGTATTCAGAGTTCATTTGACAAGGTCTAGACTTAGTCGTAATTTTATTTTCTTTAAAATCTTCTTCATAAGGAAGAGAAACTATATGTTTCTTTCTGTCCCAAAAAGCATTGGGAAAATCATTACAAATTTCAATAGAAAATTTATTTATTAAAATTTGATTTTATCCTGTAGTTTAGGATTATTTAATCTATCACTTATAGTAATAGAATTAAGCTCATCTTTAAGAAAATTGATTTGACAATTTTTATTATTAATTTGATCTTGAATCAAATTAAGAACCCTAAAATTTTGATTTTATCCTGTAGTTTAGGATTATTTAATCTATCACTTATAGTAATAGAATTAAGCTCATCTTTAAGAAAATTGATTTGGCAATTTTTATATTAATTTGATCTTGAATCAAATTAAGAACCTTATGAATAGGTTTAGTGATAAACTTGAAAGTAATAGGTTTACCATTATAAGTACCTGTAATACCTTTTTCACCAACAAAGGTAAGAGGATATATTTTAAATAGAAAAGAAAGACCAATAATCATTTGACTAGTGATGTCTTCAGCAATAAGAAAGTCGTTAGAAATACAACAACCATCTACACAAACATAAGCATTTTTAAGCTTATAATTAATCTTTAAAGATCCTCCACCTGCATGAGAAAGTGAATGAGTAGTTTTTTCAAAAAACTTAGTAGGAATTATTCCTAATGTATGACACTTAAATCAGCACCACTATCAATCATAGCAATAAAATCTTTCTTATAAGAATTATTTATAAGAAGAGAAATCTTAGTATACCATTTCTGTGATATAATCATATTAATGGTAGATAAACGATTTTTCTCAATATTAACATTGTCATCAATTTCAAAGTATTGTGAAAGAGCTTTATAGTTAGTTTCATCGTCCTCAATTTTTTTTTCTTTTACCTTTCTCAATAAAAGAAAGATTTAACGTAAAAGATCTCAGATTCTTTTTTGAAGAATCTTCACATCAGTTTTGAGATTATTAATCTCATGAACTAAATCATTTATAGTCACTGGATTATTTTTTTATATTTTTTAGGCGAAGAAGTCTTTCTAATTCACCCATATTATAATAATTACCATCAATCTTTTTAGAAAGATTAGTTTTATCATTGTCTTCATTCTTAGAAGAATCATGAAATTGTTCAATGATTTTATCTCTTAAACTAGAATCTTTTATATGTTTAAGAAATTCTAAAATATTATTATTAGTTAAGACACTAATATTCATATCTTGAAATTGACTCATGAGTTTATAAAACTCATTATCAATATTATTAGTATTATCAGTATTACTGATACAATTAAGACAAGATTTTCCAAGTACACATTCATTGCACTTTTCTTTATTTGATTTAACAGAATTATCATCATCCGAAGAGGATTCAACAGAAGAACAGTCATTATAAGTCTTTTCTGATTTTGTATCAATATTAGGACTCATAACAATTTTAAAAAGAGTTTCTTTTAACTCTTCATCAATATCAAGATTTGTAATCTTGTCTTTTGCATAACACTGATTAGCATAATGACCAGACCTATTACATTTTTTACAAATAATTGTATCATATCTTCTTTTTTTAAAAGATTTTCTTTTACTTCTATCATTTTCATGATCTTTTTCTTTCTGTTTTGAAGAATTATGTTTTCTTCTTTTATAAGTAGATTTACTTTTATAATCTTTCTTATTATTTTTAGTCAAATTATTTTTATTTTTAGAATTAGGATTATCTAATCCAAATTGATCACAAAATTGACCTAATTGTTTTCTTTCCATAAGATTACCCTTTTTAATTTGAGTTCATTACAAAGATTTAATCCTTCCTGAACACAAACACTAATGATTTGACCAAAAGTATTACACCCATAATGGATTGAATCAGAATCCTTTTTAAGAGTTTTCTTAACTCTTTCAGCAAATAGATTAGGAAGACCATCTACAAATTTATTCTTCCAAATATCTTGATTACAATCAGGAATCTCATAAATACGAGACAAAAAAGTATCTTTGTACCATCTGAAATCAGTAAGAGTTTTACACTTCATATTTAAAAGAAGAGTTCTGGTATTTTCATATTTATTGCTATATTGACTAGTAAAATGATCCAAAATAGTAAGAATCAAAGAGTAAACCGCATTGGTTTTAGTCTCACCATTTTCAAGTTTAATAGAATTAAAAATTTCCATTCTATTTTGGGGAGTCAAATTATTATCCCACCAACCTTTAAGTTGACCAATAAAACCAGCGGTAATAGCTTGTGCAGTACTAATATCACCATTACCACAAGTTTGACAAGCATAACTATACATAAGCATGCGATGACATTGAGTGAAAATATGATTATCACTTCCACCATCAATATTCCATTCATAAATACCTTTTCCAGAATATGAATTATTGAAAAAGTTTTTATGTTCTTCATTAAGAACATCCATAGGAGTGGGTCTCTTATAATAATAAGTAGACATGGTAGGCCTATCAGCCCATTTCATTTTATTAATACTATCAGTATTACTAGGACTACCAATATTATTGGGTTGAATAACATGATTATCATCTAAGTCATCATCTAAAGCTGAAATATTCAGATTACTAAATTTATCATTAATAATCTTTTCAAGATCAGAAATAGAGGCTTCAGATTTAAAATCTTTTATCTCAATAGGAGATTGAATAGATGGAGTTGTTTTAATAATAACATTATTATTTTTATTATCATAATCTTTAGATTTATTCTGAAAATTAATTTTAGAGATTATTTTATCAACTTTATCATGTAAGAAATAATTTCTTCTCCAAGGATAGAAAGATAAAGATTACAAAAATTATTTTGCTCAATCATTTGATTGACATGTTTAACAGTAATTTGTAAAACATCATTTTCTATGATTCTGGAGAATGGAAGAAAACTAAATATCTTCCATTTTTTCTCGATTTGAAAAGGAACATGAGGAGGGTAAACTGATTTTTGTATTCCTCCGTAAATTATTTTATAATCACGCTCAATTCTTTGAAATATAATCGATATAAAAGGTTTTAATAAACCAAGGAACATAATAAGTAATTTCATTATGTTTTTCACAGAATTTATAAAAACTGTCAACATAGTAATCTAAATCATCTTTTGAGAATGATTTAAAATACCAAATTCTAAATTTATCCCATTTAGGATTATTAAACTCATCATTAATATGAGCTCTAGTAGAAGAACCTTTAGAAAAATCTAAAAAGTTTGTAAAATTCATAAAATTATATTTTTAAAGTTACAATCCCGAAATTGTTTGGGATCAAATCCATCTTTATGGATAATATTATTTTCATTAATAATAATTTTCTCATTGTTATTATTAATTTTACAATAAGAATTTTTCTATAAGAGGAAAAAAAAGCTCTAGATTCAAAAGGTAATTCTACCTCATAATCCGAGAGGAGATATAAGGAATGATTAGACATTGATCTAGAATAAGAAGTTTTAATGTCTTCTTTGATTATTTTGAAAACCAATATTAATTATACCATCATTACTTTGAGTAATATGTTTAAAATCACTATTTATAATAGAATTTTTAGGAACAGATTGTTCTATTATCCAATTTTCAGGAAAAATAATTTCTTCCCACTTAATGGATCTTCTGGTAGTAATATTTGATTTACCAAAATTAGTTTCTATAAGAATAGTTTCATTACTATTTTTCTCAATTCTTTTACACATAGGATTGAGTGTAAATAAAGGCTTATAATAAATACTATAACAGATACACATAACCTCTGTACCTGGTATGTAATTATAACCATGAGTTTTAACATTTAATGTTAAAGCTTCAAGAATATTACTATCAGATAAATTTAGAGATAAATTAGGATATGCGTCAAAATAGACAGGTTCTAAAGCCAAACTAGACTCTATAATTCCCATTAAGGATTGTGTCCAATTAAGATTTCTACCATCCCTAAGAGAGCTAGAAAAGTTTTCTCAGAAACCATTTAAAGTAAAATCTGGCCCAAAGTTTTAATTCGAATATTAATCAATATGTAAGAACTTATGAGTTCTTTTATAAGGTAAAATATCATTTTTACTAAACAATTTAATAACCATCCCTTCTTCACGAAGAGGTATAGAGGATTCAGTAGTTTTAACAATTTTTATTTCTGATGATTGCCGCCTCAATATATATATATATATTTAAAGAATAAATACCACTTACTCTTAAATTCATTCATAAATCTCTATAAATAGCTAAATCCATGTCACCATCTAACAATGTGAACGTAAATAGCACGATCACCGTCTAAGGGAAAATCATGTCGACGTAGAGAGGGGAAACTCTAGCGCTACACTAGGTACGTACGTTGAGGTTGTGTCGCTTTCCATATCACCGCCCATTAGAAATAGATCATCAACCTCCAAACTCTAATTATTGCCTCATTATAATATAACAATTGTGTATTATTAATTAATATTCAACTTGGAATATTGTAAGTCCTCGAATTACATAAAACTATATCAATATTTGATTTCTTAGTATTGTTCTATACGCATCCAGCACAAACCAATAGAGAAGAAATTTGATTTCTTAAGAATATTTTGTTACAATTTTTTTTTTCATAACTTAGACCAATTAATTCGGGGATCAAAGTCCACCGTCGACTAGCGGAGGCCCCACTTCAAGCTAAGCTCTGTATAGATTGACTCATCTCAAGAGTTGATCTCACCTGAAAGGGTTCGAATCTGAGACCTATAGACAAGAGCGGACGCAGAAATGTAATCCAGTCAAGACAAAAAAATCAGGTAAAAAATTAAAATAATTTATAATTAATTAATATTTTGAATTACAATTGACCACGATGGTTTGCTGAATTATCATTCATCCATCCGTCAACGTATCTAATTTTTACATTACAAGAAAATAAAAGATTGACTATGGAGTTTTCTAACATGGTTACGAATCTTCCAATAAAATAATTTTGTTTTAGTGAGCATTGCCTACGGCTTTTTAACATTCTAATAGACAAAAGTATTGTCTACGAATTTTCTATGGATTCCTAAAGCAAACAAATTATCTAAGAACAAATTGTCTTAAACATTTGTAGTTTCTATAGGTAAATAAATTACCTACACAAATTTCATAGGCAATTAACATTTCCGTAGACAATTAATATCCATAGGCAATTACGTTTGTAATTTAGAATTGCTTATAAATAAATTTACATATGAATTACATTTTAGTAGGCAAATTGTTTGTAGGTAGCTTTATGATTAGAAAATTTGTAGACAAGTTGTAGGCAATCCTCACGATTAAAGACGAAATTATTTTCGTTGAAAATTTTGTAGGCATGTTGGAAAATTAGGTAGACAATTCTCTATTTTTTTATATCGTTAAAATTATTTATGAAATTTTAAATTTTTTGAAGAGTATATATGTATTTCGCAACAAAAATTAATTGCCCCACCTTGCATAAGCGTGCATCCGCTCATGCCTAAAGAGAATCACACTTTTAAGTTTCAAGTCTACACCATAGGCCAACAATCGGGTTATAATATTTTGTTACATTAATCAAACAAGTGTTTCTATAACCAACAACCCATGCAGTCGGTTAAGTACATTCACATTTCTTTTTCATGTTAATTAGGTGCCATTCTTCTTAATAAGGTAACCATACTGCACTTTTCTTTTGAAATTTAGATACCGCCCAAAAGACAATTGCGGGCAAAAACGGCATCCATGATAGGACTAATTCCAAGTCCTCATATGGAAGTGATCGTACTAAATTAAACTAAAACAGAAACTACAAGAATTAATACAAAATAATGAGAAGTTTCCATATGATTGTACTAAATTAAACTAAAACAGAAACTACAAGAATTAATACAAAATAATGAGAAGTTTGAAACTCTAGATTTCTCTGATTTCACTATGTTTAGTTTATAATTAATGAATTTCAATTACATGAAGATAAACGGCACCGTTGGAAGCCAAAAGTCAGAAGAGATAAGTGGCAATTAGAGTAAGATAAATTGTTATCTTCAGATAACATAGGAAAATGTCATATGCATTTAATGTAATTTGACCAGTACCCAATCTAACTTTAGTGAACTTACTTCTAAAGACTATGTTGGGAGATTAATTTAATATAAGTAATTTTGATTAGATCCCAAATCCCTGAGTATGACATGTTCAGAATATTTTTGATAGTCAGTACATATTTCAGTATAGGTTATGAATTCAGGATTATCTGCACCATGTATAGGCCGGAGATATAGTTCAGGTTAGAATAGATGACTATTGAAGGGTTGCACACATTGAGGGGGAACTCAATGAACTGAAGACCAAAATGCCGAAGGATTGAAGGAACTGAAGCATATTCCATTGTGGTCTACATTACTGAAGACTTTCTCACTGAGGACAATTGGACTAAGTCAGAAGTCCTGAACATTTATGGGAAATAAATGTTGTCCAAAAGTATCTTGCAGACAAAAAAGAATGATAGCTAAATGTCTTTTAAGGTTGTCTCATTCAGATGAGTTGACCTTCAAAAGAGTCGTTTTGTTTGTCTCTGTTCACTGAAGTTCAAGAACCAATCAGAGGGCGACAACATGCATTTATTAATCGATAATCGAAAAGCGAATTCGCCCCGAGAAAGGTTAGATTTGTTGTGTACCAGTCTGCAGAAAACAAGTGATTGGCTACTTGGCTGCATGTTACCTAAACCATGCAAGGCCTCGTCAAAACCCTAATGTAGTCGTTTATCAATAACCAAAAGAGGAAACTCTTGATGCTATCTCTTCCAACGGATGGTTTTTCAAGAGTGACTCTTGATAGAGTTGCCTATAAATATCAGTGGCCTTCACACACACAAGGTTATGGGAAATCAAGCAACTCTAGAGCTCAAGCATATTCAAGCATACTTTGAAGCACTCGAAAACCGTAAGATTTCCCAACTGTTTCATTTTGAAGAGAGCTCACTTACTAAGCCTAGTATTTTCTAAGATTCAAAGCTTAGTAGAGATATCTTAGCATTTGTATTTGTTCTTATTGTAAAGGATATCTCAACCCTAGTTGGAAACCAAACCAAAACCCAAACCCTAAGTGTTAGGTAGTTTGTGTAGTTGTTGTTTGGAAGTTGAGAGAGTTGTAAAGTTAGTAAGTTGTGTTGTAGTCTGAAAGCTTGAAGTGAGTAGTACTTTTAAGTACTAGGACTCAGGTAGTTGATCATAGGGATCAGATTATCTTTGAGAGGTAATTTGGTCAAGTGTACCTTGGCACTCTAATTCAAGCGGATTCCTAAGAGTTAAGGAATTCCCCTGAGGATTAGGGAGAGTGGACGTAGGAGCTTGAGTCTCTGAACCACTATAATTTTTGAGTTGTTTTGCTAATATTGCATTAACTGAATTTGAGTTGTTTTGCTAATATTGCATTAATTGAATCACAACCTTAATCACAGTTTTCATAATCCAAGGGAAAATCTATTTCAGCAAGATAAAACGAGTATAAACTTAGGGCCTACACATTCCGCACCTTATATAGCTAGTGTAGATATCTACCAAACTGAACCACTCTCCTGAGTATTCAGTAAGATAGTTATATGTGCAAAGTTATTCAGGACTTTTAGCACTCAAGACCAGTTGAGCTAATCTAAAGTTTCTGAAAGCAGCTCAGGGTTATTGTCTCAGTAGACTTTGACTCAGGGCACTTGTGCTTATTCAGTGCTTAAACTCAGGATAACCTGACTCACTGATCAAAAAGTTTTTAAAACGTGAAAAATACCTTACACGTGTATCCCCCTCCCCCATATACGTGTGTACTTGGGACCAACAGACCAAGTGTGAGAGTTTTCCTCTCCAACGGACAAATTCATTCAAGCACTATAAATAGAAGATTAACGATTGAAGACAAATGCAACCTTGCATATTCTATCATTCTAAACTTCCAAAGTGCTCAAGCTTTCTGTTTAAATGCAAGCCATAATACTCTAAAGAAGTCACACAAGCCTAAGTTTTGCAGGCTTAGTGTTTCTTCAAACTTAATTGGAAGTCAAATCTACTTCATATTTTACCTACTGGCTATAAATAATTAGGATTTCAGTGACCCTTCTTTGAGTGGGAATTGAGTGTGAACTCTTGCATTTTAAGGTTTCACTACTTGTGAGATTAATCTTAGTGATGTCTACAAGTGAGGAGGAACGAAGTTCCAACTAGAGGATTGATTTTTTATAATTACTGAATATCTGATCTAGTGGATTTGACACTCGTGGGTGTAATAATGGACGTAGAAGGATTACATACACCCCTGAGCCACTATATATTGTTGTTCATACTTTCACTCTTTGCTTTCATTGAAATATATCGCTAGATAGACTGTTAATTGTTTAAAAACCTCAGTTGTTAACTCCTAAAATAGTTCATTATTATTGAATTCTTAAAAAGTGTTAAGTGTTGCATTGATCTCAAAAGATTCATATTGTTTTATTCTGATGCATACTTAGAAGTTCCAAATACATTATCTAATGACTCTTTGACAATCTATGTGTCTGATCTACTCAAAAAAACCTAACTGGAAATCAAGTTTCCTAACATGCTGACTCAATTGTTGGCTATGTAGTCTACAACTGTTAAGTGAACAATTTCACTTGTGTTTGGTTGTATTCAAAACTCTGAGAAGGCCTTTGTTCTGAAAAGTTATTTGCGTTATTTTGTAAAATGGGAGAAGTTTATTCACCCCTCCAGACTTTTACCACATGGGAATAAAAGAATAAGGAAAATTTCTACGTACATATTTCATGGATCTAGGATCCGTAAAATATGACTCGCGAGTCAGAATGAAAAGTGCATAAATACAGAGTGAAAATTTCATGGATCCTGGATCGAACAAACTTTTTAATAAAATTCGCTCAAAGATAGAACAACAAAACTCTATCTGACATATGTGTTATAATTAGGACAAACGTGTGTTATTGTAAGTACATGTATGTGTTACTTTAAGGAATGATCCGTGAAACATTGACCCGCGTGTCAGAAGGAGAAGCGCATAAACACAGAAAAAAAATTCGTGGATCCTGTATTAGTCGAACAGTGTTAAACATATTTTTCAATAAAATATTCACGCAAAGGCAAAACAACAGAACTCGCTCCGAGGTTTGTGTCATTATAAGGGCAAACATGTGTGTTACTATAAATTCATGTATGTGATACTGTAAGGACAAATAACACATACTCCCTCCGTCCCCCAGCAATCTTCACACCTATTTTTACACGCATTTTTGCGAACGAATTTTATATTATTAATTAAAATGATAAAGTGGTTTTTAAGGTTGGGTATGGTAGATTAGGGGTTAATCTATCATACCCAACCTTAAAAATCATTTTATCATTTCAATTATTAATACAAATTTTGCTTGCAAAAACGCGTGTAAAAGTAAGTGTGAAGATTGCTAAGGGGCGGAGGGAGTACATGTTTTTTCATTACACATATTTATATATAAGATATTGTAAACATAAATATGTGTTATTGTATTAACAAAATGACACTCCCTCTATTTTCATCCGCTTCCCCCTTTTTTTATCTGGATCTCCTTCTGACTTATGATCAACTACTTTAAGTAAAGATCAAAACCACCAGATTATACCATTGAATTGATAAAAATATATTTTTTTTCCATCATCATGTAGTAACACATAATGTTTTTATAGTAACACATATGTGCATTTATTGTAACACAAATTGGGGTAGCACATATTTTTCAAAAAAAAAATTACTTGATCCGGTTCGACCCACGCATGATTAAAAAGTTTCAACTCCTTCCCTTTTGAACTACTATTTCATAGTGAAATATTTCACAGGAAAGTCCCCAAAAAATAAATAAGAGATAACAAAAGAAATTAAATTTATAATATAAATAGTATTAATATTTGGGTACTATAGATATTGATATTTTAAGAAGATAAAGTCTCATGTGCAACTGATGCACGAATTTAAGATCTGTGCACTCGTCCCGACCCTACCCATGTATCCACAGAATATGTCTAATATATTTAATGGGTCAAGTATTTTTTTAAATGGATCATTATGTTGCATGAGTGCACGGTGCATTTGGGTACACAAGAGACCCACTCTTTTAAGAAATACTTTCTTCATTTTTTATTAAATGTCATTTTGAATTTTTAAGACAAACTAAGGACATATTTTTATGCCAAAATTAATCTTAGTTAATATTATTTAAATATTTTTAATAATAATTACTATTAACTGAAAAATTATACACACAAAACATTTGTAGGAAATTTGAAATTTGAAATTATTATATTAAGGGTACATATGAGATAAAGTGAGAGAAAATATTAGAACGACATCTATTATATAAATATTTCAAAAGGCTAAAACGACATCTAAATAAAAATGGTGGGAGTAATTACTAATAAATACAAGTTTTAAGACTCTCTTGCTATAACATACAAGTTTTAATAAATGGAGGGTGTACCTTTATAAATTTTTATTATATAAAAGTAGAATGTTTCTCCTAAGAAGCTACCATGTGTTATTTTAAATGTCTTCTCCTTCCACCATGTGTCATTTAAGTGTCCTCTCCTTCCTCTAAGTGTCTTCAACTTTTGCCACGTGGAACAAATTTAAGACCGACCATTGTTTTGCCATGTCATGTGTCAATCTTAGTTTGATGAGGAAACCGAAACGAGAACGTGCGCCTGTTCAAATTTGGGGGTAGAGAGGAAAGGAAACGCCTGTAATTTAAAAAGACTATTTGAAAATTTTATTCACACCTGATTACACTAAATACAGAAAATAAATGTTGCATAATTTGCTTTCTAAAATCAAAATTAATTAATAATTTTGATTTGAAAAGACTCTTTTGAAAACTTAATTCGGGTCTTTTCATTTTTTGTGTGGGTTTAAATACAGAAACATCAACGAATCAAAGATTATAGTTTTGTAGCAGCTTTGTCAGCATAAACTAAATTAAACCCCAATTTTTCAATTGCAGATTTTCAACTTGGCAACAATATATTCAATCCCTAATTTAACCATAGTCTGCCGCCGTCACTTTTACATCTCTTTTTCGAGATAAATATGGAACGCCCGTCAAAAATATATATCGAAAATCATCAGATATTATTTTTGGCAAAAATCAGTTGAAATTAACAAATTTCGATTCTGGCCAAAAAAAAAAAGAGAGAAGGAGAGCGTAACTTTACCAGAGATCTGATGGAGAAAGGGAGAGGGTGGCGTAGAGATCGGAGGGACGGAACAGGGGAGGTCAGGTGGTGAATGGGAGGCGGCGTCCAACGGCAGCCGATTGAAGAAACTGGAAAATGAAGAGAGAGAAGACTTAAGGGTATGTTTGTTTTGGGATTTAGGCGTGAGGTAATTTCATGACTTCAAAAAAATCCAGGTCCAATGGATTTAAAAAACTGGAAAATGAAGAGAGAAACGGGTATGTTTGTTTGTTTTGAGATTTTGGTAGAGTGAGATTTTTTGGATTTAAAAATATTAATAAAGTAAAAAATTTGAGATTTTGGAAAAATTTTGCTTTTATGTCAAATATGAAAAAAACGATTATATAAGATATTATATCAGATTGAGAAAAAAGAGAAAAGAGAATAAGTGAGTGAAAGAAAAATTGTGATATGATTGTAGGTGTATAGGTATATTTTATAAGAGTGGATTTAAAAGTTGGATATGAAAATTCCCAATTAGCATATGATTTTGATTCGCAAAGTCCTAAATACATCACGGTCAATCTCAAAACAAACATACCATAAGGGTTTTTTAACCGGCCCTCTTTTATTTTATTTTTTTGGTTTCAGCCCAGCCCAGCCCAGCCCAATTATCTTTCTTCATGCTTTAACAATTTTTTGGTTTAATCCGGTTGTTGCTTCGCATCTTTTTTTTTTTTTTTTTTAGCGTAACATCATTTTTCTTTTTAATTTTACTTCCTCTTTCATTACACAAATTTATATATATGTCCTCATCCCAATTTTTTTAATTAATGCTTCTATATTTTTTCTTTTACTGCTCTCAATTTTTTTATTAATGTTATTTCATTTATTTAGCTTTGATGATTGAATAACAATGTATTACAGAGTAAACAATTAAAACTTGTCAAAAATTGTCATCATATATGTCTCCGTATATGTTCTTTGTCATTCTTTTTTATAGTGTTAGAAAGAGGCCCTTGATATTTTAATCACATGAATCCTGTTAAATGTAACCTAATCATGTAATTTTTAAGATATATGAAATGTGTAGTTTGAGTCCATCATGTATGTTTTTTGTCATTCTATTTTATTAATGTTAGATAGAGGGGCCTTAATAATTTTTTATCTTATGGAAAGAAGCAGAACAAACCAGAGCAAAAATCAAATAAAATAAGTTAATGAAATAACAGAGATGCAACTGGATTGATATAAACGGGAGCTGATTTTCTGATTAACTAATGACTTAGTACCATATTCTTTAAAGGTAAGTGATCTTACAAGTTTATGTTCATATTTCTCTCAGTTGTAACCTATATTTTATTAGAGCAACAAGAGAAACATGTAAGAACCTGTGAATTATTGCATAGTTTGCAAATCTGTTTGTTCCATTCTGCTACACATTTGCATCAATTATCTCTTATGACGTATATATTATTACTTACCATTTTAAAATCTTTATATCTCTTTGCTGACAAATCTTTTTCTATAACATTTAACCGTCTAAAGGATTGTGGTACATATTTAGATGTCTTTTCAAGTCATGACAAAGTCTTTCGTGAATATTTGAACGAGAAAAACAAAGAAAACATGGATTGTTTTGATAATATCTATGCATAATATAATGTCAAAGAGAAGATAGTGGGAGTAGTTTGATGAGATAGTCAAGAAATGGTTGAAAAGTTTTGGTAAAGTTGTCCAAAAGAAATGAGAAACTTTCCCAAATTGTCTTCTAAGCTCTGTTGGCAATACTAGGTCAAAGGTTTCATCTTGGCCTTAATGTTTTAGTAACAATGCTGTTGTAGGCTTGATATAACCTCTTGACAATTTCTGAGCCCTATTTATGACATATGTAGTCCTGAAAAATTAAGAATATATATTAATAAAACATCAAGGAACAACAACACTTCGAGATAATGTATATGCTTAATTTTTCAGGTAAGAACTATTAATAGTGTGATCATGCGCCATCTTTGTGATGATGTTATCGAAACCGAAGCCTTCAGGTGAGAGCTAAACAGAAGGACGTTGGCATCAGATCGATAGTCTCTTGCAAGACGGTGATTGATATGAAATAAGGCAATTGGAGGAGCAGAATTGTTGGATATTGATCCTTATAAACGACTATATAGACTTTTTTAAATATTTATGCTCGAAATAACTTATAGTAATGTTTATTTTGGTTAAAAAAATATATATCAATATATATATTACAATAGGCCCGTGCATTGCACGGGCAAAAGACTAGTGTTATTAATAACAACAAAATTACAGCCAAAATATCAAATACGCCCTTAATTGAAGTGAAATAGAAATTCGGGTTTCTAGGTTTCTCACACTCTATTTCCTCCCCAAGAGATCAATGCCATGGGCAAATTTTTTGCGAGTAATGTTCAATTTATTTTTTCGTATGTCCAATATGTGCAGTATTTTTTTTTCTTATGATTAGAACAATTTTTCACAAAAATAAATAAAAATATAGCACATACAAAAAAATTGCGTACAAAATTTTTTTTGTGGACAATGTTCATTTTGTTTTTTTCGTATGTTCAACATGTAAATTTCGTTCTTATGAATAGATCAAGTTTGCACAAAAATAAATAAATAAATTGCAGCAATAAATTTTTTTAGTAATTTTTAAATTTTTTTCATATGTTCAACATGTAATATTTTGTTCTTATAAAAAGAACAAGTTTGCCAAAAAAAAAAAATTGCACATACAAAAATATGCAGTGTGTAATGTTTAATTTTTTTTTTCACATGTTCAACATGTGCAATATTTTGTTCTGAAAAAATTTGCACAAAAATGAATAAATATATTACACATACAAAAAATTACAGCAATAACTTTGTGTATATGTGAAAAAAAATTTAATGTGAAAGAGCCCTGTAAATTAATTCCCAAGTGAGAAGCTCTGTAGCTTTTTAATTAAGCAAATGATGAAACTCTGTAATTTTTAAAGGAAGAAATGACAAACAATGGTGAAAAAAAATGAATGGGCGAGAGCTCTTTTATCTTGAGAAATGAGTTTGGTAATTTAGACATGTGAAAGAAAATTGGAAAAATTACAACTAGATACAAGATTTGAGTACAAATAACAACTAGATACAAAGTGCAGAAATTTGAACTAAAGTACGATCATACTTTAGTTTAAAATTTTCAAATTTTCTGCACTTTTGTACTTGATTGTAATATTTTTGGTGACTTTGTAGTGAAATATTTTTTTCCCAAGAAAATTTTAGAACTTGTAACTTAAAGTTGAAATTGCTTTTGTACGTTTATAGTCTTTTTTTTGTATTAAATTATAACTTTTTTTATTAATAACAAATTGTAAAGGAACATTCAAAATTGTACCTAATAGTTATTCTCACGGCAAAAACTTGTATGCAATATTGCATACAATGATTTATGTGCAATTTGACCAAAATCTCAGATTTTTTAATTTGCGGGTCAGGCCCGCTTCTTCTTCTTTCGATTTTCTTCTTCCTCGCAACAGACGTCTCGATCACAGATCAGATCTCGTTGGTTTTCACAGCGGAGCGTCCTAGGGTTTCTCTTCTCTTGTTCTTCTTTTTCTTTTTTCCTCTTCCTTATTCAGATTCTTCCACATTCTTCTTGTTTTCTTCAATTTTATCATCCTTGTAAATTTTTAGGTCCTTCCGTTCTTTTTCCTCTCGATTTTCTAACGCAGTTTTTCAGATCCTTCTGCACTCTTCTTACGGTGTTCTTTAAATCTATAATTTTGGACTGAGATTCGCGCTTGTACTGGTTTTTGTTCATGTGGTAATACGTTTTTCTTCATACGGTAACACATTTTGTTCATGTAGTAACACATGTTTTTTTTTAGTAATATGACACAGTGTATACATATCTTTTGTAATACTATGTGAATACTCATGTGTTACCATATGAACAACAATGTGTTACCTGTGACTCATATGTTAACTTATGAACATTCATGTGTTACGGTATGTTTTAATACCTGTTACGTAAGATACGAAGTTTTTTCAGTTTAACAATGTAGTAACATTTACTTATCCATTCTGTAACACATGGAGAATGATAATTTTTTTTTTAAAAATAATAATGTAATTTTTATTTCACGTAATAATACATTCAGTTTCTATAAGGGTGTGATTGGTATGTTGGAATAGATAGGGAATGAAATGATAATTCCTTAATCTATTCCAAATACATTGATTGGTATGTATTTTTGAAAGGAATCATAATTCCATTAGGAATGGTCATTCCCAAAAATAAATGAATTGTGATTCCTTACATACCCCATGGGTTTATGTATTCCACATTTTGAGGAATGAATTTGTTTTCCACAAAAAATATTATCATTCATTTCATAATATTACTTTCTACCCAACAAATTTATTTAATAAAAATAAAAATAATAACCAACTTCAATAATAATAATAATAATAATATTAAATATAATAATATTAAAATATATAAATAATATAATTTTTTAATAATAATACTATATCTCGAAAAATTTAAATTAAAGTGAATTTTTAATAATATTTTAATGAAAATAAAATAAAAATATTATTATTTAATAATATATTATTAATAATAAAAATATTAAAAATATATATAACGTTAGAGTTAGAGTGGGTCACATGTGCACCCGGGTGCACCGTGTACTCATAGTACATTTTAGAAGCATGCAACTATACAAAATAGAAACATGCAACTATTCCAAACAAAAGTATGCAACTATGTTCTCATATTAACAATTGCATTTTTCTGTGTAAATAAGTCTCACTTTTCAACATAACAAGTTGCATGCTTCTAAAATTCACTATGAGTGCACGATGCACTCGGGTGCATACAAGACCTAGCCATAACGTTATTATTAACTCATACTTTCAACAATAATTAAATACATATTAATATACATATATATGTTTACTAAAATTATATATTATTATAATAAACACAAAAATAATATATTAAAAAGCTAAAAACAATAATATATTAAAAATATATATAATAATAATAATATTAATATTAATATTAAAGTATAATAAATAACTAATAATAATAATTTTAAAACAAATTCACCAATAATTATATTTCTTTCCTAGGTCATACCAATCATAAGAATGATCATTCTTATATCATTCCATTCAGACCTTCATTTCATTCATTAATTCATTTCATTCAGCTGTAATTTCATTCAGTCATACCAATCATGTCCTAAGTATCACATTTTTCATGTAGTACCAAAGAATTAAACTACAACACATATTTAATAAAGATATCATTCTATAAATATATAACCAGCCCAGAAAATCGTTCAACCTGAAGCCCACAGGCCATAACCCCCGCCCGATGCGAGCCGATCCGACTGACCCACGCCTGACCCACAATTTTTTTATTAAATTGTTTAATTTATGATGTATTGCACATATCCATAATGTATAATATTTCATAAGAGAGTCTCTCTATTCCCTCACATTTTAATCTAAAAAATTCTTAAATTCTGAAATTTGTGCCTAATATATTTTGTTACCGTCCCCAATGAAAATGAAATAAATTTGTTCCCAATTATAGTCGTCCCCCGGCAGCGTTACACGTTAAGTGTAGCTAAAGTATTGAGCGTCAAAGAAAATCGTTTTAGGCAATGCAAGCAGCAGCAATAAAGTCTCTTCACTCTACTCTTCGATCGTAATTCCGATCGTCAATGGATATCTGGCAAAGAGCTCGCACCTTCGCCGAAGAAGCGGCGAAGAAATCGCAGGAGATAACTCAGGGCATCGCCGCCACCAGCTTCTCCGACGTCGTATCGGAGGCCTCCAAGCGCTCCAAGGAATTAGCCGCCGAAGCCTCCAAGAAGTCCAAGGAACTCGCCGCCGAGGCTGTCAAACGCGCCGATCAGATCACCGCTCAGATTCCGCCCGCCGCCGCTGCCGCTCTCACTAATCTCGTCGACTCGGCGGGCCAGAATGCCGGTGGTGCCGTTGAAGTTGCTGATCTCGAGAAGTATGGGGTTACCGATGAGTTGAGGGAATTCGTCAAGGGAATTACCACGAATACTTTTCAGGATTTCCCGCTTGAAGGTATTGTACTCTAGTTCCATTGCTTGATTTTGTTTCTCTGCTTTGTGGATGGGTGAATTGTTTCTGTTTGATTGATGAATGATGTTCTGTTTGTTTTTTAGTTGATCAATGTAACACTGTTTTTGACTTTTGATGTTGGCGAGTCGATTGTTACTTTTGTTTGCTGCTTGAAGGTGTACCACAATGTACCTCTGCTAGATCTGTCTGCCTTTGGGTCAACTATCTCCATGTTAATTAAGTTTGTTTAGATTTTGGAACCGATGCAATGGAATACAGTACCTTCTCTCTAGTACATTGAATTGGTAGATCAATTAAGTTGGTGTCATAGTTAGTTGTCTGATTCTATGATAAAATGCATGTAGGAAGTTGGATCATTTTGGATGCTTAGGAGTTCAATCTTGCTAGTGAGAGGAAACACATTGTTAGAAAACAAAACAAATTGAGCAAACAATAGGGATTTTGGAGATTCTTGCTTGTTCATGTGGGAACTATAGCTTTCTGATCTTATTGGTCCTAATGGTTACTGTCAGAGTTTCTCTGCCCAAAAAATGGAGCAAGGTGAAAGTGAGCTTATCTATCTGAGTATTAGCATGTGCATGCATCAAATCACTAAACTATGCACGTTCAAAGTAAACACTAGGTGATTATCATCTCAATTGTGGATCAAGATATAATCCTGTATAACTGTGAATTGAATGGTTATTTTAATCAGTAGCTTCTGTAATATCTGTATTGCTCATGGATCCTATGGAATGATTGCACTCATCAAATGATTTTTTTTATTTTTATTTTTGTTGGTATTGCATTGAGGGGTTGATTAGACGAACTTCTACTTAATAGTTCAACCTTGAATGCAATGTTGTATGGATAAGGTTGAAAAATTGCAATTTTGCTTTCCTTCTTTACATCGATATGTAGATGATAGTTAGCTTAGCTCCTTCCTAGCTCCATGATACTTTCCCAGGGAGTCTTAGTTGATTCTTGGAGCAAGTTATAGACATGTGCACTCAGACCTGAAAAACAATTTTGAAGAATTTGTATTTTGCATATGATGTTTGTAATGAACTCCTGCTAGACTTACTGTGTCTTGTTATTTATCTTTCTTTGCTTAGCTTGTCTTTCATTCAATATCATGAAGAGCCATTAAATACGTGCTGGATGTTCTAATATAAGGGCATTCGGGTATTGAAGCTCTTTATTGCATATGGGAAAAGAATGCTAGGATGACTGCTTTTTTTTCATATCATAGTTTACGTTAAGATCTAGAATCTCAAGAATTAGAATGTAGAGCAATTTTAGAAGATTTTTATGCTTGTAATTTTGTTTTAAACTCCAGCTGTTTGAACTCTGAAGCCCTTTTGTGTGGCTGTTTGATCTCTTTGCAGATCTTTATTATTTCAGAGTTAGTGAGAGTAGTTTAAAGTCTATGCATTGGTTTCTTCTTGTGAAACTGCATGTCTTTCAGCTTAGTGTCTGTTAAAGTTTCATAGTGATTTATCCTGAATGCTTAAAAAAAAAATTAAAAGCACCTCCCTTATCAGAATCATATTGATTTAAATGAATGTGCACTTTCAACTGGGTATTACACCATCCCATGTAAAATCATGTAGTGAAGTACAATATAATTACCATATCTGATATCTCCAGTCGCATTCACCTGTGGTTTAGAATAGAGAAGTGTGAGAGATATAGTCAAATAGATATATACTACACATACTAATTTCAAATAACATACACCAAAAATTGTCATATTTGGTGCAATAAATTTATAAACCAGAATTTGTTCATGGTGTCCCCTTCACTAAAACGATAATACGTGTTGTTAGTCGGATTATTTTAATCTGATGTGGCTTGTTGTTTTTCAACCAGTAAACAAGAGTCAAGTGTATGATCTTGACTTAGATTTGAATGTGTTTAGTGAATATTTATTGAGGAAAATTTGGATAGTATAATAGCTGAAATTGGATCAAAAGCCCTTTATTAATGTCATAATGCTCTATTTATAATTACAAGGCCTAATAGGGGGTGTCCTTCTTACATTATTTTGACATTTAGAGCCTGCCAAGTGTCAAGTATGAGCTGTCCCCATATTTTATCCCTTTCAAGACTTGGGGGTAAGTTTCCAGGCTTGCTGCTTGGCCATGCTGGACGTCAGATGGATGAGCCCCGGTGACCGAGCTTCTTGACTCGGCTTCCGAAGTAACTGTGAGGCCGAGTAAGGTCCATCGGGGCACCTTGCTCGGGTCGAGGTCGCCAGACTGGCCGAGTAACAATGTTTGATCACGTGTCCAACTCTGATAGGCGGGTTGACGACTGCCACTGCTGACTTCGGTAAGGCCATGCTCGCTGGGCTGGGAGAGCACGATTGTTTGGTCTTTCGTGTTGACTGCTGAGCGGGCGAGTAATTTTGACCGAGGGAGACCGGCCATAACAATACGCTTAGTGAATAAATTGAAAAAAGTATCAGTATCCTTCTTATATCTTGGTACGGTATGATAAGTCAATCAAAGCTTGTTGACATCATGATTCTGTGGATGAAAGAATGACACCACAATTTTGCATTACAACCTTGATAATCCTTTTAATTGTAAACTATGGTGCAATAGATAGTAAAATATCTTAAAATCTGTAAAGTAAAATAAGAGATAGGAGATGAAGAGGCCATTTTTTTTCTCGAGGAATCGGATTAGGCAAAACCACAATTGCAATCTTTACTTTGTATTCTCTTTGATAGCCCCTTTAACTATGTACTTGTGTTCAAGTCTGTTGTACTGGTTGATGCAATATTATCATTATGAAAACAGTTAATGTTGAGCTGACATATGCCTGAACACAAAATTCATTCAAATCTCTAATCCATTATTTTTGCGCAGACGACTCAGAGATGTCTGAAATTCCTACGGTGTCAAATGTTCGACAGGACCTTACAAAGTGGCAAGAAACACATGCAAAGTTTGTCCTCTTGACAGTGAAGGTTAGGGCTTTATTCCTTCCCGATCGCTGTGTTTTTTGCCTGAAAATGCAAATAAAAAACAATACTTATGAGTGGTCTGGATTTTAGAGCTCCTATTTCGTTTGGACAACTCCTTTCCAAAAGTTAACTATATTTCAGTAACAATGTGCTCGCCAATAATTTTTTACCACTATTTTTGTGATTTGTACAAATAAGTACACACCTTTTAAAGCTATGCATAGGTGATAATACAATTGTATGATTTCCAGTTGTGGACAGAAAAATATTTGGCATGTGCTCTTAGAATACAAAATTTTCTTTTAGACTATAACTTGAAATTTTCCTTTACAAAGATACTTTGAAAAAATGACGCGATAAGTTAAACCGTTAATTGCTGAATTATTAGATGCTTCATTTTTCCCTATCCCTCAAAAGGAAAATTAAACGGCTAAAAGTATCCTTCTCAAAACTAGTCATTGACATTGAATGGTAATGAAGCTGAAGGAATTCCTTGCAACCATGCAGCAAGAGTCAATGCTAATGACGAAATATTCAATATCATTGCTCATGAATCAATTGGGTTGCTGAGTTTGAGATAAATGACTGATTATCCTCAGCCAATTAATAAATTCTTAAGTTAGAGAAATAGTAATGGTGCTAGTACTATTTCTGTGGAGGCTCAACTGGATATGCACTGGAGGAAATCCCATAACATGTTTAACGAGGGGTTGGTAATTTATACACTCTAAAAATTTGGTCGAACTATTTTTTGTAATAGAATGGATGCAAAGTTATTTCTAGTGGGGTTGACCAAATGTAGTTTTCCTTTGGATCACAAAGTCTTGAATAGTGACAGTAATTTCTTAAAAAGATCATCCACCCTGCATACTTACTTTTGTCTTGAGTTTCATTTCTGGAAACCATTACCATTTAATTGAACTTTCTATATGTGATTTTCTTATTCTGCATTTCTGGAGGCTGTGATAGTGTGGTTGCACTGCATTTTACTTATTGTGTAAAAAATATGACATGGCTGGAGAACATATTTAGGCTAGTTTCAATAATATACTTTGGCATGTATTGCACATATCTCTATCAATATTAGATGGATGTCGTTACTTTTAAAATATTATACAGAATTTTCTGTGGCATAAAAAGGTTAGAAGATCTTCCATATAGTCATATACTCATGAAGACAGCCTTGTAAATGAGACGGGGAGGGAGAATGTGTGTGCCAATATTATCAGCTTGGCACTTCATTGTGGATGAACTTTTAGTGATTAAAAGTCCTCAACGGTAAATACAAATGTAATATTTTTTATCTCTTTCAGGAAATCTCAAAGCTAAGGTATCAGTTATGCCCACGAGTGATGAAAGAGAGAAAATTTTGGAGGATCTACTTCATTCTAGTTAACAGTCATGTTGCACCGTAAGTAATTGTCTCCAAAGGAGACATCAACTTCTTAATTTAAAGGTGAAATTTTGTCATGCTATTTATATTAAGGCCACAACTTAACTTCAATGTGTGCTCAAAGCCTCAAGCCATTATACTCTAGTAATTATATAAAAGTCTGAATCTAAATAAATACTGATAATTTTAATGCTGAAATTCCGTGCTTTTGTCATTCGTGCTATTTCCACATTTGCTGGTGGATGGTCTTCCTTGTTTGTTTCTTGCATAATTGAGAGCTTCTTCAATTTGAACCCCATATGATTTTATATGATTGTTTGATGGATTTATTTCCATGTGAGGCAAATGAATATATACTTATGCCTTACTACTAATCCATTTGAAATTATAACTACAAGATAGTTCGGTGTTAATTATTCCGTCCTGGAAACTGAAGGTGGGAGCTTGTATATGTAGGTTAAAGTTCTCCATATGCAGAGAAATTTGAATATCAGTTCCTTTTCCTTTGAAATATAATTGCTTTCGAGGTTGAAATATCAGATAAAATCCTTAAAACCAATTATTGCTAATCATCCATTGGGACATGTGTAATGGAGTTTTATGGAGTGAATGCCAGATAATTTAAGGGACATGACTATTTCTTGCTAGCTTCCTAACTAATTGAGTGGAAAAATATGATGCATGAATAAACAAGTGAATTGGAGCTGAGAAGGCAAGTACCTTTTTTGGCCTCTGAACTTTCATGTTTATTTCGGTGAAGTCCTACATTTCTTTTTGTTTTACCAGAGTATTTTTCAATTATTGTTCATTTTATTTTATGCATGAACAAACAAGTGAAATTGGAGCTGAGAAGGCCAGTCCTTTTTTTTGGCCTCTGAACTTTCTTGTTTATTTTGATGAAGTCCTGCATTTCATTTTGTTTTACCAAAGTGTTGTATTTCAATTATTATTCTTCCTTTTTTTTTTTGACAGCATATGTAACAGCATTAAATAATTTACATTGTATACTGGCAACACTCGTTTTTTGGCCCCTAATTTGCATCTTTTATTTTTCTGAACTCCTACATTATTTTTTTGAAAGGTAGCCCAGCATTTCTTTATATACCAGGGTTTGGTAAAATAAATTTGTAGAAAGATTTAGTTAATTTAAACCATGGGTTTTGCAAACTTTGATTTCACTTCGTTAATGCTGTTATATTAAATCTTTCATGTGTGTATAGATAGACATTGGACACCAGATGGATGCAGGCAATAAATTACAAAGTGCATGACCATACCGAATTACTGATATATACAAAAATCAAATATAAACTATTGAATCTCTGTGTGTGTCTGTCTCTCTCAGACACATAATATGCCTTTCCATATACTCGTCTGTGTGGCTTGATTAATTGTTTTTTGCTTCAAGTATATCTAATTAATCAGTCTTAACCAGATATGAACAACGCTACATGGAAGATGAAAAGCTAAAAAATGCTGAAAAGGTAAAAGATACTGAGGTGAAGGAAGTCCCATCAGGTGAAACATCTTCTAAAACAGTGAATGAGATTTCCAAACAGAATAACAATAATTTGAAGCCAAAAGCATCTGAACAAGATTTGGATGCATTTCTTCTTGGAGATCTTGAGGATGGTGATGATGGCCCAGGTAAACTAGTGAATACACCTAGTAAAATGGTAACTAAATTGGTTCAGCTGCTTTTGTTTGATTTTATTTCATTTTGAAATGACCACTTAAAAGTAGTCATTAATTTATTTCACTTCATTTTTCCTTTTCACTTTTGTACCTTCTCTTCCAAAATTTTGTGTCCTTTTGGACTTCATAATATCCTAATTTGGTTGACTTAAAAAGTAACAAATTATTCACTTTTATGATGCGGTTTTAGATTTTACCCAACAAGTTAAAAACTTTTTAGTTTCTGGCTCCTTTTGCTGGCATCATTTTTGTTATTGCATGAAAAAAAAAGAAGGATAAAGTTGTCTTTCAAATAATTGGACAAAATTAACTGACTTAATCATGTTCCGTTTAATTCTAATGCAATATACTAAAGTCATGAAGATAGCCCAAACAGATGTGTATATAGTAAATATCATAGCAATAAAAACCAGTTCCATTCATGAATTTAGAAAGGCTATTCTATTTTTATTTTTGACAGTAATTAGAGAAATTCAATAAGCAGAGGTAAAAGTTCATGGTTCAATCTTAAAGCTCTATAGTTCCACCAGCTCTTTGGTCTTATAAATTTTCACTTATGAGTATAACAAGGAAATATCTCGTTTGAATTGAATGATGCTGATTATGTTTTTGGTTTTCAGATGATGGCGACAATGGCTTCGATGATGATTTTTGACAAGATATAGCTTGGTAAGTATAACAGCTCTTTTATTGGTGCTTCTTTCCATTTTACTCCCTTCGTGCCATAAACAGAGTCTTGTTTTGCGTGAAAAACAACAATAGCTTCTAAATTCAGTTAAATTCTATAGACATTTAGTTTTGATATTTTCTAAATTTGATGAGAGAAAGTTTTATGTAAAACTTTGATGACAAACTGCAATAGCTAAATTATGGTTTGATAATTCTGCTATCAAGAATTGGATGAATAGGAAATGTGAACCTCTGTAGTAGCTATGTTGAAGCATGGCAAGAAAAATTTAGGGGTCTGCTTAGTATGAGTTGGGACCAATCACTATGGGGTTGGTCCTTGCATTATTACTACTTTGGTTAAAAATTACCAAGCTGCATTTATGGGAATGACTCCTCGTTACTCCTCATTCATTCCCATTACCCACCCTCATTACCACTAAACCAAGCCGGCCTAGAAAATACAGCTTCCGGAGAAAGTGATCCTCATTATGACAAATCTAGAGAAAAGTGCTTTCTCCATTTTTGAATATTCATATATAGAGCTGTAGATCATAAAGGATTTAATCAGAGAAAATAGAGCGAGTATTTAAAAAAGAAAAATTTCACCAAATAATTTGCAATCTACCTGCAAATTTCAGAACTGCTCATGCTTCAAAATGGCTTTATCTGTTAAAGAGACTAGTTTGCATGCAGGAACTTGGTAGCCTATTTTTGCAACTTCTTGTATTTTAAATTTTCTTGTTAAAATATGTGCCTCTTGGATTACTTTATCGTCTTCTATTAACTAAAATTTTCTCCTGCCACCAAATATTTTCCTAGCTTGTTCATTGTTTCTGGACCAAGAATAAAAAGACCATCCAAATTCGTAGAATCTCCCGTCTTTTTTTCCCGTAAACATACAATGAATATACTTGATCAGGAGAATAAACCAATCCAGTCTAGTGTCTAAAACTTGAATAAAAACTAATCTAAATTGCTGGTACTTATAAGTTACGTCACGTGCTTAATTATCGGTGTGCTCATCTTGTTTTTGGCTTCAACCTCTGATAATGTGCTGTTTTATTTTGACCGATTGGCCTAAAATCACAGGAAAAGAATGGCAGCAAAAAGCAAAGCGGGTTCATTTGGGAGAGAACATCAGTAAATTCTGTCTTCTCTTATTACTCTTATTGTGCCTATTTTTCTCTTCTATTGATAGGGAGTTAACTTGAGGACTTGGATCTGAAAGAATTTTGCTTTTAATATTCTTTTACATTCAATATAATGGTCTATCATTTGTCAATGTGAATGATGTTTCTGCTATTTTAAATTCCTATGTTCAAATGTCGTGGCAAGTACGAGATATATCTATATAGTAATCTCTTGTGTACTGTGCAATTTAAATATATTTTTTTTAATGTACAATTGATTTGTAATACTAATTGAACATTACATGAAAACAAATTACATTATGTAAAAATGCACTTGAATTGCATTGTGCACCTGATGTGTATAAAAACTGTGCCATATATTGTATAATAGGAAAGATGCAAAATTTGGTAAGGCTTTATATTTAGCTTTGGTTTTGATAAAAATATAAAATAATAATAACATTGTTTAATAACATAAATGATAATATTTAATAATGTAAATATTATTTGAGATTATAATAAATTTATCCTTAATATTTTAACATAAAATTAATTATAATAATCATATTATTAAAAATATACTATATAAAAATAAATAATTCCAAAAAAATAAAAATAAGTAAATATAGGGTGAACAAGTTTCATGGTGAACTTGGTTAAGGAGTGTGATTTATATTACTAAAGAGTGTGATTTTTTACTATAAAGGGTGTGAGTTATATTATAGCAGAGAGTATCGTAGTGATAACTGAAGGGTGTGACTTATATTACTAAAGTGTATGACTTAAATTACTAAAGGGTGTGACTTATATTACTAAATAGTATGCCTGTAAAAAAAAATCAGTTTCACGGTGAACAAGTTTCACAGCATATCAACTCCTAAAAATATTATTATTATTAGTATGAATATATATTATTATATTAATTTTTTAAAAATAGATTTGCACAATAGTTATATTTTATTCCTAGTCAATAGATCAATACCAATCATAAAAATGATCATATTTTTCTATTTTTATTATTTATATTTTAATTTCATTCATAAATTTATTTCATTGAGCTATAGTTATATTCAATTATATCAATCAATATTTACAAGAATTTTTCTTTAATCAATAGAAAAGATAATTATATCAATCATATTGATAAGAGTTTCCTCTTAACTAATAATTTTTTTTTAGTAATACTCATATAAACCAGTGATATTTTTTTGTACATAATAGTGCTATTAAAAAAATAGAACTTAAGATAACTCGGGTTCACATAAATTTTTTATATTTTTACTCCTAAACAAGAAACAAAATCTTAAATATTTTTTTATCATAATTGTAACCATCAATAATAATATTATTATTGATAATCTCAACAATTAATAATATATATAATAATAGACGAACTTTCCTCTGAAATATTAGTTTAAATCGAAAGCAGTTGAAAATTCGTGAATCCTGGACGAGTCAAACCGGGGCAAGCAAATTTTTTTGAATAAAATTGCGCAAAGGCAAAATAGGAAATTTCGCTCCCAAATTATGTTATTATAAAGACAAGTATGTTTTCTTGTAAGGGCAATTATATGTGTTACTACATGATAAAAGAATTTTATTTTTCTTTATTAATTTAATGGTGTAATTTGGTGGTTTGAATCTTTACTTAAGACAGTTAGTCAAAGGCCGGAAGAAGAAGTAGATAAAAAAACAGAGGGGGGAGTGGATAAAAATAGAGAGAGTGTCGTTTTGTTCATATAATAACACACATTTTTTTTTATAATAACACCCTTGTGCGTGTATAATAACACAATTTCCAAATACGTTACAGAAAAAAAACGTGTGCTAAAAAAACAAGTATGTGTTATTTGTCCTTACAGTAACACATGTTTATCCTTATAATAACACAGACCTCGGTTAGAGTTTTGCTATTTTGCCTTTATGCGAATTTTATAGAAAAATCTATTTGACCAAATTTGATCTGCATAGGATCTGAGAATTTTTCCCTTTGTGTTTATTTGCTTCTCCTTCTGACTCACATATCATGTTTCTTGGATCATTCCTCACAGTAACAGATATATATACTTACAATGACACATGTTTGCCCTTATAGTAACACAAATCACAAAGCGAATTTTATTGTTCTGTCTTTGCGCGAATCTTATTGAAAAATTTGTTTGACCTGGTTCGACCCGCACAGAATCCATAAATTTTTTACTCTTTGTTTATGCGCTTTTCATTGTGACCCGCGGGTCATATATTTTATATAAAAGTTTGTCATAATAATAACGTTAATAGGTCACTTGTGTAATTTTGAAATACTTTCGGTGAATATAATTTGCATGGTCAAGTATTGTATGCACCATGTGCACCGTGCACTTCATAGTGTATTTTAGAACCATTCAACTTGTTACACTGAAATGTGCAATTTGTTTACATTGAACCGTGCAACTATTAATATGGACAAGTTACACGGTTCAGTGTAAATAAGTTGCATATTTCAGTGCAACAAGTTGTATGGTTCTAAAGTACAATATAGAATGAACAGTACACCTGATGCACATGAGACCACTCAATTTTATTTGAAAATATACTTGTATTGCACGGTGCAATTAGTACATACAAAATTTTGCATTAATATTATGATTAATAATTATCACTTATCATCTTTATTTGAGATACACTTGTGCAAGATAGAGCATAGTTTAGACATATAACATTGTGACATTTTAAAAGAGATGTGTGTTCATTCATGTTAGTTTGTACTCCATTTAAGATGAGATCGTCTCGTTTTTGTACGCTTTACTTTATTCTTTTGTAATACTGTTGCATGCCTATTAGATATATAATTTTCGTATCATATTTAGTTCCTTATGGCAGTCGTCACTTTATAAAGTGAAATGCTGAGGAATTTAATGATATTAACGAGTAAAACTTTTTTTATAATTGTTGTGTATTAAAATATCGGATTAGAGAGTTTAAGTGTGGCTTATGATTCTAGTAACACAAACAAGTAATTAATGATAGTTGGTTGTATTTATTGTGAATGATTGGGAGTTAGAGTTTTTGTTCATCTTAGGTTTGAGAAATAAATTGACAAGAGTTTGGATATTGCATTCAATTCTCTTCCTTTTGGGGTCATAAATGACCTTTATTTAAAATGTTGGGGGAGAGTGGAGTTCACTCTATCGGTTTACAAGTACAATGACTTTTTTAAAGCTTGCCACACATTTAGGGTGTGTTTTGAAACACTAAAAATAGTTTTTGAAGCACTTATTTTCAAAGTTATCTCTCACAACTTTTGAAAATAAGTGCTTATAAAAGTTATTTTTAAGTGTTTCAAAACACACCCTTAATGTTAAGATTTCTAAATTGATTCTAATATGGAGCTCACGGGAGGTCGCCCGAGGATTGGCCACCTCGCTGACTTCGCGGGCACGTCGACCTAAGTAAATCCTGAATTTCCAGGGAACTAGCCGTTTTAAGTACTCAAAATGGTCATTCGGATCTATCCTTTGCCGATTTCTCTTTGGTTTAAGCATGGTTTAGACAAGTTCTTCTGTACCTAATATCTGACATACGTCATATCAGAGTTAATGCTCCGATTTTGAAGGAGACCGAGGTCATCGACCTCGGCATCGAGAACGTCGCTTGGTTCTTACTCGAGGTCGGGGGTGCGAGGTATAATACTTATAAAATTCGCGGGCTTTCCCCAGAAAACGGAAGGCGTTGATTGGTGGGCTCGGGCCCACCTCGCGCGATATGAACACAACAATAATAATAAATCATACCATTTAATTATCACGATTAATATTATTTTATAATATAATTGTATTATCCAATATCACGGATCCTGATCAATATTTTTTTTTCCTTAAATAATATTAATAACCTGTTCATATTAGGAAGACGAACTGGGGATCATGGGCAAAAACTTGGATGCAATATTGCATACTTAAAAATATGTGCAATTACTCATTTTATACTCAAAATTAAATCTCGCAGGTCAAAATAACTCGCATGCAGGCGATCTGTGTGGGCGATCTTCTTTCTCGCTTTCTTCTCTCACTTCTATGGCGGTTTCTTCACACGATACTTCTTTCTTTTTTCTTTTTTTTTTTGAGATCTTCGTTTCTTCTCATCCTTATTCTCATATGTAAATCTGTCTCTTCTCTCTCTTAGATCCACGACGGTTTTTCCCTTCCTTGTTCTCTGATCATCTGTTCACATTCATTGTCGTGCTTTATATTGCTACAGTTGTGTTACCATATGAATAAAAGACTACTACTGCATGAACAGAAACGTGTTACTAGTTCATATCGTAATATTTTTTTGTTCTTGTAGTAATGCTATTTTGTTCGTGTAATAACACATGAACCGCTGAATCAAACAGTGTTTCATTGCCCACTTCCAATTTCATTTAGTTACATGTGAATCACTGATTTTGAGAACTGTGATGTTATGATTATCTGAGAGTTTTAAGATTTGTTTGGTGTTTTTTTCAATATGTTGTTCTTTCCTTATTTCTTCTCCATGCTTTCAGCTCTTCCCTAAGTATTTCATGTCCAGGTTCCTCCATTTTCATCTCTGTTCTTGAGACTTTGGTTTTTCACCACTAAATTTTATTCCATATTGTTCATTAACCAGGGGTTTTCTCACGTTTCTCCCATGTTATTTCATACTGCTAAATATTGTGCTTTGTATGAACAAAATAGTGTTACCGCATGAGCAAAAATGTGTTACTAATTCATGTTGAAACACTCTTTTGTTCTTGTAGTAACACTTATTTTGTTCATGTAGTAGCACATGAATAACTGAATCAGATATCTATGATGTTATGTTTATCTGATAGATTTCAATTTTATTGGTGTTTTTCTTCAATATGGTCTTCAATAAACTGTTTGACCTTCATTCTATAGTGTTAAGATCATCTTCGTCAGATTTATGCCTCTTTTCTCTAGCACCAATTTGCATTATGTTTTTTAGGATTTTCCTGCATGAATATTGTAAAATCTATTCCATGCGTGTATATTGTCAAATTTGTTCCATGCCTGCACTGTAATTCCTTAACTTGATTGACCTGCGAAATTTTTAATATCTTGCCTAATATAACTGATATTGCACATATGGTTTATGTGCAATATTTTATAAGAGTCACTCGGGATCATGGACCAGTAGAATAAATAATCGAATAAATAGTTAAAAGTCTACAAATGGTACTCCATTAAAAATCTGGAGTTGCACCTTAATAATTATCGAACAAATTGCTCCTCTTAATTGAGCAGTCCATTGATTCAAGGGTTAATTTTTGTTAGGGTAACAGTCGGCTGCACTAATTGCACATGCAATTAGTCACAATTAATATTGTTCCATTAATATTCAGTGAACATATATGTAATACTAACCAATTAATACTCCCTCCGTTTCAGAAAACTTTGCACACTTTCTTTATTGGGATGTCTCACAATACTTTGCACACCCAAAAAAAGGAAGCTCCTCACTAAACTTTGACAAAGTCTAGTATGCAAATTTTCATACATGAAAAAACTTTAATTTACAACTAAATTCTGTAATTGGTGAATGTAAGACAAAATTGAGTGGTTCATAGTTCACTCGGCCCAAGTGATTCATGGTTCACCCGGCCCAAATATGTCATAATTTAGGGTTCATAATTTAGTGCTTAGAGTGTAGATGATTGATTTAGGACAATTTTATAAATTTTCGTACATGAAAATTTTCACACTAGACCTACTCCTAAACTTTATCCTCACAATATTCACATATTTACACAAAATGTCATTGCTTTGAAACTCACACATACACTCAATCAAACTACTTTATTTATTTTATACATGAAAGTTTACAAAATTACCCTCCAACACTCCACTCATTATACATTTTTCTTAATTTTTGTGCCATAAAAATAACACAGTCTTTCGGGACGGAGGTAGTATTGTTTAGTAAAACAAAAAATATTCGAATTGCACTGTTCAACTATTGCATAAAAGTATTTGCCCAACGTCAAAATCATGATCTTTGAATTAATAAAATCATGATCTTTGCATTAATTGCAATCTAATCTAAACATTTGTGTAATACAAATAAATCATCAATTAAAAAAAAATTGCAATTCAATTTTCCGAGTCCGACTAGTCTACAACAACATAAAAACCGTATAATTCAGGTTTATGTTCTCCACCATGGAGCTCCAGCCTCATAAGAGTGCTCACCATCATCCCATGAAATCTTAAATGCTTGAAGACCAACAGCGACAATGGGTTCCTTTCCATGATTGGCAATCCATTCTTGGATAACATCATCACTGGGGTACTCAATATTGTTCTTCCTAAACGGATTCAATCCGGGATTGTTCGCCTCAGCAATGGCAGCAGGCATATACATTGAATCGCCCACTAGAGGGGCGCCACAAGCAGCCAATTGCGCTCGAATCTGCACTTAGACAATATATTGTCAAGTGAAGAAATGAAAACTAGGCTTCTTAAAGACAAAAACTGCATGAGTCACACTTGGGTGCAACTGCCAACTGGTGCAGAACTAATGTTTTTCAATGAAAACGACTAATACTGTTAGGTGAAAACAGCTAATATGGATCAACTAATACCTTTCAGTAAAACCTAATACCATAAAAAAATGCACTTGAGTTGCACGTGCAACTGGTACGTAGAAAGCTCCATGGCATCTGTTGTTTAGTCAAATGTGTGTACCAAAAGAAATCACAATGGGTGAAGCTAATTGAATCTTCAACAAAAATATAAACAATACTCCCTCCTTCTTGTTTTTTATTGCCCAAAATCCATAAACGGATGTCCTATTTTAGTTTTCCCATTCCATAAATGACAAAAAAACAAATTTACCCACTCAAACTACCCCGTAACAAACATCTCTAAATTATATCTTATGCCACTAATAATTACACACAAAAATATCTACTTTTTGTTTCATTATCTAGAAAGGATCAAATCACCCCCAACAAAAAGCAACTTTACCACTCAATACTAATAAACAATCCTTCCATTAAAACCTGTGCCGCTTTGCTTGAGCAATCAAAACGGATGGAGTATTATGCTTTCTAAAACCTACACCTTTCATTTTAAGTTGTTCTCTTCTAATTTTCGATTTTGAAAATTGAATAAATAATCCTAGCTCTGATATATCAAGATTAAAAATTAGAAGAAAAATTAAATATCGTGATTAAATTACAAATATACCATAAAATTGTGAAATTCTACTCCGCAAGAATTCCGGATCATTCTCTTGATGCTCATCGTCACCATAAATGAATTTATTTATAATCTTTCCATAAAAATAACACAATGTGAAAATAAATCTATCCCTTAATAGATATAGGATTGCCACTGTTAAAAAAATTTGGCAAAACATAATATATGATCCCTCAAATACAAACCAATAGTTCCAGATCAATACCTGGTGTGTCTTTCCCGTTAAAAGGTTGATCTTACACTCGTATGCAAAATCTTGACTAGGCCATCCACAATCCTCAACTTTATACTTCTCTTCAATTAATTTATTTGGCCAAGAAACCTTGTTGCACTCTAAGACCTCAAGTTGGCATAAGTGCCAACCTTTGATGAAATCTGCATGCACCACAGCACTTTTTTATTTATATTGAAAACAAATTAAAGTTGACATTCTTTTTTGTCAAAGAAAATCATACAAGAAATTCTGATGCTTCAATTAAGAGATCAATCTCTTACAACAAAAGCGCAATAAATCCGTTTAGATATTAATGAAATTGAGTACCTCCAGAAAGAAGTCGGGGTGCAATATTGACTGGCCGCATATAGTGTGTAACTAATCCAACTGATACAGGGGCAGCAGCAAGTGCAATATAAAGCTTCTGAACCATTTTCTCCTGAGAAACAAAACTGTTTTAAAGTTTTTTTTTTTTATTGGCTTAATTGTGTTTTTAAACAAACTTTTGGATAGTTACAAAAAAAAAATCATGACTTTAATATCTCAGCTGCAATTGAGACACCGGACAGTTTGGACCATGTTCCATATAAAAACGTTGTTAAATTCATGATTTTAGTTACAATTATCCAAAAGTATGATAAAAAATACAATTACGTAAAAGGTCATGATTTTGAACTAGTCAGCAGGCAAAAAGGATGTCGTTTGTACATCAGGCAGGGCCCAAACTGTCCGGTATCTCAATTGCAATTGAGATGTTAAAGTTGTGATATTTTTGTAATTATCCAAAAGTTTGGTTAAAAATGTAATTAAGTGAAACGTTGTAATCTTTGAGGAAATTACCTCATTTGTATGTGTTGTGTATGTGTGTGAGACTGTCGCATGGAATGCGATCTGTGAGACAGCTCCAAACTCTACTATCCAACTAAAGGAAAAACTCAAGCCCACTTTCAAACGACAAATTGCAATTGCCGGTCCTGAACACTGACTATCTCATGTGACATGGTCTCAGAAAAGACCATCTCAGTTTTAATTTCCCTAAAACAAATCCATTTTTCTATAACTTAGGAAATTTTCAGTAGCCACAAGTAAATAAATGACCCCTAAAAACTGCTGAAAAAAATCAGGGCACATTGGCACTACACCTAGGTGATGTTTGTTTTTGGGTTTTAAAAACCAGGATTTGAGTTTTGAAATTTAAAACCGGTTCTAGTTCGGGATTTTGAAAACCGATTTTAAAAACCACCACTACAACATCTATAAACCTACTATTACACTTTCCAATACAATCAATTCTCTCTCCTTACATTTTAATATATTTAAATCATAATTCATATCAGCCAATAATTTCAATCAAACTCAACAAATAATATAATAATACAACTTAATTCTCTCCTTACTATTTACCAAAACTTCAAAAGCCGGTTTTCGAAAGTCACTTAAAACTCAAAACAAACATCACCTCAAGAATGTCAGAACTAAAGAAGTCTAAAACTAGAGTGTGCGATTTTCTCCAATTGAAACTTAAACAAATTAATTGCCCTTTTAAGATCATACTCCTATCAATTAAGCATGAAAAAGAAAAGTCTGTCACTAACCCTGATTTTGGAATGAAAAACTGAGCAGTACTCCTTTGTTCTTGAAAAGACTACACTGTAATAAAATATAGAAATTTAACACTCTGCTTCAACAAAATATACATCAGATATAGTATTTTCACTCACCAGCCCTCCGTGCAATTGTCAATTTGGTGGGTGGTCTTCAATGGAGACTCTAATCCTAAGGCACGAGTAGCAAATGTTGCACAACTTTCTTCAATATTGTCTGTGGTTCCTCCAACCTAAACAGAAAGCAACAGACTAACTTAAGAAAATGGCTTCCCAAGGAAAATTGAATTAAAAGAAGAAAAAATGTTTGGTTATTAACGGATCGAAGCTAGAAAAAAGAAAAAGAATAGCTTTCACCTAGTCATATATATTGATTATAACACACTGAATGATTGAGACCTCAGGAGTTTATGAGAATTTTAGCAGAAGATGTGCTTGCTGAATTGATTTTCCAAGAATAATATTGGGACGGGGTCACAGAGCGTGCTCATTTCAGGACCAGTCATGAAACATAAGCTGTGACCTTTGGATTGGACTATAATGCAGCATATATGGTTTTGTAAGACAAGTTAAAGTTAAGATACAATCACAGTCATAATATAAAAAAGTGAGCACTAAATTTCTTATTTGCAAATGAAAAAAGACCATATGAAATTGGGGATATATCACACTCAGGAAACCAGGGAACTGGAAAAATAAACACGTCTATTTATGGTAAGGAAAATAAAACATGATTAAGACTGAATGAGTTCCTTTCCTGATAAAATACCACATAAAACTTTGGGGGAGAGAGAGAGAGAGAGACTCAGAAACATGAACTAGTAAACCAATCTCAAGAAAGAAGGGTCTAAACAAGAATATTAAGCACATACTGATGTACCCGCTGGTTTGTCTAAGACAACATAGTCTTCAGTCACAGCAATAATTCGAGATTTCCAGTCAATCTCATAACACCTGATCAAAGAAGATATACAGAATTATAAGATTAAGAAATTTAACAAAACGAACTTAATTAGGAGCAAGGTGTGCATACATTTGATGAATACCTTGGAAAGCGTTTTGGGTGCACATGAACCCGTAAGTATGTTCCAGCTTCAACAAACTCATCAGTACGAGTTATTCGAAAGGTTTTTTGCGCTTCTCGGAATGTCTTTCCTTTAATTGACGATCTTGTTCTGAGAAATGATGGATCTGTAAATTCCTTAAAAGCTTTTAGTTGCTCAGGTGTAGCACTTAGAGGAGGGTCTGGGCATACAAGAGCATAAAATACTGCTCCAAAATGAATGAGGTCTGCAATGAATCTTCAGAGATGGAAGAAAAAATAAGAAACTTAACCTCATCGATATGTGTATACAGTGTTGGTCTTATGTAAAAGAACAGTTTTACATGCACCTCTTTTGCAACTAATACATACCAATTTTTAATGAAACAACTAATACTATCAAACTAATACCTTTTAATGATGCAACTAATACTGTTAAAAATACACGCAAAATGCAAACCAGTTGCACAGTAAAACTGGTTTATTTAAGACTTTTTCCAACATATATATATATTATAAATATATATATATATATATATATATATATATATATATATATATATATATGTATATTAAGCTTGGCCATATCATTGCTAATGGCAAACCATTATTCAAGTGAAAATGGAGGAGCAATGGAACTCACAGGGGTGGAAGATCCAAAGCATTGCTAATGTATTCCAGAACTGGACCACCTTTTATGACAACTAAGTGTTCCACTCTTGGAGGTCCATTCTCGGATGGGCAAGGAAGAAGGCGACCATAAGTAGGATAGCTGAAAATAATAATTAGCGCTGATGTTATCTAAACATAATAATCAAAGATATTGAACAACAAATATAATGCAAGCATTTACTACCAAACAAAAATAAGTGTCATCAATAGATGTATTCACAAGAAAATTCATTGTCCATTCCCATTTGGCACTAGAACAATTTAGATGTCATATCCACGGTCTACCTTTCATAAAATAAATAGTTAGTCCCCTTTGTTCTAATAAGACAGTTGAGCATTGAGATCATGAAAAGACAAGGACGAAGATGACCATATATAATGTAGTTTTGCTAAAAGTATTTGCCACCGTATCTACAGGATGACACCTCCATGGAGATACTACTTGATACAATTATTTCCTCAATTATTCAATTTCTTCTGTTTAATAAATAAGATTCTTCAAGGGACAATATTATGGATTTTTAGTACAGGATTTCGGTAAATGGTACTCCTTTTCTTTTAAAAATCCCTCTGAAAAGTTTTCAAAAACTACAAATGCAGGAGTCTGACGAATAGAGGAGCCAACTGGTTTCTTAGAGGCAGTATAAAAGATTGTTTACCTTGAATGGACACACACATACAAAAATACATAACCGAAGAACAAAAATTAGTTGATCTCAAACAACACAAGGTACTTACTCGATGTACTTAAGACCCGCTTGGTTGGGGGTAATGTGAATTATTCTCATTAAAAATGCTTGGCAGGTTTAATACACAATTAATTCGTAATAGGAATCGAAATAAGTAATTAATTACCCTACTTTCCTTGCCTAGTTCCACCCTTCACTCAATCCTCCTTAAGTAATACTCATTGTTGATGTTCTAACCAAGCAATAACAATGCAATCAATAACTCCACGATGATTGACCCTTTCAATGATACTCATTATCATTATCATTATCATTACCATTACCATTACCATTACCAATCATCCCAAGCGGGCCTTAATCATGAACATTACCAGATAAATACGGCAATATAAACGTAAGAATAGTAAAAAAAGACATGTATAAATAACAAAAAACAAGCTGTACAATGAGTGAAGTAATCAAAATTGTAATTTTTGCTCCAATAGATTTTCTTCTTCCTAGAACTCACCATATTAAAAAGAAAAAAAAAAGAAGCAAGAGATTGTTAAATACCTATTGTGAGAAATAGGAATTGAAACATCCGTTGTAAAATCAGCGGTGGCAGCAGATATGCAGCTAAAGTTTGTGGTTAGGGCATTGTAGTTGAGGTGTTTGTGAGGGTAATGCGTAGAGGCTACGGCGCGGGCGAGGTTGACAGAAAAGAACAAGTTCCGGTGGAAGGCGGTGGTGAATAAAAGTGAGGAGACAGAGACTGAAGAAAAGGCTGAGATGGCGGACCTCGCCATTATCAACCACGTTATCGGTGAATTGAGTATGGGTTTAACGCCGTGAATGTTGTAAATGCGTGAATTATACCTTTTTTTTTTTTTTTTTTTTTTTTTTTAAATTGGGGTGTTTGCAATAATATAAGTAATTATAGTCATATTAAATTATGTACAAACAATTTAGAGTATTTTATTTCTTTTTTATTATATAAAAGGGGGTGTTTGCAAAAAGAGTGATAATTGTGTACACTAATTGCACACTGTGCAATTAGATTCAATTTTAATTTGGATTAACACTAGAACTTGGGTGATTTCACCATTCATTTCTTTTTTTTACATTCCCGAACCATGAACCTTATCCCGAACCTTGAATCTTAAACCCTGAACCCGAACCCGAACTTGAACCATGGAACCCTGAACCCAGAACCATAAACCCAAACCCGAACCTTGAACTATGAACCCGAACCCAAACCCTGAATCATGAACCATTAATGGGGTTCGGGTCGGGTCTGAATCTTGTTCGAAAGTTAAAATATAGTAAAAAAAAATCTCTAAAATTCAATTTCACGAATTTTAAATTGGTGCAAAAGGTGCACACAAATATTTGCCATGCAAAAAATTATCCTTTTGAAAAAGTGAATAAATTAGTGATTATGAAAAAATTGATTAGTAGTAAAAGTTGATGGTGTTTGTAAAAAAATCTTTAAAAAAAAGTTTATAGTGTTTGCAAAAAAAATTAATACTAATACTTTTAAAAAAATGCACATAAGCTACTAAAAGCACCCCCTTTCAACTTTTAGCTTATAGCTTTTGAGAGCTTATTTAATCTAAAAAAAAGAAATAAAACACTTCAAATCGCTTATGCACACAATTATAGGTGATTATAATCACTTATAGAAGGTTTGCAAGAAATTATAAGTGATTATAGTCACTTAAAATTGTATACATAAACAATTTGGAGTGTTTTATTTCTTTTTTGTTAGATTAAATAAGCACTCAAAAGCTATAAGCTAAAAGTTGAAAGGAGTGTGTTTTTGTAGCTTATGAACATTTGTTTTAAGTATTATTAACTTTTTTTGCAAACACTATCAACTTTTCTTTGAATTTTTTTACAAGCACCATCAACTTCTATTATTAATTAATTTTCCCATAATCACTAATTTTAATCACTTCTTCAAAAGGATAAGTTTTTGCAAACACACCTATAATTTCTTGCAAACACCCCATAAATAAACTTTTAAAAGCTATAATCTAAAAATTGAAAAGGGTGTTTTTGGTAGCTTATGAGTATTTTTTAAGTATTATTAACTTTTTTTGCAAACACTATCAACTTTTCTTTGATTTTTTTTTACAAACACTGTCAACTTCTACTATTAATCAATTTTTCCATAATCAATTGATTGTCTTTAAGTATATTAAACAGTGGATTAAAAGGTTGCTACATGCTAAAGTGGAACCCAGACTCGATTGACCATTACAATGATGCTCGCCCCAGTACAGATCCAAATCAACACTACCTCGATTGGCCATTACAATGGAGATTCGGACCCCAGAGTGCATGTGGGGAAATACTCCCGTACATGACCTCAATGGGGGGCTACATACGCAACCATGTGTCGGCTGTTCCCGCTCACTTTGGGCGACCAAACCCATCGATGGTTCAACTTGTTGGCACTGATGTCAATTGTTCGTTCCATCAGTTGGGACAACTTTTCCTGAACCATTTCGCCACAAGTTCTTGAGTGATTTTAATGATATATTGGGGGTGTTTGCAAAAAATTATCCTTTTGATTAAGTTATTAAAATTAGTAATTGACTGGTGAAAACTTTGTCGATTGGAATCGTAAACTATCAATTGTCCTAACTGCACAACAACACAAGTGGGTTCTTGATTTACCTAAACCCGAAAAGCCTACTGAAGATTCAAGCAAAACGGATAAGAAAGAGTATAATGACTAGGAGCGTTCCAATGAAATGACAAAGTGTACCATCTTGGCTTCTATGTCAGATGTGTTGCAACACCAACACCAGAATAATGGAATTGCTGCGAAAATTATGCAAAGTCTTAAAGCGATGTTTCAACATCAGAACCGTACGGCTAGGCAGATCACCATGCGAGATATGTTGTCTCAGAAAATGGGGAAGGGAACGCCCGTAAGGGAGCACGTTCTCTAGATGATGGTTCACCTTAACAAACTTGAGATTATTGGTGCGGAATACGATCTGGAAACACAGATCGATTTCATACTCCATTCTCTATCGAAAAGTTTTGAGCAGTTTCAGCTGAACTACCAGATGAATAATCAGAAGTTCATGTTGCCTGATCTGCTACAAGCTTTGGTTTCGGTTGAGATGTTAATGGGGCACCAAAATCAGGCCTTGGTGGCAACCGGTCCTTCTACTTCTTCTAGGCCAAAGGGAGGCAAGGATAAGAAGAAGGCAAAAGGTTAAAATCAAGTCAACTCAAGTGTTGTCAAGGGCAAAGAAAAGGTGAACCAAGGGGGAGGTGTCAAGAAGACTGCTAAGGGGAAGTGTTTCAACTGCGGTGAGAAAGGACATTGGAGGTCAGTCTGTTCCAAGCCCAAGAAGGCCGGAAAGAAAGGTAATACTCATGCACTAATTGTTGAAACTTGTTTAGCGGCGTATGCTTCCCATTCGTGGGTAGTGGATACGGGAGCCACTGATCATGTTTGTTTCACTTTACAGGGGTTCTAGCTAACCCGACAACTTAGTGGGAGTGAGATCCTCATCACACTGGGTGATGCTACGAGAGTGGAAGCTGAAGCAGTGGGAGAAGTGCAGCTATCTTTTAGTGATAAAGTTTTAGTTTTGAGAGATGTTCTTTACGTTCCTAGTTTTAGAAAGAACTTGATTTCCGTTTCTAAATTGTATTTGAATGGATACTCAGTATCTTTTAATATGCAAGTTACTTTTTTTAAAATGATGAGTTTATCTGTTCTGGAACGTTGTTGAATAATCTCTATACTATTAACTGTGCACACCACTCACAAAATGCATCATATAACACATCGACTATTTTGAGTAAAAGAAAGCGTTCTTCAGATATGAATGAAACACTACTTTGACATTTAAGATTGGGTCATATTAATCTAAAAAGGATTCAAATGTTGGTGAAAGACGAGTCATTGGAGTCTCTCCGGGTTGAACCGTTTCCAACTTCGAATTTGTTTTAGAGGGTAAAATGACCAAGAGGGCATTTGGAACCAAGAGGAATAGAGCCATTGAAGTGTTAGAAATTGTTCATATTGACGTATGTGGTCCAATGTCAATCAAAGCAAGAGGGGTTTATGAGTATTTCGTTACTTTTATCGATGATTACTCAAGATACGGATACATTTTCCTTATGAAGCATAAGTCCGAGACCTTTGATAAATTCAAAGAGTTTAAGGCCGAAGCAGAGAAACATAGGGAAAAGAGTATCAAGTTTCTATGATCTGATCATGGAGGCGAATACATCAGCGATGATTTTTTGAACTACTTGTCAGATGAAGGGATCGTATCTGAATTGACTGCGCTCGGAATGCCTCAACAAAATGGGGTTGCAGAACGAAGAAACATAACTCTTTTAGAAATGGTCAGATCAATGATGAGTTATTCGGATCTTCCCAAGTCATTTTGGGGTCACGCCTTGGAAACAATGGCTTATATTCTAAACTTGGTACCATCCAAATTGGTTTCTAAAATCTCGAAAGAATTATGGACCGATCGCAAGCCCAGTTTGAAACACATGAGAATATGAGGATGTCTCGCATACGTGTTGGACAAGCAAACTGATAAGTTGGATCCACGTTCTGAATTAAGGCTGTTTATAGGATATCCCGAAGGAACGAAAGGGTGCATGTTCTATGGCCCAAAGGATCAAAGAGTTGTAATAAGTAAACACTTTAGATTCTTGGAAGAAGACCTATGTGAACAATAGGAAGCCCAACAGTGAGATTACCTTAGATGAATTAAAAGGGTCAACTCCTATACCAACTGTACAAGTTGACATACCAAGCGTCACACCTGCACAACCAGAGCCTCGTCGTAGTGGGAGGGTTGTAAGACAACCTGAGCGATTCATGGGGATAGGAGATTCTTCGGACATGGTCCCCGGTGATAATGAATCAGACCCATGATCTTACAACGAGATGATCGAAGACAAGGATGCATATTCTTGGCAAACAGTAATGGAAGCTGAAATGGGTCCTATGGATCATAATCAAGCGTGGGAGCTAGTCGAACCACTCAATGGGAGTAAAACCCATTAGATGCAAGTGAGTTTATAAGAGAAAAAGAGAACCGGACGGGAAGGTTGAAACCTTCAAGGCTAGACTTGTGGCAAAAGGATATACTCAGAAAGAAGGGATCCATTATGAGGAAACCTTTTCGCCTGTAGTTATGCTTAAGTCTATCCGTATTCTCTTGTCGATAGCTGCACATTTAGATTTTGAGATCTGACAGATATTGGATGTCAATACAACTTTACTAAATGGAAGTCTTGAAGAAAAAATCTATATGCGACTGCCCGAAGGCTTCATTGCGAAAGGCTAAGAACATCTCGTTTGCAAGCTTAAGAAGTCCATTTACGGACTTAAGCAAGCATCCCGTGCTTGGAATCAATATTTTGATCAGGCTATAAAATCTTACGGTTTTGATCAAAACAAGTTCGAGAGATGTGTGTATAGAAAGTGTGTCGAAACTGCCTTGGTATTCTTATTACAATACGTAGACGACATTCTGCTCATCGCAGACGATGTATAGGTGTTGTCAGACATAAGGGTATGACTGTTAAATCTGTTTAATATGAAGGACGTAGGAGAGGCCGACCACATCCTTGGGATCAATATAATTCGAGATCGCAAGAAAATGATGATAGGGTTGTCGCAAGCTTCATACATAGACACTGTTTTGAAGCGATTCAACTTGCAGGATTCCAAGAAAGGTTTCTTACCTTTTAGGCATGGAATCCATCTATCGAAAAAGATGTGTCCCAAGACACAGAAAGAGGTAGATGACATGAAGGATATTCCATATGTGTCGGCAGTTGGAAGCCTCATGTATGCAATGTTGTGCACGAGGCCAGATATTTGCTTTGACGTAGGCGTGGTAGCAAGATATCAGAGTAACCCGGGAAAAGAACACTGGACTGGTGTTAAAAATATTCTGAAGTATCTGAAAAGAACTCGAGATAGAATGTTGGTTTAACAGTCAGACAGTCTAATTCCCTTGGGAAACACTGACTCAGATTTCCAATCGGACATAGATTCAAGAAAATCTACCTTAGGGAGGTGCAACCTGTTGGGGAATAGGGTGCCCAGATCTATTCGGGTTGCAATTAAATGCATATTTAAATTAATTAATTATTACTAGCATGAATTAATCCTATATTAATTCAAATAACAAAGCCAACAATATCATGCGTACAATTAATTTCACATAAATCCTATACATACGAAATCTATGAGTTACGAGAAACATACCTCTTGAAGTGACAACCTTTGAGTAGATGGATCAACCCAAACACCTTCTCAAATATTCCCACGTCCTTGCTCGTAATCCGATGGAAGGATTCTCATGAACAATTATAACAAAGGAGAAAAAATAAAATATTGCACCACCTTTGTGGATTTCTAATTTTTTCAAGATTGGAATTGTGTTGGGGATGAAAAATTCAACCAATGGGCTATGAATTTCTTAATATTGAGCCATAATATTTATTCAACCAATTAATATTAATTTACTCCACTATCAAATTAATATTGCACTATCCATCTTAATCCACATTACGACAATGTGGCTCCCAGTTATTGTTTCCCGTGTTTAAGATTATTTTGTCCATTAATTAATTAAGCCACTGAAAAGCTTTATATTAATTAATATATTTTTCCTTGGAATAAAGACAACTCAACATTATTATCCATACCAGAACTTAATCCACTTGCAAGATTTGTATGATAAAACTTCTGAGCCTACCAAGGGGACAAATCATACAAGACTTTCCTTGCACACGTTGCTCTGTATTAAATCTTAGCAATTGTCATGTAATTAATAATATTTCCCAAATGCAAAGTATAAAATCGCTATCTGACTCTAAACCCAACACAGATCAAATCAATAAATACTAATTACACACAATCATATTCAAGTGACAGAGGTTAAGAAATCAATAACAACTGAGGTCTAATTCTTCATCCCATAAGTCAGTATGGAAGAATTTATCCTCTTTGTAGGTCCTCTTCAGCACACCACGATGTGCTAGTGCAATCTCATGGTCAAGACAAGTCAATCTGAGCTTTAACACTTCAATCTCTACCAATGGAGTGTTCAGTTCCATCTAGGTCGTGAAGTTGTACTTATTTACAAGGAATTGTTAATGTGATCTTCTGTGATCGGGTATCACTACATTAACTACAATGCAATATGTATCAATATTGAACGGTTTGTAGTAAATAAATAACATTCATTCATATTTAAAGCAACATCGATAAAACAATTTATATTCAGTAAATAAGAGTACATTAGTTTATTATACGTAAAAGCATATTTTCACGTATAACCCCAACACGGCCGTGACATGGAGAAGCGTTAAGCAGAAATGCATTGCAGATTCTACTATGGAAGCCGAAAATGTGGTTGCTTGTGAAGCAGTGACAGAAGCTGTTTGACTCAAGAACTTCTTAGTGGACTTGGATGTAGTTTCAAATTTGCCCAGCACTATTACTGTCTATTGTGATAATGTTGGAGTATTTGCCAATTCAAGGGAACCAAGAGCCCACAAGGCCATCAAACACATTGAAAGGAAATACCATCTTATACTAGAAATCGTTAAGAGAGAAGATATAGAGGTGGCAAAGATTGCATCGGCGGATAACCTAGCAAATCCATTCACAAAGGGTCTGCCTTAGAATACATTCGAGAGACATGTGGAAGGAATGGATGTCAAGTGCATTGCCAATCTGCTTTGAGTATACGTGAGAGAAATGTTATTAAGATTAGGCAGGACATGAGACGTGCTATAATATACTTAAAAGCAGACTTTGAGTATAAGTAGGAGATTGTTGGGGTTATACGTTAAAGTATGCTTTTACTTTGTATATCAGACTGAATTTTACACTTATTTACTGAGAATAAATTCTTTTATCACTGTTGCTTTAAATATGATTGAATGTTATTCATTTATTGCAAACCGTTCAATATTAGTACATGTTGCATTGTAGTTAATGGGGTGATACCCGATCACAGAAGATCACATTAACAGTTCCTTGTAAATAAGTACATTTTCACAACCTAGATGGTTGAACACTCCATTGGTAGAGGTTGATGTGTAAAGCTCAGATTGACTTGTCTTGACCAAGAGATTACACTAGTGCATTGTGATGCGCTGAAGCAGACCTGCAGAGAGGATAAATTCTTCCGTACTGACTTACAGGATGAAGAATTAGACCACAGTGGTTGTTGATTTCTTAATCACTTTCCCTTAAATAGGATTGTGTGTGATTAATATTTATTGCTTTGATCTATGTTGGGTTTATAATCAGACAGCGATTCTATACTTTGTATTTTGGACAATATTATTAATTACATGACAATTGCTAAGATTTAATACAGAGAAACGTGTGCAAGAAAAGTCTTGTTTGATTTGTCCCCTTGGTGGGCTCAGAAGTTATATCATATCAAATCTTGCAAGTGGAATTTGTTTCCGGTATGGATAATAATGTTGAGTTGTCTTTACTCCAAGGAAAATATATTACTTAATATAAAGCTTTCCAGTGGTTTAATTAATTAATGGACAAAATAATCTTAAACATGAGAAATAATATCTGGGAGTAATATTATCATAATATGGATTAAGATGGATAGTGCAATATTAATTTTATAGTGGAATAAATTATTATTAATAGACTGAATAATATTGTGGCTCAATATTGGAATTCAGAGCCCATTGGGAGATACAATCTTAATTCTCCTAAAGGCCCCTCAAGTAGCCCAACAAGAGTTCATTAATGAAAAGGTGATTAAAATAAAAGAAATAATTTGTTGCCTAATTTTTTCTATTAATTTCGAAAATTGCAAGAAAAGAAATAAAGAGATTTTCTTGGAAAGATTTATGGAAGATAAGTATTCTTGGAATACGAGATTATCTCATAAACTCAAGAATCTTTGACTTTGACTTTTATTGCATGAAATTTTTTAAAATCTCAATAAATAGAGAAGTAAGATTTTTATGGAAAATTATTTATGGGAAAAAGAATATATTGAATATATTCAAGATTACTTATTGCACAAGAATTAAAGATCTTCCCATATCTTTTTATAACCCAAAAAAATCGGCCACCTCTACTTATAAATAAGGGATGAATTTTTCATCCCCAACACAATTCCAGTCTTGGAAAAATTAGAAATCTACAAAGGTGATGCAACATATTTTTTTCTTTATTCTTTTGTTATAAACTGTTCGTGAGTATCTTCCACGGGATAACGAGCAAGGACTTGGGGAATACTTGAGAAGACACTTAGGTTGATCCGATCAATCGTCTCAACGGTTGTCTCTACGAGGGTAAGAATCGTGTAAAGTCCTAAATCCGCGTGGGAATGACTTTACTTGATTTTATTTGTACGCATGTATATTTTTGGTGATTATTATTTGAATTAATAGGATTAATTAATGCTAGTAATAATTGTTTATTTAAATTTGTATTTAAATTACACCTCGAATAGATCCGGACAAAACGTTCACCAACACCTGCAAGGCCTTGAGTATTTTAAGAATGGTCATTGTCGGGCTGCGGAGGCCGGACGGGAGCCTGTAGGCCTAAACGACCATGCACAAATGTCTCGATTAAGACGGTTTTTTTGGTTATGATCAGGTTCGATTTGATTTTCGGGGAAAATCGAAAAAGAAAATGACGGTGATGGGGCGGGGATGATATTCATAAAAACAGCCCCGAAACCTACCCTATATATATATATATATTTTATATATGAGTATATTTGAATATATGTTAAATATTATATTAAATTTTACTTACAGTAAAACTACCCTAGAAGTCCATTACCTATACCTCATATTCCCTATTATACAATATTTAAATGAATAGAGTTTGGATTGTACAATACTCAATCAATTTCCCATATTATTATTTATTTATTTTCCATCCTATTAATCTATCCTATAACGTTTGCAGGTTTCTTTGCTTTTTTTTTTGTCCGACACTTAATATCAATACATTAATTTGTCATTTATTCTTTTTTAGCCTTTCACGTAAATTTAGAAATTAAGTCATTATTTTTGTAAAAACTCTTCTTGCCAATTGCCATTCAAATCCTCCAAATTCCAATTCAAAGAATTCGCACGAGAAATAAATCATGTTTTAAAGAGTTCCACTTTCCAATAATTTTCAATTAATTTTCTTAAGAAACGAAAGGTCATAACAAACTTTAAACTCTCATTCATTTCCTCTGCAGATTATTTCTTCTCATTTCTTAAGAAACAAGAGCTTCAATTTTTAAATATTTCTCTTCTACATCTTGCATGAGTGGATTATTTCTTCTGCAAACATGGAAAATAATCCAAGCCAATCAACAACAATTGAAGATGCTCCACAGAATGCAGAAGGCGATACTCCAAGATTGAATGCTCCTACTAAATCTGAGGCTTTCTTGCCTCCAGAGGCAGAGCAAACCCACACAGAAGATAACGAAGTTGGTCAGTCAGATCAGAAAGAGAAAAGGCTTAAAAGTGTAGTGTGGAATCATTTTGTGAAAAAGACGTTTGAAGGAGAAGCCAAGACCCAGTGTAACTATTGCAAAAAATTCCTCGGTGGTGCTTAAAAAAATGGAACCAGGCATTTGCATGATCATTTAAAGAGATGTCCAAAGCGCAACCAAAGTGGTATTAGGCAGAAGCTTTTGGTGAAAAATACCAAGAAAAATGAAGTGGACACTTATTCATTTGATGAAGCTATTATGAGGTGAGAACTTGCAAGCATGATTATTATGCATGAATATCCACTTAACATTGTAGAACATGTTGGGTTTAGAAGGTATTCAATGACTCTAGAACCTTTGTTCAAATTTCCTTTAAGAAATACTGTGAAGAGTGACATACTAAAGATCTTTGATTGTGAAAGAGGAAAGACAATGAAGATTTTGGAAAAAAAATTAGAGCAGAGTGGTCATTACAACTAATATGTGGACTTTCAGCAATAAAAAAAGAGGATTCATAGCTATTAATGCACATTTTATTGATTGCTCTTGGACAATGAAAAGTCGGATATTAAGGTAAGAAGCACTATTTAATTTATTTATGCAGTTTGTGGTACTTGATATATTAATTGATGCATTATTTATTTTTAATTGTTTAGGTTTATATATGTGCATGCACCACATACCAGGAATGTGTTATCTGAGACCTTACTAGATTGTTGATGGATTGGAGTGTGGATACTAAGTTATCTACAATTACAGTGGATAATTTTTCTAAAATGATGCATTGATAAATGATCTTTTGGGTAAATTGAATAAGAGTAATTTGATCAGATCGGGTTCATTGATATATATGCGATGTTGTGCACATATTTCAACTTAATAGTGAAAGATGGATTAGATATTATTAAAGAGGGGGTTGAAAAGATTCGTGATAGTGTTGTTTTCTGGACTGCAACTTCAAAAAGAATGGAAAATTTTGAGGAAGCAGCAAGGCAATTGCAGATTACAGTAACTAAAAAGTTGGCCCTTGATTGTGAAAGTAGATGGAATTCCACCTTTTTTATGCTCCAAATTGCCATGTTGTACAAAGACACAAGGGAGAAGATAAAAAATGGAGTGCTCAAGATCATCCAAATTCCAACAACTGAAAACATTGTTGATGTTTTGACAAAGCCCACAAGGCCCTAGCCTTTTTCAAGAATTCAAGAGCAAAATGAAATTGATAAATATCTACTCCCATTTTGAAGGGGGGGTCTTAGGAGATAAATAATATATATTTCACCAACTAATACCTTTTAGTTGTTGAAGTAGTACTGTTCAGATTAATGTTTAATTTCAGATACTCCTCACTTGTATATAAGAGGGTATCACCCCTTTTTATCATTCATTAAGTCGTATTCTCATTTCTCTGATTGTAACAAACTATCTTTCTCATTCTTCAATACAATTTCTACTTTGAATTCATGTTACACTATGAATTTCTACATCCATACTTTTCTTTTTTATATGACCGTCTGCCCCCGTTGCTCCACCATGTGGTCGATACACAGCGTCACCCACATCCAATGCCACTCCATCCTCTATTTCCTTTTTTTTTTTTTTTTTTTATCAGGATGTTCTGTTCAAATTTGTTAGAATTGGTTCTGGATGAGTCTCTTTCAATTGTTGTTTTGGATGCTTTTTTGGTCTGTGGAACAAGAAAAGTCAGTATCCACTGCCTTCTATTTTTTTTCAGAGGGCAGTGTCTGTCTTTTTCTAATCTTAATGAGTTTATTTACTAATTGGGGGGTGCCAATAACCGGACCCCGCCATTAATTAATGTTTGGCCAAATTGATTGAATTTTAGGCAGGATAGTTTTATGGATGAAATTATTTAATAATACATGAGCTATTATAAATATTTATCCATAATTTCGGATCCCTTGATTGTTTAATTAAATTAAAATTTGATTAGGGATCAATTGTATTTATGCTTGAGAGCACAAATTGTAGTTTGGATGTAATTCAATAGGTTTTTACTCGTATAATTCACTTGGAAATTGTTGACGAGCAAATGAAGGTAATTAAAGCCTCATTTGAAATTGTGCTTGAGAGCTCAAGTTTTGATTAGATTTAATCCAAAAGAATTATTGACTCGTGTAATTCAACAGAGAATTATTTGATAGTCAAAGATGATAATTACGGCCTCATTAGAAACTTAATTCAATTTTGGTTCTTTGACCAAGATTAAATTTCAAGTTTCGAAGTTGGACAAATAAAATTAGAGATTTTGAGGTCCAATAAAGAGTTCGAGTATGAATTTGTTCAAGGATGAATTCAAAATGTTTGGTTTTCAATTTATTTCGAGATTGTGTCCAAATTAATATTTGATGAATGTTAATAAACGAACAATCAACTCAAATGTAGGGGATGAAGTCCCTCCATAGATACATTTGAATGTGGGGGAAGAGTCTCTCCATGGTTATATTTGAATAAGGTATTTTTCATAAGTTATATGAATTTATTTAGTCACGTTCTTAAAAAGTCACCACAAAAGGAGATAACATCATTTGTGAATCGTGAAGAAATGCTATAATGATCCTACAATTATCTCAAAGCGTGGAGGTGACTAGTAATGATTCAAGCACTCGTAGTGCTTATCGGAGTTTAATGAACAAATCGTAAGTTTCTGAAATGGAAATGCGAAATATCCAGAAGCATTAAAAGGATACATAAAAGCAAACTAGATATTTTGACACACACCAAATATATTAGAGTAAGTGTCATAAGAATCATCCAAACAATTATGCAATGAATTATAAGTTTATTGCATTTGGATAAAAACATGGCCGGTTAAAGATGAGATTTTTTAGAGGATAACGGGTAAGGGGAATAGAGCTAAAACCCACACATCAACTAAGTTATGAAGCACACATATACGCACTTGAAAAATATATTTTTAAGCTTATTCTCGAATTCCTTCAAGTGCGAAATTGCACCTTCAGATGCATAAACCTTATGACGTATGGTAAGGTTAAGGTTACCAACTTTTAATGATTCATATACCTTTTTATGGTGGAGTATTGCAGGGTACTCTTGATTGGAGATCATCTATACAAGTGTGAAGTGGAGCCTCTTCAACTGACATTTCAGTACACACTTATGAATTCAAAATATGTTCCACAACTAAAAGGAACAACAATGTGAGAACTAAAAAGGTATTAGAATCATTATTGTGTGAATGTCGTTGTCTTGGTTTACACAAAACACTGACCAGTTCAAGATATCGCATTCATTGAGCAGTGAGAAAATCCGATACCATCTCACTAGTGAAGGTTCAAAGTCACAAGCTATCTATTCTGATGCAATAATGGTTCGTGGGGACTTTCTGAAGTTTGCATGCATTAATTTCATTCATGTGGGACATTGTTGGAAAATGTTGGTTTTTGACTGCATTTTAATTAAATATTAAGCGATTCATTTTGTGAAAATAAATTTAGTGGATTTGAATTCTTAAAACTAAATTTGGGTAAATGAGAAATTAATGTCATTTAATATGTGGATAAATGCATTAATAAATGTATTTATTATGATAATAGTGATGGATTGTGATTTATGGACATTAAATGTCGTGTCTTTTGGTTAAAAAGATTCTATTTCAAAGGTTGTGTCTTTTGGGAAAAATTAACTCATACCTTTTGGAAAAATGAAGTTTATGGTGAAGGGTCACAACTATTACCTACGACTCTTAGAAGTTTATATAAAGATCGGAGGGGGTTTTTTCTCTCTCTCTCTCTCTCTCTTGCTTTATTGGGATTGTGTTAAAATAAAAAAGTCTTAATTTCCTAATATTTTTTTTTTAAATCTTAATTTATGTATATCTAATAACATTGTATTACATCGGTTTGTCATCAAAGATGAGCTGATTTCCTAATATTTTTTAAGAAGTCTTAATTTGTCCCGCATTCTATTTGTAATTGAAAGTGAGGAGTTTCCTAATATTATCTGAAAAATCTGCATGACTTTGATAAAAGTGCACTAAAAAGTCTAGATTACTTATTATTTGGGCCACAATTTCAGTTTCGAGCTTATGGTCCTAGTCTGTTGGGAATTATTTATATTCATATTTGACCTCGTATCATTCTACAAATTTGGAGTAATTTTGGATAATATACGAGATCCTCTCTTCTGCCCCTGGACATAGTCCGTGCGCGTCACACACACACACACACACACACACACATATATATATATATATATATATATATATATATATATATAATTTTGATATGGAACCCATAATGAGCTCCTTATGGAGCCTAATTAGTGACATTGCAATCCACCTCAGCATTTATTTACTTAATTATAAAAACAACAATTAAATCATAGATTTTTTAGATTTTTTTTATTTCCGTCGCATCTCGATCCATATTCCCAAACTGCATCCTTGAAACCTTGGAAACTGGTATGCTCCTAATTTTGAGAAGTTTTTTCATAAATTTGATAATAAGAAGTTTTTTCATCAATGAAAAGAAAAAAGAACTTGTAATTATTGGCAAATTATCATATGCACAATTTGCACCAATTTAGAATTGGTGCAATTGGATTTTTATTTTATTTTTTTATTTTTTTAGTTTTTTAAACTTTTTTTTCTTTTTTTACCCGGTCCGGACCCAACCCGACCTGATCCAAACCCAACCCAAGTGGTTCATGGTTCACCCAACCCGAATGGTTAATGGTTTAGGGTTTAGATTTAGGGTTCATAGTCCATGAGTTAACCTGAAAAAAGCTTAACGCCCACAAACGCCTGCGCCTAACCATCGACAATACGGCTAAAAGGGAAAGCCCACACGGTTAACTCATGAATATCACTGGAAAGCTCAAACCTACCGGTTAAACCAATCACTACCTTCGGTATATCAAGTAAAAACAAATCTTACATTTCACAAATTCACATGATAGTAGAGTATTGTTAAGTCAGGTCATGATTCAATACAAGTAATCTAGCAGACCATTGAGGTGTCGATCAACAAAAAATAATATTTAAATACAGAAATTAAATAACAATATACCTTTAAAGAGCCACAAGCATAAACAAGTTTATGAACAATAATATTACAAGGTTGCACGCTAGAGAGGGATTTACAGAGAGAAAGAGGGGGCGAGTCTAAACTCGAGCGTGCCTCTAAAAGAAAAATGCAAACCTATTTATAGGAGAAAGAGCCGGACATCAAACCCCGAATTTCAAAAAAAAAATGGTGCGGAAAAAACAAAACCGCAAAAAGACAAAAAAAAGTTTGAATAGTAATTACTATTCATCAACAGTACTTGGTCTGTAAAGTGACGCATGCAATGGCGAATTTTATTCGTTGTTTTTTGTAATCATATCTTGCACCATATGATTAAGTCATCAAGGTTCTAAATCGCCATTAAAGAGGCTTGCTTTTTCAGAAGCTTAAGAGTCTCCTTAAATCTTGCCAATTGTTGACGATCAACAAACCATTCTTCATTTCTTCTATGTGAAGCTTCAACCCATGGAATCCATTCTTCCAATACTCTGATCTTCTTTTTAAGACTTTTAAGATAATTTTTATCCTTAATAACATTGTTATCATTATCAATTAAAATATCAGAAGGAGTTCTCCAGATATTATAATGAAGTCCTCCTGTATCATTCAAGAGATAGAATAATCTAGAATGGATTATTCCGTGTTGAATGTCCCAACCTTCCGTTGAAACAGATGTAAAGAAGCCATGTGGATAAGAATAATTCATAATTACTTCTTTTCTTTAATTCTCTCTTTAAGAGAATTCTTCAGTAGATCAAAACTCTCTTGGAGAGAAAAATCTTGATAATCTTCATTCAGATCCTGAGCATCTTGAAGATCAGAACCGAAAATCATAGAAGCATCTGATTTTGAATCAGAAAAATCAATATCATTGAACAAGTCTCTTTTAATATTGTCCATATAAATATCCATAAATTTCTCTTTTGAAAATATACCAAAATACTTCTTAGAGTATTCAGAAAATGAAGGAAGACTATTTGAAATCTTTTCATCAGAAGAGTTTTTGTATTCTTCTATTTTGGATTTAATCCTATTAATGTTTTCCTGCAACGGTGACTCATTAGAGCCAGGAGTAATAACATTTAAATTATTCCAAAATCTCGTAGTATGGATTCTCCATATACATGGTATACCATATTCAGTATAACCGAATTCTGGTTTTCATTTCCAGACCCATGGGATTCCGGAATCAATAAAAAACATACAAATAGTTTTACTACTTGTATTATGAGTTTTTAATGAAGAAAAATTAATAGAATATTCTTCCAATAGAGATTTAATCTCTTTAGGCAAAATGTCTGTCATTGCACCAAAATTTCCCCACCAAGAAATAAGCCAGTTAGGAATTTGATTCCTGTGGATATTATCACATATTTTTATCAGCCAAGTGATGGATCATGCCGGTGAAGGCGACCCGTCACCCAGGATCGTTATTGGATCCATTAATTATTAAAGCTTCTGACTACTTTAATTAATTAATATCTATTATTCCTTGAGTAGTACCACTCAACCTTGTTGTCGTACGGATTAAATCCATCTGCAGAGTTTAATAAGACAATCCTTTATGAGTTTCCTCAAGGGGACGTCATCATCCTGGATGTCCAGGACACGGTGCCCCAATGACAATAAATAGATATCATGCGAGCAATGTCACTACCCAAAATACGAAGTATGAGAGATCTACCAAGATTCTCACCTATAGTATATCAAAGTAGTGAACAAGCACCCCACATATCTAAATACCACACTTAGGGTTGAGAATTACAAAAGTCACCAAGACCTCTAGTTCTTCATAACAGTCAGAATAGAAGAACATGTCTTATATGTGACCCATTCAATACGACATAGCGCACTAGTATAAACTAATGGCCAAGACAAGCCACCAACAAGTTTATACTACAACTTAAACCAATAGTTATGTCTATAACTATCTCAGTTGTGAATACTGCTTATATCTTATAAGGAACTTGATGATGTGATCTTCTGTGTGACTACAAACCCACCACATTGTCTACAATATAAGATAAGCAGACACATAAGCAATTTATAAGAATGCAATAATGTGAAAAAATATTTATTTCAGATAATAAGAAAATTGAATATACATCCACAAAAGCTCACTAAAAGTTTGCTTTACAGTATACACCAACACCAAGTGTGAGAATGCTTAGTATTCTGATATAATAAGGTTTTATAAAAACTTTGTAAGTAATCCCAATAATTGTATTGGTAAACCGTTTTAGTGACCTCATTAGTCATGCTTCTCTCAGCAAAAGGAGAAATACCCCATTCTTGGATGAAGATAATCTTTTTAATGATGAATTTAGAGTAGTTTATAACTTTACTCTGAGGGGGAAAATGCTGACTATCAACACTTCCAAGACTGATGAAGATGTTCTCATAAAACCCTCTGGTCTTATAAGTTTCAACGTTCCAACTATTAGCTGGAAGATACTTATCCATAGGAATCCATGGGGACACTTTGAATTTTTCATCGTCATTCTCGACAACAAGAATTAATTCTCTCTTAGGAGAATCAAAGAATTTATATTCTTTCTGAGCAACTGAAGAATATGATTCTTCATCATCTGGTTTTGAGGAATTATCGTCTACTGGTATATTTTTACCACGTTGTCTGAGGAATTCTTGAAATTCCTTTTGAACATTATATCCTTTTGAAGAAGAGCTACTGCCAGAAATGTTCTGGTTGAAAAGAGATTTTTTTCCATGTTGTATAATAGGAGGATGACCTCTGCCTCCTCTTCCTCTATAAGAGGAAAATGGACTTCTTCCAGAGTGACTTATTTCTGTCATGAGTAATGATATAGAACCCACTTTGTGGTTTTTTATGGAACCAGATTAATGACGTGTCATGTCAACTTATCATCCACATAATTAATTCTACTCAAATAAATTATAGAATGTTTTATAATATACCATACCCTAAACCATGAACCTTAAACCCTAAATTATGAATCATTCGGATCGGGTGAACCATGAACCACTCGGGCCGGGTTTGTGTCCGGGCCTGGTAAAAATAAAAATTGAACTGAACTGAAAAAATAAAACTGAACAGAAAAAAAAAATTTAATTTATTTTTTACCCGACCCGGACCCAACTCGGCCAGAACTGAACCCGACCCGAGTGGTTCATGGTTCACCCGACCCGAATGGTTCATGATTTAGGGTTTATGGTTCATGGTTTAGGGAATAGTATATTATAAATTATTTTACAATTTATTTAAGTAGAATTAATTATGTGGATAATGAGTTGGCATGACACGTCATTAATCTGGCTCCATAAAAAACCAGATAGTGGGTTCTATATTATTACTCTCTCTCTCTCTATATATATATATAATATATATAAATATTTCATGCATGAGACGGGGTACAACTTAATACAAATCACACCCACCCCTCCCAAAATGTTAAAGCACTAATGCCCAGTTTATGCTCCGTCTCATCGTGAGACCGTTTCATATAAGTGTGCCTCATATACTTATTGTTATGAAAAAATATACATGAGAGTATATCAGAACTTTTAGTTATTTAAGTATGAAATTTATTATTAATATTAACGTTAACTAACACGTCGTGTAATATGAGACGTTGTTAGTACCCGACCTGTCCCAACAAATACAGATCCTTTATAAATTATTTTCCGCTGATTTTTTCTCTTTTTTGATTTGGTTAGGAATTTCGCGCTCTCGCCTTTTCCTCTTCATTCGAGAGCCTTCATCCTTTGAAACTGAAACATTCAATTTTTGTTGTACTCTTCTCTGAAATCTTTTATTTTCTTCTTGTTTTCGTTAATTTCTTGTGGAGTTTATTGCACTTTTGGTCCCACAGGACACGCCTCCTCACGCTTTTGGTCCCACAGGATGCGCGATTTGGGACCAAAAGTGTCAACAATTTCGGCTTTGGGACCAAAAGTGTCAAATTTTCGGCTTTGGGACCAAAAGTGTAAGCTTTGGGACCAAAAGCGTGAGGAGGCGTGTCCTGTGGGACAAAAAATGCAAAAAACTCATTTCTTGTGTATTCTTCATCCTTTATTCATATTTTTTTTCTGTTTTCGACGATTTTGAGTGGGGTTTTAATAGTTTTCAGTGTTTCTCCCCAATTTATATAAGGATTAAGTACTAAAGGTTTTTTTTTCTTTCTATTGTTGAGGGATTAACATCAAATTGCAATACCAAATATGGATGATCGCTATGAAATGAGTACATGTTGTCTGTGTCAACTAGTGGACGTTATCACGTATGGGCACCGTTATCGGCTTGATGTCTTTAACAGTGTGATAGATTCTCAGTTGGATGAAATCAGTTGTAGATTCAAAGATGAAACGGTGGAACTTCTTAAGCTTAGCACTGCCTTAGATCGATCCCAAAAACAACTCCAGGTTGTTTCATGAAGATCATCTTTATGATCTTGCTGATAAATTTTATCCAGATGATTTTACTGATCAAGAAATGCACCATCTGAGATTTCAATTGGAGCATTACAAAAACTGATATACATTTTCAGGAAGGTTTTCAGAATTTGTCAACTATTTCTGAACTATCCCAAAAGTTAGTTGAGGCAAATAAGACGCATATGCATGCTCTGATTACGAGATTGATTCACCTTGTTTTGACAATTCCTGTTACCACTACGACGATTGAACGAACATATTCAGCTATGAAGCATGTCAAAGTGTTCTTCGAAACAAAATGGATAATGATTACCTATCATATCTATGGTTGTGTATATTGAAAGAGAGTTGTTTGAAGATGTTAAACCTAATTCTATTATCAATGAATTTTATTAGATAAAAGACCGCAGGGTGCAACTTATGTAAAAAAAAATTGTGGTTTTATATTTATATTATTGGCTTTTATTTATTTTAGTTCAGTATTTATTCCAGGCTTCTAGTCCGTCCTAATTTTTTTTTATCCTAGATCCGTTATTGTCCCATATCATTAATTAACACTTAGTAAACAAAACTTTAAATAAATAAACCTTATAACTATTTCATAAATCCAATTAATATCTGCATAAACATAAATCTTCCGGTGAAATTTGTTCATATATACTATGAAATTGATATAATTACACTTATAAACTGATATCATTACTTTATAAATGAATACATATAACATTCAATGTTATAATCTCAATCTACAAGTAATGGTATCAATTGATAATTAAGTATCATTGTATTAGTTTATAAATATAGTGGTATAAATTTCATACTATGAACAAATTTCACTGGAGACATACCCCTACATAAACATGACTGTTAAATAATATTGAATAAATTCTTATTCCGTTATAACTTATTGTAACATCATTAATTTTATGTATAAACTAAAACATGTAATTACTCATTCCGTCCCAATTATATAGGCTTGTTTTTCTTTTATGGATGTCCCAAATATATAGACTTATTTCTACATAAAGTATTTTTTTAATTAATTTACTAATATAACCTTATGTATTAATTATGCTGAAAACTATAACAATCATTAAATAGGGGTATAATAGAAATTTGACTTGTTTAATTTACTTTTCCGATATAATTTCTTAATATGTGTGAAAAATCAAACAAGCCTATATAATTGGGATGAACAATAATTTAGACATGGGTGATGAAGCACCGCAGTCGTTTGAAATTAGTGGTTATGAATGTGGCGAACGCCGACCAGGTACCGGCAGCCACCGTTTACCAATATCCGAGTAAACTTAGTGTTTAGAGATTATGTCATGTGCATGTGCATGTGCATGTGCATGTGTGAAATGCTTTTTGCTGCTTAATTGACTTGTACGTGTCGTGCTCTTAATTGGACTTTTTAATCCAAAAAAAAAAAAAACTCTCTATGAAACTTTTTATAACATAAAAAGTTATATAATTACACTTATAAATTAAAATAAAAATTTATATGAAATGGTCTCATATATGAGACGGGTACAACTTAGCACAAATCACATCCACCCCTCTCAAAGTGTTAAGTGTCAATGTCCAAATTATATTCCGTCTCACCGTGAGACCGTCTTATGCAAGTATGCCTCATAAATTAATACCATTACACTTATCAATTGATATCATTACACTTATAATAAGTTAAGATCATAGTATTAAGTGCTATCATGATATTAATTTACAAGAGTAGTAGTATCAATTTGTAAGTGTAATGATATCAGTTTCATACATTAATTTACAAGTTTCACTTAAGAGTTTGTGATCCTTTTCATTTTCTTAATCCTTTAATTAATAGCTACAAACATGCAATTGCAGCTGGTAAAATCTGGAGTTACTTAGTTAAAAATGACGCGAGTAACGAGGAAACCCAAGTGAGAATTGTACCATAAAGTCGTGAAAAACGGTCTTGTGTTCTGCACTTCATCGTGGGACACAATTACACTTAAAAAAGTTTGTAATGTTTTGTAGCATGCATTTGTATTAGATTTTCTCATCTTAATATCATGCATATTCAATCATCATCCATCAATACATTTTAGTGATTCAATGCAGTATATATACATGTCCATCTTCTTCTACGTTTTGTCAATATTCTCTCCTAACTATCACATGCGGAAATTAATTTAAAATTTAACTCCTATTATTTTACTCGTACTTCTATTACTTTATAGGCGGTAGGTCTTGTATGCATTCAGATGCACTGTTACAGTCATAGTGCATTTTAGAATTGTGCAATTTTTTATATTAAAAAATGTAATTTATTTACGCAGTTCAGTGTAAATAAGTGGGAATTAAACCAAAATCGTCCCATAACTTTGTACATTTATTGAAATGGTCCCATAATTATTAATTTTTCCAATTTAGTCTCATATATATATGTATTTGTTGGGCTGAATGCTAAAATAAAATGGGATTCTATCCCACATCGGATAGAAGAAAAAGAAAGGGGATTTCCAAATCTTATATAAGGAGCCTTTGTGCCTTTGTTATAAGTGCACCGGTCAATACACTTTAGTCTAGTGTTTGATTCTAACTAAATTCCTTTCTCATATTTGTGAGAAGGTGAGAGTCATGTAGACTTGTAATAGTGTAGGGGTGTCGAGCGAGAGAGGGGGAAAAATCTGTATGATTGTAGAAATTTATCATATTGTGATGTTTCTTTCGTGGTCCGTGGTTTTTCTCCGGTTTTGGAGTTTTCCACGTAAAATCTTATGTTGTTGATTGTTGTTTTTATTCTTTATTTATTTCTCGTTTGTTTTGTTTTCCCTTAGTATGAATGGGGGACGGAGTTTCCCCAACAAGTGGTATCAGAGCCCGAGGTCAGGTCTCTTGATATTCTGAGTATGCTCTGTGGTTGCAGCGTAGTCTGATCTTCCACATCAGAAAAGATTTCTTGAGAAGGTCCGGCGGTTTATTGAGAGACTGATTATTTAGCTAGGGTTGGAGAAACGGTATGTCAAGGGCTTCAAGTTCGAAGTGGTGACATAGAGAAATATGATGGAAGAATCAATGTGATGATGCAATCTGGGTTACACAGGGGTTATCGATCAAGGTGGAGCGGTTGCGGCAAATAGCTCTTGAAACTAACATTATGCTTGATCGAAAATTATTTCCTGTTAGAAGGAAATGAACATCCTTTTGGCATACCCAACTGCCATGGATAAGGATGTGATAATGTTAGTTGGATCACATGTACATTGGTTTGACATAGATGCAAGGTGTGTGGTGAATGTATGTCGATGGTTGAAGGACTTCTAGGGGAGCTATAAGCTAGAAGGAGCACCATAGTTTTCAGCATGTTTTTTCGACATATGCCGAAGGAAATTCTTAGAATGGTTGATTCTAAGTGGTTAAAAATTCTTAGAATGGTTTATTCTAAGTGTTCTACTCATATGGTGGAGTAGGTTATTCTCTGTTTTGAGAATGATGGTTCTTTGGTGTAAGAATCATGATTGTCGGTGAAGACAATAGACTGTGGGCGAAGACAGTGGAGTTTTCTTTTATTTTACCAAGGTGGAGATTGTTGGGCTTGGTGTTAAAATAAAAGGGGTTTTTTATCCCACATCGGATGAGAACAAAGAAAGGGGACTTCCAAATCCTATATAAGGAGCCTTTGGGTCTTTGTTCCAAGCGCATCAGTCAATACACTTTAGTCTAGTGTTTGATTCTAATTAAATTCCTTTATCATATTTGTGAGAAGGTGAGAGTCATGTAGACTTGTAATAGTGTAGGGGTGTCGAGCGAGAGATGGAAAATCTGTATGATTGTAGAAATTTATCATATAGTGATGTTTCTTTCGTGGTTCGTGGTTTTTCTTCGATTTTGGAGTTTTCCACGTAAAATCTTGTGTTGTTGATTGTGGTTTTGTTTTTTCATTTATTTCTCGTTTGTTTCGTTTTTCCCTTGGTATGAATGGGGGACGGAGTTGCCCCAACAAGTGGTTCCCTTGGTATGAATAGGGGACGGAGTTTCCCCAACAGTATTCAATTTGATCCAGTTTAATCCCAAACCGCCGGAGGTCGTTCAAAATTGCCCAAAACGACGTCATTTTGGACTCGTGGCTTACATATTCCGATCAAAATTGGGGGCGCGTGTAGGACATGCGTCCAAAACGACGTCGTTTTGGGCACTTTTAAGCGACCACCAGCAATTTGGGACTAAATTGGATCAAATTTAATACATATGAGACTAAATTGGAAAAGTTTATATGAGACTATTTCAATAAAGGTTTAAAATTATGGGACAATTTTAATTTAAATTCCTAAATCTATAAATTACATTTTTCAATATAATAAGTCGCACTATTTTAAAATGCATTATGAATACGTGCACACGGAATGTAAGTGAGACCTACTCCTACTCGACTTTATAACCCTTTTGTTTTTTTTAAGAAACAAAAAATGCACTAGCGTGGAATTGCGGAGTTCGTTATGGCTTTAATTTTATTATTTCAACTATAAAAGTAGTTTGAAAACGTAATTTTAATCGGTCGTACTCATCCGATCCATTAATTATAATATTCTTAATTTTCTCTTTTAAATGATAAAATAACTATGTTTTATTCTGACATAGTCTTGTTTATATTAATTTATACAAAAATTACTTTGACCACATTCTACATTTTGTAATCCTGAGTCCTGTGGCTGTGTTAACAACAAATTAAAAAATCACTTAATCAGCACGCAATTTGCTAGCTTTAGCGTAGAGAAAAAATAGTTTTTGTTCCTATAACTTTCCTATAATTCATTTTTTTTTCCAAAATATTTAACTATTTAATTTTGGTTCCCTAACTATCTCGATTGTCTAATTTTGGTCCCATTTTTATAGAAAAATAAAAAAATTTATCATTTTCAGTCATATGCAAGTCACGTATCAGTTAAAAATGCGGGTTTCCAAGCTCGTATCTGATGTGGACACTGGTTGTTAAAAGAAAAATTCATTTTTCTAAAAAGATAGAAAGAACAAGAAAATTTCTCCCAAGTGCGGAAAAAATAAATTTTTCACGTCCACATCAACTGTGAGCTCATGAAACCCCTATTTTAATCGGCACGTGACTTGCGTGTGATAAAAAAAAGGGAAAATTACTGATAGGTACAATTTTTTAAAAACTTACTAGCAAGTACAAAATGGTTGCATATATGTAGGTACAATTGCACTTTCAAGTGCAATTTTGACTGTATATGCAATCTCATTTGTACCTGCCAGTAAGTTTTCTCAAAATTTTGTATCTGCCAGTAATTACCCCTAAAAAAAAAGGACAAAATTTTATGTTTTTCGGCGAAAATGGGACAAAAATTGGACAATCGAGATAGTTATGGGACCAAAATTGAAAAGTTAATTATTTTGGGACTAAAAATATATTACAAGAAAGTTATGGGACCAAAAAACTTTTTTTCTCCTTTACCATATGTTTCCAATTTGCTAAATAACTTTTTAAGTATATAAATTCTGATAAAGATATAAAAAAGTATACTTTAATTTATAACATATATACTTTAAAAAAAATTCAAAAGCTGTGATTAATTAGTTAAAAAATAATAAACTATTTACATGCATTGATATTAAAGAATAAATATAAAATATTATTAATCAGTGAATATATATATATATATATATATATATATATATATATTTTACCATTTTGCACTATTTCATGTGCGGTTACACAAATTCTTCCTAAAAGTTTGACTGAAGTACCATTAAAAAAAAAAAACCTACTACAACCTATGTGAGTTTATGACCAAATTGTATACATATATTACAATTACATTAATAAACAAAAAGTGATCACATCTGAACTTGAGCAACTTTGAATATATATATTTTCTGTGACGTGGTGTTGACCAATGACCAGAGGAATGCATCTCAGATTCTGATAATCAAATTCAACTATAACTGATTCACAGCCTCTAAATATATATCAAATAATAAATTATATGTATATACACAAACACATCATCAATTATAAAATTAGTTACTTTTTCGTCGTTGCATGCACGGCGGCTAAACACGCTCTCTCAACACTTTCCATGTTTTTTTAGTAATATTTGGGTGCTGACCGGGTCACCAGGCTCAAGCCCAGCACATTTCTTTTCCTAATTTTTTGTATTATATTATATGTAATTAATTTGAATTGTTATATTTTTAGTCCGATCTATCTAAATTTAATATGTTTCTAATTCAATTAATTTTTTTTTAAAAATAGAAAATACCCAAATCTCAATATTTTTTATTTATTAATTATGTACCGTTCACATATTCAATTAACTCAAACCATAAAATACTATTTAATCTAAACTTACTCATAGATTAAATTTTAGTGTTCTTTTATTTTGACAATCAAATATAAATTATGTATTATATATATATATATATATATATATATATATATATATATATTATATTGAGTGAGTCTCATGTGCACTAGGTGCACTGTCTACTCCAAAGTGTATTTTAGAATCATGTAACTTGTTTCATTGAAATATACAATTTTTTTACACTGAATCATGCAACTTGTATTTTATATTAATATTTGTACGATTCAGTATATACAAGTTGTTGCACTGGAATACAAGTTGCACGATGCAGTGTAAACAAATTGCATTAAAAAAAACTTAAAATTCATTCATTTACACGTGGCAGTCCAGTCACAACATTCGTAAAAAAAATATCAAATTAAAACGGCAAAATGACGCTGTTTTGAGTTTTTCGATCGATTTGGGATTAAAATTGGACATTATCAAAATTATTAGGATTAAACTGATCATAAAAAAAATTATGGGACTAAATTTCTATTCAAAGGCAAAGTTATGAGACCATTTGTGATTCAAACTCCAATATTTAAGAATTCACCTTTTTTATAAACTACTACCTCCGTCCCGGGATAACGTGCACACTATTTTTATTATCAAATTTTAATGAGCGAATTGTTTATTAGTAATTAAAATGGTAAAATGACTTTTAAGGAGGGGTACTATGATAGATATACATCTCCTCTATTATATATCTCTTTTAAAAATACTTTATCATTTAAAATACTAATAAAACATCCGCTCACTAAAATACGAGAAAACATAAACGTACACGTTGTTATGGGATGGGAGTACTATAATAAATTTAAATATTGCTTTTTTCCTTCTGCATTCGAGTTTTCCAATGTACGGGGAAAACATTTATATATATTTAGAGAGAGAGAGAGAGAATTGTTCTTGGAACCCTAGCTTTGACCAGATTTTCAGGCTGACTTTGAACTCTATAAATAGAGTATAATCACCCTCCTGTCACTTTGCATGTTTTATTCATCAAAATAGTAGCAAAACAAAGCAAAAGAGTGGTCAAATAAAATTAGGCCATAAAATTAATCATGATGATGTTTCACCAACAAATTATTTTTATTTTTATTTTGGTTGCACTGCTGCAGGGAAAGTCTTTTTCACATGCTCGACCAGGTACAATTCTTTCTTTTTCTGCCTTAATTAATATTCTTTAATTGATTAAGACAAAAAAATAATACCATATCTCTTATACTGATTCTTCAGTAAACGAAGTAACAGTGGTTTCAACTAAGAAGGTTTCAGGAATGGAGGAAGTCGGTAGCTTCAGTTTACAAAAGGTACGTATATTATTCATGAGATTTCGATCTTCTTTTTTGTAATTTCTTAATTAATTAACTTTAACTCTAGTGCAAGAAATTAACCAGAGAGAAAGTTTAGACAAGGACAAAATCTTATATGTAAACCAATTTTACCATATAATTGGGTTGTATTTTGTACGTAGCGTTGGTTTCATGTGCATTCAGGTGCACCGTGCACTTATAATTTATTTTAAAATCATGCATCTTGTTATATTGAAAGATGCAATTTATTTACACTGAATAGTTGCACGATTTAGTGTAAATAAGTTTTATCTTTCATTATAAAAAATCGAATGTTTCTAAAATGCACTATGAGTGCAAGGTCTCATATAAGAATTAGCCTTGATTGTATTAGTTATTTATTAAAAAATATTAATTTGATACTTGCCGTTCCATTAAAAAGTACTTTCTCCCATTCTTTATAGATGTCATTTCTGAATTTTATCATAATAATTAAGAATATTTTTTATGTCAAAATTAACGTTAATTAATGATAAATTAAATATTCTTAATAATAATTACAATTAGCTGACGAAGTAACAATCACGCCTCACATTTGTAGGAAAATTGAAAATTAAAATGATCATGTAAATTAATTATTAGAGATATATATACAAGATAATGGGGGAAAAATATCAAAATAATATAACCTCTAATTAAAATGTAAGAGTATTAATTATTTCATTAAAAAGTATTTATTATTTTATTATTTAAAGTACTAATTGCAAAACAAGTGCACTCTAAAACTAATTTACATGAGACCTACTCTAAATAAATTATGGCTGAATTAATTAATGATTTGCAGGAAATTGTTCCAAATGTGGCAAATTTTGAGACATCAGTAACAATTGGGGTAAGAAAAATGAGTAAGAGCAAGAAATTAGATTCAACTGCATCATCAGAAATTGTAATGGGAAAGAGAAAAAATGGTGAAGGATTGAAGTGGAAAGACAATTTCAAGGCTTTTAGCGCAGATTATCGTTCCCCCAAACCGCACCCTCCAAAGAACAACTGATCAAGAGAGAGAGAGAGAGTGAGAGAACAATTTTCCCCCTGCTCTTGCTCTAATTAATTGTGCAAATTAAGCATAGGTTATATATTACATTATAATTACATAATAGTATTGTGTTAATCTGTATGTATGGGTCAGATCAGAAATTACATACTTCTGTTCGGAATTATTTTTTTTCCTATTCTTTTCCTTATAATTGATGTAGAAGAAATATTGATGATTTAATTTTGGTGTTTGTTGGAATACGGGATTAGAAATTCACTAACCTCAATTCCAAAATATTGCAGCGGAAGGAAGAACCCGTTGAATTCTACTTACATACTGGGATCTCTTAGTCCGAAATACAATCACTCGAATTGCAAATTACTGTGAAACATATTAATCAAATGATTGAGCAAAATATTTTTTGCAATCTTTATCTGTCTATTCTAGGTGAAGAAATTATCTCTTTACATGACAAAATAGATAAAATTTTATATCAAACTAAAATTCAAACTAAGTCTGATTTACTTGAAAAAGATAGTATTATTAAAACTGCTTCTTCAATACAGTCTCCTGTAGAATTGGAAGACTTCAAAATTGAAGCTTCTGTGTCTGATTTTGAAAAAATCATTAGTGACAAATTTGATAATTTGAATATTTCTGTTTTAGATGATAAATTCGAAGAAAGTCCCAATACTAGTCCTAATGAGTTTAGTAATACTAATAATACTAATAGTATTAATAAAATGAAATGGGCTGATAAGCCAAATTTGTCTAAATATTATTATAAAAGATCTACTCCTATGGATGTTTTTCATGAAGAACAGAAAAATTTCTTTAATACCTCTTATTTAGGTAAAAGCATTTATGAGTGGAATATTGATGGTGGTAGTGATAAACATATTTTTACACAATGCCATCGTATGCTTATGTATAGTTCTGCTTGTAGAATAAGCGGAAATAATGATTTACAAACTGCACAGGCTATTACTGTTGGTTTTACTGGTCAACTTAAAGGTTGGTGGGATAATTATTTAAACCCTTTAAACAAACAGGAAATATTTTCTTCTGTTAAGATTGAAAATGGTGAAACTAGACCTAATGTTGTTTATTCTCTTGTTCTTACTATTCTAGAACATTTTACTTGTATATTTACTAATAAATCTGAAAATATCAAAACTCTTCTTTTAAAAATGAAGTGTAAAACTTCAACTGATTTCAGATGGTACAAAGATACTTTTCTGTCTCGTATTTATGATATCCCTGATTTTTGTAACTAGGATAATTGGAAGAATAAGTTTATTGACAGTCTTCCTTATTTGTTTGCTGAAAGGATTAAAAAAGTCATCAGAAAAGACTCTGACCATATTGCTTATGAGTCTTATACTTTTGGTCAAATCATTAGCATTTGTGTTCAGGAAAGATTAAATCTTTGTAATGAACTTAAATTAAGAAATCAAATTAAAAAAGATAATCTTTTGAAAAGAAAACAATTGGGTCAATTCTGTGACCAATTTGGATTAGATAATCCTAATTCTAAAAATAGTTTTCCTCATACTAATAAAAGAGATTTAAAACATAAATCTACTTATATGAAAAAAAAAATGTTATTCTAATAATAAGCAGAAAAAAGATAAGGATAAAGATCATGATCATGATTATAAACGTATTAAAAATAAAAGAAATTATTTTAAAAATAAAAATTATAATACAATTATTTGTAAAAAATGTAATAGGTCTGGTCATTATGCTAATCAATGCTATTCTAAAGACAATATTAAAAATCTTGATATTAATGACGAGCTAAAAGAAACTCTTTTTAAAATTATTATGAATTCTAATATTGATTAAGAATCAGAAAAGTCTTAAAATGACTTCTCTTCTATTGAGTCTACTTCTGATGATGATGTTTCTGTTAAGTCTGATAAGACTAAATGCAATGATTGTATACTTGAAAAGCCTTGTCTTAATTGTATCAGTAATACTGATAATAATATTGATAATGAGTATTATAAGCTCATGAGTCAATTTCAAGATATGAATATTAGTGTCTTAACTGATAACAACGTTCTTGAATTTATTAAACAAATTAAAGATTCTAGTTTAAGAGATAAAATCATTGAAAAATTGCATGATTCTTCTTATAAGAATGAAGATATAATAATAATAATAAAACTAGTCTTTCTAATAAGATTGATAATAATAATTATTATAATATGGGAGAATTAAATAATCTTCTTAGACTTAGGAATGTTAAAAATAATCCTATTACCATTAATGATTTAATTCATGAAATTAATAATCTTAAAGAAAATGTAAAAATCCTTCAGAAGCAAAAGTCTGATTTTTCTATTCGTCTTTCTCTCATTGAGAAAGGTAAAGAGAAAATTGAGGCTACTAGTACAAGTTCAGAAAAATACCCCAATTTGCTAATGATATTATTAATATTGATAAAAATCATTTATCTACCATTAATATGATTATAACTCAAAAATGGTATACAAAGATTTCTCTTCTTATAAATAATTCTTATAAAGAAAACTTTATTGCTATGATCTATAGTGGTGCTGACTTAAGTGTCATCCAAATTGGAAGAATTCCCACTAAGTTCTTTGAAAAAATTATACATTCTCTTTCTCATGCAGGAGGAGGATCTTTAAAGATTAACTATAAGCTTAAAAATGCTTATGTTTGTGTAGGTGATTGTTGTATTCCAAATGTCTTTCTTATTGTAGAAGATATTACTGTTGAGATTATACTGGAAAGTATGCTTTTACTTTGTATAATCAAAACTGAATTTCGAACTTATTTACTGAAATAAATTGTTTATCACCAATGCTTTAAATATCATCGAATGTTACATATATTTACTGCATAACTGTTCAATGAATAGTACGTGTTACATTGTAGTTAATTTAGTGATACCAGATCACAGTAGATAAAATTAACAGTCCCTTGTAACCAAAAGTACACCATTCACGACCTAGATGGAAATGAACAATCCATCGTGAAAGGTTGAAGTGTAAGGCTCAGATTGACTTGTCTTGACCAAGAGATTACACTAGTGCATGACTGATGCACTGAATAGGACCTACAGGAGGATAAATTCTTCAGAACTGAACAAGGAAGAATTAGACCTCAGTGGTTCGTTATTTCTTAATCTTCGTCCCTTAAATAGGATCACGTGTGGTTGGTAACTATTGCTTTGACTTATCACGGGTAGAGAATCAATGAGATTCAAACTTTTTATCTTGGGCAATATTATTGGTCACATGCGATTGCTAAGATTTAATACGGAGAATCGTGTGCAAGTACGCTTGTTCGATTTGCCCCCTTGGGAGGTTCATAAGCTTTATCATACCAAATCTTGCAAGTGGAACTAGTTTCCGGTATGGATAATAATATTGAACCGTTCCTTAACCAATGACAAAAGATATTAATTAATGGAAAGCTATTTCAGTGGCTTGAATTAATTAATGGGCTAGATAATCTTAAACACGGGAAATAATAACCGGGAGCCATATTGACTGTAATATGGGTTAAGATGGATAGTGCAATATTAATTATGTAGTGGGATTAATTAATATTTATGAGCTTGAATAATATTGTGGCTCAATATTGATAATTCAAGATCCATTGGAAGGTCCAATCTTAATTCTCCTAAAGGCCCCCTAAGTAGCCCAACATAGAGTCCAATAACTGAAAAAAGTGTTTAAAAATAAAATAAATCTTGTTGCATATTTTTCCTATTTTTTTCGAAAATTATGGATTAAAAGGGGAGAAAGATTTTCTTTGAATTTTGTTATGGAATGAAGATATGTATTCTTGGAATACAAGATTATCTCATTAAATTCAAGAAATCTCCCACTTGGTTATTCATATAGTAAATTTCGAAAATTTTGAAATATAAAGGGCAAGAAAGATTTTCTTGAAAAGATATTATGAAAGATATGTATTTCTTGAAATACAAGAATATCTCATAAATTCAAGAAGATCCAAATCTTGGATTCTTGTTCCTATATTTCGAAAATTCCATAACAAAGAGGAGTTGGGATTTTTGTGGAATATTTTAATTATGGAGAAAATAATATATGAGATATATTCAAGATTTCTTGGAGATCAAGAAAAAGATTTTCCCATATTATTTTATCCCAAATTTTCGACCACCACACCTCTATAAATAGGGGATGAGTGTTTTATTCCCAAGTACAATTCCATGTGCTGGAAAAATTAGTAAATCCACAAAGGTGGTGCAACAAAATTTATTTTCCTTTTGTTAATTGTTCGCGAGCATCCTACCACTGGATTGTCGAGCAAGGATTAAGGGAATACTTGGGAAAGTTTTTTGGTGTGTCTAATCAACAAGACCATTGCCACTCCAAGAGGTACGTTCACGTAAACTCGTAGAAATTCCGCATGCGTAGGATTTACGTGAATTGATTATATGCATGATTTGTTGTTGAATTATTATTTGAATTAATATAGGATTAATTCATGCTAGTAATAATTATCAGAATTAAATTTGTATTTAAATATTTATCCCGAATAGATCCGTGCAATTAATTCCCCAACATCTGGTATCAGAGCCTCGGTTTTGAGCTCTGAATTTTTAGATTGTAATTTAACTCGTTCTCATTAAATTTGAAATTGGATAGTAGAATTACTAGATCTTTTTTGCAGGTATCCAATTGTCATGGAATTTAATGTGTTTATTTATGCATGCATATAAATTGTGGTTTTTAATTCGATTCGTTCGAATTTGTTTTGCCTCGTGAGAAAATCCACGAGTAGATTATGATTTGTTTGATTTGATCAATGTAATAGACTAGTCTAGATCTAGGTTTATTTATTTTTTGTAAATAAATTGTAACCGGATCGAAAATAGAGACGAAGAATTAAAGGATAGATCGTAACTGCATTTTGACGACGCGGCACGCGCGAATGTGCCAAGTGAGGTATTATTAACGCGACGCCGCCACGCTAAGACGGGCGCGACGCTATGATCACTGACGCTACGCGCGGATTTGCATTTTAGACACGGCACGGGCGCGCGCGGATTACAAGCCGGGAAGTGTGGACGGGCGGGCGGCGAAGGTAAGGCGACGCCAGCGTGGCAATCGCCGAGATCCACTGGGCGATAATGTAGGTCGGGGTAAACGCTGGGGTTGGCGCTTTATTGCCATGTGATACGCTGGTTGCCGCCGAGGCGACATCGAGGCATCGTATGGGCGAGCTCACTGAGGCATGTCGAGGTTACTGAGACGATTGCCATACGCCGATGCGGTATCCTTACCATGAGCTACTTCAAGTGATGCTGAGACGAGGTTTCTTTCGAGACGCATCGAGCGAGGTAAAATTCAAGACGACGTTTTTTCTTCAAAAATCAAGCCAAGAAAAATCAAACCATGACAATTGGATAATTTGTGCCCAATATGTTTATTTTTCCGCTTTTGCTTGATTTATTATTGTGTTTTCTTGTGCTTTATTTAATTTGTTTAAATGTGTTTGCATGAGTTGCCCAATGAAAAATCTCACCTTCAAAAATTACTAAGTATGTTTAAATAATTAATTGACAATTTTATTCCGGATAATAAAATTGAATTAATTTTGACCTCCATGATTTATTTATTTGTGAATTCTTTTGGAGAAATTCTCCCCACGGGACGGTCAAAAGTTAGCTTTCACATGAATGGATTCCAAATGGATGATTGTGGATTATTACTAGTGGCGACGATGACCCTCCCCACGAGGCTCGTTCAAAGCAAAATAAGAATTTTGTATTTAATCATGGTTATTACTTAGGTATAAAATTGATATGCATATACTTCCCCGAAGTCCCTATCAATTTTATATTGGTCAAGTGGGAGCCAACTATTAATCTGGATATTAAAGGTTTAATAATTGTTCTTGTTTGTAACCTGCTTGAATGTGTTTAAATAATGACCCACCCCACGTGGCTTATTTAAACTATTTTGAGATGTTGACTGATGCATGTTCATATTTTTTTGAGATTTTAATATGAAACATGTGATCGAATTTCGTGATATATTTGTGCTTATGCATATTATTATTTATTTTCAGTTCATCATGTCGCAACTTTTTAATCCACTGTTATATACACTCAAAGAACACCAATTAACTGGTGACAACTTTGGAAACGAAATATGAGTTTTGTCCTACCTGCACAAGAACATCATTGGGTTCTTGATGTACCCAAGCCCCGTAAGCCTACTGATGAATCAGCTAATGCGGAAAGACACTTGTATAATATTTGGGAGCAGGCCAATGAACCCATGAAACGTATAATCTTGACTTCAATGTCTGACGATTTGAGACACATTCATGAAGGTGTTGAGTCTGCTGCAGAAATTATGCAAAGTCTTGAAGAAATGTTTTTAACAAAAGACCTCATGATCAATCAGTTTAAAAATGACGACGTGGCTAGGCTAAAGATGGCTGAGGGAACACCCGTAAGGGAGCGTGTTCTCAGAATTAAACGCCATTTTGAAAAATTGGCTTATCTCGATACTAAGTATTGTGATGAGGCCCAAATCGAATTTCTTTTGCTAACTCTTCCAAGGTGCTTCGACGGGTTTTACTGTAGTTTTGTGATGAGTGATCACATGTTTACTATGGACATTCTACAAGAAGCCTTGGAGAAAATAGAGAACCATTTAGGAAAGAAAGACGAAGCTTTGGTGACCAAAAGTCTTTTCTCAAGATCTAGGCCAATGGAAGGCAAGACTCAAGAAAAGGAAAGTGGTCAGAACCAAAGCAAACTCATCACTAAGAAAAGTGAGAAAAAGACAGCTAGCTGGTTGGGTGTCAAGAAAATACCAAAAGAAAAATGTTTCAACTACGGTGAGAAAGGGCATAGGAGGTCAGTCTGTTCCAATCCCAAAAGGAGAGGAAAGAAATGTAATTCTCACGCACTAGTTGTTGAAACTTGCTTAGCGGCGTATGCCTCCCATTTTTGGGTAGTGGATACGGGGTCCACTGATCATGTTTGTTTCACTTTACAGGGGTTCAAGCGGACCCGACAACTTAGTGACAATGAGATCCTCATCACACTGGGCAATGCTACGAGAGTGGCAGCTGAAGCAGTGGGAGAAGTGCACCTGTCTTTTGAAGACAGAGTTTTAATTTTAAGAGATGTTCTTTACGTTTCGAATTTTAGAAAGAATTTAATTTCAGTTTCTAAACTTTATCTTGATGGATATTCGGTTGCTTTTAATAAATTTGTTACCATTTCTCTTTATGATAAATGTATCTGTCATGGAACGTTATCGAATAATCTCTATACAATTAACTGTGCACACCACTCACAAAATGCATCCTATAACACATCAACTGTTTTCGAGAAAAGAAAATGTTCATAAGACGTGAACGAGACACTTCTATGGCATCTATGATTGGGACATATAAATCCAAAGAGGATCCAAAGGTTGGTGAAAGACGGTTCACTGGAGTTTCTCCAAGTTGAACCTATTCCAACCTGCGAATCATGTTTGGAGGGTAAAATGACCAAGAGGGCATTTGGAGCCAAGGGGAATAGAGCCAAAGAAGTGTTAGAAATCGTTCACACAGATGTATGTGTTCCAATGTCAACCAAAGCAAGAGGAGATTATGAGTATTTCGTCACTTTTATTGATGACTACTCAAGGTACGGTTATATTTTCCTTATGAAGCATAAATCTGAGACCTTTGAGAAATTCAAAGAATTTAAAGCTTAAGCAGAGAATCATAGGGAAAAACGTATCAAGTCTCTACGATCTGATCGTGGAGGCGAATACCTCAGCGATGAGTTTTTGCACTACTTGTCTGATAAAGGGATTGCATCCCAGCTAACTGCACCCGGAACCCCTCAACAAAACGGGGTTGCAGAGCGAAGAAACAGAACTCTTTTGGAAATGGTTAGATCTATGATGAGTTATGCGGATCTTCCCAAGTCGTTCTGGGGTCATGCCTTGGAAACAAAAACCTACATTCTGAACTTGGTGCCATCTTAATCGGTTCCCAAAACTCCCAAAGAATTATGGATGGGGCGCAAGCCCAGTTTGAGACACATGAAGATTTGGGGGTGTTCGGCCTACGTGTTGGACAAGGAAGCCGAAAAATTGGATCCTCGATCAGAATTAAGGTTGTTTGTAGGATACCCCGAGGGAACAAAAGGGTGTATGTTCTATGGTCCCGAAGATCAAAAGGTGGTAATAAGCACCCACTTTAGATTTTTGGAAGAAGACTATATGAACGAAAGAAGACCCAAAAGTGAGATTACCTTAAATGAGCCAAGGGGGCTAAACTCAATGCCAACTGTACAAGATGACATACCAAACGACACACTTACACAACCGGAACCTCATCATAGTGGGAGGGTTATGAGATAGCCCGAGAGATTCATGGGGATAGGAGAGTCCTCGGACTTGATTCCCCGGACAAGACGAATCCGACCCATGGACATATGACGAGGCAATCCAAGACAAGGATGCAGTTTCTTGGCAAACAGCAATGAAAGCCGAAATGGGTTCTATGGATCATAACAGAGTGTGGGAGCTAGTCGAACCACTTAATGAGGTCAAACCCATTGGTTGCAAGTGGGTGTACAAGAGAAAAAGAGGACCGGACGGGAAGGTGGAAACCTTCGAGGCAAGGCTTGTGGCGAAAGGTTATACTCAGAAAGAAGGGATCGACTATGAGGAAACTTTTTTCGCCCCAGAGCCATGCTCAAGTCCATCCGAATTCTCTTATCGATTCTTTGTGCATCTCGACTTTGAAATCTGGCAAATGGATGTCAAGACAGCTTTCCTTAACGGAAGTCTTGATGAAGAGATCTATATGCAACAACCCCAAGGCTTCATTGAAAAAGGTCAAGAACACCTAGTTTGTAAGCTCATGAAGTCCATTTACGGACTCAAACAGGCATCCAGAGCTTGGAACCAATGTTTTGATCATGTTATAAAGTCTTATGGGTTTGATCAAAATGAGTTCGAAAGTTGTGTGTACAAAAAGCGCGGTCGGAATCGCATTGGTATTCTTAGTACTATACGTAGATGACATTCGATCATCGGGAACGATGTAAAGGTGTTATCGACGAAGGGCATGGCTTTCAAAAAATAGTTTGATATGAAGGACTTAGGGAAGTTCGCACACATCCTTCGGATCAAGATCACTTTCGAGATCGCAAGAAAATGATGATAGGCTTATCGCAAGCTTCATACATAGACATCGCCTTGAAACGATTCAAAGATGCAGATTCCAAGAAATGCTTCGTACCTTTCAGACATGGAATCCATCTATCCAAGAAAATGTGCCCTAAGACAGAAAAGAAGATAGATGACATGAGAGACATTCCATATGCTTCGGCCGTCGGAAGCCTTATGTATGCAATGTCGGTACGAGACCGGATATCCGCTTTGCCGTTGGCATGGTGGCAAGATATCAAAGTAACCCGGGAAAGAACATCGATTACGATTTAAAAACATTTCAAGTATCCGAAAAGAACTCGAGATAGAATGTTAATTTATCATCGATAGTCTAATCCCCGTCGGCCACACTCTAACTCGGATTTCCAATCGGACATAGATTCCAGAAAATCTACCTCCCAGAGTGTGTGTTTTGCATGGGGGAGGAGCCATGACATGGAGAAGCAGAAGCGTAAATGCGTCGCAGATTCTACCATGGAAGTTAATATTACCGCTTATGAGGCAAATGAAAAGAAGCGGTTTGGCTCAAGAACTTCCTAGTGAACTTGGATGTAGTTCCGAATTTGCCTAGCAGAATCCCTATTTATTGTGACAATGCCGGAGCAGTTGCAAATTCAAGGGAACCAAGAGCCCACAAGGCAAGCAAACACATTGAAAGGAAATACCATCTTATACGAGATATCGTTAAGAGAGGAGATATAGAGGTGGGGCAAAGATAGCGTCGGGAAGACAACCCAGCGAGATCCATTCACAAAGGGTCCGCCTCGTAATACATTCGAGAGACATGTGGAAGGAGTGGATGTCAAGACCGCCGTTAACTGCTTTGAGTATAAGTGGGAGAAATAATTAGGTTCGTAGGTGACATTAGATGTCACGACAGAACTACACGAGACATGTTGTAGTATACTTAAAATCAGACTTTGAGTATAAGTGGGAGATTATTGGGATTATACTGGAAAGTATGCTTTTACTTTGTATAATCAAAACTGAATTTCGAACTTATTTACTGAAATAAATTGTTTATCACTGATGCTTTAAATATCATCGAATGTTACATATATTTACTGCATAACTGTTCAATGAATAGTACGTGTTACATTGTAGTTAATTTAGTGATACTAGATCACAGTAGATTAAATTAACAGTCCCTTGTAACCAAAAGTACACCATTCACGACCTAGATGGAAATGAACAATTCATCGTGAAAGGTTGAAGTGTAAGGCTCAGATTGACTTGTCTTGACCAAGAGATTACACTAGTGCATGACCGATGTAATTTGAATAGGACCCACAGGAGGACAAATTCTTTGAATCGAACAAGGAAGAATTAGACCTCAGTGGTTCGTTATTTCTTAATCTTCGTCCCTTAAATAGGATCACTTGTGGTTGGTAACTATTGCTTTGACTTATCATGGGTAGAGAATCAACGAGATTCAATACTTTTTATCTTGGGCAATATTATTGGTCACATGCGATTGCTAAGATTTAATACGGAGAATCGTGTGCAAGCACGCTTTGTTCGACGCCCTCTTGGGAGGTTCATAAGCTTTATCATACCAAATCTTGCAAGTGGAACTAGTTTCCCAGATGGATAATAATGTTGAATCGATTTCTTAACTAAGGACAAAAGATATTAATTAATGGAAAGCTATTTCAATGGCTTGAATTAATTAATGGGCTAGATAATCTTAAACACGGGAAATAATAACCGGGAGCCATATTGACTGTAATATGGGTTAAGATGGATAGTGCAATTTTAAATATGTAGTGGGATTAATTAATATTTATGGGCTTGAATAATATTGTGGTTCAATATTGATAATTCAAGATCCATTGGAAGGTCCAATCTTAATTCTCCTAAAGGCCCCCTAAGTAGCCCAACATAAAGTCCAATAACTGAAAAAAGGTGTTTAAAAATAAAATAAATCTTGTTGCATATTTTTCCTATTTTTTTCGAAAATTATGGATTAAAAGGGGAGAAAGATTTTCTTTGAATTTTGTTATGGAATGAAGATATGTATTCTTGGAATACAAGATTATCTCATTAAATTCAAGAAATCTCCCACTTGGTTATCCATATAGTAAATTTCAAAAATTTTGAAATATAAAGGGCAAGAAAGATTTTCTTGATTTTCTTGAAAAGATATTATGAAAGATATGTATTTCTTGAAATACAAGAATATCTCATAAATTCAAGAAGATCCAAATCTTGGATTCTTGTTCCCTATATTTCAAAAATTCCATAACAAAGAGGAGTTGGGATTTTTGTGGAATATTTTAATTATGGAGAAAAGAATATATGAGATATATTCAAGATTTCTTGGAGATCAAGAAAAAGATTTTCCCATATTATTTTATCCCAAATTTTCGACCACCACACCTCTATAAATAGGGGATGAGTGTTTCATCCCCAAGTACAATTCCATGTGCTGGAAAAATTAGTAAATCCACAAAGGTGGTGCAACAAAGTTTATTTTCCTTTTGTTAATTGTTCACGAGCATCCTATCACCGGATTGTCGAGCAAGGATTTAGGGAATACTTGGGAAGGTTTTTTGGTGTGTCTAATCAACAAGACCATTGCCACTCAAAGAGGTACGTTCACGTAAACCCGTAGAAATTCTGCATGCCTAGGATTTACGTGAATTGATTATATGCATGATTTGTTGTTGAATTATTATTTGAATTAATATAGGATTAATTCATGCTAGTAATAATTATCAGAATTAAATTTGTATTTAAATATTTTTCCCGAATAGATCCGTGCAATTAATTCCCCAACGATTACTTGTCAAATGATTATTGGTCTTCCATTTCTTTATAAGATTTATCCTCTTACATTTATTAATGAAAGAGGAATTACAGGTACGTATAACGGTAAGCCTATTACTTTCAGATTTATAACTAAACCTACCCATAAGGTTCTTAATTTGATCCAAGACCAAATTGATCATAAAAATTGTCAGATTAATTTTCTTAAAGAAGAATTAAATTCTTTAACTATTGAAGATAGATTAAAAAATTCTAAGCTTCAAGATAAGATAAAACTTTTGTATAATAAGTTCTCTCTGGATATTTGCAATGAGCTTCCTAATGCTTTTTGGGATTTAAAGAAACATATTGTTTCTCTTCCTTATGAGGAAGATTTTAAAGACAATAAAATCCCGACTAAGTCTAGACCTTGTCAGATGAATTCTGAGTATTTAGAGTTATGTAAGAAGGAAATATCTTCCCTATTACAGAAGAAGATTATTACTCCTTCCAAGTCCCCCTGGTCTTGTACAACGTTTTATGTTAATAACCATTCTGAACAGGAGCGCGGAGTTCCTAGATTGGTTATTAACTATAAACCTCTTAATAAAGTTCTAAAATGGATTAGGCACCCTATTCCTAATAAAAAGATCTTCTTGAAAGATTAGTCAATGCTCTTGTATTTTCAAAATTTGATTTAAAATCAGGATTTTGGCAAATACAGATCGACCAAGCAGACAGATATAAAACTGCTTTCAATGTTTCTTTCGGCCATTACGAATGGACTGTTATGCCTTTAGGCTTAAAGAATGCTCCTTCAGAATTTCAACAAATTATGAATGATATTTTTTATCCTTATAGTGATTTTATCATTGTTTATATAGATGATATTCTTGTGTTTTCTAAAGATTTAGAAATACATTTTAAACATCTTGATATGTTTAAAAATTTAATACCTTCATTTGCTCGTCAACAATTTCCAAGTGAATTATACAAGTAAAAACCTATTGGATTACATCCAAACTACAATTTGTGCTCTCAAGCATAAATACAATTGATCCCTAATCAAATTTTAATTTAAATAAACAATCAAGGGATCCAAAATTATGGATAAATATTTATAATAGCTCATGTATTATTAAATAAATTAATCCATAAAATTATCCAGCCTAAAATTCAATCAATTTGGCCAAACATGAATTAATGGCGGGGTCCGGTTATTGGCACCCCCAATTAGTAAATAAACTCATTAAGATTAGAAAAAGACAGACACTGCCCTTTGTAAAACAATCATTCTCAATAATCTTAGAGAATGTAAGGAAATTAAAAATCCTACCATTTCTTTCAATTTGAAATGGAACATGTGGAAGGTAAACAAATTTTTATGTTCCTCCAGAAATGATCTTATAATCACGTTCAATAACAGATACATGGTTTATATAAAAAGTTTTAATAAACCAAGGAACATAATAAGTAATTTCATTATGATGTTCACAGAATTTATAAAAACTGTCCACAAAGTAATTTAAATAATCTTTTAAAAATTATTTAAAATACCAAATTCTAAAATTATCCCATTTAGGATATATATATATATATATATATATATATTCCTATTTGACCTCGTGTCATTCTATAACTTTGAAGTCATTTTGGATAATAAATGAGATCCTCTCTTCTGCCCCTGGACGTAGCTAACACATGTGTTAGTGAATCACGTAAAGTTTTCTGCCGATTTATTTTTCGTTCGTTTATATCTTTCTCGCATTAGTTATAACAAGTTGTATGATTTTTGTAAAAAAAGATAAGGTTCAAAGCTTCCATTATTCACAAATTAGATGCCCTTTTGATTTTCATATTGCATGTGAAATTGGTGAAGAAATCACCCTGTGATATCTCTGTATTTTGAAGTGGAGAAGAAAAGAGAGCTTGAGGGAATTATCAATTTCCTGTAACGTGAATCGTCAGAGCCTTTTCAAAAGCAGAAACAAATCCCTTTAATATCAAAACAACCTTCCTCAATGGCAACATTGATAAGGAGGTGTTTATGACTCAACCGGAAGGTTTTGTATCTAAGCTAAAATCTAATCTTGTGTGCAAGCTTAAACGGTCCATTTATGGACTGAAGCAAGTTTATAGGAGTTGGAATATCCGATTTGATGAAGCTGTCAAATCGTTTGAATTCATCAGAAATTCGAAAGATCCATGTGTTTATTCTAAACACAGTGAGAGAAATATTGTTTTCATAGTTGTGTATGTCGATGACATATTAATTATGGGAAACAATATCCCTCTTATGCAGTCGATAAAAGATTGGCTATCAAGGACCGTCATGATGAAGGATCTTGGTGACGCCTGCTACATCTTAGGGATCAAGATCCACAAGGATAGATCCAAGAAGATGTTGGGGCTGTCACAGTCAACCTACGTAGATAAGGTGTTGAATCGATTTGCGATGGAGAACTCTAAGAGAGGTTCTCTACCGGCATGTCATGGGATAAAGCTGTCTAAGAAGGATTGTCCTTCCATAGACGCTGATATCCGGCGCATGAAGGATATACCATCCGCATTTGCAATTGACTCCATCGTGTACATCATGACGTGCACTAGACCAGATGTGGCCTTCGCTGTCAGCACCGCTGGTAGATACCAGCAGAATCAGGGTGAACCTCATTGGATTGCTGTCAAGAACATTCTTAAGTACCTCAGATGTACCAAAGATTATTTCTTGGTCTATGGATCAATAATTGTTTGGGTAGGCGGCGCTCAATAATTGTCGGTCCGTATTAATTATTTGGGTAGACGGCGCCCATATAAGTGTTAGTCCGTATAAAATCATGTTTGGGTAGGCGGCGCCCAATAATTGCTCAAATGTGATGTAGATTAACATGTTGGATCTCGATTAAGCAATTAATACCCCGCCTTTAAAAAATTCCTCACCAAAATATGATTTTCATTAAGTTGAACGATGCCTTCCATCAAAATTAAAGGTAAACCGGAGATTTCGTTCCAATGAGTATTTAAGGCCCAAGTCTTTTGCTCGGATCTACATCTAACGGGACCTTTATAGGGACACATAGTGTCGCCGCTGATGGTTGTAAATCAACTTGACTTTATTTCACCAGCCCAAGTAGGGAAATGAAAGTCAAGGGGCATCTGATTGAACTAGGTTCAATCAACTAGGAGTTGCAGGTTTTGCAATTGGTTTGGAGACCTACCAGTTCTGCTATCATAGTAATCAGCCCAAGCAGATATTATGATAGTAGGAATGTGGATCCTAGTCCATTATGATTTATATTAGATATAAATTCGTATTCTTCCGATGAGGTAGTTGAATATGTGAAAATAATGGAAACAAAATAAATTTGAAAGGCCATGTTTATTTTGATTGCTAAATATTGATCATAGGAATTATGTGTTTTAATTCCCATTTTATTTTATTTATCTAGGATTGTTGAAATGAATAACTTATCCTTGAGAAGCGTTTTGGAAACGAACAAATTGGCTGGGCCAAATTTTCTCGACTGGCACCGAAACGTGCGTTTGGTGCTTAGGTAAGAAAAGATTGAGTACGTCTTGGACACGTCAATCCCTGCTACCCCGGAGGCTAGTACGGAAGAAGCCGAGACGTTTGACGCCGAGGCTCAGAAGAAGCATCAAGAGGATGCTTCCCAGGCTCAGTGTGTTATGCTACTCGGGATGACTCCCGAGTTGCAAAGGCAGCATGAGAAGATGTTCCCCTTTGAGATGATTAAGCATCTGAAGGATCTCTTTGATTCTGAATCTCGTTCCGAGATTTATGAAGTGATGAGAGATCTGTTTAGATGTTGATTGTCTGAGGGTGGGAAGGTTTCTCCTCATGTGTTGAAGATGATTGGGCTAATCGAAAAACTTGGTCGTCTGGGCATTGAGCTCAAGACCAACGTTGTTGTTTACGCCATTCTTCAGTCGCTTCCCGATTCATATTCGAGTTTCATGGTAAACTTTAATATGAATAAGACGGAATCGACTATGCCCGAGCTGCATAACATGCTAAAGACTTTTGAGTCTTCCACTACTAAGGAAAAACCCGTGCTCATGGTGAGTGCCTCTACTTCTTCTGCTCCGAAAGGAAAGAAGAAGCGAAGGGGCAAGGCAAAGAAAGGCTCCAAGCTAAGCTTCCTTAAGCCCAAAGGTGGAATTCAAAATAAGGAGAGGGTGGACAAGGATTTATGCCTCCACTGCAAGCAGAAGGTGCATTGGAAGAAGGATTGTAAGGTTCTAGCAGCTGAAAAGAAGACACAAGGTGTCTCAGCCACTGGAACATGTATGTTTGTTATTGAGATAAACATGTCCACAAATGATACTAACTGCTGGGTATTAGATACCGGTTGTGGCTCACACATTTGTACAAATGTGCAAGGTCTCAAGGATAGCAGGGCAGTTAGGCCGAGTGAAGTTGCCCTACACGTTGGGAATGACGCAAGAGTTGCTGCTGAACATGTTGGCGTTTACGTTTTAGATTTACCCTCTGGTTTTAGACTTGAATTGAATAATTGTTATTTTTTTCCTTCTATTACCCGCAACATTATTTCTATTCCGATGTTGGATATTGAAGGTTTTTCCTTCCATTTTGCAAACAATAATTGTTATTTTTCGCTTAATGGTGATGTGTATGGAAATGCTCCTTTATCTAATGGTTTATACTTGTTGCATTATGGATATAATGTTCTTAATATACAAAACAAACGACTCAAACTTAGTAATCATGAAAACCCGACTTACTTGTGGCATTGTAGGCTTGGTCATGCAAATGAGAATAGAATTGAAAGGTTAAGAAAGTTAGACTACTTAATCCCATTCGACTTTGAGTCTTATGGAAATTGTGAATCTTGTCTCAAGGGCAAAATGACCAACAAACCCTTCTCTGGGAAAGGGGTTCGTGCCAAAGAAGTTCTAGAGTTGATCCACAGTGATGTTTGTGGACCATTGCTCACTCTAGCTAGGGGTCACTTCGCCTACTTCATCACTTTTACTGACGATTTCTCAAGATATGGATATGTGTATCTTATGAAGCACAAATCTGAATCTTTTGAGAAATTCAAGGAGTTCAAAGCTGAAGTAGATAAGCAGCTTGGTAAGAGTATCAAGACTCTTTGATCGGATCGAGGAGGTGAATACCTTAGCCATAAGTGCATGGATTACTTAAAGTTACATGGAATCCAATCACAATGGACTCCTCCCGGAACACCGCAAATGAACGGAGTGTCCGAGAGGAGAAACCGAACCTTATTAGATATGGTAAGGTCCATGATGAGTTTTTTCTCCCTTCCTACATTCTTATGGGGATGCGCGTTACAAACCTCAATCTACATTCTGAATAGGATTCCATCCAAATCAGTTGAGCATACACCACATGAATTATGGTGTGGCAAGAAGCCAACTTTTTCACATATCAAAACGTGGGTTGCCCCACAATTGTGAAAAAGATGCTCACTGATAAGTTGGAGTCCAACGGTGAAAAGGGTTACCTTGCGGGACATCCTAAGGAAACGAGAGGATATTATTTCTATCTACCTGAGAAACAAACAATAATTATTTCTAGGCAGGCCAGGTTCCTCGAAGAAGACTATGTCTTTAAGGAACAAGGCCGTAAGATGATAGAACTTGAAGAAATTCAAGAACCACAGGATAACCAAGAGACTGATATCTTGTCAAAGAAACGTGACAAAGAATCAGTGGGAGCATTCAGCAGCTCTCATGGTGGAAGTTTATCACTTAATGATCCTCTTTTAGCCAGTGGGAGCGTAATTGGAGTTGCATTGCCTTCACAACAAACTCCAAGTGGGCTGAATGAGAACAACATAGTTCAAACTCCCGCCCAAGAGACATCTGAAAGTGTTGCTCTTGAGGACTCTCCGATCATTGATGAAATCGATGCACCACAAAATTTTCACGATCAGAATGTACAACCTGCACAACCACAGCTCCGTAAGTCCACTAGGATTCGTAATTAGCTCACTAGATATTATGATTTCCTCATAGAGGAACATGATGACGTGGAGATTCCGGATAAAGACGATCCCAGAACTTACACTGAGGCAACATTAGATGTTGACTCAGAGAAGTGGCATGAAGCCATGAAATCCAAGATCGACTCGATGTACACCAATCAAGGCTAGGTTGGTGGCAAAAGGTTATAGTCAACGCGAAGGCATTGACTATGATGAGACTTTCTCACCTGTTGCCAAAATCAAGTCCATTCGAATTTTACTTGCGGTAGCATCACATCTAGATTATGAGATTTGGCATATGGATGTCAAAACAACCTTCCTAAGCCAAAGTCTAATCTTGTGTCCAAGCTTAAACGGTCCATTTATGAATTAAAGCAAGCTTCTAGGAGTTGGAACATCCGATTTGATGAAGCTGTAAATCGTTTGACTTCATCAGAAATTCGGAAGATCCATGCATTTATCGTAAACGCAGTGGGAGAAATATTATTTTCATAGTTGTGTATGTCGATGACATACTGATTATGGGAAACAACATTCCTCTTATGCAGTCGGTTAAAGATTGGCTATCAAGGACCTTCATGATGAAGGATCTTGGTGAGGCCTGCTACATCTTAGGGATCAAGATCCATAGGGATAGATCCAAAAGGATGTTGGGGTTGTCACAGTCAACCTACGTAGATAAGGTGTTAAAGCGATTTGCGATGGAGAACTCTAAGAGAGGTTCTCTACCGGCATGTCATGGGATAAAGCTGTCTAAGAAGGATTGTCCTTCTACGGAAGCTGAAATCCGGCGCATGAAGGATATACCATATGCATATGCAATTGGCTCTATCATATACGCCATGACTTGCACAAGACCAGATGTGGCCTTCGCTGTTAGCACCACTGGTAGATACCAACAGAATCCAGGTGAACCTCACTGGATTGCTGTCAAGAAAATCCTTAAGTACCTTAAACGTACCAAAGATTGCTTCTTGGTCTACGGAGGACAGTCAGAGCTGGTTGCAACTGGCTATGCTGATGTAAGTTTCCAATTCGACTGTGATGATTACAAATCACAGTCGGGCTATGTTTTCGTTCTCAATGGTGGGGCGGTAAGTTGGAATAGTTCCAAACAAGATACTACCGCAGACTCAACAACCGAAGCTGAGTACATTGCTGCGGCAGAAGCTGCCAAAGAAGCTGTCTGGATAAAACAGTTCTTAAGTGAACTAGGGGTAGTTCCGAGTGCCAGCATTCCAATAAATTTATATTGTGACAATACTGGTGCGATTGCGCAAGCTAAGGAACCGAGATCCAATAACAGAAACAAGCATGTACCGAGGCGTTATCACTTGATAAGAGAGATAGTCGCTAGAGGAGAGATAGAATTAAAACCTGTCCCCACGGAGGATAACCTGGCTGATCCTTTCACCAAGGCTTTGAGTGTTCATGTACACACTAGACATTTTGATGATCTAGGGGTTAGAGATGTAGGTGATTGGCTCAAATTCAAGTGGGAGATTGTTAGTGTTAGTGTCCTAGAGACAATCCATTATAAGGACATAATGCTCAGATAATATTCAGTATTGATTTAATATTATTTTTTAATTTAATATTAAATATATGGCGTTGCACCTATTAGAATATTATGTTTTATTGTTTGCATTTGTTCCTATTTGTGTTCCCTTGAGTCACTGCTGTCATTGAGTGTGTGAGAACTCAGATGACCTAAGCATGATTCTCAAATGGCCCCAATCGAGGATCATCAAGAATGGGATATTGATGATACAATGGAGATTGTTGTGCGATCTGCATCATACTCTTTGAGAGTGTAGTAAGATCTCACTTACTACGAGATACTAGATATCTCATGATGGATGCACAAATACCTTAGAGGATATTGGTATACCCATCCGAGAAACCGTTTGATGTAGTTCCACTATATGTGTCTACGGGTGTCTCGGTTAGTGGGAGCGATGCGATACTCCTTTGAGTTGAGGTCAATACGCAAGACATATGTGGGATGATGAACTTTGACCATGACCGACGCTTGCACCCTAACCATGGGTAGATATGACTTGGATTGGGTTCATCACGAAGTGCATGTGCGTGGTAGTTGAGCCAAGAAAAGGATTTATTCCTCAAATTGGATTTAGAGAGAATACTCATCTTCTCATCCTAATTGGATCAAAGTCATTGGTCAATGCATGTCAACTTGGACTTTGTGACAAGTGTGACATAAGTGATCAATTAGTGATTAGAGCTAAATTGATTAAGTTATTTGAATAGACACTAAATCATGTTCAAGACTTAATCGAGTATTCGCGAAAGAAATGAGGAAATCGTAATAACCCATGTTTCAATTACAGGTAGTGTCACATTTCCTCGCAACGTACTTTATATATTGAGAATGTCTGATTTATTGTCTAGGGTTCAATTAAGACCGTTAGTTTGACTAATCGCTCGATATATGAGGGCCCATGGGTCACACAACAAGTAATGGTTGTTTATTAATTATAGTTGGTTGATTAAATGTTAAATTGGATTTAATATTTAATTTATGGAGAAGTAATTAATAATAGATTAATTTGGAATTAATTATTATTAATATTTAATTAAATTAGATTTAATTAAATAAGAATTCTCAATAATAATATTTGGAATATTATTGTAGGATTTAATATATATGGAAATAAATCGTAGAGATTTTTCATATATTGGATCTAAATCCGTAGAGATTTATATGTGGGAAATATATATCTGAGAGATTTATTTTATTAGGGATTTTTTCCAATAAAGGTTAGCTTAAGTTTTAAGCTGGGTCTCTCCTATATATATGAGCTCTTGGGAATTCATATTACGTGAGTTTATATTTTCTCCATAAAATCTCGAATTTAGAATTTTCCTAGCAAATTCATCTCGGGATTCAACACTGGCAGATCTGTGCAGATTAGTAAACGACTGTTACTTGGATACCGTTGTGGAGGAATCCGTGTACGAATTGCTTTAAGAATTCCGTTTATGTTTACTCATATTTAATTATGCAATTAACTGTTCGTTGTTGGTGAACTCTAATTTCCGCTGCGCATGTATTACGTGTTTACGGGCCTCTAAATTTCAACAACGTTTACCGTAAACACAACAGGAAGAATATTGTCTTCATAATCGTGTGTGTCGATGACATATTGATGTTGGGAAACAATATCTCGTTAACGCAGTCAATTAAAGATTGGTTGTCAAAGATCTTCATGATGAAGGATCTTGGTGAAGCCTTCTACATCCTAGGGATCAAGATCCATAGTGGGGCTATCACAGTCCACCTATGTAGATAAGGTGTTGAAGCATTTTGCGATGGATACCTCTAAGAGAGGGTCTCTACCGGCAAATCATGGGATAAAACTGTCAAAGAAGGATTGTCCTTCTAGTGGAGCTTGTTGGAATTTAGAGGCACGTAAACACGTAATACATGCGCAGCGGACATTAAAGTTCACCAACAACGAACAGTTAATTGCATAATTAAATACGAGTAAACGTAAATAGAATTCTTGCAGCAATTCGTACACGGATTCCTCCACTATGATATCAACGTAACAGTCGTTTACTAATCTGCACAGATCTGCCAGAGTTGAATCCCCGAGATGAATTTGTTAGGAAAGTTCTAACTTAGAGATTTTATGGAGAAAAATATTAACTCACGTAATATGAATTCCCAAGAGCTCATATATATAGGAGAGACCCAACTTAAATCTTAAGCTAACCTTTATTAGGAAAAATCCTTAATAAAATAAATCTCTTAGATTTATTTCCACATATAAATCTCTACGGATTTAAATCCCATATATAAAAAATCTCTACGATTTATTTCCATATATATTAAATCCTACAATAATATTCCAAATATTATTATTGAGAATTCTTATTTAATTAAATATTAATAATAATTAATTCTAAATTAATCTATTATTAATTACTTCTCCATAAATTAAATATTAAATCAAATTTAACATTTAATCAACCAACTATAATTAGTAAACAACCATTACTTGTTGTGTGACCCATAGGCCCTCATATATCGAGCGATTAGTCAAGCTAACAGTCTTAATGGAACCCTAGACAATAAATCAGACATTCTCAACATATAAGGTACGTTGCGAGGAAATGTGCAACTACCTGTAATTGAAACATGGGCTATTACTATTTCCTCCTTTCATTCGCGAATACTCGATTAAGACTTGAACATGATGAAGTGTCTATTCAAATAACTTAATCAATTTATCTCTAATCACTAATTGATCACTTATTTCACACTTGGCCACAAAGTCCAAGTTGACGTGCATTGGCCAATGACTTTGATCCAATTATGATGAGAAGATGAGTATTCTCTCTAAATCCACTTTGAGGAATGAATCTTATTCTTGGCTCAACTACCACGCACATGTACTTCGTGATGAACCCAATCCAAGCCATATCTACCCATGATTAGGGTGCAAGTGTCGGTCATGGTTAAATTTCATCGTCCCACACATGTCGTGCGTATTGACCTCAAGTCAAAGGAGTATCACATCGCTCCCACTAACCGAGACACCCGTAGACACATATAGTGAAAATACATCAAACGGTTTCTCGGATGGGTATACCAATACCCTCTAAGGTATTTGTGCATCCATCATGAGATACCTAGTATCTCGTAGTAAGTGAGATCTTACTACACTCTTTAAGAGTTTGATGCAGACCGCACACCAATCTCTATTGTATCATCAATATCCCATTCTTGATGATCCTTGATCGGGGCTATTTGAGAATCATGCTTAAGTCATCTGAGTGCTCACAACCTCAATGACTCATGGGAACACTTGCATGAATAAATGCAAACAATCAAACATAATATTCAAACAAGTGTATTGCCATAATTAATATTAAGTGAACTATAATATTAAATCAAACTGAATATCATCGAGTATTATGTCCTTACAATAGATTGTCTCTAGGACACTAACACTAACAATCTCCCACTTGGACTAGAGTCAATCACCTACATGTCTAACCCCTAGACCATCAAATGTTTAGTGTGTACATGAACATTCAGTGTTTTGGTGAAATGATCTTCCAAATAAATATGTGGGAATACATTTTAATTTCATTTCTCCTATCCTTATGATCTCTCGGATCAAATGATAAGTCTAGATACATGCTTGTTTCTGTTTGCTGATCTCGGTTCCTTTGCTTGAGCATTCGCACCAACGTTGTCTTAATACAACTTTATTAGACAACTGACACTCGGAACTACCCCTAGTTCTCTTTAAGAACTATAAAATCCAGACTGCCTCCTTGAGGCTTCTGATACAGCAATGTACTCAACTTCGGTTGTTGAATCTGCAGTCCTTTTGCTTGGAACTATTCCAACTGACCGCCTCATTATTGAGAGTGAAACGTAAACTGACTGTGATTTGTAATCATCACAGTCGGATTGGAAACTTGTGTCAGCTTAACCAGTCACTACTAGTTCTGACTGTCCACCATAGACAAGGAAACATTCTTTAGTTCGTCTAAGATACTTTAGAATGATCTTGACAGCAATCCAGTGAGACTCACCCGGATTCTGTTGGTATCTACAAGTGAGGTTGATAGTGTAGGCCACGTTTGGCCTAGTGCAAGTCATGTCGTACATGATTGACCCAATTGCATATGCATATGGGACATCTTTCATGTGCTTGATATCAGCTTCAACAGAAGGACAATCCTTCTTTGATAGCTTTATCCCATGATTTCCCGATAGAGATCCTCTCTTAGAGTTCTCCATCGCAAAACGATTCAACACCTTGTCTACATAGGTGGACTGTGACAGCCCCAACATCCTCTTGGATCTATCCTTGTGGATCTTAATCCCTAGGATTTAGCAGGCTTCACCAAGACCCTTCATCATGAAGGTCTTTAACAACAAATCTTTAACGGACTGCATTAACGGGATATTATTTTCTAAAATCAATATGTCATCGACATACACAATTATGAAAACAATATTCTTCCCATTGTGTTTACAATAAACGCAAGAATCTTCCAAATTTCTGATGAAGTCAAAAGGACTTGATAGCTTCATCAAATCGGATATTCCAACTCCTAGAAGCTTGCTTCAATCCATAAATGGATATCTTTAGCTTGCATACTAGGTTAGAATTTGACTTAGATGTAAAACCTTCCGGTTGAGTCATAAACACTTCCTTATCAATGTTTCCATTGAGGAAAGCTGTTTTGACACCCATCTGCCAAATCTCATAATCATAGTGTGCTGCTATCGTAAGTAAAATTTGAATGGACTTGATCTTTGCAACTGGTGAGAAGGTCTCGTCATAGTCAATGCCTTAGCGTTGACTATAACCCTTCGCCACCAACCTAGCTTTGTAGGTTTGTACTTTGTCATTTGCATCAGTCTTACGCTTGAAGACCCAATCGCAACATATGAGTCTAACCCCTTTAGGCAATTCAACCAAGTCTCAGACTTGATTGGTGTACATCGAGTCCATCTCGGATTTTATGGCTTCATGCCACTTCCCTGAATCAATATCTAATATTGCTTCTGAATAAGTATTAGGATCGTCCTTATCCGGTATGTCCATATTATCGAGTTCCTCCAAGAGGTAATCGTATCTAATGGGCGGATTACGATTCCTAATTGACTTACAGAGCTGTGGTTGTGCTGGCTGTACATTCTGATTGTGAAAATTTTGTGGTGCATCGATATCATCAATATCCGAAGAGTCCTCAAGAGCTACACTTTCAGATGCCTCTTGGGCGGGAGTTTTAACTATGTTATTCTCATTCAGCCCACTTGGAGGTTCTTGCACTGGCAAGCATACTCCAATTACACTCCCACTGGCTGAAAGACGATCACCTAGTGAAAGACTCCCACCGTAAAAGTTGCTGAATGCTCCCACTGATTCCTTGTCATGTTGCTTTGACAAAATATCAGTCTCTTTGTTAATTTGTGGTTCTTGAATTTCTTCAAGTTCTATCAGCTTACGACCTTGTTCCTTAAAGACATAGTCTTCTTCGAGGAACTTGGTCTGCCTAGAAGTAACCCTTTTCACCTTTGGATTCCAACTTGTCGGTAAGCATCCTTTTCACAATCGCGGGGCAACCCCATGTTTAATATGTGTAAAAGTTGGCTTCTTGCCACACCATAATTCATATGGTGTATGCTCAACCGATTTAGATGGAATCCTATTCAGAATGTGGATTGAGGTTTGTAACGCGTATCCCCATAAGAATGTCAGAAGAGAGGATAAGCTCATCACGGACCTCACCATGTCTAACAAGGTTCGGTTTCTCCTCTCGGACACACCGTTCATCTGAGGTGTTCCGGGAGGAGTCCATTGTGGCTTGATTCTTTTTAAACTTCAAGTAATCAATGAATTCATGGCTAAGGTATTCACCTACTCGATCTGATCGAAGAGTTTTGATACTCTTACCAAGTTACTTCTCTACTTCAACCTTAAACTCTTTGAATTTCTCAAAAGATTCGAATTTGTGTTTCATAAGATACACGTATCCGTATCTTGAGAAATTATCAATAAAAGTGATGAAGTATCCGAAGTGACCCCTAGCTAGAGTGGGCAATTGTCCACAAACATTGTTGTAGATCAACTCTAGAACTTCTTTGGCTTGCACCCCTTTCCCAGAAAATGGTCTGTTGATCATCTTGCCCATGAGATAAGATTCACAGTCAAATGGGGTTAAAAAGTTTAACTTTCTTAACCTTGTAATTCTTTTCTCGTTTACATAATCAAGTTCTGCAATGCCATAAGTAAGTCGGCGTTTTCATGATTACTAAGTTTGAGTCTTTTAATTTTGTATATTAAGAACATCATATCCATAAGGTAACAAATACATGTTGCGAGTAATAGAAAGAACTAGATGACAATCATTAAGTTCTAATCTAAAACCAAAGGGTAAGTCTAACACATAAGTCCCCACACGTTCAGTAGCAACTCTTGCTCCGTTTTCACGTGTAAGACGACTTTACCCGGCCTAAATGCCCTAAGACATATGAGCCCCTTCACATTCGTATAAATGTGTGAGTCATATCCGATATCTAATACCCAACAATTAGCGCTATTGGTGGATATGTTTATCTTAATAACAAACATACATGTTCTAGTGCCAGAAGCACCCAGTGCCTTCCTTTTAGCAACCAGAACCTTATAGTCCTTCTTCTAGTGTCATCTTCTACTTATAGTAGAGGCACACATCCTTGTCTACTCGCTCCTTCTTTTGAACACCATCTTAGTGATAGTGAAATCAAAAGTCTTGAGCACGTTGTGAAGCTCATACATGGTCGCATCCGTCTTATTCATATTGTAGTTCAAAATGAAGCTAAAATATGAATCCGAGAGCGACTGGAGGATAGCATAAATGAAAATGTTGGTCTTTTAGCTCAAAGCCTAAATTACCAAGTTTATCAATTAGGTCTATCATCTTAAGCTCATGAGGTGAAATCTTCTCTCCTTTAGCTAACCGGCATTTGAACAGATCTCTCATCACTTTAAATCTCAGAACGAGATTCAGAATCAAAGAGATCCTTCAGATGCTTGAGCATTTAGAAAGGACCCATTTTCTCATGTCGCCTTAAGCAATTCGGGAGTCATGCCGAGCAACATCACACACTGCGTCTGGGAAGCATCCTTTTGATGCTTATTCTGAGCTGCTACGTCAAACATAGTTGTCTCAAGAAACCAGCTGCAGGGGTACCAGGGATTGGTGTGTCCAACATGTACTCAATCTTTTCTTGCTTTAGCATCAAACACACATTTAGGTGCCAGTCCAGAAAATTTGGCCTAGCCAATTTGTTTGTTTCCAAAACACATCTCAATAACAGTTATACATTTCAACTAACCAAGAGAAATAAAATAAAATGGGAATTAAACACATAATTCCTATGATCAATATTCAGCAATCAAAATAAACATGGCCTTTCTTTAGTGTTTATTTTGTCTCCATTATTTTCACATACTCAACGACCTCATCGAAAGAGTACGAATTTATATCAGATATAAATTGTAATGGACTAGGATCCACATTCCTACTATTACAATATCTGCTTGGGCTGATTATTGCAATAGTATAACAGGTAGGTCTCCAAACCAATTGTAAAACTGCAACTCCTAGTTGATTGAACCTAGTTCAATCGGATGCTCCTTGACTTTCGTTTCTCTGCTTGGGCTGGTGAAACAAAGTCAAGTTGATTTACAACCATCAAGTGGTGACGCTTCGTGTCCTTATAAAAGTCCCGTTAGATGTAGATCTGAGCAAAAGACTTGGGCCTTAAATACTCATTGGAATGAAATCTCCGGTTTACTTTTAATTTTGATGGAAGACATCGTTCAAATTAATGAAAAACATATTTAGTGAGGAACATTTTGAAAGGTGGGGTATTAATTGCTTAATCGAGATCCATCATGTTAATCTATATCACATTCGAGCAATTATTGGGTGCCGCCTACCCAAACATGATTTTACACGGACTAACACTTATATGGGCGCCGTCTACCCAAACAACAAATACGGTCCGAATGTTATTGGGTGCCACCTACCCAAACAGTTATAATGCGGACTGTAAAGCGTTTAACGAATTAAATATAAAACAGTTAAATAGTGGAATTTAATAATTCCTTTTAATACGAACGTTAAAATCCAATTTTAATTCGATTTTAAATTATTAAAATCTTACGATTAATCCAATTAATCATTAAAATACAATCCAATTTTATTTCCATAAAGGTCCAACCTTTTAAATTCTAATTTCAAAAATTAAAATTTATTAAATTAAAATTTTGTTTAATTTCCGGGGCTCAGCTGCAATTTCCAAAATTGCACAAGAGGGTCCGTCTCTAAACGAGTTAGCAAAACAACCCTCCCACATCATCACCCTTCCAAACAGCTCCAATTCGTACAGTTTCAGTAATCCCAAAATTTCCAAACCCAAAACAATTCCAGTTTCATCAATCATCATCAAAAACCCGAATCATCAAATTTTGGAACACATGATAGCACATGAAACGAAGAACAGGGGAGCAAGTCCAACATCAGAAACGAAGCAGAGCCGAAAAGAAAAACCACGCGAATGGTTCGGCCTGATTCGCATCGGATGTGCAGTCCAGAACCGAGGGATCGTCGATTCCAAGTCTTGAGCGCGAGCGTTCTCACAGCGTCTATTGGGGTTATACTAATTTCCCAACAGCGTAGCCCTAGATGCACCTGTGCAACGCCATCGCCGCTAAATCGCTCCAAACGATTCAATCGAAGAACGAGCACCACCACCGCTAAACTAGAGGTAATTTATCATCGTGACGACTGCAAGGATGGTGAACCACCAATGGCGTCACGAATCGAGACGGGACGAGGGCTTAGCGGAGAATGGCGAAACAAATCGCAGAGCGAGATGAACAGGGAGGCGGACGAGGCGCGCCACCACCGCGCATCACGAAAGGGTCCGCACGGCCGTCGCCTACCGATGTGTCGTGGGCCTCCGCCGTGAGCCGAGTGGCATTGCGATTCCAGGAGGCGCGATTTAGGGTTTCAGAAACCCCCAAATTGAAAACAGCGGAGGGGACGAAGTGGACCGAAGACAAGTGGGTGGGTTTTATCAAATAAAGCCTATCCACAATGAATTAATACCAATTCATATGCCCAAAACATTAAACAAACAATTTCAATGGTGCGGTTGACGTCAAACTCGACCGCACCAATCATATTTAAAAAAACTTTTTAACATGATACAAATAACAATTAATTAATCTAGAGCTTGGAGTTCTGATACCACTGTTGGAATTTAGAGGCACGTAAACACGTAATACATGCGCATCGGAAATTAAAGTTCACCAACAACGAACAGTTAATTGCATAATTAAATATGAGTAAACGTAAACAGAATTCTTACAGCAATTCGTACACGGATTTCTCCACTATAGTATCCACGTAACCGTTGTTTACTAATCTGCACAGATCTGCCAGCGTTGAATCCCCGAGATGAATTTGCTAGGAAAATTCTAACTTAGAGATTTTATGGAGAAAAATATAAACTCACGTAATATGAATTCCCAAGAGCTCATATATATAGGAGAGACCCAGCTTAAATTTTAAGCTAACCTTTATTAGGAAAAATCCTTAATAAAATAAATCTCTTAGATTTATTTCCCACATATAAATCTCTACGGATTTAAATCTCATATATAAAAAATCTCTACGATTTATTTTCGTATATATTAAATCCTACAATAATATTCCAAATATTATTATTGAGAATTCTTATTTAATTAAATCTAATTTAATTAAATATTAATAATAATTAATTCCAAATTAATCTATTATTAATTACTTCTCCATAAATTAAATATTAAATCCAATTTAACATTTAATCAACCAACTATAATTAGTAAACAACCATTACTTGTTGTGTGACCCATAGGCCCTCATATATCAACCGATTAGTCAAACTAACGGTCTTAATTGAACCCTAGACAATAAATCACACATTATCAATGTATGAGGTATGTTGCGAGAAAATGTGCAACTACCTGTAACTGAAACATGGGCTATTACGATTTCCTCCTTTCATTCGCGAATACTCGATTAAGCCTTGAACATGATGAAGTGTCTATTCAAATAACTTAATCAATTTATCTCTACTCACTAATTGATCACTTATGTCACACTTGGCCACAAAGTCCAAGTTGACGTGCATTGGCCAATGACTTTGATCCCATTATGATGAGAAGATGAGTATTCTCTCTAAATCCACTTTGAGGAATGAATCCTATTCTTAGCTCAACTACCACGCACATGTACTTCGTGATGAACCTAATCCAAGCCATATCTACCCATGGTTAGGGTGCAAGCGTAGGTCATGGTCAAAGTTCATCATCCCACACATGTCGTGCGTATTGACCTCAAGTCAAAGGAGTATCGCATCGCTCCCGTAGACACATATAGTGGAAATACATCAAACGATTTTGCGGATGAGTATACCAATACCCTCTAAGGTATTTGTGCATCCATCAAGAGATACCTAGTATCTAGTAGTAAGTGAGATCTTACTACACTCTCTAAGATTATGATGCAGATCGCAAACCAATCACCATTGTATCATCAATATCCCATTCTTGATGATCCTTGATCGGGGCTATTTGAGAATCATGCTTAAGTCATCTGAGTTCTCACAACCTTAATGACAACAATGACTCATGAGAACACTTGCATGAATAAATGCAAACAATCAAACATAATATTCAAACAAGTGTGTTACCATAATTAATATTAAGTGAACTATAATATTAAATCAAACTGAATATCATCGCGTATTATGTCCTTACAATAGATTTTCTCTAGGACACTAACACTAACAAAGCTAACATCAAGCACATGAAAATGTCCCATATGCATCTGCAATTGGGTCAATCATTTACGCAATGACTTGCACTAGGCCTGATGTGGCCTACGCTGTCAGCATCACTGGTAGATACCAACAGAATCTGAGTGAATCTCACTGGATTGCTGTCAAGAACATTCTGAAGTGTCTTAGACGAACTAAAGAATGTTTCCTTGTCTACGGTGGGCTATCAGAACTAGTAGTAACTGGTTACGTTGACGCAAGTTTCCAATCTGACTCTGATGATTACAAATCACAGTCAGGTTATGTTTTCACTCTTAATGGTGGGGCGGTCAGTTGGAATAGTTCCAAGCAAGAAATGACCGCAGATTCAACAACCGAAGCTGAGTATATTGTTGTATCAAAAACCTCAAGGAGGCTGTCTGAATTTTATAGTTATTGAGAGAACTAGGGGTAGTTCCGAGTGCCAGTTGTCCAATAAAGTTATATTGAGACAACGCTGGTGTGGTTGTGCAAGAAAAGGAACCGAGATCAACAAACAGAAGCAAGAATGTACCTAGGCTTATAATTTGATCTGAGAGATCATAACGATAGGAGAAATAGAGTTAGAACGTGTTCCCACATAAGATAATTTGTCAGATCCTTTCACCAAAACACAGAGTGTTCATGTACACACTAGACATTTGATGGTCTAGGAGTTAGACATGTAGGAGATTGACTCTAGCCCAAGTGGGAGATTGCTAATATTAGTGTCATAGAGACAATCACTTGTAAGGACATAATACTCGATGATATTCAGATTGATTTAATATTATAGTTCATTTAATATTAAAGTATGACAATACACTTGTTTGAATATTATGTTTGATTATTTACATTTATTCATGTAAGTGTTCCCACGAACCAATGTTGTCATTGAGGATGTGAGACCTCAGATGACTTAAGCATGGTTCTCAAACCCCAATCAAGGATCATCAAGAATGGAATATTGATGATGCATTTGAGATTAGTGTGCGATCTTCATCATACTCTTAGTGAGTGTAGTAGTGCTCACTTACTACGAGATACTAGGTATCTCATGATGGATGCACAGATACCTTAGAGAGTATTGATATACCCATTCGAGAAACCGTTTGATGTTACTCCACTTAAGTGTCTACGGGTGTCTCGGTTAGTGGGAACAATGTGATATTCCTCTGACTTGAGGTCAATACGCACAACATGTATGGAGTGGTGAACTTTGACCATGACCAACGCTTGCACCCTTATTGGGTAGATATGACATGAATTGGGTTCATCACGAAATGCCTGTGCGTGGTAGTTGAGCCAATAAAAGATTCATTCCTTAATGTGGATTTAGAAAGAGTGCTCATCTTCTCATACTAATTGGATCGTTACTCATTGGCCAATGCACGTCACGTTTGCACTCTATGACCAAATGTCACAAACGGGATCAATTAGTGTAATGAGAAAACATGATTAAATTATTTGAATAGACACTTCATCATGTTCAAGATTTAATCGGGTATTCGCGAATGAAAGAACATTATCACAATAGCCCAAGTTTCAGTTACAAGTAGTTGCACATTTTCTCACAACGTACCTCATATATTGAGAATGTCTGATTTATTGTCTAGGGTTCAATTAGGATCGTTAATTTGACTAATCGCTCGATATATGAGGGCCTATGGATCACACAACAAGTAATTCCCTTTACAGATTATAGCTAGTTGATTAAGTATTAAATTGAATTTAATATTTAATTTATGAAAAATTAATAATAATTATATTTGGAATTAATTATTATTACTATTTAACTAAATTAGATTTAATTAAATAGGAATCCCAAAATAATATATGGAATATTATTGTAGGATTTTATATATAGGAAAATCAAATCTATGGGATTTGATTTGCAAGATTAGCGATTTTATTTCCTAATAAAGATAGCTTAAGATTTAAGTTGGGCTTCCTCTATATATATGAGTTCTTGGGAATTCATTATTAACACAAGGAATAATATTTCTCCATAAAATCTCTAGTGTAGCTAGAATTTTCCTTGCAAATTCATACGGGGATTCAACGCTGGCAAATCTGTGCAAATCTGTGAACGAGAATTACGTGGATACCATAGTGGAGGAAATAGCTTAGAACCACTGTAAGATTTCTGTTTACGTATTTCGTTATTTAATTATGCAATCTATAATTCGTTGTTGGTGAATTATTAATTCCGGCGCATGTTTTATTTGTATTACATCTTGTAAATTCCAACATCCGAATCACTGAAACAAGTGAATGCAGCAGCTCGGGAAAATTTGGAAGCGAGTAATCGCGCTATAAAGCTCATATGATGTGGTTCACTTTGTTTGAGCCATCCTCACAAAAGAATGCTTTCTAGATCATGAGTTTCATAAGCTTGCATCTAGGAGAGATTAGTCTGGTGGAGGTGATCGAGAAGATCAAGGCGAATGCTTAATACTTGAAACTCCCTACCCACATTCGGACCTCAACGTTTTTAATGTAAAACACTTAATTCCGTTGAATGCGGCTCTTCCGAGGATGAAACCGAGGAAGATTCGAGATCGAATCTTCTCCAAGAGGGAGAGAATGATGAGGGATGAAACAACAATGACTTATCTTGGTAGTTGGAGCCAATTTGTTCAATCAAGAAGAAAGGGTGTGGTAAGATTTGAGTTTTATTTTTTGAGTATGTTGTGGGATTTTTAATTAGTGATCTTTTTCTGTTGTATTTGTTGGTATTTAAGCATCGTATGAATCTTTACTTTGGGGTTGTTGAATATTGAATAAAATTAGGAGCATCCCTTTATCATAATCTAGTACATGTAGTGTCAAGGTGCTCCGTTCTTTATCGTTGATATGATTCATACGGTTGTGTTGCATCATTTTCGTGAATGTAGATTAATTTGTACAATACAAATGATCAATTTTAAAAAGTAAATTTTATTGTATTGAATACAAGGAACACCCCCCCACCCCACCCCCACCACACACACACAACAACAAAAATAAATAAATTTAGGGGCTTTTTAGTAATTTTACATTTATATGTAAAATAAAATTATATTTAATTACTTATAGCTCTACTTGATCTTGATAGTTAACTAGGGAATTTTATTGTTGATGTGCGTTTGAATGAAAACTTTTCTACAGTTGATGGAACAAGAGGCCTTGCTCAAAAAATGATGGCTTAATTGCAATAAAATCGTCACGTTACATTCAATTGCAATATAATTTAAACCTCTAGATAATTGTAAAATAATCATGACCTTTAAATATTGTTGCAAATTAGGCTTACATCAAACAACCCTTTTGTGCTTAGATTTGAAGTGGCTAATCGATGTAGTCACCATTTAATCCAAACCTTGTCATTTTGCATAATGAAAAGCTAACCAGGATTGCCACGAAAGAGAAAAGGTCACAAATGAAACTACCCAAAAACTTAATTTGCAATAATATTCAAAAGTTGTGATTTCTTTGTAATTATCCAAAGGTTTACATTAAATTGCAATTAAGCAAAAGATAATTTTTAAGAAATCATGTTGTATTCCTATTAAATTATATGCTTATTAAATTATCATTCATCTTACTCGTTACCACAACTACATTGGGCACAAGAGTCTTGATGAGTTCAATACTTAACCCAAAGACTCTTGATGAGTTCAGTAATGAATATCATGTTGTCAGAACTACATTGGAAATTACATCTTTTAAGACTCTAAATTCACAAAGTACTCAAAAAATATTAAAATTAAAATGTCATTCAACAATATCAAAATTAAATGCTAACCAGACCAAAAAAAAAGAAAAAGAAATGAGCATCTAATAATAAAAACACATGCAATCAATTAGATTAGGAAAATATATAAACACATGAAGTCAATGAAAATATAAATAAATAAAATAGAAAAATGTCATATTTATTGGAAATAGTGTTACATTTATTACATACCGAAAAACAAACTCCGGATGAATTATTCCCGCCTAGCTATCCCAAGTCAGGTTAAAGGAAAATGGTCGTGATAGACTTGTGATAGTTAGTGTAAAACTTTGTCTCATCATCATATCATGGGCCAATTACCGAACTTCAATTCTATTAATCGTAATTCGGATATGAAATCATAATCATAATTAAACAGTTAAATAGCCGAAATTAATGAAAATCACATATTACTGGGAGGAGATATCAGATATGAAAAGACAAGTAAATTGCTATACACCTACAACTTCACATGAATCAAACCATACAAACACACCATGGTAATTTTCACGATACAAAGCTAAGAAAATACTAAAAACACAATTCTTTCTTCAACAAACAAACAACAAACATGGAATATACTAGGTTAGGGCCGGCAATGGGAACTAATGCATATTTGATCATGCACGGCCGCTCTGCAGCCGACTGAGTAGACGATGATGACAAAGACGATGATGCCGATGTTTATGAGAGCCAGCAGCCTCCACTCTCTCCGTATGTTGTCGAGCACGGCCTTCTTGCAAGAATAGCAGTCGAAGCACAGCTGTTCCTGGCCGTTGCTCCATGTCTTGCAGTCCGGGTCGGCCACTGAGTAGGTTGCGTTGTGGAACTCCAACCCGCAGTAGGATGGCGGCTTGCAACAACCCCACTGTAGATATATGTTATGGTTTCTAAATTAATTATGGCTATTGAAATATTGCATCAACTAAGAAATCTCATAACTAGAAGTGATTGTGTAAAAAAAAAAGGGGAACTACAACTATCTAATCTAATCTCTTAATACAGATAAATTGCAAGTGACTTTTTTCTAATTTCTTCAAATTTCTTGTATCTTGAATTTTTATTTTTTATTTATGAAGAGACTGTAAATTTCATATAATTTGACAAAGGAAGTAACGGGTAGAGTCTATCAATATTAGATTATTCAAGTTGATAATAGTCAGTTAATTATTTAGTTCATGACCAATTTTAATCCTATCTTTTGTTACGTCTTAAAATTTGGATTTTTTAATGTCAAATTGGTTCAAAACGACCAAATTAAATTCAAAAAAAGGAAAAAAAAAAGGTACAACATGACTGAAATGGACAAAAATAATATACCAAAATTGACACCAAAATTTTGAAAAACATACCAAAATACGGGACTAAAATTTTGGGTCTTGAGTGTCAATTTTGTAATTTATTTGTGTTCAGTTTCAGTGTTTATATTTTGTTACTTTTCTAAAAAAAAAAATTTGTGTTTTCGATACTATAATACAATAGGTTTGTAAAACTAACAAAATTCTGAACTAAAATTGAATACAGTACTAGAGACAAAAAAAAAAAAAAGGTTAGATGATAATGCCTCTTAATGCAATTGTCACTTGTTACGTACATTCAAAATATTACCTACTTATTTCTTTAACGTATTTCATGGAATTAACAATAAGTAACATAAAAAAAAAAAAATCACCATGACTGAAAATCTTTGCCATACAAAAAAGGTGACAAAAAAGCACACTCAATTCTGAATTTGAAATAGTATTAGCAATTAATTGGAATCCACTAACCAGAAGAGGCGTCATATTCGTTTTATAGTAATCCTCCGTGTTGGCGTCATCAATCAAACAGCTCTTAATCTCCTCCCAATTGTCCGCATTGACCACATACTTGTGCAGCCACTTGGAGTAGTCCCCCAGCCGGTGGTCTCCCACCCCCCTGCCCGAAACCGCCTTCCCGACTCCCTTATTGGTGACCGCCACAGTGAAAGCGGTCAGCGTTATGAGCCCCACGATGAGCAGGAACAGCATCGCCAGATACAGCCACAGGATGAACGACACGCGGCACCACGCCCCCACCAGCACCGGCGTTTTCAGCACCCGCTGGCACGTCGACTCCGCCTTCACGTGGAACCAAACGGAGAAACCCAGCGCTGATATCGCCACAAGAATCGCTCCCACGTTCAGACCCGTTACCAGCCCGTTGTTTATGCGAGCCATAATAACTAAAATTTTATTGATTGATTTATTGAAATGATTTTTTTTTATCCTTCTTTTTTTGTGGAAGAATTGAAATGGACAAGGGGGGAAAATAATTAATTAACGGAAGCAGAAAAATAGGGCAAAAGAACGGTTTCTGAATCTCGGGTACAGGCGGTTTGACGCGGTTTGCCCTTGCGATTGATGGGAATCTTCGGGCCGTGGGGGGGTAGATCCGGAATTTCGGCCACGGTGGGGGAAACTGTTGAGGCGTCGTGGGTTATATACATGAAGCGACATTTTGAAAATTTTGGTAACTGATTTTGTTTTGGTATTCGGATGACGATGATTACGTGTAATAATCGGCACTCAATTTTTTTCAGTGAAATGAAATGAATGAATTCTTAATTTGTAAATTTTAAATACTACCCTTCCGTCTCCTAATTATGTAAGTGGATTAGATTTACTCTGTCTCACCATCTCATGTTTTTTATGATTAATTTAGAGTTTCTTTTTATTTTATAATATCGTTATTCTCTCTTTTAAAGTATTACTTTCAATACTATTTAATGCATTTTTTAAATAAAAGTATATTAATAAATGAATTAGGTAAAATTAATATATATATGGAAATAAATTTATATAGTTAGGATGTATATAAAAATTAAATCAACTTTTATTATGTACATAAAAAGATGATTACCTATATTATTGGCATAAAAGTACTACTATTAATTGTTGATAAAATGCATTAATAAATAATAAGTGAGGGGTAGAAAGTTTATTATATATGCTTTTTTTCAATTGGATTTTTTTTTTAAGTAAGACTCCTATAATACCCGAGTTCCTCACCACTCATTGATCAATGCACCTCTTGCATTATGTGTATTATTTATTATTATTATGCTAATAGTGCTCTTGCACTATTTATTTTGTTTTTATTTATTGAATTATTGGTGGATCATGCTAATAACGTAGTGATTAATGATATTAATTTAATAATAACTACAATAGTTCCTTTATATATATTTTATGCATACGTGTACATTTATAAGATGACAAAAACTCGTACAAGACGGTCTCATGCATGAGACGGGGTATATGTTGGAATTTACAAGCACGTAAATGACGTAATACAAATAAAACATGCGCAGCGGAATAAACGATTCACCAACAATGAATTATAGATTGCATAATTATATAACGGAATACGTAAATGGAATTCTTACAGTGCTTCGTAAGCAATCTCCTCAACTATGGTATCCACGTAATCCTCATTCACAGATCCGCACAGATTTGCCAGCATTAAATCCCCGTATGAAATTACTAGGAAATTCTATACTAGAAATTTTATGGAGAAAATATTATTCTTGTGTTTAATGAATTCTCAATGACTCATATATATAAGGGAGGCTTAAGTCATCTCAGTTAGGGAATAAAATCCCTAATCCAACAAATCAAATCCCATAGATTTGATTTTCATATATATATTTTCCTACAATAATATTCCATATTTTATTTTGGGATTCCTATTTAATTAAATCTAATTTAATTAAATAGTAATAATAATTAATTCCAAATATAATTATTATTAATTCTCCACAAATTAAATATTAAATATAATTTAATATTCAATCAACCAACTATAATCTATAAAGGGGAATTACTTGTTGTGTTACCTATAGACCCTTATATATCGAGCGATTAGTCAAACTAACGGTCTTAATTGAACCCTAGACAATAAATCATACATTCTCAATATATAAGGTACGTTACGAGGTATTTGCAATAACCTGTAACATTACGTGGGCTATTGTGATAATATCATTTCATTCGCGAATGCCCGATTAAATCTTGAACAAGATGAAGTGTCTATTCAAATAATTTAATCATATTTTCTCATTACGTTAATTGATCACGTCTGTCACATTTGGACACAAAGTCCAAACGTGACGTGCATTGGCCAATGACTAACGATCCAATTAGTATGAGAAGACGAGCATTCTATCTAAATCCACATTGAGGAATTAATCCTTTTCTTGGCTCAACTACCACGCACATGCATTTCGTGATGAACCCAATCCATGTCATATCTACCCATTAAGGGTTCAAGCGTCGGTCATGGTCAAAGTTCACCACTCCATACATGTCGTGCGTATTTACCTCAAGTTAGAGAAATATCACATCGCTCCCACTAACCAAGACACCCGTAGACACTTAAGTGGAATAACATCAAACGGTTTCTCAAATGGGTGTACCAATACCCTCTAAGGTATTTGTGCATCCATCATGAGATACTCAATATCTCGTAGTAAGTGAGAACTACTACACTCTCTAAGAGTATGATGCAGATCGCACATCAATCTCAAATGCATCATCAATATTCTATTCTTGATGATCCTTGATCAGGGTTATTTGAGAACCATGCTTAAGTCATCTAAGGTCTCACATCCTCAATGACAACATTGATTCATGGGAACACATATAAGAATAAATGCAAACAATCAAACATAATATTCAAACAAGTGTATTGATATACATTAATATTAAATGGATAATAATATTAAATCAAACAGAATATTATCGAGTATTATGTCATTACAAAAGATTGTCTCTAGGACACTAACACTAACAGTATAACCTAACACAAATAGATATCCACCCTCTCAAAATTTTAAAGCGTCAATGCCCAAATTATGTTATGTCTCACACGAGCGTGCCTCATATAAGATTTCCTTTAGAGATTTAATCCTAATAATACTTTATCCTTAATCTTTATTATTAATTTTAATATATATAAAGAAACATTCTTAGATAAAGTCGAATCACATTATTTTAAAATCTCTATAATATCAATAATAATAATTTTAACTTTTAACCTCAATTGATACGGCACAAATGTCACTTAACTTGAGATGATGACATGTGTGTACAGTTTAGGAGATGAGACCACGTGTTCAGTAACCACCAAGAACCCTCCTGATGTCCCCGGCCTTAGGAGAGTCGTGAGTCATTTTGCCTCCTCAGGATGGGGAGAGTTGACCAAGTCATAACCAATTGTTGATCCGGATTGAGAATGATGGGCTAATCAAGAGACGACACGTGGAGATGACATGAAGGTCTTCCCCGGGTTTAGGGGAAGTCTACGCCATGAAAAGTAAGTTGAAGAGATTAAGAAGGGTTTGTTGAGATATTGTGGAAAGATTCACGTAGGTGACGAGGGAAAAGGGAGGTGACTAAGTCCACGCCGAGTCATGGAAAGAAAATCGGGAGTGAGGACGAGGATATAAAGGATAACTCGTTGAGATATCCGCAGAGAAGAAGGGGTCCAAGGCGGTTGAGATATTACCGTGCCCCTGGAGTGGCGGAACGAGTGGGCTTGGCCCGCGAAGGTAAAAGAAATTCGATTAGAGGCGCCAGGTATTATAAATAGCGTATCACAATCAGACACACCATACATAACATTTGAGACTTTTTATTTTAACTACTTGCCTAATTTTGAGTGATACACGAGTGATTTGAGAACATTTATTATGAGTTTTGAGTATTGCGTGGAGTTCTCTTCATTGAGATATCCCTCTTCCTATTTAGTGTGGTTTTCCGGTGATCTGACTTGAGCGTCGGAGTGCCCACGCCGGAGAACCCTCCGGTATGTTTTTGCAGGCCCCTCTTGAAGCTGGAGAGGAGCTGTGACGTGAGCATTACATACACATTTCGCCAACAAACGCCGAATCGGGAGGTCTCAGGTTAGATTCTTACAAGTGCATTAAAATTGCAGCATCAAGTGGCACTGTTTGTGGGAACCAATTTCTTTTGATCTATGACGTGAAATATATTTTTCGCCATAATTCTTACAGTTTGATAATGGATGGTGGAGGAGTAGACCCTCAACTGGGAAGAGAATGTGGTGTGGGATCCAGCATGCCTTGGCTAACTCAAATAGGGATGGGAGGATCCACGGGGATAGGAAAGTCTTCGATATCGACCCATATTACCACTCCAGTGGGTTCTCCAAGAGCGGGAGAAAGAGGTTCCACAAGCGTCCCCTTCCCACCACCTCGATCGGGAGGTGTACCTGTGCTATCCGAGTGGAACATGCCAGATCCGAGTCATGATACGGATCCAGTGATTGAAACCACCCCACACGGATGGGTGGAGCTGGAGGATCATCCACTGCAGTCGAAGAGGGCACATCAGGTCCTAGCCCGCAGCAAGCCTCAAGGGAAAAGAGCAGCACTTCTGTGACGATAGACCAGCTTAATCAGTTGGTAATGAAAGTCGTAGAGGCTGCTTTTGCGGCAAAGGCAATCACATTTATTAACCCTTCCACGACAGAGGAGGGTGGAGATCGAGGAGCCCCTACTGAGTCATCCCAAGAACCCTCTAGGGTGGCTAAGGAGAGGTATGTGGAGCAGAAGCTAGAGGAGGAATATGAGGCCGAAGAGAAGGCCTTAAATGAGGCTTGGTTGAGGTCGCGAAAGACCAAAATGAAAGAAGCCAAAGGAGAATGAGAGTTTACTAAACAAAAGAAAAAGGCAAATCAAGGGAACCACACGAGAGAAGAGGATATGATGGATACAGAGGAGAGTTCGGACCCCAATATCAGGGAGGTATGAGCAGAGAGTTGGAAGCTATTCGGAAAGAGATGAAGTCCATGAGAAGGCAATTGAAATAACAGGTTAAGGACTCTCGTTTGGTTACCGGATGTCAGTTCTCGGATGAGATTCTACAAGATGAGTTGTCATATAATTTCAAACCTTTGAATTACGAATATGATGGGAGCACAAATCCATATGAGCATTTGGTGAGGTTTGAGAATTCAGCGCTTCTGCACCGATACGGAGAAGAGATGAAGTGCAGAGTATTCCTCACTACCCTATCGAAAGTGGCTCAACAATGGTTCAGTCAGTTGGAACCGAAAATAATTGGGTCCTTGCGAAGTTTAGTTCATTATTCCTTCATCAGTTTGTCAGTGCACGAAGGCAACCAAGAGCAACCTAGACCCTGTTTAATATGAGGCAGGGGGAGAATGAGAGTCTGAGGGCCTTCTTGAAACATTTCAATCAAGCAGCCCTGGAAATCCCTACAGCTACACCAAAAGTCAAGATCAATGCCTTGACTAACATCTTGAGAGATGGGGAGTTGTTCTCCTCTTTGGCGAAGAAATTAGTTACTACCTTCGACGAGCTGCTACAGAGAGCGAAGAAATATGTTACACTAGAGGAAGTAAGAAAAGCTAAGAGGGCTGAAATTAAATCCTCCTCACAAGAGACGAAGAAGGAGGTAGAGGCAAAGAAGTCCAGTGGAGGGTCCTCTCAAAGACCAAGGTCAAATTCCAGAGGAAGTACGGAGGGAAGTGACTCCAGGGGGCGGCTAGAAGGCTCGAGAGGGAGGTTCGAGAAGTACACTCCTTTGAAGCTCGAGCCAATGGAGATGCTAGAGGTTGTAGGTGATTTGCTAGAAATGAAGTAACCCTGGTCCAAAACCAGAGGGCCCCTTAAGCCCAAGTCAGACAAGTTTTGTCGCTTCCATAACGAGTATGGGCATGACACGAACCAATGCTAGCATTTAAGAGATGAGATTGAGAGGTTACTCCAGGCTGGACACTTGAGGGAATTTGTTTATAAGGATCGTCCAAGAGGGCTGAAGAGGAAAGAACCTGAGAAAAAAATGGAAGAGAGAAAGAGAGAACCTAAAGAGAGGGCTGATGATCGGAACCCACCAAAAAGAGGGGTCATTCATATGATTATGGGAGGCCCCATAGATGGAGACTCTAACAGGGCCCGGAAGGCCAGTGTCTGTGCCTTAAAAGAGCATCGAATGAAGAAGAGGCAGGAAGTGTATGTTGGGGTTATACTATTGGGGAATTAATTCCACGGATCTATTCGGGATAAATATTTAAATACAAATTTAATTCTGATAATTATTACTAGCATGAATTAATCCTATATTAATTCAAATAATAATTCAACAACAAATCATGCATATAAACAGTTCACGTAAATCCTACGCATGAGGAATTACTACGAGTTAACGTGAACGTACCTCTTGGAATGACAATGGCCTCGTTGATTAGACACACCAAAAAAAACCTTCCCAAGTATTCCCTTAATCCTTGCTCGACAATCCGGTGGTAGGATGCTCGCGAACAATTAACAAAAGGAAAATAAACTTTGTTGCACCACCTTTGTGGATTTACTAATTTTTCCAGCACATGGAATTGTACTTGGGAATGAAACACTCATCCCCTATTTATAGAGGGTGTTGGTCGAAAATTTTGTGCATGAATAAGATGGGAAAATCTTTTTCTTGATCTTCAAGAAATCTTGATTATATCCAATATATTCTTTTCTCCATATTTAAAATATTCCAAAAAATCCCAACTCCCTTTTGTCATGGTATTTTCGAAAATAATAAGGAGTAAGAATCCAAGATTTGGATCTTCTTGAATTTATGAGATATTCTTGTATTCCAAGAATACATTTCTTCCATAATATATTTTCAAGACCCTTATTCTTTCAAGATTTTCGAAAATCATCATATAAATAACAAAGTGTGAGATTTCTTGAATTTAATGAGATAATCTTGTATTCCAAGAATACATATCTTTATTCCATAACAAAATTCAAAGAAAATCTTTCTCCCCTTTTATTCATATTTTTTGAAATTTTAGGAAAAATAGCAACAAAAATTTATTTTATTTTTAAACACCTTTTTTAGTTATTGAACTTTATGTTGGGCTACTTGAGGGGCCTTTAGGAGAATTAAGATTGGATCTTCCAATGGATCTTGAATTATCAATATTGAGCCACAATATTATTCAAGCCCATAAATATTAATTAATCCCACTACATAACTAATATTGCATTATCCATCTTAACCCATATTACAGTCAATATGGCTCTCTGTTATTATTTCTCGTGTTTAAGATTATCTAGCCCATTAATTAATTCAAGCCACTGAAATAGCTTTCCATTAATTAATATCTTTTATCCTTGGTAAAGGAACGGTTCAACATTATTATCCATACCGGAAACTAGTTCCACTTGCAAGATTTGGTATGATAAAACTTATGAACCTAATCGAACAAGCGTACTTGCACACGATTCTCCGTATTAAATCTTGGCAATCGCATGTGACCAATAATATTGCCCAAGATATAAAGTATTAAATCTCGTTTATTCTCTACCCGTAATAAGTCAAAGCAATAATTACTAACCACACGCTATCCTATTTAAGGGACGAAGATTAAGAAATAACGAACCACTGAGGTCTAATTCTTTCTAGTTCGGCCTCAAGAATTTGTCCTCCTCAGAGGGTCCTATTCAAATTGCACTAAACATGCACTAGTGTAATCTCTTGGTCAAGACAAGTCAATCTCGAGTCTTACACTTCAACCTTTTTCACGATGGATTGTTCATTTCCATCTAGGTCATGAATGGTGTACTTTTTGGTTACAAGGGACATTAATTTAATCTTCTCGTGATCCGGTATCACCAAATTAACTATAATGTAACACATACTATTTATTGAAGCAGTTTATGCAAGAAATATATGTAACATTCGATGATATTTAAAGCATCATTGATAAACAATTTATTTCAAATAAATAAAGATCAAATTGGTTTGATTATACAAAGTAAAAGCATACTTTCCAAAGATAATCCCAACAATCTCCCACTTATACTCAAAGTCCTTTTAAGTATACTACAAAGATGTCTCGTGTAGTTTCTAATACGTGACATATAATGTCACCTACACGAACCTAATAATGTCTCCCATTTATACTCAAAGTAAATTGGCAACGGTTTTGACACTCATTCCTTCCACATGTCTCTCGAATGTATTCTCGAGGCGCACTTTTTGTGAATGGATCTCGCTGGGTTGTCTTCGACGCGATCTTTGCCAATTTATATCTCTCTCTTAACGATTTCTCGTATAAGATGGTATTTCCTTTCAATGTGTTTTTTTGGCCTTGTGGGCTCTTGGTTCCCTTGAATTTGCAATCGCTCAAGCATTGTCACAATAAACAGTGATTGTGTTGGGCAAATTAGGAACTACATCCAAGTCCACTAGGAAGTTCTTGAGCCAAACCGCTTCTTTCGTTGCCTCGCAAGCAGCTACATATTCGGCTTCCATGGTAGAATCTGCGATGCATTTCTGCTTAACGCTTCTCCATGTCATGGCTCCTCCCCATGCAAAACACACTACCGGAGGTAGATTTTCGGAATCTAAGTCCGATTGGAAACCGAGTCCGTAGTAGCCGATGGGGATTAGACTATCCGATCGATAAACCAACATTCTATCTCGAAGTTCTTTTCGGATCCTTCGTAATATTTTTAATCGTCGCCCAATGTTCTTTCCAGGGTTACTTTTGATATCTTGCCACCATGCCAACGGTAAAGCAGATATCCGGTCTCGTGCATAACATTGCATACATAAGGCTTCCAATAGCCGAAGCATAAGGAATGCCTTTCATGTCATCTATCTCCTTTTGTGTCTTAGGGCACATTTCCTTCGATAGATGGACTCCATGCCTGAAAGGTACGAAACCTTTCTTGGAATCCTGCATGCTGAATCGTTTCAAGACAGTGTCTATGTATGAAGCTTGCGATAAACCTATCATCATTTTCTTGCGATCTCGAGTGATCTTGATCCCAAGGATGTGCCCGGCTTCCCCTAAATCCTTCATATCAAAGTGTTTTGAAAGCCATGCCCTTACGTCTGATAACACCTTTACATCGTTCCCGATGAGCAGAATGTCATTTACGTATAGTACTAAGAATATCAATGCAGTTTTGACATGCTTTTTGTATACCATAAGACTTTTTAACATGATCAAAACATTGGTTCCAAGCTCTGGATGCTTGTTTGAGTCCGTAAATGGACTTCATGAGCTTACAAACTAGGTGTTCTTGGCCCTTTTCAATGAAGCCTTGGGGTTGTTGCATATAGATTTCTTCATCAAGACTTCCGTTAAGGAAAGCTGTCTTGACATCCATTTGCCAGATTTCAAAATCGAGATGCGCAGCAATCGACAAGAGAATTCGGATGGACTTGAGCATTGCTACAGGGGAAAAAGTTTCCTCATAGTCGATCCCTTCTTTCTGAGTATAACCTTTCGCCACAAACCTAGCCTTGAAGGTTTCCACCTTCCCGTCTGGTCCTTTTTTTCTCTTGTATACCCACTTGCAACCAATCGGTTTGACCCCATTAAGTGGTTCGACTAGCTCCCACACTCTGTTATGATCCATAGAACCCATTTCGGCTTTCATTGCTTTTTGCCAAGAAACTGCATCCTTGTCTTGGATTGCCTCATCATATGTCCATGGGTCTGATTCGTCTTGTCCGGGAATCAAGTCCGAGAACTCTCCTATCCCCATGAATCTCTCGGGCTGTCTCACAACCCTCCCACTACGACGAGGTTCCGGTTGTGAAAGTGTGTCATTTGGTATGTCATCTTGTACAGTTGGCACTGAGGTTAGCCCCCTTAGCTCATTTAAGGTAATCTCACTTCTGGGTCTTCTTTCATTCATATAGTCTTCTTCCAAAAATCTAAAGTGGGTACTTATTACCACCTTTTGATCTTCGGGACCATAGAACATACACCCTTTTGTTCCCTCGGGGTATCCTATAAACAACCTTAATTCTGATCGAGGATCCAATTTTCTGGCTTCCTTGTCCAACACGTAGGCCGGACACCCCCAAATTCTCATGTGTCTCAAACTGGGCTTGCGCCCGGTCCACAATTCTTTGGGAGTTTTGGGAACCGATTTGGGAAGATCCGCATAACTCATCATTGATCTAACCATTTCCAAAAGAGTTCTGTTTCTTCGCTGCAACCCCGTTTTGTTGAGGGGTTCCGGGTGCAGTTAGCTGGGATACAATCCCTTCATCTGACAAGTAGTTCAAAAACTCATCGCTGAGGTACTCGCTTCCACGATCGGATCGTAGAGACTTGATACATTTTTCCCTATGGTTTTCTGCTTGAGCCTTAAATTCTTTGAATTTCTCAAAGGTTTCAGATTTATGCTTCATAAGGAAAATATAACCGTACCTTGAGTAGTCATCAATAAAAGTGATGAAATACTCATAACCTCCTCTTGCTTTGGTTGACATTGGACCACATACGTCTGTGTGAACGATTTCTAACACTTCTTTGGCTCTATTCCCCTTGGCTCCGAATGCCCTCTTGGTCATTTTACCCTCCAAACATGATTCGTAGGTTGGAATTGGTTCAACTTGGAGAGACTCCAGTGAACCATCTTCTACCAACATTTGGATCCTCTTTGGATTAATATGTCCCAATCTTAGATGCCATAGAAGTGTTTCGTTCACGTCTGATGAACGTTTTCTTTTATCGAAAACAATTGATGTGTTATAAGATGCATTTCGTGAGTGGTGTGCACAGTTAATTGTATAGAGATTATTCGACAACGTTCAATGACAGATAAATTTATCATAAAGAGAAATGGTAACAACTTTATCAAAAGTAACTGAATATCCATCAAGGTAAAGTTTAGAAACCGAAATTAAATTCTTTCTAAAATTCGGAACGTAAAGAACATCTCTTAAAATTAAAATTATGTCTTCAAAAGACAGGTGCACTTCTCCCACTGCTTCAGCTGCCACTCTCGTAGCATCGCCCAGTGTGATGAGGATCTCACTCCCACTAAGTTGTCGGGTCCGCTTGAACCCCAGTAAAGTGAAACAAACATGATCAGTGGATCCCGTATCCACCACCCATAAATGGGAGGCATACACCGCTAAGCAAGTTTCAACAACTAGTGCGTGAGAATTACCTTTCTTTCCATTTCTTTTGGGTTTGGAACATGCTGACCTCCAATGTCCTTTTTCACCGCAGTTAAAACATTTTCCTTTTGGTACTTTCTTGACACCCATCCAGCTAGCTGTCTTTCTCTTACTTTTCTTAGTGATGAGTTTGCTTTGGATCTGACCACTTTCCTTTTCTTGAGTCTTGCCTTCCATTGGCCTAGATCTTGAGAAAAGACTTTTGGTCACCAATGCTTCGTCTTTCTTTCCTAAATGCTTCTCTATTTTCTCTAAGGCTTCTTCTAGAGTGTCCATAGTAAACATGTGATCGCTCATCACAAAACTACAGTAAAACTCATCAAAACACCTTGGAAGAGTTAGGAAAAGAAATTCGATTTGGGTCTCATCACAATACTTAGTACCGAGATAGGCAGGCTTGTTAAAATGACGTTTTATTCTGAGAACATGCTCCCTTACGGGTGTTCCCTCAGCCATTTTTAGCCTAGCCAAGTCGTCATTTTTAAACTGATTGATCATGCGGTCTTTTGTCAAAAACATTTCTTTAAGACTTTGCATAATTTCCGCAGCAGATTCAACACCTTCATGAGTGTATCTCAAATCATCAGACAGTGAAGTTAAGATTATACGCTTCATAGGTTCGTTAGCCTGCTCCCAGATATTATACAAGTATCTTTCCGCATCTGATGATCCTTCAGTAGGCTTACGAGGCGTGGGTACATCAAGAACCCAATGATGTTGTATTTGTGCAGTGAGGACAATAGTAAGTTTACGACTCCAATCAATGAAGTTTTCACCAGTAAGTATATTGTCTTTAAGTATATTGAACAGTGGATTAAAATGTTGCGACATGATGAACTGAAATAAATAATAATATGCATAAGCACAAATATATCACAAAATTCGATCACATGTTTCATATTAAAATCTCAAAAAATATGAACATGCATCAGCCAACATCTCAAAACAGTTTAAATAAGCCACGTGGGGTGGGTCATTATTTAAACACATTCAAGCAGGTTACAAACAAGAACAGTTACAAACCTTTAATAACTAGATTAATAGTTGGCTCCCACTTGACCAATATAAAATCGCGAGGACTTTGGGAAGTATATGCATATCAATTTTATACCTAAGTAATAACCATGATTAAATACAAAATTATTATTTCGCTTTGAACGAGCCTCGTGGGGAGGGTCATCGTCGCCACTAGTAATAATCCACAATCATCCATTTGGAATTTATTCATGTGAAAACTATCTTTTCGAAAGTGAGATTTTTCAAAACCATTTTCTCATGCATCGCAAATTTAAACACAATTTAAATAAGCATAAAATAATGCATAAACATCAAGACAAAAATTAAACATATTGGGCACACATAACCAATTGTCACGGTTAATTTTTGTCATGTCTTGATCTCAAGAAATCGTCTTCTTTGCCTTCATCGTTCGTCTCGAAAGGTTCGCCACGTCTAGTGACATCATCGACCACCATGGTCCGAGTGCACGATTGCACTCCGGGCGTGTCGTCGGTGCTTGTGCCACAGTCGCCTAAGCGCCCGGGCAAGACATCGCCCAGCCGGTGCTTTCGGCCGGCTTTCGGTCGGCGGTGACATGCGGATCTCACGTCAGGCCGTGCGTCTTGCGTGCCGTATTTACCCTCGCCCGCGTTACTGATCGGCATCACCCGCCCCGCCTTGCGCCTCGGTGATCGCCCTTGTGGCCTTGGCGCCTTATCGCTCGCCCGCCAAGGCATCTCATTTGATCGCCCCGCCCTTATGTACCTCGGTGATCCCAGGCGGCTAGGCTGACGGCCTCGCCCACGCCGTGGCCTTGACGTCAGCGTCGGGCGATGCCTCCTTTGGCATTTTTTTATGACGACGACTTTGCGCCACTTGGGATTACGTATCCCGAATTTTTGATTCTTCGTCTTCGCCTCCGTTTCCGATCCGATTACAATTTATTTACAAAAATAAATAAACTTAGATCTAAACTAGTCTATTACATTGATCAAATTATACAAATTCTAATCTACTCGTGGATTTTCTCACGAGGCAAAACGAATTCGAACGAATCGAATTAAAAAACCACAATTTATATGCATGCATAAATAAACACATTAAATTCCATGATAATTGGATACCTGCAAAAAAGATCTAGCAATTCTAATATCCAATTTCAAATTTAATGAAAACGAACTAAATTATAATTTAAAAATCAGAGCCCGAAACCGAGGCTCTGATACCAGTTGTTGGGGAATTAATTGCACGGATCTATTCGGGATAAATACTTAAATACAAATTTAATTATGATAATTATTACTAGCATGAATTAATCCTATATTAATTCAAATAATAATTCAACAACAAATCATGCATATAAACAGTTCACGTAAATCCTACGCATGCGGAATTACTACGAGTTAATGTGAACGTACCTCTTGGAATGGCAATGGTCTCGTTGATTAAACACACCAAAAAAAACCTTCCCAAGTATTCCCTTAATCCTTGCTCGACAATCCAGTGGTAGGATGCTCACGAACAATTAACAAAAGGAAAATAAACTTTGTTGCACCACCTTTGTGGATTTACTAATTTTTCCAGCACATAGAATTGTACTTGGGAATGAAACACTCATCCCCTATTTATAGAGGGTGTTGGTCAAAAATTTTGTGCATGAATAAGATGGGAAAATCTTTTTCTTGATCTTCAAGAAATCTTGAATATATTCAATATATTCTTTTCTCCATATTTAAAATATTCCACAAAAATCCCAACTCCCTTTTGTTATGGTATTTTCGAAAATAATAAGGAGTAAGAATCCAAGATTTGAATCTTCTTGAATTTATGAGATATTCTTGTATTCCAAGAATACATATCTTCCATAATATCTTTTCAAGAAAATCTTTATTTCCCTTATTCTTTCAAGATTTTCAAAAATCATCATATAAATAACCAAGTGTGAGATTTCTTGAATTTAATGAGATAATCTTGTATTCCAAGAATCCATATCTTCATTCCATAACAAAATTCAAAGAAAATCTTTTCTCCCTTTTATTCATATTTTTTGAAATTTTAGGAAAAATAGCAACAAAATTTTATTTTATTTTTAAACACATTTTTCAGTTATTGGACTTTATGTTGGGCTACTTGAGGGGCCTTTAGGAGAATTAAGATTGGACCTTCCAATGGATCTTAAATTATCAATATTGAGCCACAATATTATTCAAGCCCATAAATATTAATTAATCCCACTACATAACTAATATTGCATTATCCATCTTAACCCATATTACAGTCAATATGGCTCCCGGTTATTATTTCCCGTGTTTATGATTATCTAGACCATTAATTAATTTAAGCCACTGAAATAGCTTTTCATTAATTAATATATTTTATCCTTGGTAAAGGAACGACTCAACATTATTATCCATACCGGAAACTAGTTCCACTTGCAAGATTTGGTATGATAAAACTTATGAACCTCCCAAGGGGGCAAATCGAACAAACGTACTTGCACACGATTCTCCGTATTAAATCTTAGCAATCGCATGTGACCAATAATATTGCCCAAGATATAAAGTATTGAATCTCGTTTATTCTCTACCCGTAATAAGTCAAAGCAATAATTACTAACCACACGCGATCCTATTTAAGGGACGGAGATTAAGAAATAACGAACCACTGATGTCTAATTCTTCCTAGTTCAGTTCTGAAGAATTTGTCCTCCTGTAGGTCCTATTCAGTGCACTAAACATGCACTAGTGTAATCTCTTGGTCAAGACAAGCCAATCTGAGCCTTACACTTCAACCTTTCACGATGGATTGTTCATTTCCATCTAGGTCGTGAATGGTGTACTTTTGGTTACAAGAGACTGTTAATTTAATCTTCTGTGATCTGGTATCACCAAATTAACTACAATGTAACACGTACTATTCATTGAACAGTTATTTAGTAAATATATGTAACATTCGATGATATTTAAAGCATCAGTGATAAACAATTTATTTCAGTAAATAAGACCAAAATTCAGTTTGATTATACAAAGTAAAAGCATACTTTCCAGTATAATCTCAACATATACTGGAAAGTATGCTTTTACTTTGTATAACCAAACTGAATTTCTTATTTATTTACTAAAATAAATTATTTATCACAGTTGCATTAAATATGATTGAATGTTATAGATATTTACTGCATACCCGTTCAATAAACAGTACGTATTACATTGTAGTTAATTTGGTGATACCAGATCACGGAAGATCAAATTAACAGTTCCTTGTAACTGAGTACAAATTCTCAACCCAGATGGAAATGAACAATCCATCGTGAAAGGTTGAAGTGTATTATGATGCGCTGAATAGGACCTACAGGAGAATAAATTCTTCAGCACTGAATATGGAAGTACTAGACCTCAGTGGTTCATTATTTCTTATTCTCTGTTCCTTAATAGGATAGTGTGAAATTAATAAATATTACTTTGATTTATGATGGAAAGAGAATCAACGTGATTCGATACCTTATATCTTGGGCAATATTATTAGTTACACGACGATTGCTAAGATTTAATATGGAGAATCGTGTGCAAGCACATCTTGCTTGATTTGTGCCCTTGGTGGGCTCAGAAGCTTTATCATACCAAATCTTGCAAGTGGAAATTTTTTCCGGTATGGATAATAATGCTGAGCTGTCTTTACTCCAAGGATAAATATATTAATTAATATAAAGATTTTTCAGTGGCTTAATTAATTAGTGGACTAGATAATTTTAAACACAGAAAATAATAACTCGGAGCCATATTATTGAAGCATCGTAATATGGATTAAGATGGATAGTTCAATATTAATTTTATAGTGGAGTTAATTAATATTAATGGGCTTAAATAATATTTTGGCTTAATATTATAAATTCATAGCCCATTGGAGGTCCAATCTTAATTCTCCTAAGAGCCCCTCAAATAGCCCAAATTAAAGTCCAATTAATGAAAAGGAGAAGAAAATATTATTGCCTATTTTTCCATGATTTTTTTTTCAAAAATTATGAGTAGGAGAGAGAAAAGATTTTCTTGATTTTCTTGGAAATATTTTATGGAATAAGTATTCTTGAGATACAAGTTTATCCCATAAATTCAAGAAAAGTCAAAGATATTTTTCCTTCCCTATTTTGTTGAAATTTTCGAAAATTGTGTGACAAGAAGGAGGAGAAAATTTTGTTGGGAGACATTTTGGGAAATAGAATATATTGGATATATTGTGTCTTGAGGAAGAAGCAAGGAAATTTCTCAATGTCCAACTTGACCTAAATTTTCGTCCCCCCCTAGTCCTATAAATAGGGGATGAATTTTTCATCCCCAATGCAATTCCGTGTGTTGGAAAAATTAGAAATCCACAAAGGTGGTGGCAAATATTTTTAGTTTTCTTCTTTATTTAAATCGTTCATGAGAATCCTTCCACCGAATTACGTTCGTGGACTTGGGACATATTTGAGAAGACACTTTGGGTTGATCCATCGTCTCAACGGTTGTCTTTACAAGAGGTATGTAATTTCGTAACTCATAGATTCCGCATGCTTAGGATTTACGTGAATTACGTGTACGCATGTTGTTGTTGCTTATTTGATTATTATGTTGAATTAATTTAGGATTGATTCATGTTAGTAATTAATTGTAAAATTTAAATATGTATTTAAATATACCTCGAATAGATCCGGGCACCCCGTATTTCTCAACAACTGGTATCAGAGTCTCGGTTTCGAGCTCTGTATTTAAATTGTTATTTAAATTTGTTGGACATTAAATTTTATTGAAAATTGGATAGTAGAATTGTTAGATTTGTTTTGCAGGTATCCAATTGTCATGGTATTTAATGTGTTTTAATTTCATGCGTATGTTTTGGTTTTAATTCAACTCGTTCGAATTTATTTTTCTCGTGAAAAAATCCACGAGTAGATTAGGCTTTGATTTGTTCAATGTAATAGACTAGTCTAGATTTAAGGTATATTTATTTTCTCCTTAAATAAATTGTAACCTGATCGAAGACAAGACAGAGACGAGGAGTTGAAACGGACCGAACAAATGACGTGGGCGGCGTGCATCATCTAAACGCATTCAAGGAGGCACGCACGCTGATGCGACGTCGCCAGGCGCTGGAAGGGGCGCACGGCGCTAAGCGTAGGTTGGCTCGACGCGTCTTGGGCATCGATTGAGCAAACAAGACGGGGCGTTGGTGACCAGACTGTAAGGCAACAAGGCGGCGAGCGATGTCGTCTTGGGCGGGCGTGTCTGTGTGGCGGGCGCCGCCGATACTCGCCGAGGTCGCTAAGATCTGCCGGGCGACGGCTGCGCCTTTGCGCGAAGACGGACCTTGGCGCGCCAACCGTGGGCGGCGGATGCGACGCGTGCATCCTTCCCATTGAGCTACTTCTGGCGTGGCGATTCGAGACATAATTTTTTTTCGAGACGAACGAGTGGGAAAAATTCAAGACGGTGTTTCTTCAAAATCAAGCCAAGGATAATCAAACCATGACAATTGGATAATTTGTGCCCAATATGTTTATTTTCTACTTTGCTTGGTTTATTGTTGTATTTTCTTATGCTTTATTTAATTTGTTTAAATATGTTTGCATGAGATATTGCTTGTGAAAAATATCAAACTCAAAAATTACTAATTATGTTTTATATAATTAATTATATTTTGAATCAAATTAATTTTGACCTCCATGATTTATTTATTTGTGAATTCTTTTGGAGAAATTCCCCTAAGGGACGGCCAAAAGAAAGCTTTCACATGAATAAATTCTCAAAAGGATGGTTGTGAATTATTACTAGTGGCGACGATGACCCTCCTAAGAGGCTCATTCAAAACGAAATAATAATTTTGTATTTAATCATGGTTATTACTTAGGTATAAATTGATATGCATATACTTCTACGAAGTCCCTGTCAATTTTATATTGGTCAAGTGGGAGCCAACTATTAATTATTAATTTTTAATTAAAGGTTTGTAACTGTTCTTGTTTGTAACCTGCTTAAATGTGATTTAAATGATGACCCACCCACGTGGCTCATTTAAACAGTTTTAAGATGTTGGCTGATGCATGTTCATATTTTTTCGAGATTTTAATATGATTCATGTGATCGAATTATGTGATTTTCTTTGTGTTGATCCGGATATTGACACAAGATGTATGTTTATTTTAGTTTCATCATGTCGCAACCTTTTAATCCACTGTTCAATATACTGAAAAACAATTTGCTTACTGGAGTAAACTATTTTGGTTGGAAACGAAAACTTATGATTGTCCTAACGGCACAACAATCCAAATGGGTACTTGACACACCAAAACCCGAAAAACCAGCTAAGGATGCCAGTATATGGGAAGAGATGAACTATAATGAATGGGAGTTGGCAAATGAATTGATGAAAGATATAATCTTGGAACATATGTCGGAAACGCCTTCATCAAGGATTTGAATCAGCTGCAGACATTATGACCAATCTTGAAGTGATGTTTGCACATCCAGCCCATATAGCAATCCAAAGCATCATGCATGACATGGTCAAGCTAAAAATGGAAGAAGGAACGACCGCGAGGGAACACGTTCTTAGGGTTATGGTTCTTTTTGAGGAGCTTGCAATTCTTGGCGAAAAATGTGATTTCAAAATTAAAGTTGATTTCATTCTCAATTCTCTGCCAAAGAGCTATGATCACCCCTATGTAAAGTATCTAATGGAAGATATGGAATCTACTGTGGATGATCTTGTAAATGCTCTTACTTTGGTAGAAGAGGAAATAGAGCGCAAGAAAGTGAACTTGGTTGCAAGCGAGTCTTCTTCTCATTCTAAGCCAATTGGTGGTAAGAATGATGAGGAGACAAAACGGATAAACCAATTCTACTCAAATTCCATCAAGAATGAAGGTCTAAGTAAGAGGAAATGTTTTGAATGAGGTGAAAAGGGACATTGGAGGTCGGCCTGTTCCAAACCCAAGCGGAATGGAAAGAAAGGTAATTCTCACGCACTAGTTGTCGAAACTTGTTTAGCGGTGTATGCTACCCATTCCTGGGTAGTGGATACAAGATCCAGTGAATCATGTTTGTTTCACTTTACAGGGGTTCAAACGGACCCGACAGCTTAGTGGATGTGATATCCTCATCACGCTAGGTGATGCTACAAGAGTGGCAACTGAAGCAGTGGGAGACGTGCACCTGTCTTTTGAAGACAGAAGTTTAATTTTAAGAGATGTTCTTTATGTTCCTGTTTTTCGGAAAAACCTTATTTTTGTTTCTAAACTATTTTCTGATGGATATTTTGTTCGTTTTAATAAACAAGTTACTATTTTTCGTAAAGATGTGTTTATCTGTCAAGGAAATTTACGGAACAATCTCTATACTATTAACTGTGCACACCACTCACAAAATGCATCCTGTAACACATCGACCGTTTCGAGCACCAAAGAAAACGTTCAACTAATGTGAACGAGAAACTTCTTTGGCATCTAAGATTAGGTCATATTAATCCAAATAGGATCCAAAGGTTGTTCCAAGATGGTTCATTGGAGTCCCTCCGGGTTGAACCATTTCCAACCTGCGAATCATGTTTGGAGGGTAAAATGACCTAGAGGGCATTTGGAGACAAGGGGCTTAAGCTAAAGAAGTGTTGGAAATCGTTCACACTGACGTGTGTTGTCCAATGCAAATCAAAGCTAGAGGTGGCTACGAGTATTTCGTTACTTTTATCGATGATTACTCAAGCTACGGGTACATTTTCCTAATGAAGCATAAATCTGAGACATTTGATAAATTCAAAGAATTTAAGGCTCAAGCAAAGAATCATAAGGAAAAGTGTTGGGAAATGAATTTAATAAAGAGGATTTTGATTAGATCCCAAAACCCCTGAGTATGACATGTTCAGGATAATCTTGATAGATGAGTCAGGATTCAGTTTTAGAGTGTTCAGGATAATATCTGCACCGTGTATAGTCGGCAGATATAGAACAGGTTAGATTCTGAAGACTCGGTATGAGACTGAGAATCTGAAGGCTCAGAGAATCTGAAGGCTCAGAGAAACCTGAAGATTCAGAGAATAATGAAGGCACAGTAATTACTGTAGACTCAGTAATATACTGAATGCTCAGTATATCCTGAATGTTCCGAGGCACTGAAGCTGAGGAATATAGCCGTTGGAATCCAGCTGACGTGGACCAACGAGAGGAAGACAACCAGCCTGGAAAAGCTGCAGAACTTACAGAGAATAGTATGGATTTGAATGTGCTTCTCTCCAACGGTAACATTCAAATCCACACTATAAATACAAGATCTTCCATCAAATTAAGTGTGGATGCGTGGAGATTATGCACAAAATGCTACAGAGCCAAGAGCGTTATAGTCAAAGCATTCCCACCCTAGAACACAAGTCTGTAGATATACAAATATATATATTCAAAGAGTGTTCTAGAACCCAATCTAAGAAACCCACGATGTATCCTACGCTTAGAGAGATTTTCCCAACCTTAGCATTGAGGCTAAACCATTGTAAGGGAAAATCTCACCATAGTTGGAGACAACACCAAACCCAAACCCATTCTCGTAAGAGATAAGTAGTGGTGAAGTGAGGTAGTTATTAGGCAAGCCCGAGTGAGGGTGATAAGTCCCGAAGGAGTGTGAACTCGTTAAACATCTTAGAGGCGAGCCCGAGAGGGTGATAAGTCCAGTTTGAGTAAGTAAACTACGCGAGGTAGTCAGAAAGCTCAGGAAGTGTTTGGAGGAATTTCCCTAGGAACAGGGAGAGTGGATGTAGGAGCTTGAGTCTCCGAACCACTATACATTGTTGTGTTCTTTATTGCTTTACGTTCTTATCTTGTCGTATGCATTCGATTATTAGCAAAACACAACACATGAGCTTAAAAGCGCAAAAAATTGGAAACACTCTGCCCTCTCCCCTGTTTTTTATATGCATCAAACTTCATGTTTTTGCTTCCGCACGCGCAAAATGAGTTTTCCCACCGGGACCATCAATTGGTATCAGAGCGGGAGTTCTAAAGTTCACTAACTTCAAAGTGAACACATGAACAGATCTTTTTAAAGAAAAACCCAATCTCTGTATAAATGCATATATTCTGATGTTTTGGCAACATTATCAATTGAGAAATTGTTGGGATATTTTAGTTATATGCCAAAACATTGTCAACTTGTGTTATTCAAGAAAATTTACAGATAACAAGTTGAGGGGGAACGAAAGAACAAATTGAGGGAGAACTCACGGAATCAAAAGTAGATGATTGAGATCGACGAGGTTTAGCAGATTTAGACCGATCGAGATCAAATGAGTTAGATGAGTTCTGGAGTTAAACTGATGAGCTGTGCAAAATTCAGAAGAGAAGAAAAGCTAAAGCCAGCAAATCAGAAGAGAAGGTTGCAAATCAGAAGATGAGCAAAAGAGACTGATTGAGATCAAACGTGATTGAGATCAGATATGATAAACCTGATATGCTAACCTGATATGATGACCTGATGCTATTCTGATATATTGATCTAAAGATGTGTTGATCTAATCAGTCGAGCTGATCAGATCAGGCAAAGAAGAAATCAGATAGCCTTTGTAAAAGTAATCTGAGACTCAGTAAGATCTGAGACTCAGTAAGTAAAACTGATCTGAGATTCAGTAAAGAAAACTGATCTGAGACTCAGTAATTAAAAAGAGACCGAGGGTCGAGGATGTCCAAGTCGAAGAAATCGAACTCGGTCAAGATGAATGTCAGTATGCCTGATCAGACAAGGTCCATAGAAGAAGAGGAATGAGGAGCCGAGCAGAAGACTGAAGACTGAAGACCAAGACTGAAGACTTGTAATTCTTTATGTTTTTGTCTTTACTTTTGATAAGTTCATTGTAATCTGTAACTAATAACATACAATCAATGAAATTTTATCTTTATGCTCAAAGATAATACCTCATTATCTTTTTTACATGTCTTTATATTTGATATGCCTGATTATTGTTATTTGGTGATGAAATTGTTGGGTGATTCATTGCTAAATTGATTATTAAGAGATTTACCATTCTTGTAATAGGAAAAACTGAAACCTGAGTATAGGTTAAGAGTGTTGTAACAAGATGGTTTTGGCATCATCAAAAAGGGGGAAATTGTTGGGAAATGAATTTAATAAAGAGGATTTTGATTAGATCCCAAAACCCCTGAGTATGACATGTTCAGGATAATCTTGATAGATGAGTCAGGATTCAGTTTTAGAGTGTTCATGATAATATCTGCACCGTGTATAGTCGGCAGATATAGAACAAGTTAGATTCTGAACACTCAGTATGAGACTGAGAATCTGAAGGCTCAGAGTAACCTGAAGGCTCAGAGAATCTGAAGGCTCAGAGAAACCTGAAGATTCAGAGAATATCAAGGCACAAGAATTATGAGACTCAAAGAATATCTTGAATGCTCAGTATATCCTGAATGTTCCGAGGCACTGAAGCTGAAGAATATAGCCCTTGGAATCCAGCTGACCGGGAACCAACGAGAGGAGGACAACCACCTGAAAAAGCTGCAGAACTTACAGAGAATAGTATGGATTTGAATGTGCTTCTCTCCAACGGTAACATTCAAATCCACACTATAAATACAAGATCTTCCATCAAATTAAGTGTGGATGCGTGGAGATTATGCACAAAATGCTACAGAGCCAAGAGCGTTATAGTCAAAGCATTCCCACCCTAGAACACAAGTCTATAGATATACAAATATATATTCAAAGAGTGTTCTAGAACCCAATCTAAGCAACCCACGATGTATCCTACGCTTAGAGAGATTTTCCCAACCTTAGCATTGAGGCTAAACCATTGTAAGGGAAAATCTCACCATAGTTGGAGACAACACCAAACCCAAACCCATTCTCGTAAGAGATAAGTAGTGGTGAAGTGAGGTAGTTATTAGGCAAGCCCGAGTGAGGGTGATAAGTCCCGAAGGAGTGTGAACTCGTTAAACATCTAAGAGGCGAGCCCGAGAGGGTGATAAGTCCAGTTTGAGTAAGTAAACTACGCGAGGTAGTCAGAAAGCTCAGGAAGTGTTTGAAGGAATTTCCCTAGGAACAGGGAGAGTGGATGTAGGAGCTTGAGTCTCCGAACCACTATACATTGTTGTGTTCTTTATTGCTTTACGTTCTTATCTTGTCGTATGCATTCGATTATTAGCAAAACACAACACATGAGCTTAAAAGCACAAAAAATTGGAAACACTCTGCCCTCTCCCCTGTTTTTTATATGCATCAAACTTCATGTTTTTGCTTCCGCACGCGCAAAATGGGTTTTCCCACCGGGACCATCAAAAAGAGTATCAAGTTTCTACGATCTGATCGTGGAGGCGAATATCTTAGTGATGAATTTTTGAACTACCTGTCAGACGAAGGGATTGCATCCCAATTGACTGCACCCGGTACCCCTCAACAAAACGGGGTTGCAGAAAGAAGAAACAGAACACTTTTGAAAATGGTAAGATCAATGATGAGTTACGCGGATTTGCCAAAATCGTTATGGGGTTACGCCTTGGAAACAACGGCATACATTCTAAACTTAGTGCCATCCAAATCTGTTCCCAAAACCCCTAGAGAATTGTGGACAGAGCGCAAGCCCAGCTTGGGACACATGAGAATTTGGGAGTGTCCGGCATACGTGTTGGACAAGGAAGCTGGTAAGTTGGATGCACGTTTGGAATTAAGGTTGTTTATAGGATATCCCGAGGGAACTAAAGGATGCATGTTCTATGGTCCCGAAGATCAAAAGGTCGTAATAAGTACGTACTTTAGATTTTTGGAAGAAAACTATATGAACGATAGAAAGCCTAGAAGTGAGATTACCTTAGAAGAACTTAGGGGGCCAACTCCTTTGCCAACTGTACAAGTCGATATACCAAGTGTCACACCTACACAACCAGAACCTCGTCGCAGTGGGAGGGTTGTCAGACAACCCGAGCGATTCTTGGGAATAGGAGAGTCTTCAGACTTGATCTCCGGAGAAGAATCAGACCCGTGGTCGTACAACGAGGGGATCCAAGATAAGGATGCACATTCTTGGCAAACTGCAATTGAAGCCGAAATGGATTCAATGGATCACAATAAAGTGCGAGCTAGTCGAACCACCTAATGGGGTGAAACCCATTGGATGCAAGTGGGTATACAAGAGGAAAAGAGGATCGGACAGGAAGGTGGAAACCTTCAAAGCGAGACTTGTGGCGAAAGGGTACACTCAGAAAGAAGGTGTAACGCCCCAGAATTTAGAAAGTCGACTTTAGAGAATCTCGACGATCTAAATCCGAGTCATTACTTAGTGAACCGGAAAACTGAGCCAGAAAATTTCTTTTAAAACTAAAACACATGGTCATAAGAACATTACTTTGCAGCGGAAAAACATATATACCATTTAACAAAAGTAGTCATGTTCACAATAATAATTTCATGGTTTTATAGAAACATCACCGACAAGCCTCAAGTACGACTTCTCGAGAGAAGTGATAGTGGGGTTCATGAAACAAAGTTCAACAGTTAACTTGTCCTTCAAATTCATTTAGGTACATAAAAGCATGTGGCGAAACGGTTGTCTACTACAGCTCCCGAGCCTCTGTTTCGTAACCTGAAAATGTTAAAGTTGGGGTGAGATAAAAATCCCAGGGGGCAACCTGTATGTTGTTATACAGATTGACAGAATTCTAAAATTAGAAGTTTTTACCCCTTCCCACCTTTCATTCTTTGATTGTGTTTTAACTTACTCTTTGATCACTTCATTATAATTGTTCATCATGATTTATGAATACATCATATGTGGGCCTTATTTGCTCCACTCATAAAATACATCGTATGTGGGCCCTACTTGCTCCATCGACTCATGTGTGGGCCCTATTTGCCCCACCTATAAATACGTCGTATGTGGGCCCTATTTGCTCCACCGACTCATGTGTGGGCCCTATTTGCTCCACCAATAAATACATTGTATGTGGGCCCTATTTGTTCCACAGACTCATGTGTGGGCCCTATTTGCTCCACCTATAAATACGTCGTGTGTGGGCCCTATTTGCTCCACCGACTCATACATATTCATATCTTCATTCATGTTATACCTTCACGTTTATGCATTATCATACTTAAACATTCAATACTTATTTATTTAGTTTGCTTTAGAAACCATCAACAGTCCATATAACATTAACCACTGTAATACAGATAGTGTCACCCACCTGGTAACTTTAAACAGTAAAGTTATAAACTTCTTGATTGACTTGGACTTGTAGGGACTTCCGAGCCTTGCAACCGAGCCGCACTCTACATAGCACAATCCATACCATACTTAGTCTTATTCATTTACTAAAAATCGTCAGTGAATTCGATGGGGCATCAATCTTGTTTTCCTTAAACTCTTTTCATTCGATAAAACCTTTTAACGTATTTAAGTTCATAGTTTGGGACCTTGAGTCATTTGAATACTTTACTTCTTTCAAAAATCAAGTAAAACATATTGTCATGAAAGTTCCAAATCAAATACCAATTATTCAATTCACCAAAGTATGCACATTTCACAAATTAGCTAAACTTTCATGGTAAAACTCATTTACTTGATAAAACGACTCCATTCATGCATAAATCAAATAAAATATTTATACTCATGTAAAAATTATAAAGTTCACATTTATTGTACTAAACATAGCCGAGATAAAAGTTTATTAAGGGTCCTAGTCGAGATTCTTCATGGACGTTTCCAGATTTAATAAATAACACTCTACTTTAATGCTCATCAAAATTGTACAACTTTAAAAACAAAAATATTCAACTTCCAGTAGACTCATTCAAAAATTACCACATTTAAAATATCTGACATTAGACTGTAAGTAGAGTATCTCCAAATATTTTCATAAATCTTATACATTTATAGATAGGACAAATAAATTATTGAAAGTTGTCGTTTCCCTTTTCTTCAACGCTATACACACAAATTTCTAAGAAGTACGATTCACATTTGGCCAAACAAAATGCTCCAATATTCAAATATGTTATACAAAACTGTAAAAGGACTATCTCATAAATATTTCAGATTTTTCTAGTCTTTAAAAGTTGAGCAAAAGGATCTTCAAAGTAATCATTTCCGTTTTGACCTAAATTCGGTCATATAAAGTTCCAGTAATTTATTTTCTTGTTTGGATGATTCAAAGACTACAACATTTGACTATGTTATTTCTAGACTCACTGTAACACATCCATGAATATTTTCACAAATTATTTCCATTAAAAAGTGGCCGAGTTCGTTATCTCAAAAATTGTGTTGAAACTATCTTGAAAACTACATCAACAATTAAAAAGTACTTATACTCTCACGATCTTGCTATTTGTAAAATACCTTAAAAATAATTAAACTTTAAATATGATTCTCAAAATTTACATGTAAATTCACATATACATATAGGACATGGTCATACTCAACTTTAACCAAAAAAATTGCCAAAAATATTATCTATAATTTTTTTCTTTAGAAATGGGCTGTTTAACTTTAGAAAATCAAATAAAATACTTAAACATCTCAATAAATTCTCATATTTTATCCGTAGGCACTGACTACATATAGAATATGGAACTATAAATTTTTAGTCAACAATATTGATTAAAAAATAATAATTGTGGTCATATTTCAAAAACAGTAATACAAACATGCTATTTCATCACTATCACTTATAAAATTGAAATAAAATACTTATACTAATTGAAAATTTATGAAATTAATATATGTTATACTACTATTAACATGTAACAAATTTCATCAAGGGACCTAGCTTATATTTCTTACCAATTATTCCCAGAATTTTCGAAAATCTATCTAGTTATACAAATCATCAAAACTATACTAGTTATAAATAAAAATCCATTTATAATAGTAGATTAATGATAAAGACTCAAATATTTTATATGTTAAACCAAACTGTATCTAGGTGATTTATAAAATTTATTCATGATTTTATCAAGATTTTAAACCGTTTAATAAAATTGTTTAACACAACAGCACTGCAATTTGGAAGTACTGGACACCAAAACTTCCCAGATTTATTACTATCAATTGGCTCAATAAAATGATACAAAATTTTAGTATATGATACTAGACTATAGTTTGGACACTTAATAAATTTTCCAGAATTTTCTCAACAAGAAAAGGTGGGTAAAAGGATAATTCAAGGGACTGATCCCGTTTTAGTTCGGTTTTTAACACATCAACTTACAAGAATTATTTCTCCCAAACGGCTAACTTAATCACTACGAAATTTTGTTATGTTGTTGTTGACATCTTATTATACCTCAAAAAATATTTTCATGGTTTTTTTATGATTAAAAGTGTCGAAAATATTATTTCAAAAAGTATCCAGAAAGCTGCAGAAAATTATACTTTTAAGTTCTAAAACTGTTAAAACACCACAATCATGCTTTTAAACAAAAAATCGACGAATCCATCAATATTTAAACATACAACTCATGGGAGTATGGGGAAAACTACCTAGTCTTGCCATTTTTATCAACATAACAAATAAGAAGAATAAGGTTTGGTTAATTACCTTGAAGGAAGAAGGATTTCTTCCCTTTCTCTCTCTTACTCTCTCTCTCTCTAACTTCTCTTTCTAAAATGGATGAATGATGAAATAAAATGAATGAAGAGTGTACCATTTTATATAGGAGGCGTTGGTTGATTGAGCGTGAGGGAGATTGAGTGTAGATATCTATTTATCTTGGAAGAAAATTGGGGAAGGGAGTACAAAGGTACATATAATCCCCCAATTCATGGAGGTGGCTGATTTGGGGAGATTTTTGTGTCAATTTTCGTGGCTTTTGGGGCTGTCAAGTGGTGGCCCCTCAGTGTAGGTGGTATGCAGATCTCATTGTGAAAATTTCGTATTTTTCGTCCGTGTTTTGGTTCCGAAAAATTAAATAAAACGTGCAATTAAATCGAGAGTAATTAGGAATTATTTTGAGCTTCATCTTTTCTTAATTAATAATTATTTATTTATTAATCGAATATTTAATTGATCATTGATGATAGTGCTAGTAAGTGTTTCCGGCTCAAAGTGCTCATCTGTCACCTGCAAAATTAAAAACTCCGCACAAATATAATCTTATTTGCCTATTTAACTTAATCATTATTGGATTATGAATTAAATCTTAATTTTTGGTTTTGGGTTATTACAGAAGGGATCGACTATGAGGAAACTTTTTCGCCCGTAGCCATGCTCAAGTCCATCCGGATTCTCTTGTCAATTGCCGCGCACCTAGATTTTGAGATCTGACAAATGGATGTCAAGACAGCTTTCCTTAACGGAAGTCTTGACGAGGAAATCTATATGCAACAACCCGAAGGATTCATTGAAAAAGGCCAAGAGCGTCTGGTTTGCAAGCTGAGGAAGTCCATTTATGGACTAAAGCAAGCATCCTGAGCTTGGAATCAATGTTTTGATCAGGTTATAAAATCCTATGGTTTTGATCAAAACAACTTCGAAAGTTGTGTTTATAAAAAGCATGACGGAACTGCCTTGGTATTCTTAGTACTATACGTAGATGACATTCTGCTCATCGGGAACGATGTAAAGATGTTATCGGACGTAAGGGCATGGCTGTCAAAACAATTTGATATGAAGGACTTGAGAGAAGCTGGTCACATCCTAGGGATCAAGATCACTCGAGATCGCAAGAAAATGATTATCGACCTCTCACAAGCTTCATACATAGACACTGTCTTGAAGTGATTCAGCATGCAAGATTCCAAAAAAGGTTTTGTACCTTTCAGACACGGAATCCATCTATCCAAAGAAATGTGTCCAAAGACGCAGAAAGAGATAGATGACATGAAGAACATTCCTTATGCTTCGGCTGTGGGAAGCCTCATATATGCAATGTTGTGCACGGGATCGAATATTTGCTTTGTCGTAGGCATGGTAGCAAGATATCAAAGTAACCCCGGGAAAGAGCATTGGACTGCAGTTAAAAACATTCTGAACTATCTGAAGAGGACACGGGACAAAATGTTGGTTTATCGATCGAGACGATCTAATCCCCATTGGTTACACCGGACTCATATTTACAATCGGACTTAGACTCCAGGAAGTTAACCTCAGGTAGTGTGTTTTGCATGGGAGGAGGAGCCATGACATGGAGAAGCGTTAAGCAAAAATGCATCGCTGATTCTACCATGGAAGCCGACACGAGTCGCCAGAAGCGGCCCGAAGGGGAGCGGTTTGGCTCAAGAATTCTTAGTGGACTTGGACGTTGTTCCGAATTTGTCCAGCACAATCACGGTTTACTGTGACAATGCCAAAGCAGTTGCAAATTCAAGGGAATCGAGAGCCCACAAAGCCGGCAAACACATAGAAAGAAAATACCATCTTATACGAGAAATCGTTAAGAGAGGAGACATAGAGGTTGCAAAGATTGCATCGGAAGACAACCTAGCAGATCCATTCACAAAGGGTCTGCCTCAGATTACATTCGAAAGATATGTGGAAGGAATGGGTGTCAAGAGCATTGTCAATCTACTTTGAGTATAAGTGGGAGAAATAGGTTCGTGTGAGTGACATTAGATGTCACGTAGAACACGAGACGTGTTGTAGTATACTTAAAAGCAGACTTTGAGTATAAGTGGGAGATTGTTGGGGTTATACTGGAAAGTATGTTTTTTACTTTGTATAACCAAACTGAATTTCTTATTTATTTACTGAAATAAATTATTTATCATTGTTGCATTAAATATGATTGAATGTTATATATATATATATATACTGCATACCCGTTCAATAAACAGTACGTGTTACATTGTAGTTAATTTGGTGATATCAGATCACAGAAGATCAAATTAACAGTTCCTCGTAACTAAGTACAAATTCACAACCTTGATGGAAATGAACAATCCATCGTGAAAGGTTGAAGTGTAAAGCTCAGATTGGTTTGTCTTGACCAAGAGATTACACTAGTGCATTATGATGCGCTGAATAGGACCTACATGAGGATAATTCTTCAGCACTGAATATGGAATAATTAGACCTCAGTGGTTCGTTATTTCTTAATCTATGTTCCTTAAATTGGATCGTGTGAAATTAATAACTATTGCTTTGACTTATGATTGGAAGAGAATCAACGTGAATCGATACCTTATATCTTGGAAAATATTATTAGTTACACGACGATTGCTAAGATTTAATACGGAGAATCGTGTGCAAGCACGTCTTGCTTGATTTGTCCCCTTGGTGGGCTCAGAAGCTTTATCATACCAAATCTTGCAAGTGGAAATTTATTTCCGGTATGGATAATAATGTTGAGTTGTTTTTACTCCAATTTCAATGGCTTAATTAATTAGTGGACTAGATAATCTTAAACACGGAAAATAATAATCAGGAGCCATATTATTGAAGCATAGTAATATGGATTAAGATGGATAGTTCAATATTAATTTTATAGTGGAGTAAATTAATATTAATGGACTTGAATAATATTTTGGCTTAATATTATAAATTCATAGCCCATTGGAGGTCCAATCTTAATTCTCCTAAGGGCCCCTCAAATAGCCCAAATTAAAGTTCAATTAATGAAAAGGAGAAGAAAATGTTATTGCCTATTTTTCCATGATTTTTTTTCGAAAATTATGAGTAGGAGAGAGAAAAGATTTTCTTGATTTTCTTGGAAATATTTTATGGAATAAGTATTCTTGAGATACAAGTTTATCCCATAAATTCAAGAAAAGTCAAAATATTTTTCCTTCCCTATTTTGTTGAAATTTTCAAAAATTGTGTGACAAGAATGAGGAGAAAATTTTGTTGGGAGATATTTTGGGAAATAGAATATATTTGATATATTGTGTCTTGAGGAAGAAGCAAGGAAATTTCCCAATGCCCAACTTGACCTAAATTTTCGTCCCCCGTTAGTCCTATAAATAGGGGATGAATTTTTCATCCCCAATGCAATTCCGTGTGTTGGAAAAATTAGAAATCCACAAAGGTGGTGGCAAATATTTTTAGTTTTCTTCTTTATTTAAATCGTTCTTGAAAATCCTTCCACCGGATTACGTTCGTGGACTTGGGACATATTTGAGAAGGCACTTTGGGTTGATCCATCTTCTCAACGGTTGTCTCTACAAGAGGTATGTAATTTCGTAACTCCTAGATTCCGCATGCTTAGGATTTACGTGAATTACGTGTAAGCATGTTGTTGTTGCTTATTTGATTATTATGTTGAATTAATTTAGGATTGATTCATGTTAGTAATTAATTGTAAATTTTAAATATGTATTTAAATATACCTCGAATAGATCAGGGCACCTCGTATTTCCCAACAGTGTACCGGGTAGAGTCGGCACCCGAGATATCCTTTGGACCAAGGGATGAAGAAGAGTTTGGAGAGCCCCATGGTGATGCCTTAGTAATCACCACCGATATTCTAGGGTTTAATGTTTCTTGAATCTTTGTAGACACTGGAAGCTCAACGGTTATCTTGTTCATGGACTGCTTACGGAGGATGAATTTGAATGTGAAGTTGGAACCCATAGAGACAGACCTCTACGGATTCACAGGAGGGCGATACAACCCCTAGGCCAAGTAATGTTGCAAGTTCGCTTAGGGGCCGCTCCACGAAGCAAGGTGATGATGGTCAACTTCCTTATAGTTGATGTGTCGTCCTCATACAATGTTATTTTGGAAGGCCCATTCTGAACTCATTCCAGGCAATTATCTCAACCTTCCACATGAAGCTCAAATTTCCTGTGGAGGGGATAGTTGGAGAAGTGAAAGGAGGCCAATTCCAGTCAAGGAAATGTTATGTGGAATTTGTAAAGGCCACTAGTAAGGCATCTCTTAAGAGGCTAGGGAGGATTGAAGGTGGAGATCCAAAGGTTAAGAAATGCAAGTTCAGAGGAGAGGATAATGCCAAAGGCCACCTGGATGCAAGTAGATGAGGAGCTAATGCCCATCGAGTTGTACCCAGGAAGAGAGGGGTTCACAACTCGAATAGGCACCCAGATGGAACAGAAAGTAACTTAAGAGGTAATAAGAGTCCTCTGTGAGAACGCAAATATTTTCACATTCTCACCGTCATATATGACGGGAATACCCCGGAACTCGCCATGCATTACTTAAATGTCGAACGCTTTTTGTACACACAACTTTCGAACTCGTTTTGATCAAACCCATAAGACTTTATAACATGATCAAAACATTGGTTGCAAGCTCTGGATGCTTGTTTGAGTTCGTAAATGGACTTCATGAGCTTACAAACTAGGTGTTCTTGGACCTTTTCAATGAAACCTTGGGGTTGTTCAGATATAGATTTCTTCATCAAGACTTCCGTTAAGGAAAGTCATCTTGACATCCATTTGCCGATTTCAAAATCGAGATGCAAGAAGAATCGACAAGAGAATTCGGATGGACTTGAGCATTGCTCTGGTGAAAAAAGTTTCCTCATAGTCGATCCCTTCTTTTACGAGTATAACCTTTTCGCCACAAGCCTTGCCTTGAAGGTTTCCACCTTCTTGTCCGGTCCTCTTTTTCTCTTGTATACCCACTTGCAACCAATGGGTTTGACCCCATTAAGTGGTTCGACTAGCTCCCACACTCTGTTATGATCCATAGAACCCATTTCGGCTTTCATTGCTTTTTGCCAAGAAACTGCATCCTTGTCTTGGATTGCCTCATCATATGTCCATGGGTCTGATTCGTCTTGTCCGGGAATCAAGTCCGAGAACTCTCCTATCCCCATGAATCTCTCGGGCTGTCTCACAACCCTCCCACTACGACGAGGTTAGGCCAGAAAGTGTGTCATTTGGTATGTCATCTTGTACAGTTAGACCGAGGTTAGCCCCCTTAGCTCATTTAAGGTAATCTCACTACGGGTCTTCTTTTCGTTCATATAGTCTTCTTCCAAAAATCTAAAGTGGGTGCTTATTACCACCTTTTGATCTTGAGGACCATAGAACATACACCCTTTTGTTCCTCGGGGTATCCTATAAACAACCTTAATTCGATCGAGGATCCGATTTTTTCGCTTCCTTGTCCAACACGAGGGCGGACACCCCCAAATTCTCATGTGTCTCAAACCGGCTTCATACCGGTCCACAATTCTTTGGGAGTTTTGGGAACCGATTTGGATGGCACCAAGTTGAGAATGTAAGTCGTTGTTTCAAGGCATGACCCTTTAACGACTTGGGAAGATCCGCATAACTCATCATTGATCTAACCATTTCCAAAAGAGTTTCGTTTCTTCGCTCTGCAACCCCGTTTTGTTGAGGGGTTCCGGGTGCAGTTAGCTGGGATACAATCCCTTCATCTGACAAGTAGTTCAAAACTCATCATTTGAGGTACTCGCCTCCACGATCGGATCGTAGAGACTTGATACGCTTTTCCCTATGATTCTCTGCTGAGCCTTAAATTCTTTGAATTTCTCAAAGGTCTCAGATTTGTGCTTCATAAGGAAAATATAACCGTACCTTGAGTAGTCATCAATAAAAGTGACGAAATACTCATAACCTCCTCTTGATTTGGTTGACATTGGACCACATACGTCTGTGTGAACGATTTCTAACACTTCTTTGGCTCTATTCCCCTTGGCTTCGAATGCCCTCTTGGTCATTTTACCCTCCAACGTGAACCGTCTTCTACCAACCTTTGGATCCTCTTTGGATTAATATGTCCCAATCTTAGATACCATAGAAGTGTTTCGTTCACATCTGATGAACGTTTTCTTTTATCGGAAACAATTGATGTGTTATAGGATGCATTTCGTGAGTGATGTGCACAGTTAATTGTATAGAGATTATTCGACAACGTTCAATGACAGATAAATTTATCATAAAGAAAAATGGTAACAACTTTATCAAAAGTAACCGAATATCCATCAAGGTAAAGTTTAGAAACCGAAATTAAATTCTTTCTAAAATTCAGAACGTAAAGAACATCTCTTAAAATTAAAACTCTGTCTTCAAAAGACAGGTGCGCTTCTCCCACTGCTTCAGCTGCCACTCTCGTAGCATCGCCTAGTGTGATGAGGATCTCACTCCCACTAAGTTACCGGGTCCGCTTGAACCCCTATAAAGTGAAACAAACATGATCAGTGGATCCGGTATCCACCACCCATAAATGGGAGGCATACGCCACTAAGCAAGTTTCAACAACTAGTGCGTGAGAATTACCTTTCTTTTCATTCCTTTTGGGTTTGGAACAGGCTTTCCAGTGTCTTACTCCGCCGCTTTCCAAAACTTTCCTCATGCTTGATTCCATGCTCTTATTTGGTGTTGATTCTGCTTGGTTTAACTTTCTTCTCTTTTCATCATCCTTATCACCACTTGACCTAGGATGAAAAGAAGATTTCAGTTTTCCCAAATTCTTTTCCTCGCGCTCCATCTCCCTTTCAACCAAAGTGAGAGCATTTACAAGATCATCCACTGTAAAATCTAGATCTTCCAATAGATACTCAAGATAGTGGTGATTATAGCTCTTTGGTAAGTATTGGAGAATGAAATCAATCTTAGTCTTGAAATCACATTTTTCGCCGAGGATCTCAAGCTCCTCAAATAGCACCATAACCCTAAGAACGTGATGCGCTGCAGTCGTCCCTTTTTCCATTTTTAATTCAGCCATTTCTTACTTCACACTTTGGATTGCCATATGGATCGGATGTGCGAACATCGCTTCGAGATTCTGTAAGATGTCTGCAGCTGACTCATATCCTTGGTGAAGGCGTTTCAACAAATCTGACAGATGTGCCAGAATTGTATCCTTCATCAATTCATTTGACAGCTCCCATTCACCATATAGCATCTCGTCCCATATTCCGGCGTCCTTAGCTGGTTTTTGGGGTTTTGGTGTATCAAGTACCCATTTGGAAGGTGATGCGGCTAGGACAGGTTTTAGTTTGTATATCCAATCAAAATAGTTTTCACCAGTAAGCAAATTGTCTTTAAGTATATTGAACAGTGGATTAAAAGGTTGCGACATGATTAGCTGAAGTAAATAATAATATGCATAAGCACAAATATATCACAAAATTCGATCACATGCATCATATTAAAATCTCAAAAAAATATGAACATGCATCAGCCAACATCTAAAAACAGTTTAAATAAGCCACGTGGGGTGGATCATTATTTAAACACATTCAAGCAGGTTACAAACAAGAACAGTTACAAACCTTTAATAACTAGATTAATAGTTGGCTCCCACTTGACCAATATAAAATTGACAGGGACTTTGGGGAAGTATATGCATATCAATTTTATACCTAAGTAATAACCATGATTAAATACAGAATTATTATTTCGCTTTGAACGAGCCTCGTGGGGAGGGTCATCGTCGCCACTAGTAATAATCCACAATCATCCATTTGGAATTTATTCATGTGAAAGGTATCTTTTGACCGTCCCGTGGGGGGAATTACTCCAAAAGAATTCACAAATAAATAAATCATGGAGGTCAAAATTAATTCAATTTTATTATCCATAAAATTTTCAATTAATTGTTTAAGCATACTTAGTAATTTTCGAAAGTGAGATTTTTCAAAATGTTTTCTCATACATCGCAAATTTAAACACAATTTAAATAAGCATAAAATAATGCATAACATCAAAACAAAAAAATTAAACATATTGGGCACATATATCCAATTGTCATGGTTAACTTTTGTCATGTCTTGATTTTGAGAAATCGTCTTCAGAACCTTCATCGTTAGTCTCGAAAAGCTCCCACTTGACCGACTTAAAAAAAATGCCTTGTCAAACCACGTCATCGACCAGCTCGCGGGTTGGAGTGCCCACCTAGCACTCCCGATACCGTGTCGAAGTAAAACGTCGTCTGTAGCGCTTCAAAGCCTTGGGGTGCACGTCGCTTAGCGGCCCTCGGCGGATCTCGGCGTCGCGCGGCCGGTAGCGCCAGCGTGGCGCTTCAGCGTGCCCGCCCATGCCGATCCGCCTCGCGTGCCGCCTCACCCGCGCCCGCCCACATCCCGCGCGCCGCCGCCCGCGTACACTGCACGCTCGGCATCGCCCCCTTCGCCTCGGTGATCTCCCCGCCCTCGCGCGTCAGCGATATCGCCCCCGCGCTTGCCGATCCGATCTTCGCCCGGCCTCGCCCCACGTGCAGGCATTCGCCCGACGACCTCGCCCCATGCCAGACGGCGCCCGCCAAAGATCCGTCAGACGGGATGCGATGCACGCTGCTTACGCCTTGATTCGGATCCCGTCTTTTAATTCTTCGTCTCTCCTCCATTTCCGATCCAGGTTACAACTTATTTACAAAAATAAATAAACCTAGATCTAGACTAGTCTATTACATTGATCAAATCAAACAAATTCTAATCTACTCGAGGATTTTCTCACGATTTAAAAAACGAATTGAATCTAATCAATTACAAAAACCACAATTTATATGCATGCATAAATAAACACATTAAATTCCATGACAATTGGATACTGCGAAAAAAGATCTAGCAATTCTACTATCCAATTTCAAATTTAATGAAAACGAACTAAATTACAATTTAAAATTGAGAGTCTAAATCGTGGCTCGATACGATTGTTGGGGAATTAATTGCACGGATCTATTCGGGATGAATATTTAAATACAAATTTAATTCAAACAATTATTACTAGCATGAATTAATCCTATATTAATTCAAATAATAATTCAACAACAAATCATGCATATAAACAGTTCACATAAATCCTACGCATGCGGAATTGCTCACGGGTTTACGTGAACTAACCTCTTAATTGTGGCAATGGTCTAGTCGATAAAAAATACAAAAAAAAGCCTTCCCAAGTATTCCCTAGTCCTTGCTCGTCAATCCGGTGGAAGGAAGCTCGCGAACAATTAACAAAAGGTAAAATAAAAATTTGTTGCACCACCTTTGTGGATTTTCTAATTTTTTTCAGCACATGGAATTGTACTTGGGGATGAAGTGTTGGGATATTTTAGTTTTGATAAATTATGCCAAAACATTATCAACTTGTGTTATTTAAATTAATCTACAGATAACAAGTTGAGGGGGAACGAGAGAACAAGTTAAGAAGAAGAAATCAGAAATCAGAAGAAGAAGAAGAAGAAGAAATCGGTCGAATCGCTAGGTATAGTTGAATCACAGCAGCGATCTTGGCGCGATTCGAATCGATATCTTTAAATCGATTAAAGATCGGCGTTGGTACGATCAAGATATTGATATGCTGAACCGATTCAAGATCTTTGCCGAATCGATGATTGATCTTGATATCTGAATCGATTCAAGATCTTGGAATCGACGTGAAAGATCGATCATCGAATGATCGGTAAAGATCGGAGATCTTCAATTGATTCAAGATCGAGTGCTAATGAATCGATCAAAGATGATATGCTGAATCGATCTTGATCTTTGTCGATCTCGATGCTAAAGATTAATGTCAATCAAGATCGAGAGCCGAACTGGGACACGAAATCACAGACGAATTTCAAAGAGACGCAAATATTCATACCAGATCTGAATAGCCGACGATCAGTTAGACACACAAAATCAATTTGGACAATAAGAAGATAACAACACATATATGAATGTGACATAAAGCCGCAAAACAACGGTCGGTCAAGAATAGGACAAAGAAAAGCTAGAAGAAATTTATTAGTATGGATTTGAATATTACTCTCCAAATCGGTAATATTCAAATCCACACTATAAATACATTGCACTATCTTCAAAAAGAAGAAAATGGAGGATCTGCAGAGTGAAATTAAAGTCAAATATTCAAGCAACTCCATTCATAGAACACAGAGCAAGAAATACACACATATATTCAAAAGTGTTCTACCCTAGATCTAAGCACAAATGCTATATCCTAAGCTTAGAGAGATTTTCCCATCCTTAGCATTGAGGCTAAACAAATGTAAGGGAAAATCTCAACCTAGTTGGAAACCAAACAAACCTTACCCAAATCAGTCGGTTAAGTTTGTAGGTGAGTGTGAACTCGGTAAACATCTAGCAATCCGAAAGGGAGGGGGTAGGCGATCCCGTGAGGGTGATAAGTCCCGTTTGAGTGAGAACTCGGTAAACATCTAAGCAATCCCGAAAGGGAGGGTAGGCGATCCCTTAGAGGGTGATAAGTCTCGTTTGAGTGAGAACTCGGTAAACATCTAAGCAATCCCGAAAGGGAGGGTAGGCGATCCCTTAGAGGGTGATAAGTCCCGTTTGAGTGAGAACTCGGTAAACATATGTTGGTTAAGTTGGTGCCCCATGAAGGGAAGAGTGGATGTAGGACGAGTTGTCCGAACCACTATAAAAATACGTGTGTTCTTATTTGCTTTCATATTAACTGTCATACATACTTTAGCAAATCTGCATAACACATTAGAAAAAAAAAAATTAAGTCACCTCCCATTGAGATTTTACGAAGTTTTAAATCGGGTTTTCGGGACCAACAATTGGTATCGAGAAAGCGAGGGGGTTCAAAAGTTCACTAGATTTTAATGTGAACACCTGAACTGATCTTTTTCTGTTAAAACCCATTTAGTTTAAAATGCATAAATTTTAAAATTCATGGAGGTTGACAATCATCTTCTTCTTTTTTGAAATCAAATGTTCTTCATCATTTCACTTGTTTAACTAACATTGTTTTTCTCGTATTTTTTATTGTTAGTTAGTTTTGGCATCATTATCAAAAATGGGGAAATTGTTGGGATATTTTAGTTTTGATAAATTATGCCAAAACATTATCAACTTGTGTTATTTAAATTAATCTACGGATAACAAGTTGAGGGGGCGAAGAACAAGTTAAGAAGAAGAAATTAGAAATCAGAAGAAGAAGAAAAAGAAATCGAAGAAAATCGGTTTCGGTTTGAAATCGATGCGATTTCGATTCGATATCTTTGAATTCAGGCCGAATCTTTGCGCGATCTTTGATGCGAATCGATCTCGATCTTGATATCTTTTGATCGAATCGATCTTTGAAGCCCGATCGATCTTGATATCGAATCGATTCAAGATCGATCTTGAAGCGTCGAATCGATCTTGATATCGATGATTGATCGAATCTTTGCAAGATCGATATTAAATCGATCGCACCGATCTTGAATCGATCACGATCTTGATATCTTAAGCCGAATCGATCGATCTTTGAAGCGTCGAATCGATATCGAAAGATCGATATCTTTGGAATGTAATCTTGATCTTTGCCGAATGTAAGATTATCTTTGAGCGATCGATCTTGATATCTTTATAATCGACGCAGACGGACGGGACAAAAATCTGCGGACAAATTTGAAACGAAAATATGCATACGGATCTGAATAGCTGATCAGATCCGTTAGACACACAAAAGCAGCTGGACAATAAGAAGATAACAACACATATATGAATGTGACATAAAGCTGCAAACAACAGTGCAATAGGACAAAGAAAAGCTGGAAGACTATTAGTATGGATTTGAATATTACTCTCCAACGGTAATATTCAAATCCACACTATAAATACATTGCACTATCTTCAAAAGAAGAAAATGGAGGATCTGCAAAGTGAAATTAAAGCCAAATATTCAAGCAACTCCATTCATAGAACCAAGAGCAAGAAATACACACATATATTCAAAAGTGTTCTACCTAGATCTAAGCACAAATGCTATATCCTAAGCTTAGAGATTTTCTCATCCTTAGCATTGAAATTTAAACAAATGTAAGGAAAATCTCAACCTAGTTGAAACAAAAACAAACCTTACCCAAATCGGTCGGTTAAGTTTGTAGGTGAGTGTGAATATTAAACATCTAGCAATCCCGAAAGGGATATTCAAATCCCACAGGGTGATAAGTCCCGTTTGAGTGAGAAAAGTAAACATCTAAGCAATCAAAAAAGAAAGGGAGGGGAGGCAATCCTTAGAGGGTGATAAGTTAAAGTGAGAACTTGGTAAACATCTAAGCAATCATAGAAATGGAGGGTAAATATCCTTATATTGATAAGTCCCGTTTGAGTGAGACTTCGGTAAACATCATTGGTTAAGTTGGTGTTTAGTGAAGGAAGAGTGGATCTAGGGCCGAAATATCCGAACCACTAAAAAAATAAGTGTGTTCTTATTTGCATTCATATTCTGTCATACATACTTTAAAAAAACAAACACATTCAAAAAAAAAAAAATTAAGTCACCTCCCATTGAGATTTCGAGTTTTAAATCGGGTTTTTAGGGACCAACATGAAGAAATCATCCCTATTTATAAGGGTGGTGGCGATTTTTTCAACATGGAATAGGGAGGAAAAATCTTTTCTTGATTTCTCAAGAAATCTTGAATATATCTCATATATTCTTTTCTCCATAATTGAAATATTCCATAAAAATCCCACCTTCTCTTGTTATGGTTATTTTGAAAAAATAAGGATAAAGATTCAAGATTTGGATCTTCTTGAATTTATGAGATATATACGTATTGCAAGAATACATATCTTCCATAATATCTTTTCAAGAAAATCAAGAAAATCTTTCTTTCCTTTTTTCTTTCAAAACCCCAGAAAATTATCATATGAATAACCAAGTGGGAGATTTAATGAATTTAATGAGATAATCTTGTATTCCAAGAATACATATCTTCATTCCATAACAAAATTCAAAGAAAATCTTTCTCCCCTTTTTATTCATATTTTTCGAAATTTTAGGAAAAATAGCAACAAGAATTTATTTTATTTTTAAACACATTTTTTCAGTTATTGGACTTTATGTTGGGCTACTTGAGGGGCCTTTAGGAGAATTAAGATTGGACCTTCCAATGGATCTTGAATTATCAATATTGAGCCACAATATTATTCAAGCCCAAAAATATTAATTAATCCCACTACATAATTAATAATGCACTATCCATCTTAACCCATATTACTGTTAATATGGCTCCCGGTTATTATTTCCCGTGTTTAAGATTATCTAGCCAATTAATTAATTCAAGCCACTAAAATAGCTTTCCATTAATTAATATATTTTATCCTTGATAAAGGAATGGTTCAACATTACTATCCATACCGGAAACTAGTTCCACTTGCAAGATTTGGTATGATAAAACTTATGAACCTCAGGGGCAAACCGTCGAACAAAGCGTACTTGCACACGATTCTCGTATTAAATCTTAGCAATCGCATGTGACCAATAATATTGCCCAAGATATAAAGTATTGAATCTCGTTGATTCTCTGCAGTAATAAGTCAAAGCGATAAATTTAACCACAGCGATCTATTTAAGGGACGAAGATTAAGAAATAACGAACCACTGAGGTCTAATTCTTCCTAATATAATATTAATTTATATATTTCTTATTACGTCCCTTAGACCTCAGTGGTTCGTTATTTCTTAATCTTCGTCCCTTAAATAGGATAGTGTGTGGTTAGTAACTATTGCTTTGACTTATTACGGGTAGAGAATCAAGGAGATTCAATACTTTATATCTTGGGCAATATTATTGGTCACATGCGATTGCTAAGATTTAATACGGAGAATCGTGCAAGTACGCTTTTGTTCGATTTGGTTCTTGAGAGGTTCATAAGTTTTATCATACCAAATCTTGCAAGTGGAACTAGTTTCCGGTATGGATAATAATGTTGAACCGTTCATTTACCAAGGATAAAAGATATTAATTAATGGAAAGTTATTTCAGTGGCTTGAATTAATTAATGGGCTAGATAATCTTAAACACGGGAAATAATAACCGGAAGCCATATTAACTGTAATATGGGTTAAGATGGATAGTGCAATATTAATTATGTAGTGGGATTAACTAATATTTATGGGCTTGAATAATATTGTGGCTCAATATTGATAATTCAAGATCCATTGGAAGGTACAATCTTAATTCTCCTAAAGGCCCCCCAAGTAGCCCAACATAAAGTCCAATAACTGAAAAATGTGTTTAAAAATAAAATAAATTTTGTTGCCTATTTTTCCTCATTTTTCGAAAAATATGAATAAAAATGGGAGAAAGATTTTCTTTGAATTTTGTTATGGAATGAAGATATGTATTCTTGGAATACAAGATTATCTCATTAAATTCAAGAAATCTCCCACTTGGTTATTCATATGGAAATTTTGGAAAATTTTGAAATATAAAGGGAAAGAAAGATTTTCTTGATTTTCTTGAAAAGATATTATGGAAGATATGTATTTCTTGAAATACAAGTATATCTCATAAATTCAAGAAGATCCAAATCTTGGTTTCTTGTTCCTATTATTTTCGAAATTTACCATAACAAGAGAGAGTGGGATTTTTATGGAATATTTTAATAATGGAGAAAAAGAATATATGAGATATATTCAAGATTTCTTGGAGATCAAGAAAAGATTTTTTCCCCCCTATTCCATATGCAAAAAATCGGCCACTACACCTCTATAAATAGGGGATGAATGTTTCATTCCCAAGTGCAATTCCATGTGCTGGAAAAATTAGTAAATCCACAAAGGTGGTGCAACAAATTTTATTTTTCCTTTTGTTAATTGTTCGCGAGTTTCCTTCCACCGGATTTACGAGCAAGGACTAGGGAATACTTGGGAAGGTCTTTTGGTGTGTTTTCATCGACGAGACCATTGTCATTCCAAGAGGTAAGTTCACGTAAACTCGCAGTAATTCCGCATGCGTAGGATTTACGTGAACTGTTTATATGCATGATTTGTTGTTGAATTATTATTTGAATTAATATAGGATTAATTCATGCTAGTAATAATTGTTAGAATTAAATTTGTATTTAAATATTCATCCCGAATAGATCCGGGCAATTAATTCCCCAACAGTATGTCCTTACAAATGATAGTCTCTAGGACACTAACAATAACACTTTCCACGTTGAAATTCACCCTGCTATACCCATTTTGAGTGGAAACAGTATAACTCATACACGAAAACTCTTCCACTAAAATTGAGTCCTTATATAATTATGAGCAAAATAGAATCTCATCGTACTAGTTTGCCCGAAGCAAATATGAACATTGAAAATTGAAAATGATGATTCTTGGCATAATGTACTAATTTGCCTGAAGCAAATTTATTCAAATTATGACATGAGCAGTTCAAAATATGATAAGTGGGATTTGAGCAAATTCTATTTTACATAGTATGTCGAATAACATAACCCCTTATGTAAATTAATTTATTTGTGGGGTTTGTGCAAAGAAAAGAAAAGATTATAATACGACATTCTCCTTCTAAAGTTGGAATTGTATCTTTTAATTTTTTTGAATAAATTCATGAAGATATTTGTGGACTGATATAATTTGCCTAAAGCAAATTCATTGCCAATATTACTGAACTTAAAATTTTGGATTATCCAATTAATCCATTTGAATGATTAATATCGATAAAATTCACATCGATGACATCTAATGATTACTATATGACATTGAAAATTAAAGTTGAGCTTCACTCTCTTACGTCCACATCTAGAATGATTCTGTTGAATCACTAATAGACTTCAGTAAATTAATTATTAGACCATTATTGTAGAATTCCAACTTACGTACTTCATATTGGGGGCATAAAATTTTACATGGTGCTACACTAATTCAAATCCGACCCACTATATATCATGAATACCCATTTTTATAACTAATGCTTAAGAACTAACCATTTTCCATTTGCAAATATTTCATTGTGCAATATTTATTTATATACCACCACCACAGCGTACCTCAATTCACGGCCCAGTTGGCTGATTGCACATTTTACTAAAATCATTTCTCGGCATTAGGGGGAGATAAGAATTTTAAAATTGAATGAATGTCGAGAAATTTCGTGGAATATAAAAGATCTTCAATATTTAAATCCACGCACTAATCAAAGTGAACTGGAAGTTCAAAAGAGAATTAACTTGCAATATTTAGCAAGTGATTTGTCAAATTAATTTACTGATGATAAAGAAGTGACTAAAACACATATACTTGTTGTAAATGCACCACAAGGAATAAATGTGCCAATTTTAGATAAATATATATGTTAATGCCCCTATACGCCAGAAGCGTAAATTACCCCTTATTATGTGAGACATAAATCCACGGTAATTACTAAAGCTAACAAATATATTCAGTCACTCTTGAAGTCTCCTAAAGAGATCCGTCTCGAAGATGAAAATCCTAGTAACAAAGCACGTGCACAAAATAATAAGAATACTAGGATTGCAGAACGACCATATCAAAATATTATGGGAAATGATGAGGACCTAGTTAATATAAATATAGAAATTGATATGAATTTTATAAAAACATGAGAAATACCACTGTTGTCGACAACTTATGCACCGCCACAATTGCTCTTACTATCACGAGTAAAAAAATCTGGATCCAGTACTCAAGTCAACAGTTGAGCCAGAAGCGCTTTGACTAGGTAAAATAGAAGAAGCAATTGGGGTAGAGTTAGACTCGCTAAACAAAAGAAATATCGTTGTCTTTATCGTACATATACCTGAAATATTATCCCTGTTGGATATAAATGTGTATTTGTACGGAAAAGAAATGAGGATAACGATGTAATGAGGTACAAAGAGAGGTTAATAGCTCATGGGTTTTCGCAGAGACCCAATATTGATTTTATCAAATATATACTCTTGTTATGCATGGAATAATGTTCTGCTACTTAATATCTCTGGCAATAAGTAAAATTAAATTTAGAAATGCAGTTGATAGATGTTGTAACCGCATGTTTATATTGATCAATAGATGTTAATATTTATATGAAAATCCCTGATGGATATAAGATTCCTCAGATGAGGAATGGTGAAAGATCGTAATATGTACGATATTAAAATTACAAAAGGTTATTATATGACATAAAACATTTGGGTCGAATATTCCAGGATCAACTCAGTTAATTCCTCATGAACAAGGAATAAATAAATGATGAAACATTTCCTTGCGAGTTTATAAACAAATTATTTTGGTGGTGTTTATAATCTCAATTTATTTTGATGATCTAAATATTGTTGGAACGAGCAAGGAAATTAAAGAAAACTAATTTAATCTTGGAGATTTAATTTTGAAATAAAACGTTGGTGAAACCAAGTATCGGCTCGACCAGCAGACGAGGATCTACCTAAATGAAAATGAATTTAATACACTAGTCAACCAAATTGATAAAGGTATTGGAGATAGTTTATATGGATAAATTTCATCTACTTAGCATACCAATAATTGTTCGATTAATTGAAGTGGTAATGCCAAATTTTATACCTAAGGAAGATACATAAAGTATGATAGGACCAGAAGTTCCTTATTTGAGTGGCGTTGGTGCATTACTTTATTTTGAAAATTGCATCGAACCCTATATTGCATTTACGTTGAGTTTGCTTGCAAGATTTAGTGCATCTCCTACAAGGAGACATTGTAAAACATTAAAATATATGTTCAGTATTTTCAAGATTTGCAAGGTTTTGATTTTAAATACATTTGTGATTCATGTGGTGGTATTAGTATAATGATATATCTCATACCATCATTTATGTCGATAATGCAAATTGTATTGCACAAATGAGTAACAGATATGTTAAAGGGAACTTGAGAAAACAAATATCTCAAAATTCTTTTACCTGCATAAACTCCAGGAGAGTGGTGAAATTATTATACAAAGGTTTGGAAGACTGTTGTTTTCAGGGGGAGCGTCAACTTCAAAACATTCTTGAAGATTGATTTCCGAAGGACAATGGTTATAATCCTTTTTTTATTAAGTTTCTTTTGGAATTATTTTAGAGATATTTTAATTAGTATTGAGCATCACGTCGTAATGTCCAAGGGGGAGTGTTGTAAATGTATTGTTATTTAGTGGACATTACTTTGTGGGCTTTAGTAGGGCTTCTAGGGTTACGGCCCAACTCTTCTTTTATATATAGTTTATCCTTTGTAACTCCAGTACATGAGAATACGGAGAATCATAGTGAAAACCATCCTGACTTGGTCGCCCCCAGACGTATTCCGATTTAACGGGTGTTCTTTCATTCTTCTTCATTCTTGTTCTAATATTTTACAACACTTCTATATTCTTATTTTTATAGAGATTATAGATAGATTTAGTTTACCCAAATCGCGTAAAAAAAATACTACATCATATTCAAAGTTAAAGTTTTTCTAATAATTAAAAGCAATAAAAATCATGTATGAATAAATTAAAAACGTTTGCAAGCCCCCTTGCTAAGTGAGGGTGATGCGAACGAGGGTTTTTGGACCCAATAATACGTGCAAAATTATATGGCAAGGAATTGTCCTACTGTTGCAACTAAAGTTATTGGGCAAGATTTTTCAAGATATATTCCAAGATTTGGCAAGATTCACATGGAAGATCAAGATTATCATATCTTTGCTATTTTTATTAATTTTATAGGCTAGATTTCGTTTTTGTTCTTTAATTTTCGTTCAAGTATATCACTTCTAGATTTAGGGTGAGATTTGGTCCTTTTTGGAGCATATTTGGTCCTGTTTTTTGTTCTATAAGTATGTGGACGTTTTTTCTTTGTTTTTGAAGCAGGAAATTAATAAAAACCCTTTGGCAACTTTGTCAAAATCTAATTGTTTCTTGCCAACCTGAGTTGGCGAAACAATTATATCGTTCTTTGAATATATTATTTGTGTTTTGATACTATTGATATAGATATATGCACGATCCTTATATAAATATGGTATCAGAGCCATGAGAAATAGGGTATATATAAGTTATATGGTATCATGATTCAATACATCTTGATTCTTATGAATCATTCCGATTGAAGGATACTGTTAAGAACAGTATGGCTCAGAAATATGATATTCCTGAAAATCTTGATCTATTGAATAAATGGACTATTCCTAAAATTGAGCCTAAAATGATTTATAAATTAGGAGCTTTTGAAAAAATAGGTTTTAAACAAATTGTTAAAACTACTGAATCCTCTATACCTCTTCATGAAGAAGAGATGGTTATTAAATTACTTAGTAAAAATGATATTTTACCTTACAAAAGAACTCATAAGTTCTTACATATTGGTTGTGTTCGTGAATTAAACTTTTAGACCACTTACCTTAAATGGTTTACCAGAAAGCTTTCTAGCTTCTCTTAGGGATGGTAGAAATCTTAATTGGAGACAATCCTTAATGGGAATTATAGAGTCTAGTTTGGCTTTAGGACTGGTTCTATTTTGACACATATCTTAATTTATCTCTATCTTTATCTGATAGTAATATTCTAGAAGCCTTAACATTAAATGTTAAAACTCATGGTTATAATTACATACCAGGTACAGAGGTTATGTGTATCTGTTATCGTATTTATTATAAGCCTTTATTTACACTCAATCCTATGTGTAAGAGAATTGAGAAAAATAATAATGAGAATATTCTTATAGAAAGTAATTTTGGAAAATCTAATATTACTACCAGAAGATTCATTAAATGGGAAGAAATTATTTTTCCTGAAAATTGGATAATAGAACAATACATTCTAAAAATCCTATTCTAAATAGTGATTTTAAACATATTACTCAAAGTAATGATGGTATTATTAATATTGGTTTTCAAAATAATCAAAGAAGACATTCGAATTCTCATACTAGATCAATGTCTAGTCATTCTTTTATATCTCCTTTGGATTATGAAGTAGAATTTCCCTCAGAATCTAGAGCTTCTACTTCCTCTTATAGAGATAATACTCATTATAAAAATGATAATTATAACAATGAGAAAATTATTATTAATGAAAATAATATTATTCACAGAGATGAATTTGATCCCGAAACAATTTCGGATTGTAACTTTAAAATTTAATTTTGTGGATTTTACAAACTTTTTAGATTTTTCTAAAGGTTCTTCTACTAGAGCCCATATTAATGATGAGTTTAATAATCCTAAATGGGATAAGTAATTTGGTATTTTAAATCATTCTCAAAAGATGATTTAGATTACTTTGTTAACAGTTTTTATAAATTCTGTAAAAAGCATAATGAAATTACTTATTATGTTCCTTGGTTTATTAAAACTTTCTATATTGATTATATTTCAGTCATCGAAAGAGATTATAAAATAATTTCTGGTGGTATACAAAAATCGGTTTACCCTCCCCATGTTCCTTTTCAAATTGAAAAGGAGAAAGGATATTTAATTTTCTTCCATTCTCCAGAATCATTGAAAATGATGTTTTACAAATTACTGTTAAACATATTAATCAGATGATTGAGCAAAATAATTTTTGTAATCTTTATCTGTCTATTATTGGAGAAGAAATTATTTCTTTACATGATAAAGTTGATAAAATTATCTCTAAAATAGATTCTCAAAATAAATCTGAAAATGATAATAATAATAATAATAATGTTATTATTAAAACATCTTAAATCTATTCAATCTCCTATTGAGATAAAAGATTTTAAAAATGAAGCTTCTATTTCTGACTTAGAAAAGATTATTAATGATAAATTTAGAAATCTTAATATTTCAGCTTTAGATGATGATTTAACTGATAAGCATGTTATTCAACCCAATAATGGTAGTCTTAATAATACAGATAGTATTAGTAAAATGAAATGGGCTGATAGACCTACCATGTCTACTTATTATTATAAGAGACCCACTCCTATGGATGTTCTTAATGAAGAACTGAAAAACTTTTTCAATAATTCTTATTCTGGAAAAGGTATTTATGAATGGAATATTGATGGTGGAAGTGATAATCATATTTTCACTCAATGTCATCGCATGCTTATGTATAGTTCTGCTTGTCAAACTTGTGGTAATAGTGATATTAGTACTGCACAAGCTATTACTTCTAGTTTTATCGGTCAACTTAAAGGTTGGTGGGATAATTATTTGACTCCTCAAAATAGAATGGAAAATTTTAATTCTATTAAAATTGAAAATGGTGAAACTAAAACCAATGCAGTTTACTCTTTGATTCTTACTATTTTGGATCATTTTACTGGTCAATATACCAATAAATATGAAAATACTAGAACTCTTCTTTTTAAATATGAGGTGTAAAACTCTTATCGATTTTAGATGGTACAAAGATACTTTCTTTCTCTCGTATCTATGAGATCCCCGATTTATGTCGGGATATTTGGAAAAATAAATTTGTTGATGGTCTTCCTAATTTATTTGCTTGAAAGAGTTATGAAAACTCTTAGAAAGGATTCTGATTCGATCCATTATAGGTCTTATACTTTTGGTCAAATCATTAGTGTTTGTGTTAGGAAGGAATAAATCTTTGTAATGAACTCAAATTAAAAAACCAAATTAAAAAAGATAATCTTTACGAAAAGAAAACAATTAGATCAATTTCATGACCAATTTGGATTAGATAATCCCAATCCTAAAAATAGTTTGTATAAAACTAATAAAAGAGATTTAAAACATAAATCTAATTATAAAAAGAAGAAAACATAATTCTTCAAAAGCAAAAGAGAAAGATTTTGATAATAATAAAGGTAAAAGAAAATCTTCAAAAAGAGAAGATATGATACAATTATTTGTAAAAAAAATGTAATAGATTTGGTCATTATGCTAATCGATTGCTATCTAAGGATAAGATTAAAAATCTTGATATTAATGAAGAGTTAAAAGAAACTCTTTTTAAGATTGTCATGAGTCCTAATAAGGATCTTGAATCGAAAAGTCTTATAATGATCGTTTTTTTCATTTGAATCCTCTTGGGATGATGATAATTACATTAAATCGAAAAAAGAGAAATGCAATGATTGTATACTTGGAAAACCTTGTCTTAATTGTATCAGTAATACTGATAATGTTAATAATATTGATAATGAGTTTTATAAACTTATGAGTCAATTTCAAGATATGAATATTAGTGTCTTAACTAATAATAATATTTTTAAATTTCTTAAACATATTAAAGATTCTAGTTTAAGAGATAAAATCATTGAACAATTTCATGATTCTTTTAAGAATGAAGACAATAATAAAACTAGTCTTTCTAAAAAGATTGATAATAATTATTATAATATGGGTGAATTGGAAAGACTTCTTCGCCTAAAAAATATGAAAAATAATCCTGCAACTTTAAATGATTTAGTCCATGAGATTAATAATCTCAAAACTGATGTAAAAGTACTTCAAAAACAGAATACTGATCTTTCTGTTCGTCTTTCTTTTATGGAGAAAGGTAAAGAAAAAATTGACGATTGTGAAACCAGCTATAATACTCTTTCACAATATTTAGATATTGATGATAATTTTAAAATGGAGAAGAATCATTTATCTACCATTAATATGGTTATATCACAGAAGTGGTATACTAAGATTTCTCTTCTTATAAATAATTCTTATAAGAAAGATTTTATTGCCATGATTGATAGTGGTGCTTATTTGAGTGTTATACAGTTAGAAATAATTCCTACTAAGTTTTTCGAAAAAACTACTCATTCACTTTCTCATGCAGGTGGAGGATCTTTAAAGATTAATTATAAGCTTAAAAATGCTTATGTTTGTGTTGATGGTTGTTGTATTCCTAACGACTTTCTTATTGCTGAAGACATCACTAGTCAAATGATTATTGGTCTTCCTTTTCTTTTTTAAATATATCCTCTGACTTTTGTTGGTGAAAAGGGTATTACAGGTACTTATAATAGTAAACCTATTACTTTTAAGTTTATTACCAATCCTATTCATAAGGTTCTTAATTTGATTCAAGATCAAATTAATAATAAAAATTATCAAATCAATTTTCTTAAAGAAGAGCTTAATTCTATTACTATAAGTAATAGATTAAATAATTCTAAACTACAAGATAAAATCAAATTTTTAATAAATAAATTTTCCATTGAAATTTATAATGATTTTCCTAATGCTTTTTGGGATAGAAAGAAACATATAGTTTCTCTTCCCTATGAAGATGATTTTAAAGAGAATAAAATTCCTACTAAATCTTGACCTTGTCAGATGAACTCTGAATATTTAGAGTTATGTAAAAGGGAAATATCTTCCTTATTACAAAAGAAGCTTATAACTCCTTCTAAATCTCCTTGGTCTTGTACTGCTTTCTATGTTAATAGACATTCTGAGCAGGAATGATGAGTTCCTCGTTTAGTTATTAATTACAAACCTCTTAATAAGGTTTTAAAATGGATTAGACATCCTATTCCTAATAAAAAGGATCTTCTTGACAGATTAGTCAATGCTCTTATTTTCTCTAAATTTGATTTAAAATCAGGTTTTTGGCAAATTCAGATTAATCAACTTCGATAGGTACAAAAGCGCTTTTAATGTACCATTTGGTCATTATGAATGGACTGTTATGCCTTTTGGGCTTAAAAATGCTCCTTCTGAATTTCAACAAATTATGAATGACATTTTTAATCCTTATAGTGATTTTATTATTGTTTATATTGATGACATTCTTGTATTTTCTAAAGATATTGAAATACATTTTAAACATCTTGATATGTTTAAAAATTTGGTCATTAAATGGTCTTGTCATCTCAAAACCTAAAATGGTTTTATTTCAGACTAAAATAAAATTTCTTGGTCATATTATTGATAAAGGAAATATTATTCCAATTCAAAGAAGTATTGAATTTGGTAATAAATTCCCTGATATTATAACTGATAAAACTCAGTTACAAAGATTCTTAGGAAACCTTAATTATGTGTCTTCAACGCTATACACACAAATTTCTAAGAAGTACGATTCACATTTGGCCAAACAAAATGCTCCAATATTCAAATATGTTATACAAAACTGTAAAAGGACTATCTCATAAATATTTCAGATTTTTCTAGTCTTTAAAAGTTGAGCAAAAGGATCTTCAAAGTAATCATTTCCGTTTTGACCTAAATTCGGTCATATAAAGTTCCAGTAATTTATTTTCTTGTTTGGATGATTCAAAGACTACAACATTTGACTATGTTATTTCTAGACTCACTGTAACACATCCATGAATATTTTCACAAATTATTTCCATTAAAAAGTGGCCGAGTTCGTTATCTCAAAAATTGTGTTGAAACTATCTTGAAAACTACATCAACAATTAAAAAGTACTTATACTCTCACGATCTTGCTATTTGTAAAATACCTTAAAAATAATTAAACTTTAAATATGATTCTCAAAATTTACATGTAAATTCACATATACATATAGGACATGGTCATACTCAACTTTAACCAAAAAAATTGCCAAAAATATTATCTATAATTTTTTTCTTTAGAAATGGGCTGTTTAACTTTAGAAAATCAAATAAAATACTTAAACATCTCAATAAATTCTCATATTTTATCCGTAGGCACTGACTACATATAGAATATGGAACTATAAATTTTTAGTCAACAATATTGATTAAAAAATAATAATTGTGGTCATATTTCAAAAACAGTAATACAAACATGCTATTTCATCACTATCACTTATAAAATTGAAATAAAATACTTATACTAATTGAAAATTTATGAAATTAATATATGTTATACTACTATTAACATGTAACAAATTTAATTAAGGGACCTAGCTTATATTTCTTACCAATTATTCCCAGAATTTTCGAAAATCTATCTAGTTATACAAATCATCAAAACTATACTAGTTATAAATAAAAATCCATTTATAATAGTAGATTAATGATAAAGACTCAAATATTTTATATGTTAAACCAAACTGTATCTAGGTGATTTATAAAATTTATTCATGATTTTATCAAGATTTTAAACCGTTTAATAAAATTGTTTAACACAACAGCACTGCAATTTGGAAGTACTGGACACCAAAACTTCCCAGATTTATTACTATCAATTGGCCCAATAAAATGATACAAAATTTTAGTATATGATACTAGACTATAGTTTGGACACTTAATAAATTTTCCAGAATTTTCTCAACAAGAAAAGGTGGGTAAAAGGATAATTCAAGGGACTGATCCCGTTTTAGTTCGGTTTTTAACACATCAACTTACAAGAATTATTTCTCCCAAACGGCTAACTTAATCACTACGAAATTTTGTTATGTTGTTATTGACATCTTATTATACCTCAAAAAATATTTTCATGGTTTTTTTATGATTAAAAGTGTCGAAAATATTATTTCAAAAAGTATCCAGAAAGCTGCAGAAAATTATACTTTTAAGTTCTAAAACTGTTAAAACACCACAATCATGCTTTTAAACAAAAAATCGACGAATCCATCAATATTTAAACATACAACTCATGGGAGTATGGGGAAAACTACCTAGTCTTGCCATTTTTATCAACATAACAAATAAGAAGAATAAGGTTTGGTTAATTACCTTGAAGGAAGAAGGATTTCTTCCCTTTCTCTCTCTTACTCTCTCTCTCTCTAACTTCTCTTTCTAAAATGGATGAATGATGAAATAAAATGAATGAAGAGTGTACCATTTTATATAGGAGGCGTTGGTTGATTGAGCGTGAGGGAGATTGAGTGTAGATATCTATTTATCTTGGAAGAAAATTGGGGAAGGGAGTACAAAGGTACATATAATCCCCCAATTCATGGAGGTGGCTGATTTGGGGAGATTTTTGTGTCAATTTTCGTGGCTTTTGGGGCTGTCAAGTGGTGGCCCCTCAGTGTACGCGGTATGCAGATCTCATTGTGAAAATTTTGTATTTTTCGTCCGTGTTTTGGTTCCGAAAAATTAAATAAAACGTGCAATTAAATCGAGAGTAATTAGGAATTATTTTGAGCTTCATCTTTTCTTAATTAATAATTATTTATTTTATTTATTTATTAATCGAATATTTAATTGATCATTGATGATAGTGCTAGTAAGTGTTTCCGGCTCAAAGTGCTCATCTGTCACCTGCAAAATTAAAAACTCCGCACAAATATAATCTTATTTGCCTATTTAACTTAATCATTATTGGATTATGAATTAAATCTTAATTTTTGGTTTTGGGTTATTACAGAAGGGATAGACTATGAGGAAACTTTTTCGCCCGTAGCCATGCTCAAGTCCATCCGGATTCTCTTGTCAATTGCCGCGCACCTAGATTTTGAGATCTGACAAATGGATGTCAAGACAGCTTTCCTTAACGGAAGTCTTGACGAGGAAATCTATATGCAACAACCCGAAGGATTCATTGAAAAAGGCCAAGAGCGTCTGGTTTGCAAGCTGAGGAAGTCCATTTATGGACTAAAGCAAGCATCCTGAGCTTGGAATCAATGTTTTGATCAGGTTATAAAATCCTACGGTTTTGATCAAAACAACTTCGAAAGTTGTGTTTATAAAAAGCATGACGGAACTGCCTTGGTATTCTTAGTACTATACGTAGATGACATTCTGCTCATCGGGAACGATGTAAAGATGTTATCGGACGTAAGGGCATGGCTGTCAAAACAATTTGATATGAAGGACTTGAGAGAAGCTGGTCACATCCTAGGGATCAAGATCACTCGAGATCGCAAGAAAATGATGATCGACCTCTCACAAGCTTCATACATAGACACTGTCTTGAAGTGATTCAGCATGCAAGATTCCAAAAAAGGTTTTGTACCTTTCAGACACGGAATCCATCTATCCAAAGAAATGTGTCCAAAGACGCAGAAAGAGATAGATGACATGAAGAACATTCCTTATGCTTCGGCTGTGGGAAGCCTCATGTATGCAATGTTGTGCACGGGATCGAATATTTGCTTTGTCGTAGGCATGGTAGCAAGATATCAAAGTAACCCCGGGAAAGAGCATTGGACTGCAGTTAAAAACATTCTGAACTATCTGAAGAGGACACGGGACAAAATGTTGGTTTATCAGTCAGACAGTCTAATCCCCATCGGTTACACGGACTCATATTTACAATCAGACTTAGACTCCAGGAAGTTAACCTCAGGTAGTGTGTTTTGCATGGGAGGAGGAGCCATGACATGGAGAAGCGTTAAGCAAAAATGCATCGCTGATTCTACCATGGAAGCCGAATACGTAGCTGCTTGTGAAGCAGCGAAGGGAGCGATTTGGCTCAAGAATTCTTAGTGGACTTGGACGTTGTTCCGAATTTGTCCAGCACAATCACGGTTTACTGTGACAATGCCAAAGCAGTTGCAAATTCAAGGGAATCGAGAGCCCACAAAGCCGGCAAACACATAGAAAGAAAATACCATCTTATACGAGAAATCGTTAAGAGAGGAGACATAGAGGTGGCAAAGATTGCATCGGAAGACAACCTAGCAGATCCATTCACAAAGGGTCTGCCTCAGATTACATTCGAAAGATATGTGGAAGGAATGGGTGTCAAGAGCATTGTCAATCTGCTTTGAGTATAAGTGGGAGAAATAGGTTCGTGTGAGTGACATTAGATGTCACGTAGAACACGAGACGTGTTGTAGTATACTTAAAAGCAGACTATGAGTATAAGTGGGAGATTGTTGGGGTTATACTGGAAAGTATGTTTTTTACTTTGTATAACCAAACTGAATTTCTTATTTATTTACTGAAATAAATTATTTATCATTGTTGCATTAAATATGATTGAATGTTTATATATATATATATATATATATATATATATATATATATATACTGCATACCCGTTCAATAAACAGTACGTGTTACATTTTAGTTAATTTGGTGATATCAGATCACAGAAGATCAAATTAACAGTTCCTCGTAACTAAGTACAAATTCACAACCTTGATGGAAATGAACAATCCATCGTGAAAGGTTGAAGTGTAAAGCTCAGATTGGTTTGTCTTGACCAAGAGATTACACTAGTGCATTATGATGCGCTGAATAGGACCTACATGAGGATAATTCTTCAGCACTGAATATGGAATAATTAGACCTCAGTGGTTCGTTATTTCTTAATCTATGTTCCTTAAATTGGATCGTGTGAAATTAATAACTATTGCTTTGACTTATGATTGGAAGAGAATCAACGTGAATCGATACCTTATATCTTGGAAAATATTATTAGTTACACGACGATTGCTAAGATTTAATACGGAGAATCGTGCAATGAAACGCGTCTTGCTTGATTTGTCCCTTGGTGGGCTCGAAGCTTTATCATACCAAATCTTGCAAGTGGAAATTTATTTCCGGTATGGATAATAATGTTGAGTTGTTTTTACTCCAATTTCAATGGCTTAATTAATTAGTGGACTAGATAATCTTAAACACGGAAAATAATAATCAGGAGCCATATTATTGAAGCATAGTAATATGGATTAAGATGGATAGTTCAATATTAATTTTATAGTGGAGTAAATTAATATTAATGGACTTGAATAATATTTTGGCTTAATATTATAAATTCATAGCCCATTGGAGGTCCAATCTTAATTTCTCAAGGGCCCCTCAAATAGCCCAAATTAAAGTTCAATTAATGAAAAGGAGAAGAAAATGTTATTGCCTATTTTTCCATGATTTTTTTTCGAAAATTATGAGTAGGAGAGAGAAAAGATTTTCTTGATTTTCTTGGAAAGATTTTATGGAATAAGTATTCTTGAGATACAAGTTTATCCCATAAATTCAAGAAAAGTCAAAATATTTTTCCTTCCCTATTTTGTTGAAATTTTCAAAAATTGTGTGACAAGAATGAGGAGAAAATTTTGTTGGGAGATATTTTGGGAAATAGAATATATTTGATATATTGTGTCTTGAGGAAGAAACAAGGAAATTTCCCAATGCCCAACTTGACCTAAATTTTCGTCCCCCGTTAGTCCTATAAATAGGGGATGAATTTTTCATCCCCAATGCAATTCCGTGTGTTGGAAAATTTAGAAATCCACAAATGTGGTGGCAAATATTTTTAGTTTTCTCCTTTATTAAAATTGTTCGTGAGAATCCTTCCACCGGATTACATTCGTGGACTTGGGACATATTTGAGAAGGCACTTTGAGTTGATCCATCTTCTCAACGATTGTCTCTACAAGAGGTATGTAATTTCGTAACTCCTAGATTCCGCATGCTTAGGATTTATGTGAATTACGTGTAAGCATGTTGTTGTTGCTTATTTGATTATTATGTTGAATTAATTTAGGATTGATTCATGTTAGTAATTAATTGTAAATTTTAAATATGTATTTAAATATACCTCGAATAGATCAGGGCACCTCGTATTTCCCAACAGTGTACCGGGTAGAGTCGGCACCCGAGATATCCTTTGGACCAAGGGATGAAGAAGAGTTTGGAGAGCCCCATGGTGATGCCTTAGTAATCACCACCGATATTCTAGGGTTTAATGTTTCTTGAATCTTTGTAGACACTGGAAGCTCAGCGGTTATCTTGTTCATGGACTGCTTACGGAGGATGAATTTGAATGTGAAGTTGGAACCCATAGAGACAGACCTCTACGGATTCACAGGAGGGCGATACAACCCCTAGGCCAAGTAATGTTGCAAGTTCGCTTAGGGGCCGCTCCACGAAACAAGGTGATGATGGTCAACTTCCTTATAGTTGATGTGTCGTCCTCATACAATGTTATTTTGGAAGGCCCATTCTGAACTCATTCCAGGCAATTATCTCAACCTTCCACATGAAGCTCAAATTTCCTGTGGAGGGGATAGTTGGAGAAGTGAAAGGAGGCCAATTCCCAGTCAAGGAAATGTTATGTGGAATTTGTAAAGGCCACTAGTAAGGCATCTCTTAAGAGGCTAGGGAGGATTGAAGGTGGAGATCCAAAGGTTAAGAAATGCAAGTTCAGAGGAGAGGATAATGCCAAAGGCCACCTGGATGCAAGTAGATGAGGAGCTAATGCCCATCGAGTTGTACCCAGGAAGAGAGGGGTTCACAACTCGAATAGGCACCCAGATGGAACAGAAAGTAACTTAAGAGGTAATAAGAGTCCTCTGTGAGAACGCAAATATTTTCACATTCTCACCGTCATATATGACGGGAATACCCCGGAACTCGCCATGCATTACTTAAATGTCGAACGCTTTTTGTACACACAACTTTCGAACTCGTTTTGATCAAACCCATAAGACTTTATAACATGATCAAAACATTGGTTGCAAGCTCTGGATGCTTGTTTGAGTTCGTAAATGGACTTCATGAGCTTACAAACTAGGTGTTCTTGGACCTTTTCAATGAAGCCTTGGGGTTGTTGCATATAGATTTCTTCATCAAGACTTCCGTTAAGGAAAGCTGTCTTGACATCCATTTGCCAGATTTCAAAATCGAGAGATGCTTGAAGAATCGACAAAGAGAATTCGGATGGACTTGAGCATTGCTACAGGTGAAAAAGTTTCCTCATAGTCGATCCCTTCTTTCTGAGTATAACCTTTCGCCACAAGCCTTGCCTTGAAGGTTTCCACCTTCTTGTCCGGTCCTCTTTTTCTCTTGTATACCCACTTGCAACCAATGGGTTTGACCCCATTAAGTGGTTCGACTAGCTCCCACACTCTGTTATGATCCATAGAACCCATTTTTCGCTTTCATTGCTTTTTGCCAAGCGCATCCTTGTCTTGGATTGCCTCATCATATGTCCATGGGGTCCGATTCGTCTTGTCAGGGAATCAAGTCCGAGAACTCTCCTATCCCCATGAATCTCTCGGTTTGTCTCACAACCCTCCCACTTCTGACGAGGTTCGGTTGTGAAAGTGTGTCATTTGGTATGTCATCTTATGCAGTTAGACCGAGGTTAGCCCCTTAGCTCATTTAAGGTAATCTCACTTACGGGTCTTCTTTCGTTCATATAGTCTTCTTCCAAAAATCTAAAGTGGGTGCTTATTACCACCTTTTGATCTTTGGGACCATAGAACATACACCCTTTTGTTCCTCGGGGTATCCTATAAACAACCTTACGATATCCTATAAACAACCTTAAGGATCGAGGATCCATTTTTCCGCTTCCTTGTCCAACACGTGGGCGGACACCCCCAAATTCTCATGTGTCTCAAAACGGGCTTGCATTGGGTCCACAATTCTTTTGGGAGTTTTGGGAACCGATTTGGATGGCACCAAGTTCGAGAATGTAAGTCGTTGTTTCCAAGGCATGACCCCGTAACGACTTGGGAAGATCCGCATAACTCATCATTGATCTAACCATTTCCAAAAGAGTTTCTTCGCTCCGCAACCCCGTTTTGTTGAGGGGTTCCGGTGCGATTAATTTGAGGATACAATCCCTTCATCTGACAAGTAGTTCAAAAACTCATCGCTGAGGTACTCGCCTCCACGATCGGATCGTAGAGACTTGATACGCTTTTCCCTATGATTCTCTGCTTGAGCCTTAAATTCTTTGAATTTCTCAAAGGTCTCAGATTTGTGCTTCATAAGGAAAATATAACCGTACCTTGAGTAGTCATCAATAAAAGTGATGAAATACTCATAACCTCCTCTTGATTTGGTTGACATTGGACCACATACGTCTGTGTGAACGATTTCTAACACTTCTTTGGCTCTATTCCCCTTGGCTTCGAATGCCCTCTTGGTCATTTTACCCTCCAACGTGAACCGTCTTCTACCAACCTTTGGATCCTCTTTGGATTAATATGTCCCAATCTTAGATACCATAGAAGTGTTTCGTTCACATCTGATGAACGTTTTCTTTTATCGGAAACAATTGATGTGTTATAGGATGCATTTCGTGAGTGATGTGCACAGTTAATTGTATAGAGATTATTCGACAACGTTCAATGACAGATAAATTTATCATAAAGAAAAATGGTAACAACTTTATCAAAAGTAACCGAATATCCATCAAGGTAAAGTTTAGAAACCGAAATTAAATTCTTTCTAAAATTGAGCGTAAAGAACATCTCTTAAAATTAAAAAACTCGTCTTCAAAAAGAATTAAGCGCTTCTCCCATTGCTCAATTTGCCACTCTCGTAGCATCGCCTAGTGTGATGAGGATCTCACTCCCACTAAGTTACCGGGTCCGCTTGAACCCCTATAAAGTGAAACAAACATGATCAGTGGATCCGGTATCCACCACCCATAAATGGGAGGCATACGCCACTAAGCAAGTTTCAACAACTAGTGCGTGAGAATTACCTTTCTTTTTTCATTCCTTTTGGGTTTGGAACAGGCTTTCGGTGTCTTACTCCGCCGCTTTTCCAAAACTTTCCTCATGCTTGATTCCATGCTCTTATTTGGTGTTGATTCTCGCTTGGTTTAACTTTCTTCTCTTTTCATCATCCTTATCACCACTTGACCTAGGATGAAAAGAAGATTTCAGTTTTCCCAAATTCTTTTCCTCGCGCTCCATCTCCCTTTCAACCAAAGTGAGAGCATTTACAAGATCATCCACTGTAAAATCTAGATCTTCCAATAGATACTCAAGATAGTGGTGATTATAGCTCTTTGGTAAGTATTGGAGAATGAAATCAATCTTAGTCTTGAAATCACATTTTTCGCCGAGGATCTCAAGCTCCTCAAATAGCACCATAACCCTAAGAACGTGATGCGCTGCAGTCGTCCCTTTTTCCATTTTTAATTCAGCCATTTCTTACTTCACACTTTGGATTGCCATATGGATCGGATGTGCGAACATCGCTTCGAGATTCTGTAAGATGTCTGCAGCTGACTCATATCCTTGGTGAAGGCGTTTCAACAAATCTGACAGATGTGCCAGAATTGTATCCTTCATCAATTCATTTGACAGCTCCCATTCACCATATAGCATCTCGTCCCATATTCCGGCGTCCTTAGCTGGTTTTTGGGGTTTTGGTGTATCAAGTACCCATTTGGAAGGTGATGCGGCTAGGACAGGTTTTAGTTTGTATATCCAATCAAAATAGTTTTCACCAGTAAGCAAATTGTCTTTAAGTATATTGAATAGTGGATTAAAAGGTTGCGACATGATTAGCTGAAGTAAATAATAATATGCATAAGCACAAATATATCACAAAATTCGATCACATGTATCATATTAAAATCTCAAAAAAATATGAACATGCATCAGCCAACATCTAAAAACAGTTTAAATAAGCCACGTGGGGTGGATCATTATTTAAACACATTCAAGCAGGTTACAAACAAGAACAGTTACAAACCTTTAATAACTAGATTAATAGTTGGCTCCCACTTGACCAATATAAAATTGACAGGGACTTTGGGGAAGTATATGCATATCAATTTTATACCTAAGTAATAACCATGATTAAATACAGAATTATTATTTCGCTTTGAACGAGCCTCGTGGGGAGGGTCATCGTCGCCACTAGTAATAATCCACAATCATCCATTTGGAATTTATTCATGTGAAAGGTATCTTTTGACCGTCCCGTGGGGGGAATTACTCCAAAAGAATTCACAAATAAATAAATCATGGAGGTCAAAATTAATTCAATTTTATTATCCATAAAATTTTCAATTAATTGTTTAAGCATACTTAGTAATTTTCGAAAGTGAGATTTTTCAAAATGTTTTCTCATGCATCGCAAATTTAAACACAATTTAAATAAGCATAAAATAATGCATAACATCAAAACAAAAAAATTAAACATATTGGGCACATATATCCAATTGTCATGGTTAACTTTTGTCATGTCTTGATTTTGAGAAATCGTCTTCAGAACCTTCATCGTTAGTCTCGAAAAGCTCCCACTTGACCGACTTAAAAAAAATGCCTTGTCAAACCACGTCATCGACCAGCTCGCGGGTTGGAGTGCCCACCTAGCACTCCCCCGGTCGTGTCAAGTGGCGTCTGTCTTGTCTTTATTTCAAGCGTAGGGTGCACGTCCGCTGCGACCCTCGGCGGATCTCGGCGGCGTCGCATGCCCAGCGCGCGCCGCGTGGGCGCTTCGCGTGCCCGCCCATACCCGATCCGCCTCGCGTGCCGCCTCACCGCGCGCCCATCCGCCATCCCGCCCGTCTGCTGCGTCGCCTGCGTCGCCCGCCCCCCGCTCGGGTCGATCTCCCCACCCTCGCGCGTCTCGGCGATGTCGCCCGCCCACGCCGCGCCTTAGCTGATCCCGCGGCGCGCCTCGGCGGCTTCGCCTCGCCCCACGCCCGGCTCGCCCGATGGACCTCGCCCCATGCCAGTCTGCGCCGCCACGACATCGATCGTCGACGCGTGCCTCCTTTAGCGCGTTCCGGCGTGATCCGCTGCACCTCGCCGATTCGGATCCCGTCTTTTAATTCTTCGTCTCCGCCTCCATTTCCGATCCGGTTACAACTTATTTACAAAAATAAATAAACCTAGATCTAGAATAGTCTATTACATTGATCAAATCAAACAAATTCTAATCTACTCGAGGATTTTCTCACGAGGCAAAACGAATTCGAACGAATCGAATTACAAAAACCACAATTTATATGCATGCATAAATAAACACATTAAATTCCATGACAATTGGATACCTGCGAAAAAGATCTAGCAATTCTACTATCCAATTTCAAATTTAATGAAAACGAACTAAATTACAATTTAAAATTCAGAGCCCGAAACTGTGGCTCTGATACCAGTTGTTGGGGAATTAATTGCACGGATCTATTCGGGATGAATATTTAAATACAAATTTAATTCAAACAATTATTACTAGCATGAATTAATCCTATATTAATTCAAATAATAATTCAACAACAAATCATGCATATAAACAGTTCACATAAATCCTACGCATGCGGAATTGCTACGGGTTTACGTGAACTAACCTCTTGGTGTGGCAATGGTCTAGTCGATAAAAATACACAAAAAAGCCTTCCCAAGTATTCCCTAGTCCTTGCTCGTCAATCCGGTGGAAGGAAGCTCGCGAACAATTAACAAAAGGTAAAATAAAAATTTGTTGCACCACCTTTGTGGATTTTCTAATTTTTTCAGCACATGGAATTGTACTTGGGGATGAAGTGTTGGGATATTTTAGTTTTGATAAATTATGCCAAAACATTATCAACTTGTGTTATTTAAATTAATCTACAGATAACAAGTTGAGGGGGAACGAGAGAACAAGTTAAGAAGAAGAAATCAGAAATCGGAAGAAAGAAGAAAGAGAAGAAGAAAAGAAAGAAATCGGTTCGAACGGCTTTTGTAGTTCGAATTGTTGTGCGATTCGACCACATGCGGATTTCTGACGATATCTTTGAATCGATTCAAGATCGATGCCGAATCTTTGCAAAGATGATCGCGAATTGATCAAGATTGGCCCGAATCGATCAAAGATCGAGATGCCCGAATCGATCTTGATATCTTTGACGCGATTCGAATCGATGCAAGATCGATCATCGAATCGGCGATCAAGATCTTGATATCTTTGAATTGATTCAAGATCGATCAAATCTTGATCTTTGAATCGATCAAGATCTTGATATCTTTGAATCGATCGATCAAAAGATCTTTGAGGCCGAATCGATGCAAGATTAATATCGAATCGATGTAAAGATCGATATGATCTTGAATCGATGACGATCTGCACCCGGACCGGAAACGAAATCGCAAACCGAATTTCAAAGAGACCGAAATATGCATACCAGATCTGAATAGCTGATCAGATCCGTTAGACACACAAAAGCAGCTGGACAATAAGAAGATAACAACACATATATGAATGTGACATAAAGCCGCAAAAACAACGGTCTAATAGACAAAGAAAAATTTAGAAATTTATTAGTATGGATTTGAATATTACTCTCCAACGGTAATATTCAAATCCACACTATAAATACATTGCACTATCTTCAAAAGAAGAAAATGGAGGATCTGCAGAGTGAAATTAAAGTCAAATATTCAAGCAACTCCATTCATAGAACACAGAGCAAGAAATACACACATATATTCAAAAGTGTTCTACCCTAGATCTAAGCACAAATGCTATATCCTAAGCTTAGAGAGATTTTCCCATCCTTAGCATTGAGGCTAAACAAATGTAAGGGAAAATCTCAACCTAGTTGGAAACCAAACAAACCTTACCCAAATCAGTCGGTTAAGTTTGTAGGTGAGTGTGAACTCGGTAAACATCTAGCAATCCCGAAAGGGAGGGTAGGCGATCCCGTGAGGGTGATAAGTCCCGTTTGAGTGAGAACTCGGTAAACATCTAAGCAATCCCGAAAGGGAGGGTAGGCGATCCCTTAGAGGGTGATAAGTCTCGTTTGAGTGAGAACTCGGTAAACATCTAAGCAATCTCGAAAGGGAGGGTAGGCGATCCCTTAGAGGGTGATAAGTCCCGTTTGAGTGAGAACTCGGTAAACATATGTTGGTTAAGTTGGTGCCCCATGAAGGGAAGAGTGGATGTAGGACGAGTTGTCCGAACCACTATAAAAATACGTGTGTTCTTATTTGCTTTCATATTAACTGTCATACATACTTTAGCAAATCTGCATAACACATTCGAAAAAAAAAATTAAGTCACCTCCCATTGAGATTTTACGAGTTTTAAATCGGGTTTTTCGGGACCAACAATTGGTATCAGAGCAGGGGTTCAAAAGTTCACTAGATTTTAATGTGAACACCTGAACTGATCTTTTTCTGTTAAAACCCATTTAGTTTAAAATGCATAAATTTTAAAATTCATGGAGGTTGACAATCATCTTCTTCTTTTTTGAAATCAAATGTTCTTCATCATTTCACTTGTTTAACTAACATTGTTTTTCTCGTATTTTTTATTGTTAGTTAGTTTTGGCATCATTATCAAAAATGGGGAAATTGTTGGGATATTTTAGTTTTGATAAATTATGCCAAAACATTATCAACTTGTGTTATTTAAATTAATCTACAGATAACAAGTTGAGGGGGAACGAGAGAACAAGTTAAGAAGAAGAAATCGAAATCAGAAGAAGAAGAAGAAATCAGAAATCAGAAGAAGAATAAATCGGTTTACGAGGCTGGCATGCGATTTCGAATCGATATGCCGAATCGATTCAAGATCGATGCCGAATCGATCTTCAATCGATGCAAAGATCGATATCCGAATCGATGAAGATCGATCTTTGAATCGATGCAAGATCGATATCTGCCGAATCGATTCAATAATGCCGAATCGTGCAAGATCGATCTATGTCGAATCGATTCAAGATCTTTGCCGAATCGATCAAAAGATCGACATCGAATCGATCAAGATCGATGCTGGCCGAATCGATTCAAGATCGATGTCGAATCGATGTAAGATCTTGAGGCCGAATCGATCAAAGATTGATATCCGAATCGATGTAAGATCGATGCCGAATCGATGTAAGATTAATGCCGAATCGAAGCAAGATCTTGATATCTTTGAATCGATGCAGACGCATTGTGACCCTAAAATCTGCAGATCAAATTTAAAGAGATCAGAATATGCATACCAGATCTGAATAGCTGATCAGATCCGTTAGACACACAAAAGAGCTGGGCAATAAGAAGATAACAACACATATATGAATGTGACATAAAGCTGCAAACAACAGTGCAATAGGACAAAGAAAAGCTGGAAGACTATTAGTATGGATTTGAATATTACTCTCCAACGGTAATATTCAAATCCACACTATAAATACATTGCACTATCTTCAAAAGAAGAAAATGGAGGATCTGCAAAGTGAAATTAAAGCCAAATATTCAAGCAACTCCATTCATAGAACACGGGCCAGGAAATACACACATATATTCAAAAGTGTTCTACCCTAGATCTAAGCACAAATGCTATATCCTAAGCTTAGAGAGATTTTCTCATCCTTAGCATTGAGGCTAAACAAATGTAAGGGAAAATCTCAACCTAGTTGGAAACCAAACAAACCTTACCCAAATCAGTCGGTTAAGTTTGTAGGTGAGTGTGAACTCGGTAAACATCTAGCAATCCCGAAAGGGAGGGTAGGCGATCCCGTGAGGGTGATAAGTCCCGTTTGAGTGAGAACTCGGTAAACATCTAAGCAATCCCGAAAGGGAGGGTAGGCAATCCCTTAGAGGGTGATAAGTCCCGTTTGAGTGAGAACTTGGTAAACATCTAAGCAATCCCGAAAGGGAGGGTAGGCGATCCCTTAGAGGGTGATAAGTCCCGTTTGAGTGAGAACTCGGTAAACATCTGTTGGTTAAGTTGGTGCCCCGTGAAGGGAAGAGTGGATCTAGGACGAGTTGTCCGAACCACTATAAAAATACGTGTGTTCTTATTTGCTTTCATATTAACTGTCATACATACTTTAGCAAATCTGCATAACACATTCAAAAAAAAATTAAGTCACCTCTCATTGAGATTTTACGAGTTTTAAATCGGGTTTTTCGGGACCAACATGAAGAAATCATCCCCTATTTATAGAGGGTGGTGGCCGATTTTTTCAACATGGAATAGGGAGGAAAAATCTTTTCTTGATCTCCAAGAAATCTTGAATATATCTCATATATTCTTTTCTCCATAATTGAAATATTCCATAAAAATCCCACCTTCTCTTGTTATGGTTATTTTCGAAAAAATAAGGATAAAGATTCCAAGATTTGGATCTTCTTGAATTTATGAGATATATCTGTATTGCAAGAATACATATCTTCCATAATATCTTTTCAAGAAAATCAAGAAAATCTTTCTTTCCCTTTTTCTTTCAAAATTTTCGAAAATTATCATATGAATAACCAAGTGGGAGATTTCATGAATTTAATGAGATAATCTTGTATTCCAAGAATACATATCTTCATTCCATAACAAAATTCAAAGAAAATCTTTCTCCCCTTTTTATTCATATTTAAGAAATTTTAGGAAAAATAGCATGACAGAATTTATTTTATTTTTTTAAACACATTTTTTGAGTTATTGGACTTTTATTTGGGCTACTTGAGGGGCCTTTAGGAGAATTAAGATTGGACCTTCAATGGATCTTGAATTATCAATATTGAGCCACAATATTATTCAAGCCCAAAAATATTAATTAATCACTACATAATTAATAATGCACTATCCATCTTAACCCGTATTCTTAATTAATATGGAAAGATTATTATTTCCCGTGTTTAAATTAATTAAGCCAATTAATTAATTCAAGAACTAAAATAGGTTTCCATTAATTAATATATTTTAAGATTGATAAAGGAATGGTTCAACATTACTATCCATGGATTAACTAGTTATTGCAAGATTTGGTATGATAAAATTATGAACCTCTCAATATTGATAAACAAGATCCACGATTCTACAATTAAATCTTAGCAAATGTGACCAATAATATTGCCCAAATATAAAGTCCGTTAATCTAATAAAAATGTGTTTAAAAATAAAAATAAATTTTAATGCCTAATTTTTCCTCTATTTTTAACAAAAAATATGAATAAAAATGGGAGAAAGATTTTTTTTGAATTTTGTTATGGAATATTAATTTATATATTTCTTATGAATCGAATACAAGATTATCTCATTAAATTCAAAGAAATCTCCCACTTGGTTATTCATATGGAAATTTTGGAAAATTTTGAAATATAAAGGAAAGAAAGATTTTCTTGAATTGATTTTCTTGAAAAGATATTATGGAAGATATGTATTTTTGAAATACAAGTATATCTCATAAATTCAAGAAGATCCAAATTTGGTTTCTTGTTCCTATATATTTCTGAAAAATTTACCATAACAAAAGAATTGGGTTTCTTATTTTTTTTATGGAATATTTTAATAATGGAGAAAAGAATATATGGAGATATATTCAAGATTTGGAGATCAAGAAAAGATTTTTTTCCCCTATTCCATATGGAAAAAAAATAAAGGGCCACTGATTTTCTATAAATGGAAGAGGGATGAATGTTTCATTCATAAATTGCAATTCCATGGTTTCGAAAAATTAGTAAATCCATAAAAGGTGGTGCAACAAATTTTATTTTTCCTTTTGTTAATTGTTCGATCAAGAAAAGATTTTTTCCTTCCACCGATTTTTGGGATGAATGTTTGAGCAAGGACTAGGGAATACTTGGGAAGGTTTTTTTGGTGTGTTTTCATCGACGAGACCATTGTCATTCAAGAAGGTAAGTTCACGTGAAATTGTCATTCCAAATAATTCGCATAAACGTAGGATTTACGGTGTTGTTTATATGCATGATTTGTTGTTGAATTATTATTTGAATTAATATAGGATTAATTCATGCTAGTAATAATTGTTAGAATTAAATTTGTATTTAAATATTCATCCGGAATAGATCCGGGCAATTAATTCCCCAACAGTATGTCCTTACAAATGATAGTCTCTAGGACACTAACAATAACACTTTCCACGTTGAAATTCACCCTGCTATACCCATTTTGAGTGGAAACAGTATAACTCATACACGAAAACTCTTCCACTAAAATTGAGTCCTTATATAATTATGAGCAAAATAGAATCTCATCGTACTAGTTTGCCCGAAGCAAATATGAACATTGAAAATTGAAAATGATGATTCTTGGCATAATGTACTAATTTGCCTGAAGCAAATTTATTCAAATTATGACATGAGCAGTTCAAAATATGATAAGTGGGATTTGAGCAAATTCTATTTTACATAGTATGTCGAATAACATAACCCCTTATGTAAATTAATTTATTTGTGGGGTTTGTGCAAAGAAAAGAAAAGATTATAATACGACATTCTCCTTCTAAAGTTGGAATTGTATCTTTTAATTTTTTTGAATAAATTCATGAAGATATTTGTGGACTGATATAATTTGCCTAAAGCAAATTCATTGCCAATATTACTGAACTTAAAATTTTGGATTATCCAATTAATCCATTTGAATGATTAATATCGATAAAATTCACATCGATGACATCTAATGATTACTATATGACATTGAAAATTAAAGTTGAGCTTCACTCTCTTACGTCCACATCTAGAATGATTCTGTTGAATCACTAATAGACTTCAGTAAATTAATTATTAGACCATTATTGTAGAATTCCAACTTACGTACTTCATATTGGGGGCATAAAATTTTACATGGTGCTACACTAATTCAAATCCGACCCACTATATATCATGAATACCCATTTTTATAACTAATGCTTAAGAACTAACCATTTTCCATTTGCAAATATTTCATTGTGCAATATTTATTTATATACCACCACCACAGCGTACCTCAATTCACGGCCCAGTTGGCTGATTGCACATTTTACTAAAATCATTTCTCGGCATTAGGGGGAGATAAGAATTTTAAAATTGAATGAATGTCGAGAAATTTCGTGGAATATAAAAGATCTTCAATATTTAAATCCACGCACTAATCAAAGTGAACTGGAAGTTCAAAAGAGAATTAACTTGCAATATTTAGCAAGTGATTTGTCAAATTAATTTACTGATGATAAAGAAGTGACTAAAACACATATACTTGTTGTAAATGCACCACAAGGAATAAATGTGCCAATTTTAGATAAATATATATGTTAATGCCCCTATACGCCAGAAGCGTAAATTACCCCTTATTATGTGAGACATAAATCCACGGTAATTACTAAAGCTAACAAATATATTCAGTCACTCTTGAAGTCTCCTGAAGAGATCCGTCTCGAAGATGAAAATCCTAGTAACAAAGCACGTGCACAAAATAATAAGAATACTAGGATTGCAGAACGACCATATCAAAATATTATGGGAAATGATGAGGACCTAGTTAATATAAATATAGAAATTGATATGAATTTTATAAAAACATGAGAAATACCACTGTTGTCGACAACTTATGCACCGCCACAATTGCTCTTACTATCACGAGTAAAAATCTGGATCCAGTACTCAAGTCAACAGTTGAGCCAGAAGCGCTTTGACTAGGTAAAATAGAAGAAGCAATTGGGGTAGAGTTAGACTCGCTAAACAAAAGAAATATCGTTGTCTTTATCGTACATATACCTGAAATATTATCCCTGTTGGATATAAATGTGTATTTGTACGGAAAAGAAATGAGGATAACGATGTAATGAGGTACAAAGAGAGGTTAATAGCTCATGGGTTTTCGCAGAGACCCAATATTGATTTTATCAAATATATACTCTTGTTATGCATGGAATAATGTTCTGCTACTTAATATCTCTGGCAATAAGTAAAATTAAATTTAGAAATGCAGTTGATAGATGTTGTAACCGCATGTTTATATTGATCAATAGATGTTAATATTTATATGAAAATCCCTGATGGATATAAGATTCCTCAGATGAGGAATGGTGAAAGATCGTAATATGTACGATATTAAAATTACAAAAGGTTATTATATGAAATAAAACATTTGGGTCGAATATTCCAGGATCAACTCAGTTAATTCCTCATGAACAAGGAATAAATAAATGATGAAACATTTCCTTGCGAGTTTATAAACAAATTATTTTGGTGGTGTTTATAATCTCAATTTATTTTGATGATCTAAATATTGTTGGAACGAGCAAGGAAATTAAAGAAAACTAATTTAATCTTGGAGATTTAATTTTGAAATAAAACGTTGGTGAAACCAAGTATCGGCTCGACCAGCAGACGAGGATCTACCTAAATGAAAATGAATTTAATACACTAGTCAACCAAATTGATAAAGGTATTGGAGATAGTTTATATGGATAAATTTCATCTACTTAGCATACCAATAATTGTTCGATTAATTGAAGTGGTAATGCCAAATTTTATACCTAAGGAAGATACATAAAGTATGATAGGACCAGAAGTTCCTTATTTGAGTGGCGTTGGTGCATTACTTTTTTTGAAAATTGCATCGAACCCTATATTGCATTTACGTTGAGTTTGCTTGCAAGATTTAGTGCATCTCCTACAAGGAGACATTGTAAAACATTAAAATATATGTTCAGTATTTTCAAGATTTGCAAGGTTTTGATTTTAAATACATTTGTGATTCATGTGGTGGTATTAGTATAATGATATATCTCATACCATCATTTATGTCGATAATGCAAATTGTATTGCACAAATGAGTAACAGATATGTTAAAGGGAACTTGAGAAAACAAATATCTCGAAATTCTTTTACCTGCATAAACTCCAGAAGAGTGGTGAAATTATTATACAAAGGTTTGGAAGACTGTTGTTTTCAGGGGGAGCGTCAACTTCAAAACATTCTTGAAGATTGATTTCCGAAGGACAATGGTTATAATCCTTTTTTTATTAAGTTTCTTTTGGAATTATTTTAGAGATATTTTAATTAGTATTGAGCATCACGTCGTAATGTCCAAGGGGGAGTGTTGTAAATGTATTGTTATTTAGTGGACATTACTTTGTGGGCTTTAGTAGGGCTTCTAGGGTTACGGCCCAACTCTTCTTTTATATATAGTTTATCCTTTGTAACTCCAGTACATGAGAATACGGAGAATCATAGTGAAAACCATCCTGACTTGGTCGCCCCCAGACGTAGTCATTCTGACGAACGGGTGTTCTTTCATTCTTCTTCATTCTTGTTCTAATATTTTACAACACTTCTATATTCTTATTTTTATAGAGATTATAGATAGATTTAGTTTACCCAAATCGCGTAAAAAAAATACTACATCATATTCAAAGTTAAAGTTTTTCTAATAATTAAAAGCAATAAAAATCATGTATGAATAAATTAAAAACGTTTGCAAGCCCCCTTGCTAAGTGAGGGTGATGCGAACGAGGGTTTTTGGACCCAATAATACGTGCAAAATTATATGGCAAGGAATTGTCCTACTGTTGCAACTAAAGTTATTGGGCAAGATTTTTCAAGATATATTCCAAGATTTGACAAGATTCACATGGAAGATCAAGATTATCATATCTTTGCTATTTTTATTAATTTTATAGGCTAGATTTCGTTTTTGTTCTTTAATTTTCGTTCAAGTATATCACTTCTAGATTTAGGGTGAGATTTGGTCCTTTTTGGAGCATATTTGGTCCTGTTTTTTGTTCTATAAGTATGTGGACGTTTTTTCTTTGTTTTTGAAGCAGGAAATTAATAAAAACCCTTTGGCAACTTTGTCAAAATCTAATTGTTTCTTGCCAACCTGAGTTGGCGAAACAATTATATCGTTCTTTGAATATATTATTTGTGTTTTGATACTATTGATATAGATATATGCACGATCCTTATATAAATATGGTATCAGAGCCATGAGAAATAGGGTATATATAAGTTATATGGTATCATGATTCAATACATCTTGATTCTTATGAATCGTTCCGATTGAAGGATACTGTTAAGAACAGTATGGCTCAGAAATATGATATTCCTGAAAATCTTGATCTATTGAATAAATGGACTATTCCTAAAATTGAGCCTAAAATGATTTATAAATTAGGAGCTTTTGAAAAAATAGGTTTTAAACAAATTGTTAAAACTACTGAATCCTCTATACCTCTTCATGAAGAAGAGATGGTTATTAAATTACTTAGTAAAAATGATATTTTACCTTACAAAAGAACTCATAAGTTCTTACATATTGGTTGTGTTCAGGTCGCTTTTAGACCACTTACCTTAAATGGTTTACCAGAAAGCTTTCTAGCTTCTCTTAGGGATGGTAGAAATCTTAATTGGAGACAATCCTTAATGGGAATTATAGAGTCTAGTTTGGCTTTAGGACCTGTCTATTTTGACACATATCTTAATTTATCTCTATCTTTATCTGATAGTAATATTCTAGAAGCCTTAACATTAAATGTTAAAACTCATGGTTATAATTACATACCAGGTACAGAGGTTATGTGTATCTGTTATCGTATTTATTATAAGCCTTTATTTACACTCAATCCTATGTGTAAGAGAATTGAGAAAAATAATAATGAGAATATTCTTATAGAAAGTAATTTTGGAAAATCTAATATTACTACCAGAAGATTCATTAAATGGGAAGAAATTATTTTTCCTGAAAATTGGATAATAGAACAATATGTTCCTAAAAATCCTATTCTAAATAGTGATTTTAAACATATTACTCAAAGTAATGATGGTATTATTAATATTGGTTTTCAAAATAATCAAAGAAGACATTCGAATTCTCATACTAGATCAATGTCTAGTCATTCTTTTATATCTCCTTTGGATTATGAAGTAGAATTTCCCTCAGAATCTAGAGCTTCTACTTCCTCTTATAGAGATAATACTCATTATAAAAATGATAATTATAACAATGAGAAAATTATTATTAATGAAAATAATATTATTCACAGAGATGAATTTGATCCCGAAACAATTTCGGATTGTAACTTTAAAATTTAATTTTGTGGATTTTACAAACTTTTTAGATTTTTCTAAAGGTTCTTCTACTAGAGCCCATATTAATGATGAGTTTAATAATCCTAAATGGGATAAGTAATTTGGTATTTTAAATCATTCTCAAAAGATGATTTAGATTACTTTGTTAACAGTTTTTATAAATTCTGTAAAAAGCATAATGAAATTACTTATTATGTTCCTTGGTTTATTAAAACTTTCTATATTGATTATATTTCAGTCATCGAAAGAGATTATAAAATAATTTCTGGTGGTATACAAAAATCGGTTTACCCTCCCCATGTTCCTTTTCAAATTGAAAAGGAGAAAGGATATTTAATTTTCTTCCATTCTCCAGAATCATTGAAAATGATGTTTTACAAATTACTGTTAAACATATTAATCAGATGATTGAGCAAAATAATTTTTGTAATCTTTATCTGTCTATTATTGGAGAAGAAATTATTTCTTTACATGATAAAGTTGATAAAATTATCTCTAAAATAGATTCTCAAAATAAATCTGAAAATGATAATAATAATAATAATAATGTTATTATTAAAACATCTTCGTCTATTCAATCTCCTATTGAGATAAAAGATTTTAAAACAGAAGCTTCTATTTCTGACTTAGAAAAGATTATTAATGATAAATTTAGAAATCTTAATATTTCAGCTTTAGATGATGATTTAACTGATAAGCATGTTATTCAACCCAATAATGGTAGTCTTAATAATACAGATAGTATTAGTAAAATGAAATGGGCTGATAGACCTACCATGTCTACTTATTATTATAAGAGACCCACTCCTATGGATGTTCTTAATGAAGAACTGAAAAACTTTTTCAATAATTCTTATTCTGGAAAAGGTATTTATGAATGGAATATTGATGGTGGAAGTGATAATCATATTTTCACTCAATGTCATCGCATGCTTATGTATAGTTCTGCTTGTCAAACTTGTGGTAATAGTGATATTAGTACTGCACAAGCTATTACTTCTGGTTTTATCGGTCAACTTAAAGGTTGGTGGGATAATTATTTGACTCCTCAAAATAGAATGGAAATTTTTAATTCTATTAAAATTGAAAATGGTGAAACTAAAACCAATGCGGTTTACTCTTTGATTCTTACTATTTTGGATCATTTTACTGGTCAATATACCAATAAATATGAAAATACTAGAACTCTTCTTTTAAATATGAGGTGTAAAACTCTTACTGATTTTAGATGGTACAAAGATACTTTCTTGTCTCGTATCTATGAGATCCCTGATTGTAATCAGGATATTTGGAAAAATAAATTTGTTGATGGTCTTCCTAATTTATTTGCTGAAAGAGTTATGAAAACTCTTAGAAAGGATTCTGATTCGATCCATTATAGGTCTTATACTTTTGGTCAAATCATTAGTGTTTGTGTTCAGGAAGGAATAAATCTTTGTAATGAACTCAAATTAAAAAACCAAATTAAAAAAGATAATCTTACAGAAAGAAAACAATTAGATCAATTCTGTGACCAATTTGGATTAGATAATCCCAATCCTAAAAATAGTTTGTATAAAACTAATAAAAGAGATTTAAAACATAAATCTAATTATAAAAGAAGAAAACATAATTCTTCAAAACAGAAAGAGAAAGATTTTGATAATAATAAAGGTAAAAGAAAATCTTTCAAAAAGAGAAGATATGATACAATTATTTGTAAAAAAATGTAATAGGACTGGTCATTATGCTAATCAGTGCTATGCTAAGGATAAGATTAAAAATCTTGATATTAATGAAGAGTTAAAAGAAACTCTTTTTAAGATTGTCATGAGTCCTAATAATGATACTGAATCAGAAAAGTCTTATAATGATCGTTTTACATTGAATCCTCTTGGGATGATGATAATTACATTAAATCGTAAAAAGAGAAATGCAATGATTGTATACTTGGAAAACCTTGTCTTAATTGTATCAGTAATACTGATAATGTTAATAATATTGATAATGAGTTTTATAAACTTATGAGTCAATTTCAAGATATGAATATTAGTGTCTTAACTAATAATAATATTTTTAAATTTCTTAAACATATTAAAGATTCTAGTTTAAGAGATAAAATCATTGAACAATTTCATGATTCTTTTAAGAATGAAGACAATAATAAAACTAGTCTTTCTAAAAAGATTGATAATAATTATTATAATATGGGTGAATTGGAAAGACTTCTTCGCCTAAAAAATATGAAAAATAATCCTGTAACTTTAAATGATTTAGTCCATGAGATTAATAATCTCAAAAACCGATGTAAAAGTACTTCAAAAAGCGAGAATCTTGATCTTTTCATTTTCTTTCTTTCTTTTATGGAGAAAGGTAAAGAAAAAATTGACGATTGTGAAAACCAATTTATAATACTCTTTCACAATATTTAGATATTGATGATAATTTTAAAATGGAGAAGAATCATTTATCTACCATTAATATGGTTATATCACAGAAGTGGTATACTAAGATTTCTCTTCTTATAAATAATTCTTATAAGAAAGATTTTATTGCCATGATTGATAGTGGTGCTTATTTGAGTGTTATACAGTTAGAAATAATTCCTACTAAGTTTTTCGAAAAAACTACTCATTCACTTTCTCATGCAGGTGGAGGATCTTTAAAGATTAATTATAAGCTTAAAAATGCTTATGTTTGTGTTGATGGTTGTTGTATTCCTAACGACTTTCTTTCTTTGAAGACATCACTAGTCAAATGATTATTGGTCTTCTTTTTTTTTTTAAATATATCCTCCTCGACTTTTGTTGGTGAAAAGGGTATTACAGGTACTTATAATAGTAAACCTATTACTTTTAAGTTTATTACCAATCCTATTCATAAGGTTCTTAATTTGATTCAAGATCAAATTAATAATAAAAATTATCAAATCAATTTTCTTAAAGAAGAGCTTAATTCTATTACTATAAGTAATAGATTAAATAATTCTAAACTACAAGATAAAATCAAATTTTTAATAAATAAATTTTCCATTGAAATTTGTAATGATTTTCCTAATGCTTTTTGGGATAGAAAGAAACATATAGTTTCTCTTCCCTATGAAGATGATTTTAAAGAGAATAAAATTCCTACTAAATCTTGACCTTGTCAGATGAACTCTGAATATTTAGAGTTATGTAAAAAGGAAATATCTTCCTTATTACAAAAGAAGCTTATAACTCCTTCTAAATCTCCTTGGTCTTGTACTGCTTTCTATGTTAATAGACATTCTGAGCAGGAATGATGAGTTCCTCGTTTAGTTATTAATTACAAACCTCTTAATAAGGTTTTAAAATGGATTAGACATCCTATTCCTAATAAAAAGGATCTTCTTGACAGATTAGTCAATGCTCTTATTTTCTCTAAATTTGATTTAAAATCAGGTTTTTGGCAAATTCAGATTAATCAACCTGATAGGTACAAAACTGCCTTTAATGTACCATTTGGTCATTATGAATGGACTGTTATGCCTTTTGGGCTTAAAAATGCTCCTTCTGAATTTCAACAAATTATGAATGACATTTTTAATCCTTATAGTGATTTTATTATTGTTTATATTGATGACATTCTTGTATTTTCTAAAGATATTGAAATACATTTTAAACATCTTGATATGTTTAAAAATTTGGTCATTAAATGGTCTTGTCATCTCAAAACCTAAAATGGTTTTATTTCAGACTAAAATAAAATTTCTTGGTCATATTATTGATAAAGGAAATATTATTCCAATTCAAAGAAGTATTGAATTTGGTAATAAATTCCCTGATATTATAACTGATAAAACTCAGTTACAAAGATTCTTAGGAAACCTTAATTATGTGTCTTCTTATATTAAGAATCTTGTTGAAGATTCCGTTATTTTATATGATAGACTTAAAAAGAATCCTTCTCCTTGGAATGATGATCATACTAAGGCTGTTATCAAGATAAAAGATAAGGTCAAAAATATTTCTTGTCTTATGCTAGCTAATCCCTGTTGCGAAAAAATTGTTGAAACTGATGCCTCTGATTTGGGGTATGGAGGTATTCTTAAACAAATTAATCCTGATAATAAAAATGATTATATCATTAGATTTTATTCTGGTAAATGGAATAATAGTCAGAAAAATTATTCTGCTACTGCTAAAGAAATTCTTGCTATTGTTAAATGTGTCCTTAAATTTCAGGATGATTTATATAATCATAAATTTACTATTAAAACTGATTGCAGGGCTGCTACTTTTATGCTCTTCAAAGATTTTGAACATAATGTTTCTAAACAAATGTTTGCCCGATGGCAATCGCATCTTGCTTATTTTGATTTTGATATTGTTTATAAGCAAAGGAAGGATAATCATCTTCCAGATTTTTTAACTCGTGAATTTATTTCTTCATGACAGAAATAAGTTATGCTGGAAGGAATCCTTATTCCTCTTATAGAGGAAGAGGAGGAAGAGGCCATCCTCCGATTATACAACATGGGAAGAAATTCCTTTTCAACCAGAATATTTCTGGAAGTGGCTCTTCTTCAAAAGGAGACAATGTACAAAAGGAGTTTCAAGAATTCCTGAGACAAAGAGGAAAAAATCTACCAATAGAGGACAATTCCTCAAAAGCAGAAGCTGGAGAATCATATTCTTCAATTAAACAAAAAGAATATAAATTCTTTGATTCTTCTAAGAAAGAATTAATTCTTATTATAGAAGATGATGCTGAGAAATTCAAAGAGTCCCCATGGATTCTTATGGAAAAATATTTTCCAAATTCAAATTGGAATGTTGAGGCTTACAAATCCAGAGGATTTTATGAGAATATCCTCATCAGTCTCGGAAGTGTTGAAATTCAGCATTTTCCTCCTAAGAGTAAAGCTATCAATTACTCTAAATTTATTATCAAAAAGATTATTTTCATCCAAGAATGGGGAACTTCACCTTTCACAGAAAGAAGTATGACCAATGATGTCACACATACCATTTACCAATACAATTATTGGGATTACCTTCAAAGTTTTTATAAAACGTTGTTGTATCAGAATGCTAAGCATTCTCATACCTGGTTGATTAAAATATGTGAAAACATTGGCAGGAATCAAATTCCTAATTGGTTGTTATCATGGTGGGGAAGCTTTGGGGCTTTGGCAGATATCTTGCCAGAAGAGGTTAAAGATCTCTTGGAAGAATATACTATTGTTTATTCTGACTTAAAGTCTCATAATACGAGTGGTAAAACTACTTGTATGTTCTTTGTGGATTCTGGAATCCCATGGGTTCTAAAATGGAGACCAGAGTTTGGTTATACTGAACATGACACACCTTGTTTATGGAGAATCCATACAACGCGATTTTGGAATAACTTAAATGTTATTGCCCCTGGCTCCAATGAGTCACCAATACAGGAAAATATTTCACGGATTAAATCCAAAATGGAAGAATACAGAAAAATTTCTGTTAAGGAGACTTCTAGTTCTCTTCCATCATTCTCTGAATACTCTAAGAAGTATTTTGGTATTTTCTCAAAAGAGAAAATTATGGATCTTTATATGGATCATATTAAAAATGATTTATTCAAAGATATTGATTTTTCTGATTCAAATTCAGACGCTTCAATGATTTCCGGATCCGATCTTCAAGATGCACAGGATCCAAATGAAGATGATCAGGAGTTTTCTATTCAAGAAAGCTTCGATCTTTTTAAGAATTCTCTTAAAGGGAATTAAAAATAAAGCAAAGTTTTTATGGAAGGATCTTATCTCGATGGTTTCTTTACATCCTTACAAGCGGAAGGATGGGATATTGACATGGAATAATTCGTTCAGATTATACTATCTTCTGACAAATACAGGAGGCTTACATTATAACATTTGGAGAATACCTTCCCAAATTCTTATTGATAATGAGAATAATGTTATTAATGATAAGAATTATATCAAAATTCTTAAGAAAAGGATTATAGTTTTGGAAGTATGGATTCCATGGCTTGAAGCTTCACTAAGAAGAAATCAAGGAAGAAATGTCTATCCAACCCATCGTCAAGAATTGGCTAATTTAAGAGAGTCTCTTAAACTCTTAAAAAGGCAAGCTTCATTATTGGCGATTTAATGAAGATTTTGGACTTAGCACATTCCAGCAAAATGTGGCTACAGTATCAGACAAAATTAAATTTTAAATCACTTTGCTTACATCAATGATTAAAGAATCTGTTCATGAATAGTAATTACTATTCAAACTTTTTTGTCTTTTTGTGATTTTGTTTTTTTATGCACTATTTCTTTTTTATTTTGAAATTTGGGGTTTGATGTCCGGCTCTTTCATCTATAAATAGACTTTTTTTTTTCCTTTTTGAGGTACGCTTGAGTTTAGACTCGCCCTCTCTTTCTCTCTCTATATCCCTCTCTTGTGTGCAACCTTGTAAACCTTGTAATATTCCTGTACATTATTTGGTTTATGCTAGTGGCTTTTTAAAGGTATATTGTTATTTAAATTCTGTAATTTTAATTTCTTTTCTGATGATCGCCGCCTCTATGGATAATTTAGAATACTTGTATTGAATCATGACCTGACTTAATTATACTCTACTATCATGTGCATTTGGAATTATATTCCTATAATGATCTATAATTGGATATATCAAAGGTAGAGTTGGTTTAACCAGTAGGTTTGAGCTTTCCAGTGATATTCATGAGTTAACTATGTGGGCTAGCCCTTGTTGCCGTAATGCCGATGAATAGGCGCAAGCGTTTTCTGGGCGTAAAAGCTTTTTTCAGGTTAACTCATGGACTATGGAATTTCTCAGTAATCTCCTATTTGTGTTTGTAAAAGATCCACAGGATACTATTGATATAGATATATGCACGATCCTTGTATAAATATGGTATCAGAGCCATGAGAAATAGGGTATATATAAGTTATATGGTATCATGATTCAATACATCTTGATTCTTATGAATCATCAAAGGGGTATAACACATATTTTTTTTTGCTTGAAGCAAAATATGGCCGAGTCAATTTGAAAAAAAAAAGTGTCAAAGAAAATGTGCAGACGTTTTTTCTTTTAATTTAATTCTTTTTTTAGTCCATAAATATTTTCACTAATTATTTTAATTTCATAAATTAAACATATAATTAGCACAATATCAAAATTACAATCATAATATTATGAATTATAAATACGTACATTATTTTAAAAGACTAAAAAAAGGAGTTGGTTCAATATTTTATGAGTTATGAGTGTTTACAGGTGTAAATTTAATGTCTTTAAATCTCAAAATTTTGCATGGCATTATAATATGAGAATAACATTTAAAAAATCAAAATAAATAAAGATCAATTAATAAATGTTCACAATTTAAGTGATACTTCACTTTGTATCAACCAATACTTTTAGCACAATTAGAAGCTAATATGCAAAATGCATTGTAAATATCACAGCTATAAACGTCTGCCCTATATTGAATGTTATCATTTTATATAACATAAATCTATCAGATTCCCATTATTATTTATAAAATTATCACACAGTATTAGTGTGGTGATCATAAATTATCAGTTGATAGATCAATTTTAATCCTAATAACCCAAATTACATTCTAAAGATAAATATTAAAAAGATTTAGAAAAATAAGTGCTACATTATAACCCAAATTACATTCTAAAGATTAACATGACTTCCGAAACATAATCAGTTAACATAATTCAGGGATTTAATTGCACGATTTTATATCACTTCAAATTATAGTATTACAAATCAGTTATCATTAATTATTTAGTGTGTCTCTTGTGCATCAAGTGCACCGTGCACTCATGCAACTGAATGACCCTATTTAAAAAAAATACTTGACCAATTGAATATATTAGACAAGTTCTGTGGATATATGGGTAGGGTTGGGGCGAGTGCACGAATCTTAAATCCGTGCACCAATTGCACATGAAACTTTGTTTTAATTATTATAATTAAATGGACTTTGCCTTTATATTTTTGGTAAATATATTATAAATTAATTATCATTAATTACATATTATATTTAATTAAAGCAAGAATATTGATATACAAATAAAAATTACACGATTATTTCATATAGGAGTAGTATTAGTATTCACTATGCAAAAAGTATTAGACATTGAAATAATCTAAACAGAGTAATGAGTTTCGTTCGAAAAATATTACACCAAAAAAATTAAATCAAACTTGAAATATTTTATCAAATTAGTAATAAAATATAGTGGTTGAAGAATTATCATCACTTAAATTAAAAAAAAAGTACATTAATCTAAATTTTAAACGAAAATTTGTGAACTTTTTACAATGATATTCGCATTAGATCAATATACATAATTGTGTTCTCATCTTCATAGTAGAAAACATATAATCTTCATGCATTCATTTTTTAATCATAATTCAGGAATTTAATTGCACGATTTTATATTACCCCAAACTATAGTAGTTTATATGTTTGATATATATATTATAAATCAGTTATCATTAATTATTATGAAATTAAATGGACTTTGACTTTTTATTTTTGATAAATATATTATTAATTAATTATTTTTAATTACTCATTATATTTAATTAAAGCAAGAATATTGATATACAAATAAAAATTATACGATTATTTCATATATTTCTAGTATTCCCTTTGCAAAAGCAAAAGTATCAGATAATGAAATAATCTAAACAGAGTAATGGATTTTGTTCGAGAATATTACACCAAAAAAAATTAAATCAAACTTGAAATATTCTATCAAATTAACACTAAAATATAGTGGTTGAAAGATCATCATCATTTACATTTAAAAAAGTACATTAATCTAAATTTTAAAAGAAAATTTATGAATTTTTTACAATGATATTCGCATTAGATCGATATACATATAATTTTGTTCTCATCTTCATAGTAGAAAGCACATAACCTTCATGCATTCATTTTCACATATTCTTCTTCTGATATCTCATAATCTTCTCCACATGTAGAATATTAGATCACCTAAAAATCAAAATATAAGAATGAAATGAAATAATAATAAATACAAATAAGAAACAAGAATCATCGAAAGAAATCTGTAAACATGATCAACATTAAATTACATAATGAATCAAAATAATTACTTGAGTGAGAGAGAGATAGGGAAGAACAATAATATCTGCGTACCGTGGATAAATAGATTTTTGAGAATGAATGAAAAATGAATAAGAGATGAGACAATTTATAAAAAATAGTAGAAAAATCAACGACTGTGATTAAAACAACACTAAAAATGAATGATATTAGAAGGATTTTAAATAGATGAATGTGGTTTTGACACATCATTTTATAAATTGCAACATCATCTTATAGAGGTTTTGCATTATAGAGATTATAGATACTAAAGGCGAATCACCCCCAATTCATATGGTGACGTTATTTCAAATATTTGAATTTCTGTGAGAAGTTATTTATAGTATTATTATTTATTTTTTATTTTTTTAATTTCAATCATTCATTTATTTAATTTTTATATTTACCTTCCAATTATCTCTTATCTATTAATTATGATTTATGAATAACCCCCAATTTATGTGGTTGCTATATTTAAAATACTCTATCTTCAAAACATATACATTAATTTATATTAAATATATATTCTATAATTTATAAATTTATAATCCCTCTTATTCTTTTTAAATATCACTAGCATGTAACCCAATGTACTACGCCACACGAGATTGAAAATCGTTTTTGTATTAATAATTTTAAATTAAATACTTCAAATATTTAATTAGTTTGATTAATTCAATTATAAATGTAATTTTTTTTAATATTATATGTGCATATTTTCATTCATTTTTTATTATAAATTACTCCCTCCCATTCTTCTAATATCTTTATAGTCTTTTCAAATATTTATATGTAAGTGCACTAATTGCACATGTGCAATTTGATTTAAATTTCAATTTTGGTCAACCCATAGCCGCACATAGTGCGGTGCGTTGTGCGTGTGTTTTATAAAATTTGTGGGGACTGATTTATAAGGCATGCTTGGCATGTGCTTCCAAAGCTAGTCATATTACAATTCATTTTTATTTTCCTTTTATTAAACATTACTATAATTAACGTAGTAGGTTCTAGGGTTTTTTTTGGTTGAATTCAAGGTTCTGCATTTTTAATTACCATGCTTCAACTTGTTTCTTGTTCTTACAATTGTTTTCTTTCTTCTTCCAATTAATTGGGGAAAAAAGAAAGAGGGAGAGAGAGTGAGGAATAACGCGTAAACCACTGTTTTCAAAACCGGGTTGAACCGGCCGGTTGAACCGGGAACCGGTCGGTAACCCGGTTAAAAAAGCACTATATAACCGAATTTCAGGTTGAACCGGGTTGAACCGGTCAAAACCCGGTTCAACCGGAAATAACCGGTTTTTTTTTTAAATTAAATTATTAATTTATATTAAATATTTAAAATTTTAAATTTATATTCCTCTCACATTTTTCTTCAATACTTTCGATGTGGGATAAATGTATGAGGTGGGACAAAATTTATAAAATATGATATGAAAAGTTATAAAATATATATTTAAATTTTTGTAGGTGTATACTTATTTTGTTTTTTTAACTAAACATAGAAAACGGTTGAACCGCCGGTTGAACCGGTCCGACCGGTTGAACCGCTGACCGGTGGTCTGTCCGGTTCGACCACCGGTTCGGTTATAAAAACATTGGCGTAAACAAGTGGGAGGAATATATGAGCTGAACAGAAAAAAATTAAAACTGAATTCAATTGCACATATTTTAATTTGATGTAAATTGTGCATACAAGTATTTACCATTTAAAATATTTCAGTTGAAATTAATAAAAAAAAAATTAAAATTTCACGTAGTACGCATAATTAAGTGCTAGTTAGAAGAATATATATATATATATATATATATATATATATATATATATATATATATATATATTAATATTAATATATAAACTAAATATAATATCGATTGTCAATAAATAAATGCTTAAAATATGGGATTGCTATCACATATGACAAGATGCTCTATTTAGTATGAGTCATATAATAAAGTATCATTTTATGTATCATAAGATAGTACTCTTATATAAGGTTGAGTAATACTTTTGCGAATCAGGTCTATACATAAATTTTATCACTGTTATATGTAAAAATTATCTCTATTATGCACAAAAAATTTAACTGTTTAAGAATATAAAATATTTTTTAAACCGTGAAAGTTTTTGTGAGTAACAGTAATAATTTTTATACATTACAGTGATATTTTTTATACATAACAATAATGCTAAAAGAATTGCATTTACTGTGAACTCGATCGGGTTCACACAAGTTTTTGTCTACAAGTTTCTATAACACTTAAAATGTATTGGTTGATCGACGAAGCCCTATTTATTTCATGGTATAATATTCATATATTTATAATAATTATAATATACCTACGATATTCCACAATAATAAATATCAAACAAGAATATATACCGTCTCATGCATGAAACCGTCTCATACGAGTTTTTGTCATATCAGAATGTTAAGTTAATTATTTTAAGTATAATATATAGTATTATTAAATTAACGCTCTCTCGCGTATATTTGTCCCAACATAAAGAATCATTCCATTGAAAAATCAAGAGTAAGTGTCAAACAAACTATCCATATATAACACAAGTTACACAACGCAAATTAATTTCTCATAAATATATATACGTACAAAATCAACCCACACAAATCATCCTCATAATTATATATATCACTAATTCCATATACTCTTTCTCGCCAAATCCAATTACATTAATTACATCGCTTCCCATATATTCTTCTCCCCACCTATTATATAAACACCCGAGACAATCCATAACACACACCAAAACCTAAACCCTAAAACATAGAAAAAAATGGCATCCCTCTTTCTATTGGCTTCTCTCACATTGGCTGCTTTCTTGTGCACATGCCAAGCTGATTTGATATCAGATGTTTGCTCCAAAGCACTCAATCGCCCCCTATGCACCCAAACCCTAACATCAGACCCACGTGCTGGTGGGGCCGATCTTAAAGGCTTAGGGCTGATCGTACTCGAAAAGGCTACAACCGCAACCCAGGACGCTATAGGGGTAATTAAGTCAGTTACCGACCCCAAATTTAAAAGCATAGTCGAGACATGTGTTGAAACAAGCAACGACGCCATTGGTGGCCTTAATGAAATCACCCCATTGTTGAAGAATTTCAAGGGATCAAGCAAAAGTGATATTCAGACAAAAGGGTCAGCGGCGTTGACTAATGTCGGAACATGTGATGATGAGTTCGGAAATAGTGAGCCGGCTAATGTTAAGGTGGCCACCAAAAAATCACAGGATCTTATTAGTATTTTTCTTGTTATTGCTAATAGTTTGTGAGATGGATTTTTAATTTTCCTTTTAAGTTAATAAATAAATGAGTTTCTAGACTAACGCTAGATGTTTACTTGTGATTCTAGATTATGAAGGATCTTATTGAGGGTTATTAACTTGCACCCTACGTGGTATATGAAAAGAAAAATTAAATTATTATTTTTAGATTAAATACTTTAATTATTTAACATATATTTTTTTACGAATTCTAAAGAAAAACTATATTATTAATATTTTTAGATTAAGTACTTTACACATATATCTTTTACAAATTGCTCGAGACGGCGTTGTATTAGACATGCATGTTCTAACGTACATCTGATTTAATTAAGTGCATTTTTAAATGAAATTGTTTAGTAAAACAAAAATATAATTTTGCTGATTAAATAATACCTATGATAAGTTTATTTAGATCCGAATTTTATAATCAAGAAAATAAAGTGCATGTATCAGCAAATCAGCAATCAACATCCATTCTAAATTCTATATATAGAAATCTTTGTAGTATACATAAATACCATAACTTCTATTAAAATATATGTTAATATCCCAAAATTAGAGAACCTATATAAAAAATATATATATATTTGCTATTCTCATACTAAATAATAATGTTCTACACTTGAATCTTTAGAATTATATTAAAACTAGCACGTATGGAATTCAAAATAATATATTTTACATATTTAATAAGTTTGATATTTAATTATTGAAGAATCCGAAAATAAGGCGGAATCGCCATGAATAGCGAGAGAGAATTTTAGGGTAAATTGTAGATCTATTATTATTGAATGACGATGAAGGGATGCGAATCCCTCTTATACATTCTACGGTGGTAACCGTCTCCAACGACTGATACCCAAAGAAACCAAAACGACAACGTTCAACTAAAACACATAAAAAGGAAAAACGCTCAAAAGTAAAACGCAACTTATTGTGACTGCGGCTAATACACCAACAGCCTAATACTCCAACAATTATAGACATAATTTTTATATTTTAGTATTGTGTGTACATATCTTCATTAATTTCATATTCTAACTTACTTCCTGAGTTCCTTCCATTTAAGTTAGATGTCATACTCATTCCAATCTTATATATTATTATGTACATAATATATGTCGTTTGATATTTTTACCCCTCATTATCTCATATATATACCCTTAATGATTATTTTTTATGGTCATTTAATTTTTTAATCTATGTTTCCGTCCAAAAAATTTTTTTGGATATAGACGAAAAATGAGAATATTTAAATTAACCATATTCTATATATAAAAAAAAATTGTTAGAATTTAAACTACAATTACAAAGAAAATTGAATTAATTACTATTAGGTCCAAAAAAGCCCATAAAATAACTCTTAGGTCCAAGCTGATTTTTAAATAACCCATATGTCCAAAAGTAGTGTTGAAAAGCCCATTCTACCCCTTAACTAGCTGAAAGCAAAATAAACCCATAGATTAATTTAATAGCTAAAAGTACAACGTTCAACTCGCTCTCTGTTTTTTTCGGCGACTCACATCAATCCAAGTACAGTACATATGACATTCTCAATGGCAATTCGAATTTGAAATTCAAATTATTTGTATATAAAGAAAAAATAGAGATGAAGGTTTCAGTTTACACATCAAGACCCTCCAGGTTGAGTGGGGAAAATAGACAATTTTTTTTATGAAGAAGTAGATGCTCGTCTTCTCGCCGGCGCTGATCCAAAGAAGAAATCATGGTATCACAGAATCACAGGTGTACCAAGTTGACTTCTGTTTTGTAACTCGCCTAAGCAATGGTTAGACAAAAGTTCTCTATTGGCCTGTTTCTTTGAAAAATACTAAGAGTGATTCTCTTATGAAATATTACACACAAATTATATGTGCAATATACATAGTTTAGGCAAATTTTGTCAAAATTTGCGGGTCATGGCGCGGATCGGGTGGGTCGATCGGGTCGGGCAAGTCGCTACTTGAATTAGTTGTTGACGTGTTATATATTTATGCAAGGATATCTTTATCACGTTGTGTTGTAGTTTAATGGTTCTGATCTATTGTTATTGTATTTGGTCGCAAGTTCAATTCTTATTGAACACATAATTTTTAAATATATTTTTTTTGGTCAAGTTTTTGTATGTTACTACATGAAAAAAATGTGATACTTTTAGAAACGAAATGTATTACTACGTGAAATAAAAATTGCATTATCATTTAAAAAAAAATACATTATCATTCTCCATTTGTTACTGAATGGATAAATAAATGTTAAATATATTTTTTTGGTCAAGTTTTTGTATGTTACTACATGAAAAAAAATCATCTTTTTTAAAAAAAAAAAAATACATTATCATTTAAAAAAAAATACATTATCATTCTCCATTTGTTACTGAATGGATAAATAAATGTTACTACATGTTATACTGAAAAAACTTCATATCATACGTAACACGTATTAAAACATAACGTAACACATGAATGTTCAGAAGGTAACACATGAGTCACAAGGTAACACATTGTTTTTATATGGTAACACATGAGTATTCACATAGTATTACAAAGGCATGTATGCATTGTTATATATTACTAAAAAAACATGTGTTACTACATGAACAAAAAAGTGTTACCTTATGAAGAAAAATGTGTTACCGCATGAACAAAAATCAATACAAGCACAAAAAAAAAATCATCAGTCTAAAATTACAGATTTAAAGAACAACGTGAGAAGAGTGCAGAAGGACCTGAAAGACTGCGTCAGAAAATCAAGAGAAAAATGAACAGAAGAACTTGTAAATTTGCCAGGATGAGAAAACTGAAGAAAGCGAGAATAATATGGAAGAATTTGAATAAGGAAGAGAAAAAAAGAAAAAAAAGAATACGAGAAGAGAAGAGAAGAGAAAAAACCTAGAAACGGGCCGCTATAAAATCTGGTAGATCGCAAGGAAGAAGAACCCTAGATCGCGAGGAAGAAGAATCCGGAAGTGCGATCCAAAATAAGCTGGGCCTGACCCGCGATAAATGAAAAAAAAAACTCCAATTTGAGCTAATTGCACATAAATCACACTATGCAATATTGCATATACTTTTTTACCAAATATTAAATAAATACCTAGGTTTTGTATTTTCTTATGAAAATCTCCGGATATACATTATAACATGCTCAGGACATGAATCTATCATTGGATTCCCAAAATAGCAGTTACAAATATGAATTCTCTTAAAACGATATAAACAGGGCTGATATCTTCGATAATTTATTAAAATACTTAGGATTTTTGGAAAGATATGAAATTTGACATGGTAGTACTTGAATACACATAGAACAAGGATATAATTTTATCACTTAAATTGTGCACCGAAAGATAGTAGTTTAAAAATTTTTGAAACTGGACAGCAGTGAAAAAAGGTTTTTTCCTAATCTTCTACTATTTATTTCTCTCAAATGGTATGTCGATTAACACCAAATTTGGCATGCCTATTCTTTAGCAGACTAAGATTAACTCATAATTTTTTATAAGGCAGGATTTAAGCAGAATCATGTAAAACAGTTCCAAAGCAGCGTTCACAGGAAAGATGCAACATGGATACACCATGATAAAATTTCTCTTAGTAGTTTCTAAGCTTCAGAAATTTCAATCAACATACGTAGGATTTGAACCAAATTATCAGATTTAATATCAAGAAAATACAGTACATTTAGAGCAAGGATGTATCATGATCCAACATAATCCATTTGGCCAACCTATCGATTTGTCGCAAACAAATATTTACTTAGGCAAAGTTACACATGCATGTCTTGGCTTGTTGTTTCTACTAAATTTGCCAAACAACAAAACAGGTGACTAAGGAAATTAGCAAGTAAGGTATTAGTTCAAACATTTCCAGCATAAGCAATCTCACAACTTATCATAAATCGTAACCATGCTCAAACTATGAAGGAATAACATCCCTAAAGATAATTAACTAAAGTTAATAAAAATAACAAACACTTCCACACACTAACAAAACTGACAAAATAGCAAATATAAACAGATGACAGGGGTTATACATTGGTAACAAGTTCCTTTTTTCTGATTTAGAATAGGTTCATTGCAAAGTGTTGAGGGAAATTAAATATAAACAGATGACAGGGGTTATAGATTGGTAACCTTGGTAGTTCCTTTTTTCTGATTTCTCATAGGTTCTGATTTACAGAGGTGCATTGGCAAAGCTCACTGATGTGCTATTATTTTCAGGGAGAAGAATTGTTATTAGTGAATTTGATCACTGTAATTTTTCAATCACCATAAGTTATTAAAAAGAAATATATAAATTAATATTATATTTAAAAAAAAGGGGTACACTGCTAAGCTTAAAAGCTTATGTATATATATCTACTCAATTATTTTATTTTCTTTTATTTAAAATAATAAAATGTCTAGATAAGTTTTGGCCCCAAAATTCTCTAAGTTTATTTTGGCTAACTATCTTTTAAACATTCAAACCCACGTAGAAAGTGAAAGACTTCATCTTCTCTAAGCCCAAAAATCCCAACTGAATTTTACTCCTTCGTTCTATTTTATACCGGTCCCTTCCGCAAAAGAAAATCACAGAAAAAATTCATCTCTCCACTCAAATTTTCAGAAAATATCTCTCTCTCAGTTGAAAAAAAAAAAGTATTGCAAATCGAAACTCTTAAGCTATTATTTATTGTACATGAAGCACTTAGGAAATGGAGTTCTCATTCCATGTTATCCTTTTTACAGTTCATATGTTTTAAAATAGCACTCTAAACTCTTAAGCTATTATTTATTGTACATGAAGCACTTAGGAAATGGAGTTCTCATTCCATGTTATCCTTTTTAGCCCAAACAATTTGATATGATATTTACTGTAATTCTCGGAATAACACAGACTATTACACGTTACTTTTATTTTTATTTTTTTTTAAAGAAAAAAATCAAATCTTATAATTTCGTTTCAGGTTGGTAAAACCTCTGCATGGGCATAGCTTCCGTATCAAGTTGTTTTCTAAATGTGCTGAGCACTTAATTATTTTACTTTTATTTTTTTATTTATCAAAATCGTTTGGGTTTATCTATATGTATTGTAAACTCTTTTTATGCATTAATAGCAATAATAATATCTCAATCATTACGATACTAATCATCCGGACATTATAGATTATAATAATAATTTTAAAACTTTATATTAATATTTTTAGGTGACGAGGATTTTACGCTTTAAACAAATCTACGTATTTACGAGGATAATCAAGACTTGAGGTGGGATTTTTACTTGTTTTGTTATCTTTGAATATTCATGTGAATTTAATTGTTGCTTGCTACATGATTTACGTGGAAATGTTATATTGAATTATTTGGTTACTCGATGGAAAAGATCGTTGTAACTTGCGGGGACTTTGGTCCAGGATGGAAAAGATCCTTGGACGCAACTCCACCGATATCTGATTATAATCTGACTCGGGATGAAAAAAGATCCTTGACTCGTTATATTGATTATGATGCATGTTATGTGAGTTTATGATTTTATTTATGTGCTATATTTGATTATAACATTGTGTATGAATCCCACTGAGTTAGTTGTTTTGTTCATCTCAATCCTTAACATTTTGCAGAGTAGTTATGGAGTGCGGTGGAGGGCCGGTGGATTGCCTCGAGACATCATTTATCATTTTCTTAAGCACATTATTTCATTGCATAACTCTTATTTCATTTTAAAAATATTGAGGATTTAGTTTGACGTTATTTTTAGTAGTATTGGAATACTTTATTTTATTTTGAAGGTCCATATTTAGCACTGAGAGTCTGAGACAGTTTATCAGATTTTCTAATGGTTAAATTATCTTCTTTGAAAATGTTTTGAATTTAATTGCTTTCGCTGCAAACATTGGAAAATTTAAAGTGCATTATTTTTATTTCGTTATGAAAATTTTGAATTTTTGTCTACTTAAAATGCCTTTAGAAGCTTATGAAAAATTGAGATGCGACAGTGTGGTATCAGAGCAGGTCTACGTTCTTGTAGACTTGTAAAAAATAAAATCTTCTTTTAGAGTGTTATTATTTCTTTTAAAAAAATATCTTTCTTTTTAGTCAAAATATATATATATTTATTTACAAAAGAATTTTAAATCATGCATCATTGAGTATAAGTTACGGCATCCACCACCGCCCACCGCTACAACTCCAAGGTATGATATGAAAGTTTAAAAGTTATATTATTAAACGATCATGGAAAAGATGATTGTATAATATATGATTCACGATATTGAAATGGTTGAGTTTGATAAAATATTTACTATTTGGTCATGGAAAAGATGATCAAATAATTACGATTTATGACATGGATTGATTAACTAGGATTTACGATGATTAAATGATATAGATTTATGACACAAAAATGAATAACTATGATTTACGGTGATTAAACAATTTACTTCCTAATAACTACGGTGATTGATAGATACGATGGATAGAGGTGTTAAGAGTAGATGACAATTACGATTTTGAGTACTAAGATAGTTGAATCCTTATAGGACCATGCCACCCCGTGTTGCACCAGCTGCACCAGCAGATCAGCTTCAAGTGGCGAAGCAATTCAACAGCTTCAAGCCCCCTGCTTTTAATGGCCGAGATGGACCGGCAGCGCTAGAGGAATGGTTGGGAAGGATTGTAGATATACTTGGACTGTTGATGTGTACGGACGCTCAAAAGGTGTCCTGCGCTACGTTCGTGCTACAGGAGGATGCACGAATATGGTGGAAGTCCTACAAAGACATGCGCCCCGCAAACGAGATAGCAACACTCACCTGGGAAGGATTTAAGCGGGTTATAAATGAAAAATATTGTCCACCATCATATAGTGTGAGAATGGAGACGGAGTTTTTCAATTTGAAACAGGGAGATATGAAGGTGGATGAGTACGAGCGGGAGTTCAGCCGTTTATCTCATTTTGCTCCACATTTGGCCGACACTGAGGCCAAGAAGGTACAAAGATTCAGGCAGGGCCTTCGATCTGAGATTCGAAATGTAGCTGGCCAAGGAATCACAACTTTGGCGGAAACGTATGCTCGTGCTGAAGAGATTGCAAATAGTATAGCTATGGATGTTCCAAAGCCAAAATTGATGGAATATTCAGGGAAGAGAAAATGGAATGGTTCAGGGTCAAGCAGAAACCCAGCTCCTAACAAACAAGGACGTGCTACAAGAGCTGAAATGCCAAGAGGGAATGCAAATCAACCAGATCGACCGGCTTGCAAGAATTGTGGTAAGAACCATAATGGAGAGTGCTTAATGGGAAAGAACAAATGTTACTGGTGCAAGGCGGAGGGGCATACCATTGCTAATTGCCCAAAGATGAATAATGCAAGAGGTGGAAACAGGTCGAACCCCGGATCAGGTGGCAGAGCTAGGATGTTTGCTATGATTCGAAGGTAAGCTGATAAGCAACCAGTGTCAAATATTCCTGCTCTTGTACTTTTAGATACCGGAGCAACACATTCATTCATGTCTGCAAAGTTTCATTTATTAGCTGGGGAAAAGGGGATAAGGGTAGAAGAACCCTTGATGATAAGCATTCCCTCTGACAAAATAGCAAGTACTTGCACGATGGTTAAAAATGCGAAAGTTGATGTGAGCGGACATGATTTAGAAGCTGATTTATATGTGTAAGATATGAGAGACTATGATGTTATTCTGGGGATGGATTGACTTAGTAAATATCAAGCTGAAATCAAGTGTCATGAGAGAGAAGTAACGGTGCGCCTACCTAGCAAAGAAGAAGTTGTTTTCTTTGGGGTAAAGTCTAAGATTGTGCCACAAGTGATAAGTGCAATGAAGGCGGCGAAGATGCTGAGGAAGAATAATTATCAAGGTTATCTAGTCAATGTGATGGGAGACCAGAAATCAGAAGTGAATGTTGATGACGTACCAATCGTTCGAGAATATCTTGGTGTCTTCCCGGAGGACTTACCTGGAGTCCCACCTGCCAGACAAGTGGATTTTACTATTGATCTAGTACCTGGAGCAGCACGGATATCAAAAGCACCTTATAGGATGGCACCGAAAGAGTTACAAGAGCTGAAGGTTCGGATACAAGGTCTCTTGGACTTGGGATTCATACGACCGAGTGTTTCACCATGGGGAGCACCCATTTTATTTGTGAAGTAGAAGGATGAGACGTTAAGGATGTGCATTGACTATCGAGAGTTGAATCGACTCATAATTAAGAACAAGTACCCGTTGCCAAGAATTGAAGACTTGTTCGACCAATTGAGAGGAGCTGGGATATTTTCCAAGATTGATCTTCGATCAGGATATCATCAACTGAAGGTCAAGGAAAGTGATACTATGAAGACGACATTTAGAACTCGTTATGGCCACTACGAGTTTGTAGTAATGCCTTTCGGTCTGACTAATGCTCCTGCAGTGTTTATGGATTTGATGAACCGAGTTTTCCATCCATTCTTAGATCGATTCGTTATAGTGCTCATTGATGATATTCTGGTATACTCGAGAGATGAAGCACGACACGAGGAACATTTGAGGATTGTGTTAGAAACGCTTCGCAAGGAGAAATTGTACGCAAAGTTCAAGAAGTGTGAGTTTTGGTTGAAGCAAGTTGCCTTCCTCGGACATGTGATTACGGCTAAAGGAATTGAAGTTAATCCATCAAAAGTGGAAGTTGTTAACGATTGGCGCAGACCTACTAATGCACATGAGATTCGTAGTTTATTGGGATTGGCCGGTTATTATCGAAGATTTATTGAAGGGTTTTCAAGATTAGCCGCACCAATGAAGCGTTTGACAAGAAAGGGAGAAAAGTATGAATGGAGTGAGAAGTGCGAGGAAAGTTTTCAAGAGTTAAAGCGGCGACTTACATCAGTCCCAATTTTGACGATTCCATATCCTACCAAGGAATTTGTGATCTACAGCGATGCTTCGAAACAAGGACTTGGTTGTGTTTTGATGCAAGGTGGAAAAGTCATTGCCTACGCCTCAAGGCAATTGAAGACTCATGAAATGAATTATCCAACTCACGATTTGGAGTTAGCTGATGTTGTTCATGCACTGAAGATATGGAGACACTATCTGTACGGAGGGAGGTATGAGATCTACTCGGACCACAAAAGTCTAAAGTATATTTTCACACAAAAGGAGTTGAACATGAGGCAAAGGCGATGGTTGGAGCTAGTGAAGGATTATGATTGTACCATACATTACCATCCAGGTAAAGCTAATGTGGTAGCCGATGCCCTTAGTCGGAAGACCAGAGGCGAGTTAAGTATGTTGACCGAGCAAGAACAGTTGATAAAGGAGTTTGCGGAAATGAAGATCGAGATGGTGTCGGCACCAAGAAGTGTTACAATTTTAGCAAACTTGGTAGTCCAACCAAGGTTGAGGGACACGATTAAGAAGGAGCAATTCAAGGATGGGTTTTGCAAAAGGTGAAGGAGCGCACTCTCAAAGGGGAAGATAAAAGTTTTGCAGTGGCTGATGATGGAGCTTTGTACTATGAAGGAAGAATTTGTGTGCCCGGAGATGTTGAGATTAAGAAGATAATATTTGAGGAAGCACATAATACACCTTATGTTGCTCATCCGGGTAGTACAAAGATGTACCATGACTTACGAAGAATATTCTGGTGGAGCGGAATGAAGAGGGACATTGCAGAGTATGTGGAAAGGTGTTTGATTTGCCAGCAAGTAAAAGCGGAACATCAACGTCCCTCTGGATTACTACAACCACTTAACATTCCAGAGTGGAAGTGGGAACACATAACGATGGATTTTGTTACGGGACTGCCAAGAACGGTTAAAGGAAACAACGCAGTTTGGGTTATTGTGGATCGTTTAACCAAATCTGCACATTTTCTTCCAGTGAAGACTACTTTTAAGATGGAGAAGTATGCACAGACCTATATCCGGGAGATAGTGAGGCTACACGGAGTACCAATTTCGATTGTGTCCGATAGAGATACGCGGTTTACGTCTGGATTTTGGAAGAGCTTACAGAAAGCTATGGGGACTAAGTTGAACTTTGCTACGACTTATCATCTGCAATCCGATGGGCAATCAGAGAGACCGATTCAGACTTTGGAGGATAAGTTGAGAGCATGTGTACTTGAGTTGAACAATAGTTGGGAGTATTATTTACCTTTGGTTTAGTTTGCTTATAATAATAGCTTTCAGTCAACCATTGGAATGGCCCCTTACGAGGCATTATACGGGAGGAAGTGTCGCTCACCTTTGTATTGGGATGAGGTTGGAGAAAGAAAGTTACTAGGGCCCGAAATGTTGAAGGAAACAATTGAAGTGGTGGAGAATGTAAGAGAGAAGATCAAAGTGGCTCAGATAGGCAGAAATCTTAAGCAGACAGGCGGAGGAAGGACTTACGGTTCGATAAGGGAGAGAAGGTGTTTTTGAAAGTTTCCCCTACAAAGGGAGTCATACGTTTTGGAAAGAGAGGAAAATTAAGGCCGAGGTACGTGGGACCATTTGAGATACTCGAGAGAGTTGGTGACTTAGCCTATCGACTAGCTTTACCTCCAGAATTTGTTGCGGTACATAATGTGTTTCACGTTTCCATGTTGAGGAAGTATGTTCATGATCCGGGGCATATCATCGATTATTCGACATTGGATATAAATCGGAGTTTGACCTATGAAGAGAAGCCGTTAGCTATTTTGGAGAGAAAAGTTCACAGATTAAGGAACAAAGATATTGTAATGATCAAGGTTCAGTGGGATCGTCATAGTGAGAATGAGGCGACTTGGGAACGTGAAGATGAAATACGTGTCAAGTATGCATAATTATTTTGCCCATGTGGTACGTTTTAAATTTCGAGGACGAAATTTTCTTTAAGGAGGGTAGGATGTAACACACAAGATTTTTCAATCACCATCAGTTATTAAAAATAAATATATAAATTAATATTATATTAAAAAAAGGGGGTACAAGGCTAAGCTTAAAAGCTTATGTATATATATCTACTCAATTATTTTATTTTCTTTTATTTAAAATAATAAAATGTCTTGATAAGTTTTGGCCCCAAAATTCTCTAAGTTTGTTTTGACTAACTATCTTTTAAACATTCAAACCCACGTAGAAAGTGAAAGACTTCATCTTCTCTATGCCCAAAAATCTCAACTGAATTTTACTCCTTCGTTCTATTTTATACCGGTTCCTTCCGCAAAAGAAAATCACAGAAAAAATTCATCTCTCCACTCAAATTTTCAGAAAATATCTCTCTCTCAGTTGAAAAAAAAAAGTATTGCAAATCGAAACTCTTAAGCTATTATTTATTGTACATGAAGCACTTAGGAAATGGAGTTCTCATTCCATGTTATCCTTTTTACAGTTCATATGTTTTAAAATAGCACTCTAAACTCTTAAGCTATTATTTATTGTACATGAAGCACTTAGGAAATGGAGTTCTCATTCCATGTTATCCTTTTTAGCCCAAACAATTTGATATGATATTTACTGTAATTCTCGGAATAACACAGACTATTACACGTTACTTTTATTTTTATTTTTTTTTAAAGAAAAAAATCAAATCTTATAATTTCGTATCAGGTTGGTAAAACCTCTGCATGGGCATAGCTTCCGTATCAAGTTGTTTTCTAAATGTGCTGAGCACTTAATTATTTTACTTATATTTTTTTATTTATCAAAATCGTTTGGGTTTATCTATATGTATTGTAAACTCTTTTTATGCATTAATAGCAATAATAATATCTCAATCATTAAGATACTAATCATCCGCACATTATAGATAATAATAATAATTTTAAAACTTTATATTAATATTTTTAGGTGATGAGGATTTTATGCCTTAAACAAATCTACGTATTTACGAGGATAATCAAGACTTGAGGTGGGATTTTACTTGTTTTGTTATCTTTGAATATTCATATGAATTTAATTGTTGCTTGCTACATGATTTACGTGGAAATGTTATATTGAATTATTTGGTTACTCGATGGAAAAGATCGTTGTAACTTGCGGGGACTTCGGTCCAGGATGGAAAAGATCCTTGGACTCAACTCCACCGTATACAGATTGGCCAATGCGACTCAGGATGGAAAAGTTCCTTGACTCGTCATATTGATTATGATGCATGTTATGTGAGTTTATGATTTTATTTATGTGCTATATTTGATTATAATATTGTGAGGGAATCCCACTGAGCTAGTTGTTTTGCTCATCCCAATCCTTAACATTTTGCAGAGTAGTTATGGAGTGCGGTGGAGGCCGGTGAATTGCCTCGAGACATCATTTATCATTTTCTTAAGCACATTATTTCATTGCATAACTCTTATTTCATTTGAATATTGAGGATTTAATTTGACGTTATTTTTAATAGTATTAGAATACTTTATTTTATTTTGAAGGTTCATATTTAGCACTGAGACAGTTTATCAGATTTTCTAATGGTTAAATTATCTTCTTTGAAAATGTTTTGAATTTAATTGCTTGATTTTGATTACTCGGGGAAGAAGCATATTTGCTTCATGGTTCAGGGAAATATGGGGATTAATTCATGGAGTATGAAGGCGGTTGTGTTTCACTTACATATATGTATATAATGATTTGTAGGGTTTACAGTTTGAAAGGAAAAACTTCATCTCAAGGTAAAGCGGATAAAAGGGCGGCGAAAATCAGAATTCCAAGAGGAAACTGAATGATGACCTATTCCTACGCTGAAACTCGTAGGGAAGGCTTGTGGGTGGCAGGTCAGATGTGCAAATTGATCATAGTATTGGGTGGGGACTACTGGGGTTGAAGAAGGGAGTTTTGTTTTGCAGAAAATGAGACAAGGGGTTTGGGTGTATTTTCTAAAATAGCAGGAGAAAGGGAGAAGAGGGTTGAGTAAAAAAAATAGGATTTTCTGAAAGGACCATGTGACATGTGTTGTTGCGTAAATTTGTTCTTCTCCATTTTCGACGATCTCACCCGCCGGTCGTTTTTTATGAAAAATGTGTAACATGAGCAACGCTGTTAAGCAAAGTGCAATAGCATTCTAGTCTCTCAGGACCGATTTCTTGCGATTTTGGGGTTTTTTTAATAACAGCCAGAGTTTTTTTAATAACAGTGAGAATTTTTCTTAATAACAGTGAAAATTTTACTTAATAACATCGAGATACTGAATAAAGTGATTTTTTTTAATAACAGTGAAAGTTTTACTTAATAACAATGAGAGTTTTACTGAATAACAATGAAGATTTTTTTGAATAATAGTGAGAGTTATTCTCAATATTAACATAGAGAGTTTGTTTGACTAACAGTGAGAATTTTACTGAATAACAGTGAGAGTTTTACTGAATAACAGTGAGAGTTTTTCTGAATAACAGTAAGAATTTTCATGAATAAAAATGAGAGTTAGTTTGAATAACAGTGAGAGTTTTTCTGAATAATAGTGAGAGTTTGTTTGAATAACAATGAGATTTTTACTAAATAACAGTGAGAATTTTACTGAATAATTGTGAGGATTTTTCTGAATAATAGTGAGAGTTAGTTTGAATAGCAATGAAAGTTTTACTGAATGACCGCGAGAGCAGCGCGCGACGACGCGAGAACAACGACTAATGAGCATGGAATGGCCAAAAAAGCAACGCGACGACGCGAATGAGCACGTAATGAGATTAGGGGAGAAGTGGCGTGACGACGCGAATGACCAAAATTCAGATCAACCCATCCCTAAAAACGGGTCATATTAAATTAAGGTTCATAGTGTGAACCTAGTTCACAAGAGTGTTACTAAAAAAATGCAAATAATTAAATCTGTCACATACTTTTGAATTTTCATAAATTTTAGCATATATTTTTTTCTCTCTCCAAATTTAGCACATATTTTTACTTAATACTTAAATGCATCCCCGGTCACAATTTTCGGCTAGTTTCTTCTGATGTGGTCGTTGGGGTTAATTTGTCTTGCTGATGTATAAATACTAAAATTAAAAAATTAAAAATATCACTACCTAAAATTAAAAATAGTGATACAAGATGTTTTTATTTCCCGCGTTTTTAATCTTATGATGATTATATTTTTTATTTTTATTATTTTAATATTTACACGTCAGCAATACAGGTGTATACCTACGACCATATCAGAAGAACCTTGTCGAAAATAGTAATTCGAGATGTTTTTAAATATTAAGTGAAATTATGTGCTAAATTTGGAGAGAGAGGAAAAAAAATATGTGCTAAAATTGATGAAAACCCAAAAGTATGTGTTAGATTTAATTTTTTTGACATTTTTTAAAGGAGACCCAATATGGCTTAAAAAGCCTAAAAAGGAAATAAAAGTAAAATTTTGGTTATTCGATTAATAAGATTAACCTATTACATTGTTTCGATTGCTTTGGTTATTAATTACGAAATTTCAATTCGATTCGTTTATCACTATTCGGTTCGATTCGGTGGCCTAACCTGGCAATGCTGTAGCTCATATCATTGAAATGTTTTTACTAGCCCTACCTATATTAGACGCTTTTAAAGGTGGCAAAAGAAATATATTCAAAGAATTACATTTGACGCTTTTAAAGCCACCAACAAAATATGCAAACAATTAGAATGAAATGATGCACCTACCCCCCAAACCCTCCTAATTCCTAACGTCCAAAGGCTCCAACAACTACCAAAAGAAATTTTCAACACAACCAAATTCTCTGCCCTCTAACTCTTCGTCCTCCACGGCGGATTTTCCCATAAAACCCAAAACCCCTCTTTCCCCCCTTTATATCAATCCCTCCTACATTCCCAATCAATCCCGCCCCAACATTTCTCTCTTTCTTCCCATCACCCCCACATTTTCTCCAATGGCTTTAGCTCCATCTCACCTATCCAAACCCATTTTCTCAACCAAACCCACTCACCAAACGCCTCTGTTTTCACTTCCCACATCCCAGAGGATCAAATCGCGGCCATTCACCGTCCGCAGCTCCGTCGCCGCCGCCCCGTCTCCGGCAGTCGCATCGAAGGCGTCGAACAAGGTCAAAAGCGTCAAAGCACGGCAGATCATTGACAGCAGGGGCAATCCGACGGTCGAGGTTGATCTGATCACGGCGGATGGCTCGCTGTACCGGTCGGCCGTCCCCAGCGGCGCCTCCACCGGAATTTATGAGGCCCTTGAGCTTAGAGATGGCGATAAAAGTGTTTATGGGGGTAAAGGAGTGCTCACTGCGGTGAAAAATATTAATGAGTTTTTGGGCCCTAAGCTCGTTGGTGCAGATGTCAGGTATACAAAATTGGCTTTTTAATGAATTTTTATTTCTCATTAATTTTCAGTCAATGTTGGATTTTCGGGTTTAATTGGCATTTTTATAGGGCAGATGCGTTTATTTGATGCTTTTCTAGGTTATACGATGGGTTTTGGTGATCTCACGATTGTTTAATGAGTTGCGATTTCTTCAGCGAATACTCTAGTTTGATCCAGCGAATAAAACCCAATCAAACTAGGGCTGCTTGGTTAGAACATCAACAATGGATATCATTTAAGGATGGTTGAGTGATAGTGGAATTAGGTAATGTAAGAAGGATAATTAATTACTTTCTTCTATTCCCATTACAGGTATCAAAAACTACCAAGCAACATTAATGAGAATAATTCTCATTACCCACTTCCATTACCCCCAACAAAGCGGCCCTAGTTTGATCCAGCGGGTTTTATTTACTTTTTTTAGCAAACAAGTTTCGCTGTGCTTGAAGAATCATCTTAGGTTGTTTGTAGTTTTAACTTTTTGGTTTCTTGTTTGATGGCCACATTTCTTGGATAGATGTCTACTCTCTATTTGGCAGTTTCTGAATTAAAGTTTTGTCATCTAATTTGAAAGCCATGAATAATTCTCCCACCTGTGAAGCACATTTTGTTTGTTTGTTTTAAATAATCGATCTCATACGAGTCTTTTTTGACATGATTGTTGAAAGTGGAGATTTGAGCCTCGATTTGATTCTTCAGTTAACCTAATATAATGCTTAGAGTGACATTGCAATAGGCTGAGTTCTAGATGAGGGTAAAGAAATGATATATAGATATTCTTTTGCTTGTATCACTACAAAAGAATTTGTGGTATTAGTTGTTTTACCAAAACGTATTAGTTGTTTTACCAAAAGGTATTAGTTTGTCAGTATTAGTTATTTTAACTGAATAGCATTAGTTGTTTCAATTGAACAACATTAATTGTGCACTAGTTGCATGTGTTACTCTAAATATATTTCTCCACTTTTCTTCTTTGCTGATTCTCCAATTCCATTCTCCTGTTCTATTGTGTATTACCTGATTCTTTTTTTCTAATTAAAGGAATCAGGCTGATTTTGATTCGGTTATGCTGGATATTGACGGCACTCCAAATAAATCAAAACTGGGGGCTAATGCTATTTTAGGAGTTTCTCTAAGTGTGTGTCGAGCTGGTGCAGGAGCAAAGGGAGTGCCACTTTACAAACACATACAAGAAATATCAAACACAAAAGAGCTCGTTATGCCCGTACCGGCATTTAACGTAATAAATGGGGGTAGCCACGCTGGCAACAACCTGGCTATGCAAGAGTTCATGATATTGCCAGTAGGAGCAAGCTCATTTTCTGAGTCCCTCAGAATGGGTAGTGAAGGTCAGTAAATTATATCGTATTTTTTTCAAGATTAATTCCTGCCCAAGCAGCAATTGTCGTATTCCAAATCCTATGATCCCTCTGGATGCTAACAACATAAAACATTGCAATATAAATAACACTCAAAACCCTAAACCTAACTTAGCCACAAGTAAGAAAGTGCACAGGCATTTATTCAAGAACTTAAATTAAAATAGATATAATAATAGTGATAGTACCCTTCCAAAATAAAATAGTGCTAGTAATAAGACAATAAATTAAGTGTACCATACTGTGATTCCTTGAAAGCACATCCGTAGTAAGCATGGGATATTCTATCTAGCCACAAGTCATGCTCTGGAATATTATGGCATTTATGAGAAGACTAATGTAGTAATGTGATTGCTTTGGTTTGAGCAGTTTATCATATTCTAAAGGGAATAATCAAAGCTAAATACGGACAAGATGCATGTAATGTCGGGGATGAAGGTGGATTTGCTCCGAATGTACAAGATAACAGGGAAGGATTGGTACTGCTCATAGATGCAATCGAAAAGGCCGGGTACACAGGCAAGGTATAATGGTATCTTTAAATGGTATTAGTTGTTTTACTAAAATGTATTAATTGGTCAGTATTATTTGTTTTCACCGAACAGTAGTAGTTATTTTCACTGAAAGTATTAGTGTGTACAGTTACTAAACATCTTGTTGAAATTATTGGTCCAGATCAAAATAGGGATGGATGTTGCTGCATCAGAGTTCTTGACTAAAGAAGGGAAGTATGATCTCAATTTCAAGAACCAACCTAATGATGGTGCTCATGTGCTGGCAGCTGAAAAACTTGGCGATCTATACAAAGAGTTTATCAGAGATTTCCCGATTGTCTCGATTGAGGACCCGTTTGACCAAGATGATTGGAGTTCATGGTCATCACTGCAATCATCAGTTGATATCCAAATCGTTGGGGATGATTTGTTAGTCACAAATCCAAAAAGGATAGTGGATGCTATTCAAAAGAAAGCATGCAATGCTTTGCTACTAAAGGTACGTTCCTGCACCTACTTTCTAGCATCTATCATCTCTATTGATGAAGTCTGATAATCAAACCTTGGTGATGTTTGTTTCGGGTTTTAAGCGACTCATTAAAAAACGATTTCTGAGGGGATTTTTAGCTGGTAAATAGTAAGGTGTGTTTATTTTGGGTTTTTGTGTGATTGAAATGATTGAATGATGTGAATTATGATTTAAATATATTAAAGCATAGGAGAGAGAATTGATTGTATTGGAAAGTATGATAGTATGCTTATAGGTATTGTAGTTGTGGTTTTTAAAACCGGTTTTCAAAATCCGATCTAGAATCGGTTTTAAAGTTCAAAACCCAAAGCAATTAGCAAGCATCACCTTATAAGCATATAGGTAGCCTCTCTCTTTATTGAAGTACATAGTAATAACAGAAGAATACAACAGTTTGAATCCCACATACATGTACAATAATATGTATCATATGTAATTGATAGGGAGTAGACTTGAAAACAACGTCTACTTTCTGAGGAAAAAAGCCAAAGAAAACTGAAGGTCCTGCTGCCATGGGGAGAGCTCCCCCCCAACCCCCAACCCCCACACACAAAACACATATAAGTTCAAGTTCATCATATTATATTTGTATATAAATGGAAATATAGTATCTTAGAGGTGGGAGGTGGTTCAGTTCAGATTTGAATATTTAGAAAAAGGGGGTTAGATGATTTCACTTGTCTATATTAGTTCAATGTTACATTCCAACTTAACAAGAAAATATGTTTAGACTCTCTCTTCAACCTGCTTGGCATATGGAATGATCATATATATATCTTAAGAATTTGATGTTATGGCCAAATCAGTTCTCATCAGCAATAGACTTTAGCGCAGTAATAGTTGTCTGAAAGATGTATATTATTGCAGGTTAACCAGATTGGTACGGTCACTGAATCCATCCAAGCAGCCCTCGACTCAAAAGCATCAGGATGGGGGGTTGATGGTTAGTCATCGCAGTGGTGAGACTGAAGACAACTTCATCGCTGATTTGTCCGTAGGCTTGGCTAGTGGACAGGTTTTTGTCTTTCCTCTCTTTTTAATCCTTCAGTCAATATTAGTTGTTTTCACAGAAGTTTAGTTGTTTTTATTGTACAATATTAGTTGTGCACCAGTTGCATGGGTGCAACTACTGCACCCAAGTGTTGCTCCCCCTAGGCAAATACTTGTGTGCAGCGTTGCAGCGTGCTACCCAATTACATTTTTAAATGGTATTAGTTTATTTTGCTAAAAAGTATTAGTTGGTTAGTATTAGTTGTTTTCATTGAACAGAATTTATTTATTTCATTGTATTGTATTAGTTGTGCACCCACGTGTTATTCCTAAGTCCTAACTCTATTTTTATGTTATACAGATCAAAACCGGAGCTCCTTGCAGAAGCGAGCGGTTGGCCAAATACAATCAGGTAAAACCTTCTTCGCAGTCTCCTACCAAAAATGTTACACCTGTGTGGATTAGCTGTTGTGGACGTCACTGCCACATCAGACTTGGCCCACGACAAAATAGTCTCATTTGCATGATTTTTTGCTAGTTCAAACTTCACAAGTTGATTCTAAGTATTCATAATTATTTTGCAGCTTCTCCGCATTGAAGAGGAGCTTGGGAATGTTCGCTATGCTGGTGAAGCTTTCAGATCCCCGTAGACGGAATCAAGTGCAGAATGTTGTAATAATCATCAGATGTTGGAACGTTGTTTACGCGATCTGGGTATAATCGAGGTTTTATTTTATTTTTGTATATTTCTTCTAATGTGGTTGGAAATCTGTTTAGAACATGCTTAATCGTGTATGCATGGGATATTGTTGAGGCAATCCTAGTGAGAATAATACAGCTGAGCTCGTTCCTAGAGTTTGTTTGGTGATTCTTGAAACCGGATTTTGATTACGTTATGTTTTTCGTTTTACCCAAATTGTTGCTATCTTATAAAAGAAAATGAATAGGTCTCATGTGAACACAAGGTCACAAAGACTTCTTTTTACTGAGTATCGTTATGCATATCATTGTTATACATATGCATGATCACTATTCACTATATAAAAGAAAAACTTTGATTTTTTAAATAGTGCTTAAAATAGAAGTCCAAATAAATTGGGTACACATAAGTTTTTGTCGAATAAAAAGAGAAAGAGTCATATCCCTGCTCAAGGAAGAAAAAAGCTAAAGAAAGCCTAGTCCTTGGGTAAAATCCACGCGACGCAGCCCTGGAATTTTAGAAAATGAGAATTGCGCTTGGATATCTTCATTTTACTACATTTGGATTGAAATTTACATAAATTAAAAAAGAATAGCTTCTTCATTTTGTTACCTTTTGGCTTCAAATCCCACAACTACGTGCACTGAAATAAAATATAGTTTTTTTGAAGGAGAGACGAGAAAATCTTCACTCGTATTGTGGTCGCTCAATCGGGCGGGTTATAAATCGAAATCTGCACAAATTTAATGTCGGCAAATGTAAACATACAAAAAACCGTGCCCGATGAGTAAATATGGAATCCAATTGTGGGTCTTTTTTATAGGCCCAACATTAGCAGAAAATATTTACAATGTAGTATGATATAAGTAGTTTATGCTCATATTGAGCTTTATTAAAAATTCATCAGCGGACTCCATATCAAAGTCATATAATGCGTTTTTTCTTCTACGTATATTTGCAAGGAGTTAAGATTCATATAAATCAACTCTCACTCAATTCAATAGGTATTTTTTAACCTCTATGATTCAATTAAAAAAAGAGTAAATCTTGTGTGAGACCGTCTTGTATTGAAAAGTAAAATTTTCAATATTTAAAATATATATAATTTTCAAGTAAAATTTTGGAAACATTTTATTTTAGAAATAATAAATTTTCTATTGAAAAGTAATACCAATAACATAGTGAGAAAGTCTAACACAACTTTTCACCAATTAAAAATGAGTTGTCTTGCATGATTTTAGTTTACTTATTTTGACATGATTTATACCGTGCAAACTAAATTGTCACACAAGAGTACTAATATATATATATTATCTAATTTACATATCAAATTAGTCTAATCGGTCTTGGAAGTTTTCTCACATATCACCATCACCAAAGGCCTCTGCCCTTCCATCCTTGGATGGATATAGAGGAAGGGCGGGGCTTTTAGTTTTTATATGTTATCAAAGAGTTTTAACAATGGCTTTTCTTGTTATCAAAGAGTTGAACAATGAAAAATAGATGACGAGTGTCTGATCGAATTGATCAGGTCATGTAAGAACAAGGTTCAAGTTTACCGGTCTGTTAAGATGCCTCAACTACATACATTATTGCACTTCCACTTGACACGTATAATAATGATAAATGATTCGTCTCGCCGAGACCTTCTCTTGAATTCTCAAAACTTCTGTCGCTCCATCCCCGTAGGGGCAGAGAACCCATTGTTGTCTCAGTTGTGCCGCCTAAGCTCTAGGGAAGTCGGAATAGGAGAACACTTGTCTTGGAGTGGGCTTACTACTTAGATGCTTTCAGCATTTATCCGCCTTGCACTTGGCTACCCAGTGTTTATCATGAGCATGATTACTGGTACACTGACCAGAGGTGCGTCCTTCCCGGTCCTCTCGTACTGGGGAAAAGTCCTCTCAATGCTCTAATGCCCACACGGGATATGGATCGATCTGTCTCACGATGTTCTGAACTCAACTCACGTACTGCTTTAACTGGTGAACAACCCAACCCTTGGAACATACTACAATCCAGGTGGCGAAGAGCCGACATCGAGGTGCCAAAGCTTCCCATCGATGTGAGCTCTTGGGGAAGATCACTATGTTATCCCTAGAGTAACTTTTATCCATTGAGCGACAACCCTTCTACTCAGTACTGTCGGATCTTTTTCCTATTCAAAGATCAGCCCCCTAGCTCTGTGTTTTCACATCGAGAATTATTTGCAGATGAAGAGATGTCAAAGGGGCTTCTTACTTCCTAAACGGATCCTCCTACATCTATATATAAACACTGGTTTATTATGAATACACAAGAACAACACTTCAAATTGTTGATTAATCGTCAGAGGTGACTTAGAACCAATAGTTCGCAAATTTATGTGAACTTGAATTCATGTAAAAAAAAATTCTTCAAGTATCACTATTAGAGCATCCATAATGGATGGATGAATCCATACATTCACTCTCACTCTCTTCCACATCATCTTCACATCACTAATTTTTAAATATTTAATTGTTTAAATACACTCTCACAATGGTTCATCAATCATTCATCCATCCATAAACATTTTTTCTCTCCATCCATATATTTGGATGGATGACACTCTCTCTCCAATTTAAAAGTCATTCATAATGATTTTAAATACCAACTTTCATTCATCCAATGTTTAAACACCTCTTTGGATGATCATTGTGGATCCTCTTATGCATAAACACTCTCATTATTATGCACTAAATGTTGGAATTTTGAGGCACGTAAACACGTAATATATGCGCAGTGAAAATAAACAGTTCACCAACAACAAACACGTAATTGCATAATTAAATACGTATAAACATAAAGAGAAACCTTACAATAAATTGTACGCATATTTCTCTACTATGGTATCCACGTAATCCTCAGTCACGGACTTGCACGGATTTGCCAGCGTTGAATCCCGAGATGAATTTGCTAGAAAAATTCTAACTCTAGATCTTATGGAGAGAATAATGAATTAACGTTGTTTGTGAATTCTCAAGAGCTCATATATATAGGGAAGGTCCAACTTAAATCTTAAGCTAACCTGATTAGGAAATAAAATCCCTAATCTTATAAAATAAATATCTTAGATTTATTTCCCATATATAAAATCTATACGGATTTAATTCTCATGTATATCAAATCTCTACGGATTTGATTCCATATATATTAAATCCTATAATAATATTCCATATATTATTATTGGGAATCCTATTTAATTAAATCCAATTTAATTAAATATTAATAATAATTAATTCCAAATTAATATATTATTAATTAATTCTCCATAAATTAAATATTAAATCTAATTTAACATTTAATCAACCAACTATAATCCGTAAAAGGGAACTACTTGTTGTGTGACCCATAAGCCCTCATATATCGAGCGATTTGTCAAACTAACGGTCTTAATTGAACCATAGACAATAAAACAGACATTCTCAATATATGAGGTACGTTGCGAGAAATGTGCAACTACCTGTAACTGAAACATGGGTTATTACGATTTCCTCCTTTCAATTCGCGAATACTCGATTAAGTCTTGAACATGATGAAGTGTTTATTCAAATAACTTAATCATATTATCTCTAATCACTAATTGATCATGTATGTCACACTTAGCCACAAAGTCTAAGTTGACGTGCATCGGCCGATGACTTTGATCCAATTATGATGAGAAGATGAGTATTCTCTCTAAATCCACATTGAGGAATGAATCATATTCTTGGCTCAACTATCACGCACATGCACTTCGTGATGAACTCAATCCAAGTCGTATCTACTCATGGAAGGGTGCAAGCGTTGGTCATGGTCAAAGTTCATTACTCCACACATGTCGTGCGTATTGACCTCAAGTCAAAGGAGTATCGCATCGCTCCCACTAACCGAGACACCCGTAGACACATATTGTGGACTTACATCAAACGTTTTCTCGGATGGGTATACCAATACCCTCTAAGGTATTTGTGCATCCATCATGAGATACCTAGTATCTCGTAGTAAGTGAGATCTTATTACACTCTCTAAGAGTATGATGCAGATCGCACACCAATCTCAATTGCATCATCAATATCCCATTCTTGATGATCCTTGATTGAGGATGATTGAGAATCATGCTTAATTCATCTGAGTTCTCACAACCTCAATGACAACAATGACTCATGGGAACACTTACATGAATAAATGGAAACAATCAAATATAATATGCAAACAAGTGTATTGACATACAATAATATTATTTGAACTATAATATTAAATCAAACATAATATCATCGAGTATTATGTTCTTACATTAGATTGTCTCTAGGACACTAACACTAACACTAAAATCAAGCATTTCGAAATAATGATAGTGCATGTGCATAACAATGACACTAAAAAAAGAATCCATATGCACCCGGATTTACGGGAGACCTACTCATCACTAAATGCATACAAAATCACCTGATTCCACTTCTTTTAATATTTTTTTAAAAAAAAATATTAGTTTGAACCTAACCACTAGCAGTCAACCATTTGTAATTTTTTTATTATACTTCTACTAAAGATACTTTAATAAAAATTTCCGTTAAACGATTAAAAGATACTTTTTATATCCTTTTATATTAAATATTTCGTAAAAGTTTGTCCCCAGTCCTCGTGAAAAGACTAGCAATGCTAAAGTGGTTAGTAAAAAGACACAAATACCCTTACTTTTCCACACCTCATTTACACCACATCACATCCCACCCCACCTAAATAGTAAATACTACCTTCATCTCCTATTTCATGTTGTTGGTAGTTCCCTTAAGGGGGGTTTGATGACAACAAAAAATAGTAGATTTACATTAATCTTCTATTTTTTGTTTGTTGTGTTTCCCTTAAAGGAATCGATGAGAACCAAAATTTTGGATATAAATTCATCTTTATTTCATTTATAACTAGTATAGAGCAAGCATATTTTTTAATATGATACGTAAATATTCATATATTGGTCATAGAACTTATTATATTTGATGCTAAAATTAATATAGTAACACTCCTATGAACCAGGACTATACATGAACTCTATCACTATTATGCACATAATCTTTCACTGTTATGCACAAAAACTATCATTGTTCAAAAAATAAAATTATTTTTTTAACTATGATAGTTATTGTGCATAACTGTGAGAATTTTTGTGCATAACAATGATATTTAAAAAATAGATTTCACCATTAACTCGGGTTCACACAAGTTTTTGTCAAATTAATATATTCGAGCTTAGTAAATATTATGTTTTTTAATATGAAATTGCTAACATACACAATTCATGATATTTTATAAATAGTCAATCCATTAAAAAAATTAAGTTATTTTATCCATGATTAGCATCATAGTCATGTTTAATTTTTATTTAGAAGGTAAATTGATTAATTAAAATTAATTTTAAATATATTAAAACATATATTTAGTCAAATATAAAACCCGTATGAATTTATAAAAGAGGTACACTTGCATGAGACCGTCTCACGGTGAGACGGGGCATAATTTAGGTATTGGTGCTTTAACACTTTGGAAGGGGTAGGTGTTGTTGGGAGATGAATTTAATAAAAGATTATATGATTTTGATTAAGATCCCAAAACCCCTAAGTATGACATGTTCAGAATGATCTTAATAGTTGAGTCAGGATTCAGTTATTAGAGTATTCAGGATGTTATCTGCAAAATGTATAGTCAGCAGATATAGTTCAGGATAGGTTCTGAAGTCTCTGAAGATTCAGTATGAAACTGAGAACTGAAGACTCAGCATAAAAGACTCAGTATATCAGTCAGTATAAATCTGAAGACTCAGAAGACCCTGAAGACTCAGAAGACCCTGAAGACTCAGAAGACTCTGAAGACGCAAGACTGAAGACTGAGAAACTGAAGATCAAGAATACTGAAAGCACAGTAATTACTGAAGACTCAGTAATGTACTGAAAGCTCAGTATGAACCTGAATGATCCGAGGCACTGAATATATCTATCTGAAGGATGCAATACTGAGAGAAACGCAATACCTTAGAAAGATAGATATTGCCAAGACATTCAAAAGCAGACAAAAGGAACTAAGTCAGAAGTGTTGTTAAGGTTATATCAAACTTAGAGTTTGTAACCAAAAGAGCCGTTGAAGGTGTCTACCTTTAACTGAAGACAAAAGTCAAAAAGTGGAAGACGACAATGTACCATACTGACACTGACAGTGACAGGCCGCTGAAAAAGATGTCAGATGTACGAAAGTTCCAGACTGCAAAAAGTGAAGACCGGCTACATGAAAGACTATTGCCTAGAAAGTGTTAGGGAGTTTCAGACCCTAAAAATAGTCGTTTCACACACCATAAGAGGAAACTCACGAAGCTATCTCTCCAACGGATAGTTTTCAAGAGTAACCTTGGTGTATGCCTATAAATACTGGTGACCCTCTACATTGTAAGGTTACGGGAAATTTGTACGCAACTCAAGAGCTCAAACTTATTCTTGCAAAAGTTAAAGCACTCGAAATACCTTGAATTTCCCAAGTGCTTCTATATTGAAGAGAGCTCACTTTACTAAGCCTAGCTTGATAAGATTTATCCAAAGCTTAGTCGATATATCCTAAACCTTTGCATTGTGCTTCATTGTAAAGGATATCTCATCCTAGTTGGAAACCAACCAAGAAACCCCAAACCCTTGAGAAGGTAGTTGGAGTGTGTTTGTTGGTGAGTAGAGTTGTAAAGAGTTAGTAAACTACTGGCGGAGTAGTCGAGAAAACTCTAGAGGAGAAGTTAGTAAGCTCTGAGGTAGTCGAAAGCTTGTGTGTGATTGAGTAAGTAAACTACGGAGGTAGTCGAGAAAACTCAAGGTCGGGTTGAGTAAGTAAACCACGTGGAGTAGTCGAGAAAACTTCGGGGCGAGTTGAGTAAGTAAACTACGAGGTAGTCGAAAGCTCGAAGTTGATAGTGAATTTCTACGAAGAGTCGGAGAGAGTGGGCGTAGGAGCTTGAGTCTCTAAACCACTATAATTCTTTGTGTTCTTTATTGCTTTCCTTATCTTTGCTTATCTGTTGCATTGACCGATTTTGAAAGCATACTTTTCAGCGATATTGAGTTGGAATCAATCCTTTGAAGTTGCATAAGTGAATCACTGACCTAATCACTATTTCATAAAGGGAAGGTTTTTTTGACCAAAGCTTAAAAGCGAGTATAATCTAAAGGCCAACCATTCCGACGGTCGAGTAGCTAGAACGAGATAGTTATCAAAATTTGAATTCTCTTCTAAGGATTGATGAAGTTAGTTATCTCGATCCAAGCAACTCGGGATCTCGACACTCGAGGATTGGTTGGGATTATAAGGGTATCTGAAAGCGATTTCGGGATCTTTGTCTCGATGAACTTTGACTCGGAAGCGATCTGTGCTTCTCGAGAACCTAATCTTGAGGATTATCGACCCAAGTGACCTCGAAAAAAAAGTTTTAAAATCCTTTGAACACGTGTATTCCCCCATACACGTGTAAGACTCGTTTTCACCGGGACCAACAAGTGGTATCGGAGCGGTGGTTCAACTTGACCACCACTTTGTGTTGACCAAAGTTTTACTTTCAAAAATACTTGTGGTCTATCCGAATGATCTTATTTCTTTGAAATTTTTTCTTTTCAAAAGATCGAGAAAAAAATGTCTTCTAAAAACTTCCCATGTTCTCGATGAGAACTATGATCTATGGAGGCCCGAGAATACGAGGCTCATCGTATTCAAACATGGCGTATGTGGAAGTGGTTTCTCAGGACCATTCAAATTTCTTGTGGTGAATCCGAATTCTGAAGAAGAGAGAATTGATCCTAGGCGAGAATTTTCTAAGTCGATGACCAACTAACTCTGAGGAGAGAAAGTTAGTCAATCTAGACTACATTGCAAAAGACACCTTTATCAAAGTACAATTGATGATGGTGTGATGGGAATGATCTCTCGCTATATAATCTTCTAAGAAATATGGGATACACTATTTGTTATGTGCCAAAGCACGAGATCATATAAAAAAAAACAAACTTTTCGGTGGCAATTGGAAAGTTTGTGAGTTTTTGAAATGGATGATGGTGAATCAATAGATAAATTGGAAGTCGATTCACTAGCATCATGAATGATCTAAACGCGCTTGGAAAGAGATATCCACAAAGAGAAGTGGCATTGAAAATTCTTAGAGGTCTTTCTAAGAAATGGGATATTCATGCAGTGGTGATTGAAAACACCAAGAACATTAGCTCAATGCCATACCAACAAAGTCTTCTCGAAATTTGAAAGCCTATGAATTTGTAATTGATAAAAAAAATCCAAAAAAGGCGTGACAAAGATGATTCTTCATCGAGTAAGAATGTGGCTTTAAAAAGCCAAAGATAAAAACAATAAAACTAGAGAGTCGAGAACCCTCATGCCAAACATCGAGGATGAGCTTGAGGATAAGCTATGCTTGATGGCAAGGAGGTTTAGCCGGACTTAATAGTAGATTTGGAAAATACAAAAGCTATTACGGGAACCACGAGGTACAGAAGAAACACGAGGACGGATCAGTGAGAAGAAGAAGAAGGACACGAAAATTTGAAGGATCTTCATCGGAAAAAAAAGGACTCCAAGTCAAAGAAGAAAATGATCGGGATGATGATGCAGCCAGATCTTTATAAGCGCCGGAAGAAAGGTCACTTCGATTATGATTATCGAGTTGAGTCTTAAGGAGAGAAGAGAAAGACAAGCTATAAGAGACCGGAAGTTCTCAAGCAAAAAGGCCATGGTTGCGGGGAAGAAGAACACTACGAGGAGGGATCTAGCTCTTGGATGAGATATTCTCCGGACGGTGAAAGTGATGACATCATCGATGGCCATTGAGGAGGTAAACTCTTCTTTCTCTGTTGTTGCTCCTACACTAGCACAAGAGTTTTCTAGTTCATTTGAAAAACAATCATTTTGACTGATGGATTCTTTCGAGAATCGATGAAGGACTATCTTTGTTTTTGCAAGGGCTGCTAAATAGAACTCAAGAGCGAATAAGGAATGAAAATTTGAAAATCTAAAATGGAAAGACTCAAATGGCCGAGATCACTTCTCAATTAATGGGAACTCTTGATGAACTGGATGTTACGAAAGTACAACTCTCGAGAAAGAGAAATTGATAATGTCCCTAAGCGAAAAGCTAGAAAATCCTTTGAAGAGATTGACTAATCGTAACCGAGTTCAATGACCTCTCCGAGAAGCATAAAACTCTGAGCTGTGAGGATAGTGTGCGAGAAGAAGTTAACTCTATTGAATAAAGCATCTAATGTGATAGATGAAATTGAGTTACGAGAGATCTGCCACTATAAAAAGCTGGATTGGGATACACTCGAGGAACCTCACAAGGTCATCTTAATCTTTGCATCATGTAGCAAGAAGACTATCTTTGTAAAACCGATGGCACCTACACTTCAAAGTGAAGTTATGCCCAAGGTTGTAAACAAGGGGAAAAGGACCTATGGCCAGATGGCTGAATGATCGGGTTAGAAAGCCCAAACCGCGGTGAAGGCTAGAAAAACTGAAAAGCGATCGATTGAAAAGATTCGAGCAAGTACTTCAAAGCCTCGGGCTAAGAATACAAATCTGAAAGGCTCCACATTTGAACCATCGGAGGAATCCTCGGATGAGAAACACTTTCAAAGAGAGACATTCTCAAATGAAGAGACCAAGTCCTCGATTACCTTTGAAAGACCAGATTTCGGTCTGAGACAATCTGAACCTCACTTGCCTAAAGGTAAAAAGGTTATACGAACCCGAGTCGACAAAAGATTTAGACCCGGTGCACAAAAGCCCAAGCATGTGAACAAAAGGCACGAACAAAGAAGAATTCAAAAGCCCATGTTCATCTCAAAAATTTAAAGACACATACATACGAGAAAGTTGCTAAGGCACCAGTGAGTAGTAGATGTGTATGTTGATGTTTATGGAAGACAAATTAGCCACTCTAAAGTGATTAGAGTTGTCGACAAATTTGGATTAGAAAGGTACATCTAACCTTGTAGGACCCTACACAAAATGGGTACCTAAGAATTGATCTACATTTTTCGGGGAGGAAAACAAAGGGCACTAAAGCGATGAAAGATCACATGGCGATGGCGAGAGATGAAAAAGCTCGAAGTATGGTATCTTGACGGTGGATGCTCAAGACATATGACATGATTCAAGAAGATGCTTTCGGTGACTATGTTGAACAAAAAAGGCCCTGAGATCACTTTTGGAGATAACTCCAAGGGGACGGTGAAGGATATGGAACTTTGGAGATCGACTCGATTCATATCCATGGTGTTTCATATGTATCTGGATTGAAGCATAATTTGCTTTCAATTAGCCGATTCTGTGATAAGGGTTTCAATGTTGAGTTCTCTAAGAACTTATGTTTTGTGAAAGATGATACATCACGAGAAAATATTCTTGGTACAAGAAAATGGAATGTGTATCTTCTTTGATTGGAGTTCAACTCCTAAAGATACATGTTTAGTTGCTAAAAGTTCCACAGATACCCGGTTGGTTATGGCATAAAAGAATGAATCACCTAAATTTCAAAACCACGAACAAGCTTGCAAGATTAGCTCTTGTGAGAGGGTTGCCTAATGAAGTGTTCGATAAGGAACACATTTGTGATGCATGTCAAAAAGGAAAACAAGCTAAAAGCATCATTTTAAAAGCAAAGTAGAAGTTTCTCTTGAGAGAATACTTGACTTTTGCATATGGATCTCTTTGGTCTATAACACTGTAAGCACTAATGGCGGGGAAATACACATTGGTAGTAGTTGATGACTACTCGAGATATACTTGGGTCATATTCTTTTCGATGAAAGAGACTCGAGATAAAATTTTGCCGAGAATTCTTGAAAAAGGCTCATTATTGAGAAAAAAATCGAGTGTGGTCAAAATCGGATCGACAAAGAACTGAATTCATAAATCATATCATATCGATTATTGTGCGAGAGAATGGAATTTCACATGAAACATCGGTGCAAGGACCCCTCAACGAGAATGGTGTTCTTTGAAAGGAGAGCAGGACTACGAAAGAAGGCTGCAAGGACTATGATAATGAAAGGTGATATTCTAAAAGATTTTGAAGTGAAGAGTTATCATCAACCTTGCATGCTACTCTCGGAAACAGATCCATCTTGACCAAGAGTCAAGGCAAAACACCTTATGAGCTTTGGAATGAAAGGAAGCCTCTTGTTTCTTTCTTTTCGTGTGTTTGGTTTGCAAGTGTTTCATACACAATAATGGTAAAGATCGGTTGAAAACTTTTGATAGTAAAAGGCGATGAAGGAATATTCTTAGGATATTACGAAGTCGATAAAACTTTCGAGTTTACAAGCTTTGTAGGACTCTTTATTGTGGAGGAAACACCTCATGTTGTTTTTGATGAATCTATTTGTGTTCGGAAAAAGCAGGGAACATGATCTTGAGTGAACTGACTAAGAGGATCACAGATTAAGCTGAAAGCGAAAGATAAATCATCCCTTTGAACACGAAAAGAAGAAGTCGGTCACATTCTATGATTGGGGTGATTTCGGACTCGAATAAGGAAGTTGAGAATGGAACTCGGGATGGTGAGCCTCGGAAAAACCAACACTCAAAAGGTGACCAATCTGAGCGGACACAGATTCGGACTCGGGTATGTGATGCCAATGAAGATGTGGTCACGGTGAGGCAATTTTGAATCTATCGACCAAAGGGAACAAATGTCTCGACAATGTTACGAATAAATTTCCCGAGGAAGATGATTCTCTTTCTCTTTTACATTGTTCCTTGAGTTTGTTGATTTGCTTGAACCTAACATTTCAAATGTTGAGGATATTATTGAAGGGGAACATCAAGAAGGAAATGGTTAGATAGTCATCCTACAAATCGTCAGTTGTGGGTGATCTAAGCTGAAGGTGTTAAGACAAGAAGGTTCCATGGTGAGAGTGCCTTTATTCTCTGCTTTGAGGAGAAAGAAACCTTTGAGATTGGTGAAGCTCTACAAGATTCTTATTGGATTCTTGCTATGCAAGATGATTTGAATCAATTCTCAAGGAATGAGGTATGGGAGCTAGTAGATAAACCCGAAAGAAAGGCACAATGTCATTGGAACCAAGTGGGTTTTCAAGAATAAAAGAGATGAAAACAACAACATTGTAAGAAACAAAGGCAAAATTTAGTTGCACAAGGTTATTCCCAAGAAGAAGGCTTGGATTATGATGAAACCTTTACTTTTGTTGCAAGACTAGAAGCCATCAGATTGTTTCTTGCATATCTTGCCCACATGAAGTTCACGATCTATCAAATGGATGTGAAAAGTGCATTTTGAGCGGTGTGCTTAAAGAAAGAGGTTTATGTGGAACAACCTCACGGTTTCAAAGCAGAATGACCAAGTTTCTGAGGCTCGGAAAAAGCTTTGTATGGTCTTAAGCAAGCACCCGAGCATGGTATGATACTCTTTCTCGTTTTCTTCTTGACCATGGTTTTGTCAAAGGAATGTTGATAGAACTTTGTTCGGGATAGAGGATGGGGAAGATATCTTACTAGTTTGAAGATATATGTTGATGACATCATTTTTGGATCTCAAACCATCATTTTGTGTGAAAAGTTTTCAACAACGATGAAAAGAAAGTTTGAGATGTCAATGATGGGAGAGATGAATTTCTTTCTAGGACTTCAAGTGAAAACAATCAAAGGAAGGAATATTCATTAACGGGCAAAGTACACGAGAGATCGATTGCCAAATATGGTGTACAAAATTGCAATGCGAGTTAGGATTCCTATGAATACTAACTACAAGATGGATCTGATTCGGGAAGGCAAATCGGTGAATCATCTGCGATTATAGAGGAATCATTGGATCATTGCTCTATCTCCGTGACAAGTAGGCGGATATAACATTTGTTGTTGGGATATGTGCAAGATACCAAGCTAATCTAAGACTAGTCACATGGATTCGCCAAAAAATCTTGAGATATCTTAAGGGCACGGTGAATAGAGGATTATGGTATCGGTGACGATAACCTTGAATTGCTTGGGTTACTTTCGATCTTTGATTATGGAGGTTGTAGAATTGATGCGAAGTCCAAGCGAGGGAACTTGTCAATTTCTAGGAAGCAAGTGATATCTTGGTTTTCAAAAGCAGGACCTCGATAGCAACTAGTCTTTGAAAATTTGAATACATGGTGCGAGGAAGGCTGCGTGCCGCAATTCTTTAGCTCGAGACAACAATTGAGGGATTATAAAGTTAAAGCCAATGAAGTACCAATATTTTGTGACAACAATAGTGCCATTGCTATTTCACAAAATCGGTATTGCACACGGATGCAAGCATGTGGATATCGGACATCACTTCATCGGAGATCATGTCGAGAAAAAGGACATAAGGATGGAGAAAATTCATCTTGATAGCAAAAAGGCGATATCTTGACTAAACCTTTGGTGAATCAAGATTTGAGGAACTTCGGTTGAATTAGGGATGTTAGAACAGTGTATAGAGTAAAAGCGAAAATTTGAAGATTTTTAGGATGCATGAAGGTTTCTCGAAATTCTCTTGAGAAACTCGGGGATAAAATGGAAATCTTGAAGGCGAGTCTCAAGAAACTTCGATTTCTTGAAGGACAATACTCGATAGTATCTTTGAACCCATTCGATTATTTTCGATATTATCTTGACATTTTATCAAGATCGATTTTCGATAAAGGCGATAGAGGAAATTAGTGCGAAGAAGTAAAGACTCATGCGACTCATTTATTGCTCAAGTAAAACTTCATTAATCATTCGGCAATAAATACAAAAACACGAGGAATGTTTTTGGGCGGGATCGTTTCATATTAGAAGAAGGTCAGCGATCATTTAATGCTCTCTTTACATTAATGACCAATGAGGATGTTTTGGCGGCTTACTTTTTTAGAGATCGTCGGTTAGATACCCGATTAATGGAGATTAATCTCAACCGAATTGTTTCTCACCTAACCCACACGATCCTCCACGATCTCAAAGCTATATATATACCCTTTAAGCCATTCAAGCCAAAGTTTTATCAAACCCTTAGTTTCCCAAATCCCTGCGATTAAAAATCCCTTTGCCGGAAATCTCCAAACCCTAAAGCTTCAAATTCTTAAATCAATCTCTAAAATGGCCCCAACCTTGTTAGAAATTAGCCAAAACCAACAAGCCGTAGTGCGAGTTCGTTGTCTCACTCGAAAACACAAACAACTCAAAGCGAGAAAGGAGGCTCTGCATATGATCCGATGGCTAAACTCACCCATCTAGTCATAAGCCGAGCCGGACCGAGGAGTTAAAAGGAGGTGTCGAATTCATCGTAATTTGAGAATAGATGAAGAAGATGGTATGCATTCTTCGATTACCACATCACATTTAGAGCATTCGTCAAAATCGTCGATTTTGAGAGGATTTGTGCATAATTCAAAAATCGAGCGATGTGTTTGAACTACTGTGATAGAGGAAAGGATCTGCGATGTATATGTCGGGTAGAGAGTAGGAGTACCTTGATAGGATTCTTTGAGAATCTGTGAAATTTGAGGCGACATTGAATAAGAGGCATCTAAAGCCACAAATATCGTGTCTTTGATGGATATTGTGAGCAAGTGCATCATGAGTCTTCTTGGGGAGTTTGAAGCGATTAGTACCCGAAGCTCAGTTGATGGTTGCGATCGAGGCATCTCCTACCCTTGACTTCAACCGGGTGAAATTCTTAATTAGGATGGTGAAGGAGCAAGCCAAAGGTCATAAAAAAGGTCAATGGGACAATCATGATGAAAGGCAAGATCCACCATGCCACCAAAATTGCTTATATTTTGGAGATGTCTTGAGAGGAGGAGGATATCTTCGCCAATTCAACCCCGTTCCTAAAACCAAAATTCTCTTCAAACCCATTTCTTTGTGAAGAAGCGGGCCATTCGAGGAAATAGAAAAGAAGGTAGAATCACCTTCTGCAATTTTCTTTGAAAGAGACCCAACAAACCCGGGGGAAGGTTACATTGGAGGCAAAAAATTGAGCAAGGAGCAAAAATGATGAAAGCGAAGAATCTTGCTCCAAAGCCTTGAAGATTGGTGGTTCTCACCGAAGCGAAGGTACTTGATGATTACGAGGAGATACAACTGAAGACAAAACCGCTCAAAGTTCGCCATTACAAGTGTTGGCTCGGGTTATCTCGAGGACCTGGATCGGACCGAGGAGCAGGTCTTCTCCGAGGTGCTCGAGACATCACCAAGTCTGGATAAAATTTCTCGGGAAATTTTTAAAGGAGCTCGAGACCTCGGAGATACCTACCTCGAAGTCTGTTTCGAGACGGAAGAGCCATTTCGAGTAGATCTGAAGATGTGCGAGGCTCAGATGGGCGAGCCAACTCGGACTCAAACCGATGATATGCCCGGCTCGGGGCCTCGGAACCCACTCGGATGCAAACCGAGGGACTGAATGCACAAACTTGAGACCTTCTTTGAGGCTCGGGGAGCAAAATATTCTCGAGGAGCTCGAGTGATCTCTTCGCTTGATCCCTTAGCGAGAAGCTTCTCTTGAACGAGAGCCCGAGATGGAAGAAGGGCGAAATGAAGAAGAAGGCGAATGGAGGAGCAAGGAACGGTTCATCCTTGGCCGATACCACGAGCTCGGCTTCATACCCCTGATCGCAAGATGTTTTCTTCATATTAAGGACGACAGTGTATATCCTCAATCAGACTCTTCCCGAGATGCTTGACATTGCTGCATTCAGAGGGGAAGACTGGTGGAATGAGGAGACAACCTTCCTAACCGACTTCTCAGGGTTCAGAAGGACAAAGCTCAGGATGAAAAATTCCGATTTTGATGAGTTGGTTCAGAGGAAGCTAGCTAAGAAGAGAACAACTGAAGTTGGTGCCCGGCGGTGGAGACAAATCAAAAAGATGGAGATGGGGACCAACGGGGAGATCTTTGAGGATCGATCTCAAATGGAAAAAGAGACTTCTGTTGCTGATCAACCTCAGACTGAAGCTAGCACTCTTCTGGTACCTTTTGGCACTATTAACAAATATGCCAAAGTTACTGAAAGTACTATCTTAAATTCTGAATTGTCGATAAAGCGTAATTTGAGGCTCAATTGGAGACCGGAGCTCGGGATGAAATTTGGAACTTCGGGATGATCAAAGCGGCCTGAAGGTCTGAAAATTGCTTGAGATTGATCTCGCTCCGTAATGGAGAAACTTGAGAAGATTGAGCCAATGGCGATCAAAATTGCTCGAGATGGAAGAAACATTGGTCAATCAAGCTCGGACGATGGAAGGTCTTAGCCATTCTTGAGCTGTAAGATGCGGATACAAAACACTCGACCAATCGGATGACCTCCATGGAAGAAAAATTTGAATGCAAAAGTTTGGGAGTCAACGCAGAGTTATGTCTTTGAAATGAAACGAAGCACCGAGGAATCGTTGAATTTCTAGAGGTGAAACTAGCGAGAGAAAAAATGAGGTCTTGATCAAATCTGTTGTTGAGGAAATGAGCTCAATGCTCATGACCAAGATGTGAGATGCTTAAAGATGCACTTCCGGCGGTTGCCCATATCTCGAAGAAAATGTCGTGCTAAGAACCACATCGGAGAATGGAAGATGAGCAAGATCGGTTTAGCGGAGAGATCCATTTGTGTGAGCAAAAGCGATATCACATGGACCTGACTCTCTCCGGACTTCTTCAAATTACGGTGCCAAGAAGGGGGAAAAGGAAGGTGAAGACCTCGGGAAGTTCATATGGCGTACCTTGGAAAAAAAAAGGCTGAGAAAGATCTTTGAAATGTACAATCTAGCCAAAGCCTTAAAAGAAGTCGGAAAATTTCTTGAGAAATTGAAATTTTCTCAAGTGGAGAAGCCCATCTACACTCGAGTCTCTCGAGCAAACCATGCTTGATGTTGCAAGAGAAAACTAAGCTAGAACTAAGGTTGGAACAAGCAATTTGGTCTTTGAAGCCGCCCTATGAAGAGAAAGCCTCGGGCGTTGTTCAACTTTGTAAGCAAGCATCACGAAGGCTTCTAAGCCAATCAGGAAAAGCTGATTACGGATAAAGAAGATCGAAGAATGAGTCTCAACCTCGGAAGAAAGTCTTCAACACGGAGATGCTCTGAAAGACACTCGAAAAAAGAACAAGCTAAGAAAAGGCTGCTTCCCGATCGGGGAGGCGTCTGTGATCGAGAAAGAAGATAGGCGAAGAGCGAAGCGAAGGAGTGATTTGGGAGATTTGCGAGCAAGAGGAAGGGAACATCGAAAGCTGAAGTATTTGGCGTTGATAAATGGATGCCCATTAAACTCAGCGACATGTGGGGAAGAAAGTGAAGAGAGAACATACGGTTCAATTCACGATGTTCTCGGGGAATGGAGAGGAAGGCTCGGATCGAGCGAAGCTTTCATTGAATATCTTTTAACCTTCTATCCAAAGTATCTCCAAAATTTGGATTAACCTTGCGGATGAAGGTGGAATCTGAATAGTAGCCCACGATCCATATTCCTATCCTCATCCAAGACTTGGTAATGGCTTGGTAAATGAAAACCATTCTGTAAAGAAATTGCTCGATATCTTTGGTCGGTTAGGATTAACGGGAAACGGCCAGGACATCATCAAAAGAGGAATGAAATTTGAAGAAAAGATTTTTTTGAATGTTCAACCTGGAGGTACCGGTGATGAAGTGGAAAATGAAACAAATTGAAGAGCGAATCTGAAAAGCCGAAAACCGAGAAGAACTTCGAAAACTATGTAATCTTTAAATTTTGTCTTTTTGATTTTGTTTGATAAATTCATTATAATCTGTAAAAGGTATACTTATCATCAATGAAAATTTATCATTATGTTCAAAGATATTTTATCTCATTATCTTATTTACATGTCTTTATTTTTGATATCTTTGAATGAATGTCTCTAAACTGATTGTATCTTGATAAGAGGAAATTGTTTAAGTATTTGGTAATGAACTAGTTAAAGAGATTCATTCTTGAAGAAATTTGATATATGATTAAAGCTGTTGAGAAACTACGAAATTGTTGGGAGATTCTCGATCTAAGAAAATAGTTGGGAGACAACCAATCTTGTAATAGAATAAGCTGAAACACGAGTATAGGTTATTTTTTTGGTTTTGTAAACAAGATAGGTTTGGCATCATCAAAAGGGAAATTGTTGGAGATGAATTTAATAAAAGATTATATGATTTTGATTAAGATCTGAAAACCCTTAAGTATGACATGTTGAGAATGATCTTAATAGTTGAGTCGAGGATTCAGTTATTAGAGTATTGAGGATGTTATCGCAAAATGTATAGTCGGTGAGATATAGTTGGGATAGGTTACGAAGTCTCACGAAGATTCGATATGGGCGAAGCGGTTAAGAAGACTAAAGCATAAAAGACTTCGATATATCGGTCGTTATAAATCGAAGACTCGGAAGACCACGAAGACTCGAAGACCACGAAGACTCGAAGACTCGAAGATTGAAGACTCGAAGGCACGGCGAAGATCAAGAATCTTGAAAGCCGCGATAAATGCGAAGACTCGATTAATGTCTTGAAAGCTTCGATATGAACACGAATGATCCAGGAGCCTTTGAATATATCTATCGAAGGATGCAATCTTTGAGAGAAAGCATAATGCCTTAGAAAGATAGATATTGCCAAGACATTCAAATCTGCGGAACAAAAAGAACTAAGTCGAAGTGTTGTTAAGGTTATATCAAACTCGAGTTTGTAACCAAAAGAGCCGTTGAAGGTGTCTACCTTAAGCTGAAGACAAAAGTCAAAAAGTGGAAGGCGACATTGTACCATCTTGACCTTGTGTGACAAACCCCATTTGAAAAAAGATGTCGGATGTCGAAAGTTCGGTACCAAAAAAGTGAAGACCATTTACATGAAGACTATTGCCTAGAAAGTGTTAGGGAGTTTAGGACCCTAAAAATAGTCGTTTCACACACCATAGAGGAACTCGCGAAGCTATCTCTCAGCGGATAGTTTTCAAAAGTAACCTTGGTGTATGCCTATAAATCTTGGTGACCCTCTACATTGTAAGATTCTGGGAAATTTATGCATAACTCAAGAGCTCAAACTTATTCTTGCAAAAGTTAAAGCACTTTCGAAATACCTTGAATTTCCCAAGTGCTTCTATATTGAAAAGAGCTCACTTTACTAAGCCTAGCTTGATAAGATTTATCAAAGCTTAGTCGAGATATCCTAAACCTTTGCATTGTGCTTCATTGTAAAGGATATCTCATCCTAGTTGAAACCAACCAAGAAAACCCCAAACCCTTGAGAAGGTGGTTGGGTGTGTTTGTTGGTGAGTAGAGTTAATAAAGAGTTAGTAAACTACTGCGGGGTAGTCGAGAAAACTCTAGAGGAAAAGTTAGTAAGCTCTGAGAGGTAGTCGAAAGCTTGTGTGTGATTGAGTAAGTAAACTACGGAGGTAGTCGAGAAAACTCAAGGTCGGGTTGAGTAAGTAAACTCATGGAGTAGTCGAGAAAACTTCGGTAGAGTTGAGTAAGTAAACTCTGAGGTAGTCGAGAAAAGCTCGAAGTTGATAGTGAATTTCTCTGAAGAGTCGGGAGAGTGGGCGTAGGAGCTTGAGTCTCTAAACCACTATAATTGTTGTGTTCTTTATTGCTTTCCTTATCTTTGCTTATCATTTGCATTGACGCGATTTTGAAAGCATATTTTTCAGCGATATTAGGTTGGAATCAATCTTTGAAGTTGCATAAGTGAATCCACGGCCTAATCTTTATTTCATAAAGGGAAGGTTTTTGACAAAGCTTAAAAGCGAGTATAATCTAGGGCCAACCATTCATGGCGGTGAGTAGCTAGAAACAGATAGTTATCAAAGCTGAATTCTCTTCTGATAAGGATTATCGATCCAAGCAACTCGGGATCTCTGA